>JAWNLW010000321.1:1552500-2752500 GCA_035042075.1 Drosophila macrospina | reverse complement strand
GGCGACAGCGGCAACGACAACGACAACGACAGCGGCAACGACAACGACAACGACAACGACAACGTTTTTCATCCCTTTTGCGAACTGTTGCTGCTACACCGCGCCCAAGTTACCATAGATACCCGCACACGCCTCTCCCCACCCAAGCCGAGCCTGCCCACGTTCGAGGGTTGACGACGCCGTCAACAGCAGAGGCAGCAACGGCGGCAACGGCAGCAGGAAGCAAGCAGCAGGCAGAGGCCTCTGGCAGAGACTGAGGCAGAGGCAGAGGCGTCGCTGCCGCCGTGTGCCAGCGCAGCATGCGCTGCTAGACTTGCTGCCCGATAAATTATCAGGCTTCATAACAGTCACAGTCTGACTGGCAACGGTTGTGGTACTCTTGCCAGGAACACACACTCTTCCTCGCACACTCACACACACACACACACACACACACACACACTCTCTCTCTGTTTCTCCCTCTGACTGTTTAACACATTTTGTTGCTAAAAAGAACTGCAAGTGAAAGTAATCAACATTCAAGCAACAACGGCAACAAAAGTTTACATCCAAATATGGAAATACTCGAAAAATTGCAAACGAAAAATAACAAAAAATAAAAGAAAAACAAAGCAAATAATTTGAAAAACTGTAGCACAGAATGCGGCGCGAAGTGAGGAGAGGTCCGCAGCGAGGGCCACCATATGGCTGAGTAAGTAGATAATGCGAACATTATTGGCTTTTGCTCTTATCATATTAAACATTGAGTACTAAATATGAAGTAATAAATGTGAGCGCTGTGTGCCGGGTCTTTGCTTATCGCAAAGGGAGAGTGGGGGGAGCGAAGGAGGCTAACATATGGCAGCTAATTTATGGCACTGTCGCCACACACTTTCAGTTAAGTGAAGGACGTGAAAGTTCAAATGCTGGAACGTGCCGCAATGCCACAAGCATGTCCCTGGCAGCCAAACAAATCAAACTGGCAAATTGAATTGCCGCAGACCAAGCGACCAACCGACCAAGCGACCAACCGAACAAGCCAACAGACCAGGCCAACCAGCCAACCAGTCAACCAGCCAACAACCCATTCAGTGTCCAGTGAAAGCAATTTGCCTGTGTCTCAACCTCGTCTCATCCTTGTGTCTTGCTCGACTGCTCGACTGCTCAACTGCTCAACTGCTTTGGCTTCCTTCATCTCAATTTCCATCCTGGCCAGTGCCTGTCTCCGTGTCTTTGTCCGTGTCCGTGTCCGTGTCTGTGCTCGTGTCCGTGTCCGTCTCTCGCCTTTGGCCTTTGGCTTTGGGTCTGCGCTGCGTGATTGATCATTGTGATATATCGCAGGCAGCGAGCGGTGCTAACACCTAAACGTCAACTTTAATTAATGTCCCATGGCCCAAGGCGTTGTGTTTGTCTGTTGGCCATAAACTGACTGACATGGGTATTGGCCAAATTTAATTTCGTTTAAATTACAAAAGCCAAGCCAGCCAGACTGGCAATGAATGCTCTCTTTACCGCTTACCGTTGACTCTGACTAATAAGCAATAAACTGGAAATTGAAATTTAACACCTGTTGATAACACACGCTGACAGCAACAGCAACAGCAACAACAACAACAGCAACAACAACAAGAAGAGCCATAGCGTCGACAGCCACTATAACCCAGCCTCATTAATTGCACTAAACAAACGAAGTGAACGCGCTACGTAAACGGGGAAGGCAACGACAACGGCAACGGAAACGCCAGCAGCAGCAGCAGCACCACCGCAACGCACCACAATCACCACCACTACCAGTGCCATGAGCAGCGCCATCACCAGCCTGGCTGGGGCTCTGCGTTTCCGAGCTGCACGGGTGCAGCAGCTGCCAACAGGCAACAGGCAACAGCCAACAGGCAACAGACAAGAGGTAACTGCGATGGTGTGTGTTAAATTTATGGCCAAGCTCATATGCAGCCTGAAGCTCTCCAGTTCTCTTTCCCTAAGTGAGTGTGTGTGTGTGTGCGTGTGTGTGTGTGTGCGCGTGTGTGCAGCTCCAGACAGTTGCCTGCATATCAGAATTTTATGCGTTCGGCAATGCGAGCAATAAAAGAAATTTGTTGGCCTGAACGGCGTATAACTATATTGACTTAGATCTAAATACAATAGAGCGACAGAGATAGTTGTATTGTTCGCTTGTGTTAGAATGAGATGGCGAACTGAACTTTTTTATAGCCAGCAAACGTTGCTAATGGACATAAATTGAAGTTAGCCAACAAGCTAAATAAATGAAAGAGGAAAAAAAGAAGAGAAAATATGATAAAGAAAAGAAAAAACAAATAAAAGCGATAAGCTGTGGGAGAAGGGAGAGTAAGAGAGAGGGAGAGAGAGAGAGAGAGAGAGAGGGAGAGAGGGAGAGAGGGAGAGAGGGAGTAGGGCACAAAGAAAGAGTCTCTACTCGCTATAAAAGCCTAAAGACTAAAGCGGAAGTAAACAGGAAGTACAGGAGTTCTCTCTTATTTGAGCACAACTTGAGAGATCAACGATCACTGCAATTTGCTGAGAGAGATGTTTGGCAGTAAATTAACAGTAAATTAACAGAAACACAGAGATAAATTCGCAGGCAGAGATAAAGTTACGAACTTCCCTCTCTCGATGCAGTTTCAATTCTCGCTGCTTTGCAGTTTGTCGAGTTTTCAAATGGATTAACACCGCAGCTGTTATTTAACGCAAAATCAGCTTAGTTACGTGATCAACACACGTACACATAAATACCGACACACACTCACACACACACACACACGCACACACACTCGCTTTGAGCTGCTGTAATTACAAACTAATGACAACTATTCATATGCCCTGCAAGTTGTTGGCCCAACTTTTCGCCAGTAAGTAAACTGCTAAGCTCCAAGCGCCCATTCTCCCTCATTCACACACACACATACGCACACACACAGACACAGACACTGAGTAAATGTATATATGGTTATTAATGCACATAAATATCAACATCATATTTTACTAGTTACTTTTCAATCAATCGTTAAAATGCGAAAAGCTGTGAAAACATCAAAATTGTTTCAATTTTTGCAACAAAAATAAAATACATCGCTGAGCGCTTCATGTGACCATTAAATGCCCTTAAGTGCCAATTAATGTTTGACTTATTTACACACACACACACACACACACACACACACACACACACGCACATAACAGTACAATAACAACGCATTGAGGGTTGGCATTGATATTTATGCTGGACTTGGCACAGGGAAGGCGTCGATAGTGAGGGGGGAGCTGTGATTCGGGGGGAAAGGTTGCAGCTGCGAGACACACAAAATCTTACGACAAAGTCATAAAGTATTTTCAATAGACACATACTATATATATATATATATATATATATATATATTAGTATATGTAAGAAAAATACTTATCGTTACTTTTGTGCGACTTTTTAAAGATCAATTATATTCAGTTATTGAAGCGTATTAATGCGACTACGTTAAGTACCCACACCCGTAGCCACACGCACACACGCACACAAAGACACACACTCACACACAAAGACACACACACACACACACACACACACACAGGTATTGCTATTATGGCACACCTGATCCGAATGATGCGCATTAACCATTAGCACATCAGAGCTGAGGTAAGCTCATTTAATATGGCATTTACGAGTCTGTGGCATGAGGCTTGTGGCATGCTGATATGCTGACATGCTGATGTGCTGATGTGATGCTTGTATGCTTTGGCTATTTATGAATTGCCATAGAATAATCAGACTGGTATTGTGCAGCTTTTGGCTTTATTTAATTAGACTTTCGCCTTGCGCTTTGAAGCACGTTGCGGTGGCGTATACGCGATTTGCATGTTTGATGCTGCAACAACTGCAGATGCAACTGTTGTGCATAATTAATAAACGACCCCTTTGCAACAACAAAGGCTCAGACTGAAAGCATTCCCTGATTGAGCGCTATTCTGTGTAAATGACCCAATGAAACATGACCCCAAAAAGAAAGGAGAAATACTCGGGAAAAAACAAGAGGACGACTCCAAAATTAACTGAGCTCAGAGAAATGCTAAAGGAAACGACAGAAGTGTCTGCAATTTTGCACTGCTGGCACTTTGAATGAATGCGTTTTAATTAACTTGATATTCAGTGCACAGTGCACAGTGTGATGCTCAATGTACATATAAAAGGGTTGAATACTTTGGCAGGAACTATCCGAAGGGGTAGAGCGAACTGACTTTTCGCACTTAAAGCTACTTAAAGACAGGTGCAAGGTCGGACAGGTGAAAAGGGAATAGCAGCCTGACACTTTTCTGCAACGTTCTTTAATGAATTGCTAAGGCTTGCCTACAAATTGTGAATGTTTCATTTTTATAGCATACTTTTCAGGGCACTCTTCAGCATTAAATACTTTACGTTTTACAACTGAAATAAATTAAATTAGCTAAAAAGCGTTACAACATTTGATACATTTTTACAACTGAAATAAATTAAATTAGCTAAAAAGCGTTACAACATTTGATACATTTTAGAAACTGTTCAAGTATTCGGGTCTAATAAGAAAGAGAATATATTTGAAGATGCTGATTCAAGTGTGTTTAGATGAAAGTAATCGCTTAACTATAACGACAAAAATTTGTAAGATTTATATAGAAAGTTGTCACTAATCTTCAGTGAAATACTTGTGCAACTCTTCATGGTTATTAGCTATGCAAATATTTGCTTTGTGTCTGCAACTTTTCACTATGCGACAGGATAAATATTTTAATAAATGATTTAAAAAATGCTACGCATTTGCCACTCGGATATAACGAGTGGACTGCTCAGAGAGCCATGCCAATACAGTGAGAGGATAGAGAGAGAGAGAGAGAGAGGGAGAGACAGACAGAGAGAGAGACAGAGAAAGCACAAGTGGAGGGGAAGGAGTCACATCGAAATCGAACCCAACGCACTACAGCTCCAAATGCGAGAGACCCAAAATCAAAAGTTGCCTTCGGTTTCGCATTTTTTGCAGACTTTGTTTACTTTCGACAAGATTCTTTTTATTATATTTTAGATTTTTATTATTATTATCTTTGGGCCGTTGTTGTTGCTGACATTTTGTGCATAAATCAAATGGAAATGAATTCGTGTGTCACATTAGCAAATGGATATATGCGCTGCCAGCCGCGTCCTCATTTGAATATCATTATCGAGGCACAACAATATAGCAACAGGAACAACAGCAACAGGAACAACAGCAACGTATTGAAAGTCCCAATGTACATTTGTGCTGGACTGCAAAAGTTGCGAATGATTTTGTTATTTGGTCAAGAATTTATTCGCCATTTTTGTCATTGTTCATTTGTCGTTTGATTGAGTTCTTTCAATTTGTTGCATAAATCCAATATTTGTGGTATTTGTGGCGAAAAGTGCATATTGTTGTTGTATTGTTGTTGTTGTTGTTATTATTGTTGTGCTGTTGTTGTTGCTTCTGCTGTGCACTTAATTAAAGTTAGCAAATGATTTTTCAATTAACGCAGCCGTCGCCAAGCGAAACGAAAATATTTATACTCTCTATCTATAATTCTATCTCTTATTCGGTTCACTTTCCTTCTATGTATCTTTTGCTGTGTCTCTCATTGTCTCATTTCCCACAACAACAGGCACAACAAATAGTTGCAAAGCTTCTTCACGTACGTTGCCAATGGACTTTTGCTGCTGCAATTTCAAGTTGGCCAAGAGTAGAGGCCAACTTGGACTCAGACCGACAGCAACAGCAACAGCAACAGCGACAATAAGAACGTCGGAAACGAATGCGAATGCGGATGCGGATGAGGATGAGAATGACAATGGGTATGAGAATGAGAATGAGAATGAGAATGAGAAGGGGACAGGGACAGTGACAGTGACAGTCACAGCGACAGCGACTGCGACTGCGACTGCGACTGCGACTGCGACTGGGTACTCGAGGCTGGGCACAGAATGTCTGCGTCTGTCAATGTTGGCACAAATTGTTTGTCACGCAGTGCAAATACTTCGTGATGTTGCTCTGCTATGCGGCATTATGCGCGATTTATTTTCGAACCAATAACCTCGGGGGCAGCTACAGCAGATACAGCTACCACAGATGGAGCAGCAGCCACAGCACGAAGACGAGGCATGGCAACAATATGAGGCGAGCCAAAGAAAAGGACGAGCCCAACAACAAGGCCAGAGGCAACAGGCAACGGCAACAGGCAACTGGCAACGGCAACAGGCAAAACTGAAATACACACGACATCAAATAAAAGAAAAAAAGCATAAAAAATAAATAAATAGATATAAGAAAACAATTTGATATTGGCAAACAGCAAATGCGCCAGACAGACAGACAGACAGACGGAGAGCGAGCAAACAGACAAATTTCTAATTAATGCCAGAGTCTCATGTGGAAAAACATGAGCGAATGCTTTGCACTTTTACCTGTTAATTAGCTTGAAATGTTGCTCAACTTTCAGCACGCGGAATCCAGAATTCAGAATCCACAATCCAGAATCCATAAGTTTTAATGCAGTTCTCACTCCCACTCCCGCTTCCACCCTCTCCGACTGCCTCCTCCCAGCCCTGTCTATGTCTACGCAGTAATTGAGTTTTATACACATTTTGCATTTTGCTTCACACAAACCCACACAAACACACGCACACACATACACTTAGGACTTGTTGGCAGAAAGTTGTTTGATTGGCTTTTGCCCAGCCACCAAATTGCAAAATAATTGCAAGCAAGGCAACGAGAGGGGGAGACGAACTGAATGTGGAAGTGGAAGTGGAAGTGGAGGTAAGGTAAGGTGCAGTTGCTGATTGCGAAACAACTTAATTTTATAGAAAGTGACATTGCGGACGCTTGTCAACTAGCAACTAGCCTTGCCCCATAATACGAAGCCAGTTGTTGTTGTTGCTGTTGTTGTTGCTGTTGTTCCTTCTGTTCATTACATTTTGCAACTGCAACAACAGCAGCAACAACAATGATGGCAGCAAGTTCGTGTAATGTAATTAATTAATTATAGTGAAACAACGCAGTGGCCACATACCAAAACACACTCTTGCACACCCACTCCATTCACTCACACACTCACTCACACTCACACACACACACCCACACACACAGACAGAGCAGAAGACAAGCGTCATGCAAACAAGCAACAAGCGCAACAACAAAAGCCAGTTCCGGGTTTCAGTTGCGTCGCATATTTTGCTCATTTTATGAGCTTGAAATGTTGCCCACGACTTCGCCGCACGCCTCCGCCTTCGGCTGTCCCTTCCCATCCCTTGCCATCCCTACGCATCCCTTCGCATCCCTTGCAGGCCGACAGCGTTCGTGTTTCCCCTGTAACTTAATTACAAATTATAGTGCAATTAATTTTGCGGCTGGGGCATTATTAGGCATATCAGGCGTAACACAAAACCGCCAACTAAGGTAACGCAAAAACTAGCTAACCAGTTGGTAGGCCAAGGCTAGGAGAGGATACGGCTACACAGCACAGGATAGGGGACGAAAGGGGAGGACAGTACATCGCAGGACCTCTTTCGGATGCCTCGGGTAAGTTGATGAAAATAGTGAAAACAAAGAAAGCAGAAAATGAAAAACTCGTAAAGCTAAGTGGCCGCAAAGTGACCACAACCATCCAACAACATTCCATGGAAAAGTGGCGTAAGAATGTGGCAAGTGAATCGTATGAATGGACTCGATATGGAATCTGATATGGCCACGTGTATGCTCGTAGCTATAACGTGTTCGATCAAATGTTATTGCTTGAGAATACACGTAGTTAACAAGATTCGCTCAACAAAAAAAAAAACCAAAGTGCAACTCAATAAAAACAGCCACATCTAAATTATAATCCAAGTTTAAGCAATGAAGAAGTTTAAAACCATCAATTATTCACTTCTGACTGAACTGACTGATTGATAAGTCATCAGTAAGCATTCAAGTTTGAGCTCTCAATTTGTTACAGAACTTATGCATTAAGATTGATTACAGCGTAGGGACATCTATTCTTAAAGTCCAAATTATGTATTTTCTTTTTGTTTTTGTTTTATTTTTTTCAAATCAACTTCTTTACTCAACTCTAATTATTCTAAGAACATAAAATATCAAAGCGACTTTGCGACTTTTTGTTTGCTTCCATGAAAAAGGCGTCTCGTTACACTATCTCCTGCTCCTACACTTCAAAGAGACATTTTCAAATGAAACACTATATTATATGCTCCCACAGAGTTCTATTATTTAGTACGTAAATATGTAACTCGAATAAATGTGCACAAAATGGCAAGCCTCGTAAATTATTGAATTTCTGTATCGAAATTGACTTTAATAGAGGGTATCACATGGTGTTCTCTCATAAATGTGTGTGTGTGTGTGTGTGTGTATGTGGACGTATGTATTTGAACGACTAACTGTCTGTGTGCCTGCGGCTTTGTGTTGAACAAAAGACCTAATTAAGATTCATTTGAACATATGTCCATAGCACACACAAACACACACACACAGGCTCAAATGTATAATTAGCAGGCGCCGCCTAAAAGTATGCAACATTTTGTTTGACTTGTGATTAACAGCCGCATTTAAAGGCCGGATAGCAGCTGCGGCGGATGTGGGGTAACGCTAACGTTGTATGACAAGCCTTTTAATGACAATAACACAGGGAGATAGATGAAGAGGAAGATACGGGGGAATCCGAAGAGCTCCGAAGAGTGAGTGGGCGAGTGGGAAGAAGAGGAATAAGAGGAGGGTGTGGGCGTATGATTTGCATTAATGATATGCAAATGATTTGTTTATTTTTATGTTGAGACAACATTCGCATCTTTTATTGAAAAGTTTCTCATGCCGAAACAAATGAGCAAGTAAGTTGATGAGTAGCTGCTGCACACACACACACAAACACACACGCACATATATACTGATAAGGCTCTCATTTTATTCATTTTTGTTGACTCCGCCATGTTAAGATGTTAATCAAATGTACACCTTGCTCAAATTCAGGCTGTGCGGAGTACTCGTCGTCGTACTCGTCGATACGCGTACGTATTTGTTATATTCATTTTTGTTGTTCAGCCATACCCATATGACTGACGGGGCTGTCTTGCATCCACATCCACATCCACCTCCACATCTACCTCCATTCCAAGCATTCCACACCACACCACAAAACACGCACATCTGACGTCTGAAGTCGCACACGACGCGGTTGTTTATTATTGTAAGACGCTTGGCTTGGCTTGGCTCACATCAACGAACTGGAAGGAATGCGCATTGACAGCGCCAGTTGCTTCAGTTGCTCAAGTTTGCTGGAGCAGGGACACGACACAAGGCTACGCCATCTTCAGCTCACGCTCCGCCCTGAAGTGCCATGCCGTGCTGTGCCAGACATTTGCATTGTTTTATTTACATACTTCGCCATAAACTTTCGGCGGCAACTCCCCACATATCGATGATAATGATGATGATGATGCTAATGCCGATTGCTATAAGTATAAGTATAAGAATGAGACATTGGCTTGCATAAAATCTATCAGCCGCTAAAGCTAAACATTGACTTTAGCATTTAAGACGGACACAAGACACAGAGAGTGGCTTTCCTTTTGACTATCTGGTGTTATTCTTGGCGAGTTCCTCGTAATTCGACAACCGAAATATACAGATTAAATCCATCTTTCATGAATCATTATTTGCTTATCTTAAATTTCAATTAAAGCCAACGTTACGTATCTTCTCCGCTTCTCCACAAACTCTCTGTAACTTTGTCCACTTGCAAATGATCTATTGAATAGGCTTTGCAATATTTTAACTATTCTCAACATGATTGCGATATGATAACAAACAATTCAGTAATAAGTTTCCTCAACAAACAGTTGGGGTGTGTACGTTATATGCATATATATTTCTATATTTATTATGGTAAGTAATTTAATACATGTAAGAAAGGTTTTAGTTTCACATGAAGAGTTTGTGAAAATAGTTTAGATAACTTTAGTTAATTGTTTAATTGAAAGTCTCAGCAAAGTCTCGCACGCACACACGCATACCACCATGCACACACACACACACACACACAGTCAGACACACACAAACACAAATATTATATAAATAAGTATAAACTTTTAATTAACTTGCGTGTGGTTTCATCAACTCTCTTTCCCAAGACTGCAGCAGTCGGAGCGCTTTTATTATTTGGTTAATAAACTGACTGGGAAAACAAGTATAAACACTATAACATTTTGCAGTTTCCAATGATTTGAATGTATCTATTGGCATTTTTTAAATATATCTTTTATTCTTTTTCTTTTGGGAGGGAATAAAATGCAATGCAAATTGGTTGCTCAAACAAAAGGGATATAAATTTCAATTGAATTAATGCACGTAAAAGCAAATATTCAATAACAATATGTTAACTTATAAATAACATTTGTTTGTTATGCCGTCGGCTATTCAAATAAACAATATATTTCATTAATAATGTGAAGCAAAGCAATAGTTTCAAAACTACTTTCAGGTGTTCTTTTATTTTGATTTATTTGTTGAAACTCGAAACATGTTGCGACTAGCTTTAAATATGCGTTGTTGCGCTGTTGCCCGCTGCACACTCATGCGGCAAATCATATAAAATAAAAGTACACTTGTTGTTGCACCTTTGCAGCTAATTAAAAGTCGCATCGCTCCGTGGCGCGTTGTTGCCATGGATAAATCCCGAAAAATATAACAATAATTTGTAGTTAAAAATCACTAAGTAACACAGTTTAGCATGCAACCGAAAATAAAATGTTGTCTAGCCTCACACACACACACGCGCGCACACACACGCGCACACACACACACGCCCACACATGCACACACACACAGCCACACTCTCTCGCAGTCAGCTTGCATGATCTAGACATAAGTACACCAGACAAATTATCTAAAATTTACTAGCTGCTTTTATGCTTGTTTAACATCTTGTATTTTGGGGGATGCCCCTCCATTCCCTTCACCTTCCCCGACATACTCCAAGTTGCAACTGGCCATCTAGTTAAGTGGCGTAGGGGGAAGGGGAGAGCGAGTTGTGGGCTTGTCTTTCTTATTCAGTTGTTTGCTGCTGCGGCTTCTGCTGCTCTTGTCACTTGGTTTGATGTATGTGGTGGAGTTTTCATGAGTTCCCCCCGCTCCCCCCTTTTACTTCTGCTCCATGTGGTTTGCAACGGCGTCGACGTCGTTGTAATTTGCTGTTGACGTGAAGCTGTCGCCTTCTATAAAATCAACTGTTTGCCTGCCATCCATCATTGTGCTTGTGCTGGGCTTGGACATTGCCCCAAACCCAGACCCAGACCCAGACTCAGAGCCAGACCCAGACCCAGACACAGCATCAGGCTCCAGCACAGTCCCTTGCCTAGCTTTGGCGTCTGCTCCGGATTGTTTTGACGTGGAGGCTGCAGATGTTTCTCTGCTTGCTGTTGTCGTTGAAGTTCTTGCTTGATTCTCCCTTTGCCGGTCAGTGAGAATGCTCTGGGCAAGCACTGGACTGCTTTGGTTTCCACCTGAAGACGGCGCAGTCTCTTGCTCTTGTGCCTTCTGCGTGTTTTGAGCTGGCAAATTATTTGCTAATTGCTTTGCCAATGGCAGGCCAAGTGGCCCTGCTGTTGTTGTAGTAGTTTTAGCTGTTTCTTTTGTTGTTGCTCTTGCTGTTGCTGATGATGATGTTGCTGTAGTTGTTGTTGTTATTGTTGCTGTTGTATCCGGCATATTTATAATATCCGCCGTAGCGGAATTTAAATTTTTCAACTTCTTAGCCTCGCCTGCCTGCCCTAGATCCAAACCCAACTCATTCCCCTCCTTCAGCTGCTTGTCTTGAGTTGCTTCCGCTGCTGCCCCGACTCCTGCCTTATTCTCCCTCCCATCCCGGGTCGTTGCCAACTCCTGCTCAGTTTCTCCTGCATCATTGATGTTGTTTATCGTTGTTGTTGTTGTTGATGTTGCTGTTGCTGGTGCTTCGCATCGTCCTTGTCCATGATTTGATTCGACATCTAAAATATGCAAAGAATGGCAAAGTTAGCAATGAAATAAAGTGAAAATAAAACAGGAAATGACAGGCGCGTTACAATCTACAAAACATTCGCTCCTTCGTTCCTGAATACTTTGTTGCAAAACGAATTGAGAAATAATTTCATATTATTGTTAACATATAGAAAGTAACGAAAATGAAGGCAAATATATTGCGGCTGGCATGGAGAAGACGGTGTGGGACGGTGCCCTGGGGCAGCGAGGCAGCGGGGCAACGGGGCAGCGTGTAACTGTGGTACGGGTTGAACATATTTATATTTTATATCGTTAATATTGACTGTTTTCGTGTTCATGTTCGAGTGCGTCGCCTCTTTGACATTTATTGCCACTGATTTTTTACACATGTGAGTCTTTACAGTCAACTGCAGTCAAACCTCACTTTCACGAACCCGTACAGCAACATGAGTAAATTCATTGAAAATATATTTAAATGTTTATCAGACTTGGACACATTTTTTGCATTCTTTTGTGCTGCAGCATTGAGCCTGTCAATGTTCTCTACAGTCTACAGTCTACAGTCGAAAGCAGTGCACTGGCATTGCAATCTGCAGTCGAAAGCGGTGCACTTTCTGTGTCCTATGCAGTCGGAAGCAGTGCGCTGTTACTTAACAGCAGAAACATTTGAGCTAAATATTCATTGCCTACTTTTGCGCTGAATATGTGAATTTTCAGTTTATATAGGAATATGCTTGGAAAATGTATTATCAGACGTTCGTTATAGGGAAACTTGATTGTCGATGGATTTTCTCTTTTCTTTTGGGTCTTTCATTTTCCCATTTGTCGACTGCGCTTTCGAGTGCAGTTTAAACGAATACTTAAATTTATCTTTCGGTCGATTAAGCACGTGGGGCAAGTGGCAAGTGGAAAGCGGCAAGTGCGACCAGTGTAGCGCAACCCCAAAACAGCGCCACATGTGTGGACCATTTGGCCAAAAAACCTTTGAAACTGCACTCAAAGTTAAAGCCGCCAATTAAGCGCTGCCAGCTGCAGCTCACAATGTTACAATTTAAATATAATATTTACATACCTTCAGTTGTTGTTGTTGTTGATGTTGTAGTTGTTGTTAGTGTTGCCGCTGCATTTGCTGCTGCTGTTGCCGCTGCTGCGGCGACCGTTGCTGCCGCTGCCGCTGCGGCAGCTCGCGTCTGCAGGCCAGGTATGTCGGCCATATTGATGCGCTGGACACGCACATGCATCATTTGGCCGGGTCCATGACCCTGGCCCAAAAAGACTCGTCGCACGGTTGTGAATTGCTGTCGACGCTGCAACCAACGGCCCACCAATGGCAACCGACTTAAGTTTCCAAACGCAATAGCCACGGCGGCAGTTGCATTGTTGCCCGGTTGCACAGCGGCATGCAACTGTGGCTCGCCTCCAGCTGCTGCTCCCGCTGCTCCAGCTACTCCCGCTGCTGCCCCTTCACCCGCTGCTGCTGCTGCCTGCTGGGCTGCCTGAGCCTGGCGCTGAGCAGCCAACTGACGAAAGAGTCGCGTTACAATGAGACGCGCACGTTGCACGGCCGCCTGTTGTCCAGGTGCAGCTGCACCAGCCCCAACTTCAGCTCCTGCGCCAGCGCCAGCGCCAGCACCAGCGCCTGCGGCAGCTGCTCCGGCTGCCGCATTTGGTTGATTTCGCGTAATGAAGAAGACATGACGCTGTGCCATAATGGCAGGCAGCTCATAACGATGAAAGAAGAATACCATTGAATGCTGCACGCCAACAAGAGAAAGAGACAGAGACAGAGAAGGAGTGTGAGTGCGAGTGTGAGAGTGAGAGAGAGTGAGCGAAAGAGGAGTCAAGTTGGTTGAGTTATGCAATGGACACGTGAGCTGCCTCAGTACTGTCTACACGTGAGTAAAGCACATAGAGGAAGACAGAATCAGACTGGAAGGCAAATAGACAGAGAGACAGGCAGACAGACAGACAGACAGAGAGACAGGCAGTGAAACAGTCGGAGAATAATGCGCTGGGTAATTTGTCATGCAGTTGACAGGCGGAAAGTGGCGTCAGTTGCGCAACAACGTCAACGACAACGACAACCACAATGCATCCATAGTTACCTGTATGAATAAGTAGGAGGAGAGCAGCGCAAGGGTACGATACTGTCCACTGAAGCGGTAGTGATACGCATAGAACGCAAAGTGATATAGGTAGAAGAATCTGTAAGCAAACAAGAGTTTCATTAATATATCAGTAACAATAACAATAACAACAACAACAACAACAATAACAACAACAACTACAACAACGGGGGGCGTCGCAGGCGCCAAACCCTCGTCAAGTAATGTGTGTGCAGTTCTCGTGTTGTGTGCAAGTTGTGTGTCTCTGGACATGATGGCCATTCAATAGGTTTGTATTAAACATTGCTAAAATGAAAAGTAACAAATTATTGTTTTCTATTTTTATTACTATTCTTCGTCTTCCCCTTGTTGTTGACCCTTCTCTCCACCCGCTGTCGCTTGATTGCTGTCTCCTCGCTCTCGCCCTGCAAATGCCAACTAAGCTGTAAAGAAATGGGTCAGACAGCCAGACAGCGGGACAGCCAGACAGCGGGACAGGGGGACAGTCGTGACATAAGTAACGCCTTCGACTGACAACAGGCACAACAATAACACTTACAACAATTGCTTGTCAGCCAGCTGACAGTCCAGCAAATACCCTCGAGTATAAATGAAATCTAGAAGATTCGTCACTCTAATTGTTTCTCGTTTCAGTTTGCATATTGAACAGAGCAGAGGCAAGACACGAGAGACGAGAGACGAGATGAGGCTCCCTTGCAGCTGAGACTTCTCCCAAGATATAGAAATAGTAACAGATTCCTAGGGAAACTTCAAATCAGGCAACTTCTAGTCCTGCCACTTCTCTCACAACTTCTAGCTCCACTTTGCATATTCAAGAAAGAGAAGAGCAATTGCTTCTGCAATCGTTCCTTGCTTAGCTGAATATCTGAATAACTGAACTGAACAATTAATAGAGTTGCATTAGGCTCGCCACACGGACGACTCCTTATTTGGCCGAATGAGAAGTATGTGAAGAAGAACAAGAACAAGAACAAGTGCCAACAATGGCGAGGACACTCAAGAGGATTTAATAATATAAATAATTGCTGGCACTGTTAGTTGTTAAATTGTTGTGCGAGCCAAGGAAAACAAATAATAAACACAATGAACGACACGAGGCGTCGACGTTGGCGATTCTGATGGCGACGCTGGCCTTATCGATAAGCAGCGGGAAGGAAATGTCCAGGAGCTGGACAATGGGGTTATTTCCATAACCATGGCCAGCAACAGAGACAGAGGGAGACAGATAGAGAGATGGAGAGGGAGAAAGACAGGGACACAGGGACACAGCCATCAAAGATTGTCCGACGGAATTCAACTTTAATTTATTTTTACAACGCCCCTGGACGTCGTTGCCTGGGTGCGGGTCTCAATAGATATGGGCATGGCCATGATTGAGTTATGTTATTGAATTTAATTTGAGTTGATTGTGCACACACACACGCACACGCACACACACACACACACACAGTCAACAAAAAAGGAGCATTACAATCGACAACGACAAATGAAGACACACGACACTTATTTGGTTGGTAAGCCTTTCCAGCGGATAGGCAGGCTGGCAGAGGGGGGTAGCCGGCAGGAGGCGGCATTATGGACACATCGTGCCACAACGCTTTGCAGCAATTTCCGCGCTCCTCCCTCGCATTCCGTCTCCCTTCCTCTGCTGGCAGCCAGTTGAATGGAAACAGTGAAAGCGAACGACACGTAGACAACACTTATCGCTTGTTCGTTTCCGTTTCATTCGTTTTCCTAATGTACCGTAGCGCTGACAAGCGCCAAGCGGGCGGAACAACCTCGTGCTCCTCCTGCCACAATGAATGATACTCCATCTTCATGCCATCGTCGTCACCATCACCGTCACCATCACCATCAGAGACAGCGTAGTCGGCGGCGTGTCGCAACGGATGTGCTCTAAGGAAGTGCTATTGGCATTCATATCCTTCGACGGAACGGAAATGAGGGCAAATGATGTTGCATCAACGGCAGACGAAGCAGAGAAGTGAGGCAGAGGACAGTCAGCAGGGCGCGACAGGCGGCAGCAGTTTGCTGGGAAATACTGTCAACACAACTGTTGCATGTGTGGCGGGGAAGTTGGGGCTTGTGGACACTGCTATCGGCAACGTTGCATGCTTAAATAAGCAGCCCCAATCCAAACAACACGCAGACAACTTTGCTTGAAGGTGCGTCTCAGCAAGTGAATAAGGCAGCGACAGCTGTAGAGGCAGGAGTAGGGAACGGAGTGTGTGGCACGTTGATCCGATCAGCGTCACAAGTGTTTATTTGTTACGGGCCAACAGAGGAAGGCGGAGACAACGACGACGAAGATGTAGTTGCAGATGAAGAGTGCAGCTGTTGCAAGGGCTTCGAATAATGGCAAAAGTGCCCAATGAGCTAGCAAACACTTGAGCAATGACAGCGCAGCACAGCACAGCTAGCAACACTACAACTACAACTACAACTACACCTACACCTACAGTCATAGCATTAGCATATTGGTTTAACCGACTGAATGGATGTATGTACATGTATAAATATAATGATGCTGCTGCAAAGTGCTTGTTGCATTAATCCAAGCAATTTGGCTAAAGTGCAGCCATAAATGCCAGCACCTGTTGCTGCATTTCTTCATTCCTAAATATCACAAATCCTCCAGTAACTCCACCACAGACAACGCCACTTGTGTTGACTACGTTTCTGCTCACAACGTTCTGTTACTGTTAATTTGTTGCTGACTGTGGCAAGCAGTGCGCTGTTAACTAACACTTCATTCAGATCAGGGGAGCATGTCAAAAGTGTTGCCTACTTTTCGGCTGAATCATTGTGTAAAATTGTAAGATGCCTGACTTTCCTACTACTTTTAGGTCTTCTTTTGTTATTAATTACTAATCTACGTTGTTAAGTTAGTTTGGCCATGTAATAGAGTCTAGGCTTAAACTGTTAATATATATATATATATATATAACCTCCAAATGGGTGCAAGACCAGCATTCGATTTATCGAGCAGCCACCGAAACATGCGTGAAGTTGCCGTATATATTCAAGGGCAGAGGCGATTCAACATTCGATCACTTCTTCCTTGAAAGAACAAACACAGCGCGCAAGCATCATCAAGCTTCACGATCTACGCATATTGAGAACTGGAGAGTGTGTCTACTGAATACACACACAGAAACGAAACATGAACAAATGCAGTCCTGCTGTCTATCCCAGACTGGCAACTCTTCCAGCGATGCTTGCTGCGCTCTGCTTTGCGCTCTTCGCTCTCCGCTGAGCGTTACTCTCTTTAGTTTGCACCACGTGGCACTCTAGCACCAAAGTATGTATTTTTGTTGTTGTAATTTAGATCCCCAGTTTCTTAAAATTGTAATTTTTTGTAGGAATCTTTAGTCATGAGAAAATGATTTACTTTAAGCGTATAGATAAGAAAGTTTTGATTTTTACTCTTTTACGGTTTCCAAAAATTAATTAATAACATATTAATATTAAACTTTGCTCACAGTATAGAAAAGAATAATTATTTAAAAATGCTATACTTTTTTATTTAAATTGTACCGTTTTTCTTAGATTTGGTTGCAACATTTTTCATAAAGTGGCAACCCTGTACTGCTTGCTTGGCATTCGTCTGCTTGCCGAGCGTGTGAAGCAAGCAATTGATATCAACCTCATGCACCAAATGAACTCTCTAGTGCATGCTTAGTAATATTACTTTAAGGCAATATCAATCAGTTATTTTCAGGTTTACAGATTAGTGCTCTGCTACCTTTTAGGCAGCTTAATCTAATCGGAAATTGTTAGCAGCGGGAGAACCTACTGTCTACCGCTCCAACTCTCTGGTACCACCTTCTGCGCTAGACTTCTTCGTTGTCAAAGGGTAAGGTATTATAAGGCTTAAAGTGCGAACGCTTCTCGATCTCTCATCGAAACATCTTATTCTTTTGGTTGATTTGCACGCAATTGCGCTAAACAAGCCACTACTCTTCTGCTTACTCGCTCGAGGTGCTGATGTAGAGGAATTTAATGCTTATCAGGTGCAACATATTGAACTAAATTTGGATATGCAAGGAGCACACGATATTGATAACGTTTTCAATAGCTTTTTGGGCATACTGAAAGAGGGAAATTCGTAATAGTCTCGACAGCTTCAGCTACCTCCCATAGAAGTTAAACTCATCCAACTTATTCCTGAAGTCAGAAGGGATTATGCGAGTACAGACGGTGCCCGAAGCTAGCAGATTCACAGAAGGCTTGCCAATCAACTACACAACGGATCAACTACTACAACTACTACGGATCAGCATCCGCAAAACGCAGACACAAATACCTAATTCAGTGAAAAACTTGGGTACTGCGAACAATTTAGAGCAACGCTCCGCTTGCCCCTGCGCCGGAGAGGCACAGCTGAATGGATGCAGAGACTGTTGAGACCCCGTTTCCAATGAAATTGCCCGGCGGTCCTGTTGCACTGAAAGAAGTCACTCAGCTCTACTCAAAATTTAAGGCGAAGAAAGCTCCAGGTAAGGACCTTCTTGACAATAGGACACCAGTATCAGGCAGTGCAGTGTTAATCAACAGTTCCTTGGAGGAGATGAGATTCAGGTACGAAATACGTGCCCTACTTTTCCGCAGATGTATCAAAATGATCTGTTGGAATGGGGTGTTAAATAAAGGCTCCACAATCGAAGTCTTCTTGATTCACATTTACGAGAATAAAGTTACCCGAACAAATTTAACTTTTGCGACTGCACCAAGCGATAAGCATAGACAAATGTAGGCAGTAAAGATCAGATGATATCAATTGATATCAAATAACAAACACACATAAACAAACGCAAATGCAGTCAAATGAAAATTGCTGTGAAACGTGACAAATGCTTAGATTTTTATGAATCCCTGATTCACTTAATTGAACTATGTATATCACAACTGAAGTGTCACTGCATGCAATTCCATCTCTCTCTGTCTCTCTGTGTGTGTGTGTGTGTGTGTGGGTGAGTGGTCGAGTGTGTGTATTCATTGATAAATGCGTGTAAACGACCCATTTTCATGCATAAATTGAAGAGGTTGAAGCAGTTTGAGTTGCATAGAAGGGCACGTCGCGCATACGCCACGTTGGCAAACAAGCAACGAAATAAACAAACAAATAAACAGCAGTAAAAAGCAAAGAAGGAGGAAAGCAATACAACAACAACAACAACAGCAACAACAACAACAACAACAACAGCAAAACAAACAAGCAGCCAAGCAGCCACTATGTGCGTATAACAATGAAGCGATTTTGCCTCGTTATGAACACTCATCAGCTGCACCTTTGAACAACAAGCGTGTACACACACACACACACACACAGAGAGAGAGAGACAGGCTCACACACTCCAACACAGTGAGAAGGAGCAAAAGATATGCCACCCAAGAGCCCAGGCCTCTCCAGGCATTGGGTCGAGGCGTTGGCTCGCGGACAAAAGTTATGGCAGCAAAACAAACTTGACGCAATTATACTTTGCGTAACATGATCTCAATCAACACGAAAAACAGCAAACAGCAAACAGCCAACAGCCAACAGCAAACGGGGTGAAGGGTGAAGAGCCAATGGCAAAGGGTGGAAAAGCGGAAAGAAATGCGCGCTGCCGCTGCCACGGTTGCCAATGGCTCGAGCATTGACGTTGATGTCGAGGCTAAACCGCCACCTTTGAGTGCCAACTAGGAGCAAGTGACGGCGACCCAAAGAGCCCAAAGAGGCAACAATAACAAGCATACAAATCTACACATACATACACACACATATTACACTTATTTGTAAGTAGGTACGCATAACAAGCGTGTAAACAACAGCCAAGCAAAAGGCGCAGCAACTGGCAGCAGTCAGCAGTCAGCAGGAGCCAAAAGATTATGCTGTCCGCGAAGCGAGCAGGCAAAGGAGGGTGTTCGGGTGTGCGGGGGCTGTGCGGTGGTAGCTGAGGCAGCTACTTGAAACGCGCAACGGCAACTGTTACATTTTGCCCGTGGTATCGAACCCGAACCCGAACCCGAACCTGAACTCGAACTTGAACCCGCAACCCAAAACTCAAACCCCTTTTGGCCTGATAAAATTTGCTCTTTGAAGCCGCCGCCGCCAATGCCACGCAATTCCCTTTTGTCTGTCCGTCCGCCTAACCGCCTCTCCGTGTCTCCGTCTCTCCGCTTCTGCGCTTGTCCGTCTCACAGTCTTCCGTCCGCCGAGGACAAGGCGACAGCAACAGCGACAGCGACAGCGACAAACAATCTGCGCAAGACTCTAGTGGCATACGTAGCCGGCAGTCATGTTGTTTGGTCCCGGTCCCAGTCCCGGTCCCGGTCCTACTCCTAATTTTGATTTCTGCTGCTGCTGAGATTGGGATTGGTATACCAATACTTGGAGCAGGAGCTGGAGCTGGAGCTGGCGCTTGAAGCTGGGGTTGGCTTTCAGCAGCATCTTTCTCTACACTTTTGCAGCTCATTTAATACGTGTCGTCTGCCCCGTGCCCTGGCAACCAGATTTAAGCACAAAAGAAGCATTACGCGGCACAGGAAGCCACAGGGCGAGAGTAACGACAACAACTCGGCTAGAAGAGCGATGGGGAGGAGGCGAGGACAAGGATGAAAGGGGTGCCAAATTATGTGCTCTATACATTTTGGCGCCTGCTCGTTAAACGGCGATTAGCAGAGTTATTTTAAACGTGCCACAAACGACTTCTTTGATGCCACTTTAAAAGTCGCTGACGGTAGTCAATTAAGCAAATACCCGAATACCAAGGCCGCCTGAGCGGGAGGAGCTCATTATACACTGCATGTTAGCGTTGCAACTGCGATAGGCAGTCGCCAGTTAAGGTTGGCTAATTGATGCACTCGTGAGCTGTGTATTACGGCGAAGATTCAAGAGATTTAGTTGGCATTTGGCTTGACTTTAATGCCAATTTGAACGGCAGCTAACCGCAAACAGGCAACCAAAATGGCAGCACAGACAGGATGTAAGTGGGGGCCAGACGGAGGCAGGATACTAGCCCGTAACCCGTAACCCATAACCGCAGGAGCGGGGCAAGAACAAGAAAAAGCAATGGCAACATTCATCTAGGGAAACAGAAAACTCCCTTCGATTGCTTCGGGCGGTCAATAACAGCAAAATTAAACCGTACGAAAGTACACAGCCCACGCATACATGCACACCCATCTTTTGTGTGTGTGTGCGTGTGTGTGTGTGCGTGTGTGTGTGAGCGTGTGTGTGTGAGCGAGTGTGTACGATGAGCTCTGCCAATATGTTTTGACTTTTCACAAAATTAATTTTTACTTGTAGCCCAGGCAGGCAAATGGGGCAAAACGAAGGCAGAACTAAATCTGCATATGGTTTAACATTTCCTTCCCATTTCCCATTGTCCCTTTCCCCTTTCCCTTTCCCCTTTCCACACTTTCTTCTTTCATGCCATTCTTCGCCTTTCGTGCTTTTCCTGTCCATTGTAAAGGCATTTCCTAGACACAGAGTCGGAGAATACCCAAAATAAGCTGGGAATGCTCATTTCCTAGGTAAACATTTGACAAAACTTTCCTTTGACAACGCGCACAAAGCCCACAAATTCGAACTAAACATTTATGATTGATTTCATATTTTCCCCAAGCCAAAAGCTGTATTTCTCACAGGCGAACTGTTTAAACTTGTGATGAAATCATTGACTTCAACTCAATACCCAATAAAATAGGTTTTACTTTCGAACAAGTTCTCGTAGTGGAAAGTCGAGCAAGAGAGATTCAATTAATTTACACAGGTTTTATAACCGTACTTGCTTTAAAGAAGACTCTTTTATTTCTGGGAATGCGAAACTATTTCTAGATGAAATCGGTTGAATAACCTGATGTCAAACAGTCCGCAAACATACGCTAATTATGTTACTATTAGAAGAAGTTTTCAACTTGAAGATATAAAAATAACGAAACTGAAAATATCCCAATTCCCGAAATCATATAGACGACCATTACAATAGATTTGCAGTGCTAATTCCTCAAGTCGAACGCAGTCTAAGATGAGTAATCAGATCAGGTTCATTAAGCTTGTTAGCGCGCCAAAGCTGAGTGCTACATCACTCGCAACATGTGAAGGCTGCAACGAACAAAGCGCAAGAAGTTTAACTTTCTTCCCTTTATCTCTCTTATTTATAGACCGAATTTGAGGAAACTTTCAGCATTGCTTCTCCACGCCATTCGACAAGCACCTGCTAAGTTAGCAGCATCTACGTTGAGAAATGTGGCTATAATTAGTTTCTTTCGATTAATAATAGTTGCTGAGATCGACGCGTTCATACTGAAGGACATTTCGCACAAAACTAATATATCCCTGTTCAGGGTATAAGAATCACAAGACGAGATGTACAGCAGATTTACATACTGATGCAAAAGTTATATATTAAACACAAGAAAGTAAGTTTGGCTCCCCTTGCAGAGCCTTGCAGGGTTCCAAAGACATCAATATCATGCATATTTTCCAAGTTGGTCACCTCACCTTTATCGCCCAAAACAACAAAGTTCTTCAAACTAAATGTTGAGCTTGCACCAACTGCCTCTGCCTGTGGCAACTACATATATCATATAATCATCAGAGCTGCACTTTTGCCACAGAAGGTGTCTATATCGACTCAGCACTTCGTTCCGATTAATGTATAAAATACATTAGATATATTTAAAAGATTACATTTAATATGTAATATTGAATTGTAAAACAATAAGATTCGAATGGAGTCAACTTAGATATTATTTTGGAAACTTAAAGTTAAGGGAAAACGCTTAGAAAACGTTTCCGCCCTGTTTCATCCTGAGATTGACAAAGCTGGTCTGCTGCTAAGATGAGAAACCTTTAAGACAACAGAAGGCGAAATCCAAACAGTTTGGCTGAGAGAACCTAGAGGAGGTCTGCTCAGAATGGAGAGCTGATAAGACTGATAAGGGGGGCTGGTTTATAAAGATTTGCGGCAATGAATGTTTAATGAATACAAATAGGACAAGTGGAGCCCAGCAGCTGTTGTGGCCACACCGCATTGATAGCCTTTTAATTCAGGCGCAAATTACGCAAAATCAACCCGAAAAAAAACAAATGAGGGTGGAAGGAGTGGGTGAGAAAGAGGGAGAGAGAGAGAGGGAGGAGGGAGGGGAGTAGTGATTGATAAATGCCGGCACATGAATATCTAATGGCACTCATAAACACAAAACTGGCGGCAATGGAACGAATAAAGGGAATACTCGAGTGTCTTTTTGAATTATTGATGGGATCGTCTTGAATGTTTTGAAAAATGACAAGTGATGCTGGGGGCAGAGTAGGGAGTGCGGCAGTGCGGGAGTTCGGCAAGTTGGCAGGCAGACAGTTACCAAAATAATTTGTAGCTCTGCACCAGCTTCTCAATTATGCAAAGTGCGCGCAATAAACCGCAAAGTAGCCGCCAGTTAGCACCGGCCCCGTTCCCGCTCCCGCTCCCGCTCCCTTTCCCGCTACCATTCCCATTCCCGACCCCTATCCCTAGCTCCCATTACAGCCTGGACTTTTCTCGGGAATTACATGTATAAAAGGGCGAACAGCAGCAGTTGTTTTTCCTACGGCCTGATTGAGTTTGGTTGTTGTGTCGTGCGTGGTCATTAATGTTTATAGAGGAGTCGAGTAAGAGTGTGTGTTTCTATTATTATTATTATTTTTTTTTTCTTCTTTTTACATGTTTTCAGTTACATTCCTTGCAAAGATATTGCAAACAAGTTTATTTAAATGTTTGCTAATGGCGTGGCTCTGCTGGGAATGGGTCAGGATAGCGCTTGGGTTACGCTTGTTGACTTAAGTGATGAAATTCTGTGTTTCAAGGGGCGCCGAATGGTGCTGGACTTGGTGTTGGTCGATTTGCTTTGGCCCCGGGGGAGGCTTGCGCAAGCCAAGTTAATTTTCAAATAACAACCAAACGAAACGAGACGAAACGCAACGCAACGCAACGAAGAACCGAACAAACAAAACGAATTGTTGGCAGAGAGTGTGAAGTACAACAACAAATCGAAATGAACTGTTAAATGCTGGGGGAAGCTACAACAGCAGCCGGACAGCTGCCAGATAGCTGCATGGACATTGACGTAGAGCAAAGGATTGCGATGCCAACTCGAGTTAATGTAATTGAATTTGTCATTTCTTTCTCTCGGCACAGATGATTGCACAAAGAGGACCTGCGACTGAGGACAGTAAGGAAAACCTGCTGCTGCAGCTGGTGCTTCTACTTCTGCTGCTGCTTCAACTGCTGCTTCTACTGCTACTGCTACTTCTACTGCAAATGGTAAATAGATTGCCAAATATATGGACGCCTTGCTACGCACCTGAGCCAATGACGCTTCGTTATGCTAGTGTGACAGCAGATGGCATCGAATTGATCGGCGATCCATACAATCAATATAATGTAGAATGCAGTTGTGGTATCATTGAAAAACTCCGACATGATGGCCTCCATCCCTGCCAAACAAGGAATCAAAATTACATTAAGTTCAATCAATTTAAGCACTTTCAATTAGTTGGGGAGTGCACACCTACTAGCGAGAATATGACAGTCAGAAGGGGCGCAATTGGGAAACGCGCCGACACATTGTACTCCAGCATCTGCAGCAGATCGACTACGAAGAGAGCGATAGATACGATAACAATTTGTGATAAGGCTGTAACATTACATATGAATTACCTATAAATACAAAGATCTGATGATGCGAATAGCGCAGCAGCATCGACACCGAAAACGTCTGCAATTAAACACCAAGAAATCAATAAAACAAATCAGATCTTCAAACATTGTGACATACAAAGAGCAGCATCACTGAGAAGGCAGCTGGGTAGCTGCTCCAGGCAGCCCACCACATGGAAACGAAGCGATAATGTTCGCCCGTGATAACATTGCGCAGATAACCCTTGTTCTCCTCCTTCTCGGCAATTGTGCGCACCGATGCCATCAGCAAATCATCGTAACTGTGAACATAATTGTGTGTAAGAGAAGATGCATCGGACAACAATCGCGTGGACAAGAATCTCTTACCCCAGCAAACGTTTGAGCAAATAACGCGTCAATTTGTCCCCAAAGCATGCATCGGTATTGGGGTCCAGTTGAACTGTCAGCACAGGTATGTTCAGTCGCTTACGCGTTGCCGAGGACAGGCGAAGGTATCCATATTCTAAGGAATACTCTACAATATATTGCTCATCTGCAAAAGAAGGTGGCGAACTGATTAGTATGATGCGAATCTGGCTATCGGCACAGCAGCATACCATCATCATCGTCGCTTTTCAGGGGTATGGCGCTGGGATGCTCATAGTTATCCAGCAAATTGATGGCATCGAAGTAAAAATAGAGTGTTTCATTGCTGTAGGCACGAATGGGGCGCATGGGAACGCCCAGTTTGCGAAGTATCGCCTCGTAGCGCTTGAGCCTGTTGTGATTTTCAAGTGTTTGTGGCCCCACATCATAGTGACTGCAATGGAGATGTAAATTGAGACTGAGATACACAACAACTGTACGGCGGTACAGCTGGACAACAATGCTCACTAAGTATGCTTGAGCGCCTGCACCACCTGCTGGTCAGCCTTGATGCGTTGCCAAATAGCACGTTTCTCCGCAAGGTGCGGTATGATTTCCACTCTGATGACACCCTCGCGTGGCCAATTTTGTACCGCCTGTAGGCAGGTACAAGGATTCTTTATGAAAGCCGTGTGCACGTAGACCAACGTAAAGAAGAAAACCAAAGCCTTGGCGAGCAGAAGAAACTCAATGGCCAATTGCACCTTCCTGCAATTTATATAAATGACATACATTAATAAGAGAATTATGGAATATAATCTTGTAATACGAATACATACCGTGGCACCAGCTCTGCATAGGTTGCAGCTACTCGAAAGTAAATGGCATGAAATAGACGATCCCGCATGTTCATCATGTTATTCTACATTTAAAGCAAAGATAAGCGTTAGAATAGTATATATATGTATAGTTGTCTGTGTATGTGTGCGTTTCTTACCTGGCCTGCACCACCCCCTCCTCCACCTGCTAGTATACGATTGCGCCCGTTGATATTATTGATTGCATTGGCAACTGCTATTTCGGCCGCATTTTCGGCTATACCCCCAGCATCGGCCATGGATAAGCTCGATCAACGATTCCAAGGCAGTATTTAATCAAGTTTTCAGCAAATACTTCCGTATCTTTCAACAGACCGTCTTCCGCAACGTCAGCCCCCAAGGTGTCTTAAAAATTACTGCTGATACTTATTGTTGTTCCTCAAAGGTGACTGTTGTGGGTAGTGACACCTTCACCTATAGTTCAAAAGCCTGCTCCTAATGTCTAGTTCTTTCCAAGATAATTCCAAATTAGTGAAAATAATCAAATTGCAACAGAAAAAGACAGGGGGCACTTACCATTATTGTGAGTTGTTTGTTGTTGCTGCTGCAAGACTGCCAACTTAATACGAATGATAGTCGAGTAACCAGTTAAGTAACGAGTCATGAGTAGCAAGCTACCATTGCCAATCGCATCGACTCTATCAAATGCTTAACAGTTGTGGCTGGTGTGTAACAGAGCAATAGCAAACCTTTTAATGTATCGCTGACATATATTCATATAAATACGTTTATTAACACTGGCTGCAGATTTTCCATTTCACATTTGTGACCAACAAACTTAGAATGCTGCCAGCCTGTGCGTTTAACTTGCCATTTTCCAGCACTTAAAATTCAAAAGATTGCGCCAATTTCAAATGCATTCGCTTAATAGAGCAAAAGGAAATGAAACTAGGCGTTTTAAGAATCATTTTTTTTTATTTTTATTTTCTGCAAACCAATGTACGAAATTAAATATCTCAATGCATCATTTTCATATGCTATAAATAAGCTACATTGAATGTCGTTTAATTTAGTTTTACATTGATTGGTGGTTGTGATTTCTTTATTCATTTATTACGTTTGTTTTTCACTATAGTTTGTTTTTCTCATATTCATATATTTATATTTACGCATAAGTATTTTGTATGTTTATATATAGCTATGTACGTAGTTGTTAATATTAAGCTACAAAATCATACTCATAAGATTAATACAAACTTTGTGTACTTGCATTTTTCCTTTTACAATTCTTTTTAACAGGCTAGTTTTCTTTTTCGTTCTTTTCTTTATTATGATTTATGTTAGCATTTAAAAATTTCGCTATGGGATTGTTTAATTGCTTATGTATTTTGTTTTTAGTTTTCATTTTTGTATGTTTTCGTTTTTAGCTAGTTCTTGTTGTTGTCTGTTGTATCGTAGTATAAATTGTTAAAAATCGCTCACATATTTCAATTCTGGTTCCGCGTGTGTTGTATAAGTGTGTGTGTGTGTGTAGAGTTTAGTGTTTGTTTACGTATGGTTTTTGTCATCGTTTCGTTTCACTGGTGTATTTAGTTTATATAAAAGTTTACATAGGCAGGCGTGTGTATGTGTGAGTGTATCTGTGTGCTAACTTACAGACTAATACACGCTACACATTTACTAATAAGTATCATTTTCTCTTCTTTTGTATTTGTTGTTGTTTGTTTGTTGTTTTTGTTCAATACAGTTGAAGAACTTCCAAGAAGTGTCAATAAGTACAGAATGTACAGTTATAGTTTCTTAAGGTACAGCAATGCGAAAAACGAAAGTTTTGCCAATATGCATGTGTATTTAGGAGTGTCTACAATGATGTACATATGTAAGTATGTTGTGTTAGTGTCTCTCTTAAAAAAATCTGGCAGCTTTGCACATAAAGCGTAACGTTCACTTAAAACAAGCGCTAAAAATGGACATAAAACATGTGCACACTTTCCTTTTCTCATATTTTCATCTACATTTTGTTATACATAGATATTTTTCCACAATTTTTGTTTTTTTCTTCGCTTGTTTTGTTTTTATAAATCTTTGCTAAAGTTATATATAAACTATTCCATTCTGAAGTATTGACAGTCACAGGCTATTTGAAGCATGCCTTGGTATTTTTCCTTTGTTTCTTCAAATATATATATATATATATTTAATATATATATTTGTGTATAATCAGTATGTTCTTGTATGCACTATATATTATGTAGTATGGGTTTCGTGTATGCACTAGATTTACTTAGGTTTCATTTCATCTCACTTGGCGTAAAAAATTCCCTCCTTTCTCTCTCGGTTTCAATTGATATTTAAAAGCGTCTTTGTACAAACACAAACGAAAAAGACATTTGTAAACATTTATAAATGAAAACATAACATTTAAACTATTTGATATCAAAAGTCTTGAGGCGTAAGTGCAGCGTTTCATAGTAGACCGGTTTCCACATTGTGCGCCATGCCCAACGTGTTGGGATCAAAGTTAAGTTTATCCCCAGCCAAAACGATCTCTGATATGCACCCGACGATCCCGCTAAAATATCGCTGGTGTGTAAAGTATGCCACATCGGGCATGCCACCTACAAACAAAATATAAGAGATACATCAATACATGCACATATTTTGAATATAACCAGATCGTATGACCCACTTACCGACATAGAGCCCGGTATCGGTATTCAATTGACGCAGTTTGCCAGGCGCACGTTGTGTCAATGTCTTTCGTCCATCCACCTCCAGATATCCTTCCTGGGAGTTTCTGCAATTTGAAATGGATGGAAATATACAATTACTATTCTTAAAGACAGTTAGTTTGTCCCTCTACCTTATAGCCCTAACGCGATGCCAAAGTCCATCGCTGATCTTGGTGCCATTGAAACGTATAGCCAACTCCCCAGCGCCCAGATCATAGCGGAAATGCAAATACCTGTTGAGGATAACATAATTGAAATGCTTAGAATGAAACGACTGAATTCTATCACTCAATCAATTATATTTACCCGTTCTCAATGCCCAGCGACAAGTAGTCATCGTGTTCCTCTGTAGTGCCCTGTCTGCCCGTCCAGAGTATGATTCCATTATCCGAGTGCGTCTTGATGCGCAGATTCAGATCAATTTTGTAGCTGATAACCTGGCTCATGGTCTCCGCATCGTTGTAATGGAAATAGCTGTCGATGCCGGCAAAACAGGCACCGAAATTCTTGCGAACGCTCTGCACCTGCGACTGATGTTCGGCGGACAAGTCGAACTTCTTCAATAGACTCCAATCGGTGTGGGTTTGTGGAGTGCTAGAAGCTGCTCCTGCTGCTGCTGGTGCCAATGGCATGCCTGACACAAATTCCGACTTGAGCACAGGCGTTAAGAGCTCATCATCGCTGTAATCCTCACTATACTGCCTCTCAGTTGCCCCATGTGGTGTCTTTTCCGCCTCCTGCTTGGGTGTGTGTGCGTTTGTATGCGTATTGGACATGATGCGCTTCATGTCCTGGGCAAGCTGCTTTCGTTGATAATCCTCTGTGCCGTCAGTGGCATCAAAGAGCGACTCATCAAAGACAAAACCACTCGCATCTGCATCTGCATCTCCGTTCGCATCCGAGTCGACCTCAGCATTTGAATTGCGATTCACATTGTCATCGTTATCAACAGCAGCTGAGCCTAGGCTGGAGCTTTGAGCAGCACCCATTTGACTGGTTGCCATGGCATCCGCATACTCCTGCTGCTGCAAGCTCGCCACCCAATCATTGTTATCATCAAAAGTGAGTATATCGCTATCCGGATTTGTCTGGAAACTTTCATAGTGGGTGGGCAGTCGACTTAGTTTGTGGGTAAAAGCATTGGGCTTTTGGTGGTGCTCATGCTTGCTGACATGCTGCTTTCCAACATGCTTGCTGCGGCTGTCAAGAAGTCTCGACTGTTTCTCCAACTTAAGCTCCTGTTTACCCTCTCCGTCTGTCTTCTGTCCTTCTGTGCTTGCGGCACGTTGGGCCGCATTTTGCATGCCTGCATTTTCGTGCACAAAGCGAAAAATGATATCATCTTCGATTTCCTCATTGCTAGGCGCCCCAGCTCCTCCTGCTCCTAATTTTGATGCGGTGGTGGTGCTGGGTGCGGCAGTTGTCTTTCTTGTTGTTGTGCTTGTGGTTGTGGTTGTGGGCGTTGTCGGTGTACCAGGAGTTGTTTTATGCTTGTGCAAATTCTTACGCTTTGTGGCATGCTTCTTATGCATCCACAGTCTCTTAGGGAGCAACGCCGGAGGCAACGAAGATGAGGTCGAGTCAACTCCTTTGTATTGTTTGCCTTCAAGTGGTTTGCCATTGTGTGATTTGTGGAGCGATAGCACTGGCATCTGCTCGGGTGGCACTTCAGCTGCCTTGTTGCAACGCTCGTTGTAGATGCTGCAACGGCACTCGTAGCTCTCCATTTGTGGCACGCACTCGGCGAGCGGACCACACGGACGGGCGACACAGGCGTGTGGACAGTTGCCAATATTACTGCCGCCCAGTGCCTCGGCTACAATGCCCAGCGAGTGGCCATTAATGTCAATCTAAGGTGGGAATTACAATAGTCGGGTTAGTAAACGGCTCACGAAAGAAAGAGAGATTGACTCGACAACCATGAACTTACCCGCTGAATGCAGCCCACAAAGAAGGATTTGTACTTGAGGTCCAGTGGCAGGTGGTCCACGTGATTGACGCCGCCCACAAATAGATTCTGTGCCAACGACAGATGCCAGAAGCCATTGGACGATATGGTCATGACCTCCTGATGCTGATCGATCTGTAGGACAAACAGAACATAAAAGGGTCAACATCGAAGTTCAGTTCAAAGCTAGTTTATAGGCTATGGCCTTTGGCCTATGGCTTACCTTAAGCACGGCCAGGCGAGCTGTGCGGGAGATCTTAATGGTATGCCATTGTCCCAGGCTCATCGAGTAATCACTGCTGCTTGGTTTCAAGGGAGAACAAAGCATTAGTAATGAATGCAAATCATGAAAATATGAGCTTACGCTTTAACTTACCGCACAACTGCTGGACCACTACCCAGATCAAAGGCAAACTCTACGAAACCATCGAGCAAATAGAGGGCTATAAAGTCACCTCGATGCTCAGGGCCTGAATAAAGTATAAGGCCATCTGATTGTTCCGGCTTCAATATTACCTTAAGCTCCAACCAAATGAGAGCGCTATTACCCAACGGCGCATAGCGCAGAAAAGAGGATCCATTGAAGGAGGGCACCTATAGAAACATATCATTAATACCAGGTAAACGAAAAAAAGTTTCGCCTCTTGCTCACCTGAAGATCCATGCGAATCTCACAAAGATCTCCCACAAATCCAATGGGACAAAGACAAACCGCGCCCTGATCCGAGGGCAAACACTTGCCGCCATGTTGGCAAGGATAACGCACACACTTGTCCGTCGAGCAGTCCTCTGAAAGAAAGGCACCTCTTATAACACAGTACTGATCACGAGTAGGCATCCTCTAGACTTACGTATATCGAACCCATTGATCACATCGCCTAATGGATGCTCCGTAAACTTGTAATCATGTTCGTTAGCCACAAAACGACGGATGCAACCGGCAAAGCCTTCAGCTAGAGGCAGACGCTTAGCCAGCCCAGTGATGTTACCTATACCCCCGAGAAAGACCGGTTCCCGGAATGTAATCCGTGAGAACAGACCCTGCAAATGATGAAATGTAAGTAAGGCTCTGGAATTGAAGTTAATCCTTAACTCACATTTGATCTTCCTTGGACTTTGGTGCCATGATTGAGGACCATCCAGGCATCCCAACGGTGTCGGTATATAATAACCGAGTTCCATTCATTCAGCATGATCGTTTCCCTGGACCGCACACTGCCCACACCGGAGCCACAATCAAACCAAAACTCCACAAAGCCTTTGTTTAGCAGTAGGGCCATAAAGTCTCCGGTCAAATCATCACGTTCCCCGCTCAGCAATATGATGCCATCAAAGGATTCTGGACGGAATTCCAGCCGCAGCTGGACATGCTTATAAGCGCCATGCAACGCCGCAAATGCTAGCCAGGAGCGCTTTGCAAAGCGCGGCACATTAGCCCTAATATCTATAAAGAAGTCTTATTATTAACAACGGCGAATATAAAGAGTATAAGAGTATGCTAAATACCTTCCAGACAACCATTGCCCGTTTTGCCAAAGGGGCAGAGGCAGCGGGCAACGAATGAGGTTGCCTCCAGAGCGCAGATGCCTTCTGTGCCGCAGTCCAGATTACAAAGTGAGCTGACAAAGCAAAAAAGCATAAGAAATTAATTTAACGATCGATAACAGATAACTGTTAATTAAAAAAAATCCGCAATAATGGCAAGGGTATGCAACTCTGGTTCAAATAAAACAAGTTGAAAGTCGACATTTCTCGATAACCGATAACATATCTATTTAAAATTATATTCATGCGAAATAATACATCACTGCCATAACTGACTACACGTATCGATAATCGACAACCCAAAATAACAAACATGTATCGATACTCACCTGCTTAGTGTTGTTCCTGGTGTTGTTTTTTCTGATATGATGTTGCTATTGGCAGCACTTTTATTGATATGCATTGCGACTTTGCTGTTATTTCTGTTTCTGTTGTTGTTGCTGTTGTCGTTGCTGTTGCTGTTGCTGTTGCTGTTGCTATTGCTATTGCTATTCATTTGATATGTATGCGAATTGGTGTTACTGTTACCGTTGCGTCTTAAGTTTAATTGATTATTATTGACATCGTCATAAATGGACATGTCCGATTTATAGCTATAATACTCATCTACATCCGCATCCACCTCTCTATCATCCCCATAATCCACCACATTGTGCTGGGCTTCTTTGCTTGTGCTTGTGCTTGTTGCAACTGTTGCCACAGTTGTTGTTGTTGTTGTTGCTGTTGTCGTGGTGGATCGTGGAGTGCTGGTCGTGGTGCTAGCGGTGGATGCCACTTTAAAGTCAGGCGTATCCAGTTCTTGATTCTCGTTCTCCGAATTGAAGTTTATACTCTCGGCTGATATGTAATAATCGTTTGAATTGACTTTTTGTTGCTGCTGCTGCTGCTGTTGCATCCCATCCAAATTGTCATCGTTGTAATCGTAATTATCGCTATTGTTCTCCGCATTCAAATCCGCAGTAGAATCGAAATTGGATTCGGAATCGGAATCAGCCGAATCCAAATTGGAGTCAGCAACTGCGTCAGATGTTTCTACTCCGGCTGTATAGCGAGTTTTGCCAATGTCCGACCTATCATTGGCAAGCTTAGCGCTGAAGGAGGCACCCTTCTGATACAGCACATCCTCATCCGACTTGCCATGGCCATCGGCGCCGCTGCTTGTCATATTTATGACTGTAAGACGAGAACAGAGACATTTACAATTCACAATTCACAACTGTTTAATAAGGCTTAATTCAATTAAGAGGGCGCACCTTGACAGCTGTAGCCATTCTTGTTCAGCTCGTAACCCTCGATGCAATCGCACTCGTACATGCCATCATGGATCTCATAGCAGAGCTGTTCACAGGGACTCGTGTGGCCGCAGTGACCTGGCAATAGTATTTGGATGGACAATAAAGCTTAAATATGTGCCTGTATGAAAGTTCATTTAAATTTCAAGTTGAGTTCATAATTTGGGGGAACCATGTGCGTGCTCTTACTCAAAGCTGTTTGAAATGGCCATATCCATATAGGCTCTTTCTGTCTGTGGGTCTGGGTGTGACCGACGTGTCCGCAATAAATTCTAATGAGCTTTACCAACATAGAGACAGAGTCATGTCGGTAATTTACTGCTAAGCAGTGGCCACATTTCCAAGCCAGGCAAAGGAGGCAGATACTGCCTACACATACACATGAGCACTCACACACTCGCATTTGGAACTGTGTCTCTTTCCCGTTTGCTTCTTTGTGTATTTGTATTTTGGCATCAGGCCAAAACAAAGCGACAGCTACAACTGTTGAGCCTCTGTACGCATATGCAGACGCCGCATGCACCTTTTTTCAATAAATATCTCTCTCTTCCTGCCCGCAATTTCAATGCAAATGCGCATCCTAAAAGCATGCTATGAAATTTTACTCTTCGCTAAAGCTTTTCCTAAATGCAAATGGCGATGAAGTATCCCAGAAGTCCAATCGAACCGAAACCAAGCGCATTGCTAGGCGCTTTGTTGGGTTTTTTTCTTGCTGTGGCTTTGTGATATTTGCCTGTTGAAAACCGCTTGACATCGATAGCTCCAGATGGTGTGCCTCACGTGCAAGTGTAACGAGTGATGTGCAAAAAGTAACGAGTACTCCTCTTTGCTCAGCTAATAACTTAATACCAATAACTCCAGATAGTGCACATACACTTATGAGGACCAAGTAAAAAACCGATTGACATCAATAGCTCCAGATGTTGTGCCTTACGTGCAAGTAACGAGTATTTCTCTTTGCTCAGCTAATAACTTAATACCAATAACTCCAGATAGTGTACATAACGCATAAGTGGACCAAGTAAAAAACCGATTGACATCAATAACTCCAGATGGTGTGCCTCACGTGCAAGTGTAACGAGTGACGTGCAAAAAGTAACGAGTACTCCTCTTTACTCCTCAGCTAATAACTTAATACCAATAACTCCAGATAGTGTACATAACACTTAAGAGGACCAAGTAAAAAACCGATTTACATCAATAGCTCCAGATGTTGTGCCTTACGTGCAAGTAAGTAACGTACGTAAAAAGTAACGAGTACTTCTTTTTGCTCTACTAATAACTTAATATCAATAACTCCAGATAGTACATAATACTTAAGTGGACCGAGTAAAAAACCACCAAAACCTCCAGATGGTGTGCCTCACGTGCATGTGTAACGAGTGACGTACTAAAAGTAACGAGTTTTTCTCTTTGCCCAACTAATAACTTAATACCAATAACTCCAGAAAGTGTACATAACGCATAAGTGGACCGAGTAACGAGTAAAGAGTAGCGAGTACTTCTCGTTGAATAATTGAAAAGATGATATCAATAACTCCAAAGACTGTACCTAACTCGTAACTGTAACGAGTGACAAGTAAACCGTAGGGAGGACTCTGCTTGGAGTTCTTGTTGTTTGTCGAGCACTTACGTCATTCTGCCAACAACTATATTTGAATTCACTGTATTAAATAGAACACGCTCTTCAGCAAGCTCACTATTAAAGCTCAATCGAGTAACACACACACACACACACCAAGTACTAGAGAGTGTGTCCGTGAGGTTGTGTATGTGTTGGTTGGTTAGTTGATTAAGCAACTATATGCTGCCTATTTAAGTGCACTGGACACTCAGCACATTTGCATATCATATGTCCACATATGTGTGCATGTTTGTGGCACTCTTTGGGACACCGTTTGTCCCACCTTCAATTGCCTGTTGTGCCAGTTGGAGTTGGCGTTGGAGTTGAGCTTCCAACTTGCCGTGTGCCATTGCGTATTCAAATTGAAATTGAAAAATCGCACATTGCATGCAATTGAAATCGAAGTGTCAGCAGCAGCAGCAGCAGTAGCAGCAGCACATCATCACAAAAATAGTGACAGACAGACAGACAGAGGGAAACGGAGAATGGTCGTGGGAGAGAGCGCCTCTTTCCCTCCCCTCCGTTCAATAGTTTTCCCAGCAGTCGGAAAATTTGACAAAAACATTGCATAACAACCATAATTTACATACGCACACAACTGACGTGCTTGTCAAGTGTGTGCGTGTGTGTCCGTGTGTATGTGTGTGTGTGTGTGTGTGTGTGTGTGTGTGTGTGTGTGTGTCGAACGCATAATTAAGTCGCTCATTAATGTCAAAGCCAAAAACCAGACTAACTGACAAAGGGACTGACAAGTTGGCTGGTAGGCGGGAAGGGGGCGCGGACCCTTCACTTATAGATATGCTGGTGCTCAATTTTCACATCGCCCCTAAATTTGCGCAGTTAGACTCTTCGCAGGAGCCTTGCAGGAGGGGGAAGCATACGGCTGACAGAGAGTACATACCTTGAAAAGCAGCCTCTTCTGGCTCCACAATGCTGCTGCCGCTGGCTGCCCAGTGTTGATGATCCCCGAGCAATGACAGCAGCAGGAACAACAGAAACAGCAAGCAGCTGTGTCCGACTCTCGACAGCCTTTGATGTCCTTGCTGATGCGGATGCTGCCTCTGCTGTGCCTGCAGCTGTTGTTGTTGCCGTTGTTGCTTTGAAGTTGACATGGTGAAGCTGCCCCTTTCAAGTGGTATGCGTTGTTGATGACGCTGATCTAGGCGCTACTTCCTCAATATATCTGGTACTCGTATAATTCACACGATCGCTGGCGCTTTTAGACGACTTCGGCGAGTTGCCAGCGTTAAGCATGGAGCGTACATGCGTCTCGGCGTTGCCTCTGCGACTGTGCTTCACCTGCTGTTTCCTGTTGATATATCAAACATACATAAGCCAAGGCAAGCAATTAGTAAAAGCGAGTGAAAGATAGAGGAACACAAGAGGAGTAGGGCTGGCACCAGCAAAGGCTCGGGTTTTTGGACTCGAACATGGGCGCAGGCAAATCAAGTGGTCATTATAATATAACCACAAATTGCTAAACACGCAACGCACACGAACCCACACAACATGATTCATGGCTGTTGCCTGATGGCTCTTGCCACTTGCCTCACTTGCCCCCGTGTGCCCCATGCCTCCGTGCCACCGTGCCTCATGGCTGTTGGCTGTTGGCTGTTGGCTGAAGTAAAATCAATAAACGCCGTCATGGCAACGCCACCACAACAAATAGTAGACAGTATGACCCTACATCCTACCTTTAATTTGTTTCTATTTGGTTGACTGCGCCACTCCTAAGTATACACATAGAGGTTGCACAGTCGAGCACAGTGGATCGGTGGATACCACCGTGTGGCCCTACCTTAAGCTATTGCCTTTGGCCAAGTGCCGTCGTGTGGCGAATGCATGTAATTAGAAATCAATACAACAATTCGGCAAAAGTGTCTATGTGTCTATGTCTATAGAGATAGAGAAGGATGTAGAGATAGCGATAGATAAAGTGATAATGAAAAACGAAATGAATTAACGAGAATGAGATTGAGATTGAGATTGAAAAGAAAATACAATTTTTCGCTTTTCGTTTTTATCCAATTTCGAATTTTTGCCAATTTGCTCGGCCGATTGAAATTGAAATTGAAATGTCAAATGTCTAAGTTCGAAAAAGAAAAGCGTGCAAAAGCTGTTAAGGCGGGTCACAGACCCATATATACACACATATACCCACATATACTTATATACACACTCGTATGTGACACTTAACCCGTGCTCAAAAATATGTAGCATACTTACTGGGGTAAAATTGCAGCCAGAGCATGAAATCTTTCTTTATTGCTGTAGCTATTTGCTGTTGTTGTTGTTGTTGTTGTTGTTGTTGATATACCCTACAATATCAAAGTTGGGTATACAAACGGTACCGTAACTTTGCTGTAAAACTTGTCTTACAGATATTATTACACCACATTGCTATGTTCAATTAAATCTTGATCGCTAAGTTAACATTCGCAAATCCTGTTAAGTTGTGATGTTAACAGTGGCAGCAGCAACATAACAGATAACACAATAGCTTAATTTCACTGTTCAATTAAATTTTGTTTACTAGTTTAACATTCGCAGATCCTGTTAAGTTGTGATGTTAACAGTGACAGCAGAAATATTACAGATAACCCAACAACTTAATTTCACTGTTCTATTAAATCTTGATCTCAAAGTTAACATTCGCAAATCCTGTTAAGTTGTGATGTTAACAGTGACAGCAGAAATATAACAGATAACGCAACATTCGCAAATCCTGTTAAGTTGTGATGTTAACAGTGGCAGCAGAAATATAACAGATAACCCAATAGCTTAATTTCACTGTTCTGTTACATCCTGATCACACAGTTAACATTCGGAAATTCTGTCAAATTTGTATGTTTTTAATAATTGAGAGATCTAAGCCACTTTAGTTGCTTAGGATGCTCACTCGCATGTTAATTATGGGGTATTCAACTGTAGAGCACTCTCAACTGTAGCTTTCTCAATGTTGTTGGCTTCTTTGTTTTTGCTTTATTTTTATATCAACTTTTGTATGCCTGCGCTTAAAATCGCGACGTCTGCCTCTGACTCGGGCTGTAGTGCGAGTTGGCGTGTGTATGTGGGTGTGTTTGTGTTTGTGTGTGTGTGTATGTGTGTGTGTGTTGTGTTGTGGCTGTTGTTCTTGTGCTTGTGTGCTTGTGTGCTTTGCTGTGCGTGCAAAAGTTTTGCAAGTTGGACGTTGGTAGGCTAAAAAGCATTCGCCATTTGTACTGTCTCGAGTTTTGGGTGTTCCAAACCCAACCAAATATTGCCGTATTCATTTATATCGATTTTTCCACCTTGGCTATTTGCACTGGAGCCTTAAACACGCACAAACACGCATGCACACTCTCCGTTGACATACTACCATATACAGCAACCCATATATACTTCTTTAAACATTTTTGCGCACTCTCTACATTATATTTTCGTTTTTCTTTCATTTCATTTCAGTTTATCTTCTCTTTTTTATTTTGTTATTGCGTTTTTAATGGCATTTCTTTCCGGTACGACGCCTCCGAATGGCCAGCAAATGTTGAAGGCTGTCGCATGGGCGACGTCAACCTCAACGTCGTCGTCGTCGTCGTCGTTGTCGACTTCGACTTTGAACAAGTTTCAGTCAAATTGCATACGTTTAACCAGGCAACCAGACCGGGGCTGCTGATGATGGAGCTTAAGTTGGCCATGTCCGTATGATGTGGGAAGTGTGCGCCGTTTCGGGGCGTGGGGAGCAGCATGAAAACTCATTATTCAGGTAAACGCAGCAAAAACGTGCGCTCATTTGGCTGGAAAATTTTGCATTGGGTAAGTAGTCAGTAGGTAAGTGGCAAATGGGATGTGGCAAGTGGCTTACGGACGCTTTAGAGCCTTTTACTCTGGCCAGAGCAGGCCTATACTAATTACAGTAACACATTAGTATTGGCAGGGAATCAAAATTAATAGCACTCGGCAGTCTATGTCTCTGTCTCTGGCTCGGTATCTGGCTCCGTCTCTGGCTCTGCCAAAAAGTTGAGCAACTCAATTACACAGCTAATGGAGCTTAATTAGTGCTGAGTGGCATTGATTTAATTACACAAATAAGTCGTATATTAAACGTTATGATGAAATGACCAAATTGACAATAAACTTAAAACTTCAATTCCAATTTCTCAGCTCGAAAGTATGCTGTGGTTAAGTAAAGTTTTGCCAAATCTAAATCGCCTGCACTTAAGATCATATTTGACAGATAGCGCTCGGTCAGTCGGGATTAGTTTACTTGAGTTTTCCTTGATGTAAGGATAAAGTTTTGACTGAGTGCATGTAAAAGTTTATGAGTCATTTTCCAGTACAAAAGTCGTAAATTCAAAACATCCTCTTTTTTGTGAGAGAAGGAAGATAAGTTGTCTCTTATATAGGAACTAAAGAAATTAATCTCACCTGGCAGCTCCAATAAAAGAAACTGCAAGCTTTCATGCAAATGAAACCGAATCTGAGAGACCCTGTACTTACTCTGTTGAAGAGCAAATTATGGTACAAATCAAGTAATGCTGTCGTGGCATTAGAGTTCTGTACTTCTGCTCATTGTAATGAAATTTCACCTAATGCTCTAATTACTCTCGGTCATTTATTGTATTGCTAATTAACTGGATATTTGCATTAGCTGTATGCACATTCATACCTTTCTGCTTTAGAAACCGCCTTGAGGACGAAAACTACAGCCTGATTATCTTGAATAACAACAAATCATAGCCATATAATATGCGGGCCTTTCTCTTTCAATGCTATATAGTATAAATTATTGATTTAAAACTATAACAAGGCCAACAGAAGCGAACACAGCAAGAATTATATCCTAACCAAATCAAGTGAACACTGGGAATGTTGTTGTTGCTTTCCTGCTGCCGCTGATGTTGCTGATTTTTTAGTCTGATGTCACGCAAAACTTAATACCGAAAGCCAATATGAAAACCGAACAGTAAATATACACACACACAGACACACACACAGTCACACACAATCTGACATAGGGGAGAAAACAAACAGCAAGGAGCATCAAAGTCAATGAGGACACAAAACGACAAAAGTTGAAACAAACAAAACTACAAAACAACAACAACAACCAGCAGAAGAACAACAAAAACGCTGGCATAAATGTCCGCAAAAGAAAAATCGTTAAAGCAACACTAAATTGTGTTGTTATAAGGTAAATAGAGCAAATCCCGTTGAGAGCCAATTGGAGGCGCACCACAAAATACGAGCAGACAAAATGACGGTCACAGGACAGGAAGACTAACTGACAGACAGACAGACAGGCAGACAGACGCAGACAGTAAAAGAGAAAGGGGGACGAATACGGCCAGTATCGGCCGAGCAACTCACGCATGACAGACTGACCCATGTAACGGCATAAACATGCACACACACATACACACTTACGTAAACATAAAAGTTTGGCGCGCGTTTTTCGGTATATGCTTTGAGTGTCGAATGCTTTGATATGCTTACATATATACTTAAGTATGTAAGTATTTGTCTTTGTGTGTGGTTGTGTAGGAGCGTCTATCTTGCGCCTAATTTATGGCAAATTCACAGGTGCGCATATTACTTGCGCCCTGTCAAAGACGTCGCGCTGAGCTGTACAACAAAGGTAAAGGCAAAGGGAAAGGGAAAGGAACACAGAAGCAAAAAGCAATTTCAAGCAAGGACTAAAACAAAAGCTACCCACACATACACGCGTACTTCACGCACACATACAGAGAATAATGTTGAAAAGTAGTATTATAATACTATACAAGAACGTGGGGTTCGTTTGTATGTATGTATGTGTGTGTGTGTGTATGTGTGTGTGTGTGCATACTGTGGTCATTGCAGCCGTAGCGTTTTTCATAGGTGTGTGGGTGTGTGTTTGTGAGAGCGTGCGGAGACATTATATCAAAGTCATTCGACTGACTGCAAAACGAATATAAGCAATAGGATTGTAGTTTACATACGTATGTAATACTTATGTTAATCCCCCCGCGTACTCCAATTTCCAACTGAATTGGCACTTCAAAGTGCGCTCTCTGCTTGCCCAACATAAATTTCCATTATTTCATTTCGCCTCGTTTCTGCAACTACAACAAGAACAACAACAAATTCTACTCACTTGTATTTCCTTTGCTTTTTGGCGAGTGGCCGCCTCGTTGCCGACGACGTCGTCTTCGTCTTCGTTTTCGTTGATTTTTGCTGCTTTATTTTCGGCGTTCAGCGATTTTCGTGGTATTTACATTAACTTACACAGGCACACACATACTACAAACACAAACATGCACACACACACACACTTTTTTTATACTGTCTTTCACATTGCACATTTGCCTCTCTTTAAGGTATTTATTTAGTATTTTTTGGCTCTTTTCGGATTACATTTCACACATGATATTCTTATAAGAATAATTTCGAATTTATTTTGTTTAGGTTTAAAAAACTACCTTCTTCTGTTTCTGTCCTTGTTGTATGTGTGTATATGTAATATTTTGGTTGTATCCTGCGAAAGGATGTGTCTGTATCGGCGACGTTATGTTAACCGTTTGTATGGAGCGATACGTTTTGACACTCTAATTGACGGGAGACTACTGCGCTTATCGTAGCCAATGCTGGCTGATTGGAACGAAGCAAAACTCTGCCAGAGCAAAGTGCCCAACTGTGGCAGTAGCCGGAGACAGAGACGGAGATGGATGCGTAGAGAAAAAACGCAACACAACAACGAGCAGGGCAGAGAAGATAGAGAGAGAGAGAGAGAGAGAGAGTAAGCATTACTGTTGTTGCTCTTACTATGTCCAAATCGCCAGTGTAGAATGTAGTATCCGTTAGTTGATTATCCGAGCATTTAAAGAGGCGCCAAATACGAACTGGCACGGGCACGGGCTCGTTCAGGGTAGTTTAGGGTTGTCAAACGGCCCACGAAATAAGCTATAAATAAAAGAAATGAAATACATTAAATTACTAAGTTCTTTATAATTTGTATTGACTACTACTTACGTTGAAAAACTCAGCTAAAAGTTAATTTGTTTTTTAACTGTTGCAGCGCAGCATTGGCTTATAGACTCCTCGCTGCTCTGACAATCCTACTTTCAGTCTGATTCTTACTCCCCCAATACCCATAGCCGTATGACAACTAAAGTCACAATGAGCGAGAGTGAAAGAGGGATAAAGAGCACATTCGTTTTGGCGCATGCGAGAAACGAATCGAATTGAAACATGCAAAACACTCCGGGCTCAAGTTACAACAACAGCGGAGAGAGTAGAGAGCGAACTGTCAGCGGCAGAAACGTCTGCGCTCTGTTAGACAACAGTTTGTTGTTGCTGCTACCAGCAACTTAACATCACAATAAACACCTACACAATCAACCGCCACTTAAGAGAACGACATACATACACACTCACACATACCGTCAGATTTGCGTAAGCCCATAATGAACTCAACGACACACATGAAGAACAAAAAACAAACAACAACAACGTAAGGTGTATAGTGCTATGGCAAATCGAGAGGAGGTGGGCAATGGGCTGTAAGTCAGCAGAGACAGCTGATCAAGTTGCAAGGGTTGTAATTGTTCTTGTTGTTTTATGTTGTTTTTGCTACCGAAAGTGACAGAAGAAAGGAAAACGAAATAATATACAAGAGACAAGTCGAAGCTCCTGCTCCTGTGCTCCTGTGGGCCATGTAACTGAGACTTGGCTTGACCATGTGCATAAGTAAGAGTTGTTGACGGTATGGGTTTGTCTACAACGGATACCAATCGTTGTACACCCACTGTTATTATTGTTGTTGTTCTTGCTGGCGCTTATGTTGTTGCACTGACAGCAGTCAACTCTGCTAATGACCAGAGCTATTCATGGCCCTCGACAATGCGCAGTTAAGTCCTTTGCCTTTGCCATGGCTAGAGCAAAAGGCCAGTCTCTGATATGGATATCATCGAGTATGTGTGTTTGTGTGGCTATGTATGCTTGTGTCTTTTGTGCAACGCTTAGTGGGTGTATTTCAAAGCCCTACAGAAACTCCCACTCGCCGCTTGCAGCAAATGAGGCATTAATATCCGAAACGACCCGACCCCAAGCTCAGGCTCAGGCTCAGGCTCAAGCTGCAGCTCATGACTGGCTTCCATGTTACCATGTTTTTCGAGTGTGTCAGGGCAAATATTAGTATTCCACTTCAATGCGAGCATTTTGTAATGGAAAGTTGTGTTGTCCTCCTCCAGTATGACAGTCTCACACTCATTCGTTTCTCGTCTTCCTTCTGGCTGTCGTTGCCGCCGCATCCATCAACCAGGCAACCAAGCAACCAGGCGCAACTAATGTGTCACATTACAAATGGCGTCTGCTGGCAGCCACCATTGACAAGCACCTGACAAGCACCAAGCCGCATATTCTCGCAACCTTTCCCCCTCCCCCCCTCCTCTATACATCCACCAACACACAAACGAGCACGCACACATATGTATGCATTCTGACGCTGTTCAATAACAAAAGTATTAACTCCCATCCACGCCTGTCTTTCACTCGTCATCACACAGCCATCAAGCAATAAAACCGCACTTTATTCATTTATAAAGCAGTTGATAGAAGGCGAGAGAGAGTGAGGAGGGAGGATTGGAAGGAGCAGTTGAAGCAACAGTTAGCAGCAAAACATCAACATCATTTAATGCAGCAGAAGCAACGCGTTTATATAGAACACCAGAGCCAAGTCGTTAATGTGCTCGTTATTAGGGTCATCAGGAAACCAACTGTCAATTTCCATTACATTGCGCCAGTTGAGAAACTCATTATAGCCAAACAGTCCACAGATTGTTGCTGTAATTTATCATTATTGAATTTATTTAATTCCAATTCGAAAAACATACCCTGCTCCAAATATAAGTCTTTGTACTTTCCCAATCCCAAAGCCAAACTCCGTATGGCATTTTGTTCGCTCAAAACTTCGTTGCAGTTACTCTTGGCCAGTTCCTCATAGAGTTGGGGAGGACTCAGTTTTGGTGCACATTTGTGATGTTCCAGCATATAAAGCAAAAGGACTCTGAAGAAAGTTGTTCTCATAAGTGAATGGGCAGTGAACTAGTTTTAAATTTGTTAGAAGTGTTGGGCTGGAGTTGAACTACAGTTTACTGAGCCAGATTTGAACTAGCTCTTAACAAGAGTTCACACAATGAACAACTGAACCATTTTCTACAGTTTGAGATCAACTTACTGATGCGTGCGCTGATAGCCATAGGCAACAGCCTCACTGGTCAGCACTTTCAGGCAGTCCAGACTAAGAATACACTTCCTAGGATTCAGATTAACTATATCACGCATGCAGAGATCCGACTGAGTCCTGTTAGGCTGACCGCTGTTAACCAGATTCTCATAATTCATAGCCAACTGCTCGTACTCAACATTTGCATTTAAGGCGCCATATCTATCAGGAGTATTAGTTAATAAGAATGCACTCATAGTGAAATTTTTTCTTACTTCAACTTAGGGGGCAGCAGGAGCACATTACGCTGAAAGGCATTTTCCAGTACTTTGAAAGCAAACGTTAGTCAAGGAAATATTAGTTGGTCAACCCCAATACTTACTGAGATTCTGTAGTTGGCTCAGATTGTCCAGACTTGAACCCTTCATTATAGTTTCCATACGGTGCAGCAAATGGTAATACAATTGTCTCTCGTACCTTGTAGGGGGCACATATCGCATTTTCTCTACATTATTGAAAATTATAGAGACGTAATCGAATATTTATGGTTAACACAGAACGCATCTATCATATGTGCACAGCTCATTAGGCTTACGTTTTATCAGAAATTCGGACAACAACAATGCAAACTTGGCACTCGCATTGAGTTTCCTGCCACAGGACAGTTTATCTAGCAATCCATAAATACGCTGAGGCAATTGTTCCTGCGATGTCGATGTGGACACAGGTGTGGATTGGAATTGGGATGTGGATTCAGCTCCATTCAACAGTGTTAGGGCACCACTAATAGCGAAAAATGTTAAAATTTTGAGATAAAAATTCGCGACCAAGAACATGTTGTGCGGAAAGCTTGGATGGTTCTATGCCTGCCTGCTTGCTGGCCGCATTGAAATCACATCGCTTTCAGTCTTTGATTTCACTTTTTTATGAAGATTAATTGGATGACATTTGTTCTGAACTGTGCGCTATGCGTAGGCGAGTAGCGTGTGGCAAGTAGCGTGAGGGGTGAAAAGCTGGGGAGCTTGTTGGGATATCGAATGCGTCAAGAGCCAGTCTCACTGGTGCACAATATTAAGTTTCGCATATTAATCACAATTTAAAATTGAATACATTACATTGATTAAAGAAGGGTTCGCAAAGCAATAAGTTTTGTCAAGATAATCAACACACTGTGTTTGTTTACTGGGTGGAAAATATCAGTGTAAAATAATCACTCGACGTTTTAACTCAAATACTTTATTTTTCATTAAATCATCATCATCGAATCGCACTAGCAGCTTAGTTCAAGGGTAAGCGACCTGCAATTTTAATTTCAAATTTTGCGGCAAGACCAGTCGACCTCAATCGAAAATCGAGAACTCAGTTAATAATCTATCGAAGTATGAGTTCCATCGCTAGAATGTTATTGGTTGGTATGCAGCTCAACAGCAACGAACAAAAACTTTAAACAGAAATTTACCAGTTTATTCAATCTAATCGATTTTTGTCATAAAATTGAAAACGTAACTCACAGAAAAAGTTGAAAGCAGTCAATTTATAGAAAAGCCAAAATATCGCAGTGCATTTACAGTTCACCTTGTAACTATTTTTGCAAGCTATTTTCGTGATCAACGTACCAGAAAAAAATTACAGGTTCATACTTGTGTTAACATTGCGTTAACAGGCGAATGTTTTTTACATCAGACTGTCTTTTGTCTTTTCTTTGTGAAAAATTAGTAGTACTTTAGTTTAATTCGAAATACTAATTAATTATACTAATGTCGGACAACCAGGACAAAGAAGAAACATTGGCCACTTTCCAGGTAAGGAATGCAACATCAATTGCCCGCTAGACGCTGCAATCTTCTGTTATTATTTGTGGGCTAAAACTGAATGCTGAGTGCGCACATTTTCAATACGTGTGCTTGTGTGTGTGTATGAGAGAGTTACGCGTGTGTGGGTGTCTGCGTCTTGGTTCTTGCAGTGTTTTCTAATGCAAACTCAATTGAATTTCAATGTCACAGGGCATAACTGGAATTGAAGATGTTGGCGAGGCTTTTTCTCACCTGGAGGCAGCCAATTGGGATCTCGTGGTAAGTGCGTCTTTGTCTCAATACAAATGCGTCAACTAAATTGCGTTGTTGTCGTAATCTATAATCGTTGTCTGTGTTTGTTATTGTTTGTTGTTGCAGGAGGCACTCAGCCGTGTAATGCCACACGACGATGCGCCGTTGGCCCATCCCATACACCCGCCAGAGCCGCAAGCGCAAGCACAAGATCCAGTCTCAGTAGCAGCTGCACATCCAAATCCAAATACCAATGGCTTCAGGCCTTTCAATTTTGACGAAATGCCCGGTCCCTCGCAAGGCGCACGTATGTTTCCATGTAAGTAAGGGACAGATAGAGTGAATCTCGCGGAGATGAGCAACGTAATTGAATTGATACGTGTATTTGTAATAGCTTCACAATTGCTAGCCCAGCTGACGTCGAGCATCAACTTGGATCCCTCCAGACAGAACAACAACCAAAATATCTTATTATTCAATATACACTTCAACCAACAGCTCTATCAAATTCGTATGCAATCAAATGCAACCATAGGTAAGCTTTCTCTAATCCCTTTTTCTGCATACAAACAGAGCAGTCACAATTGATTCTCCTTCAGAGCAACTAAAACGTAAAATCTTTGACGTGACAAGTGTGCCACAATGCCGTCAGGCCATACGCGGCTGGCCGCCGTCCAGAGCAAGCGAAGCTCAATTGGCAGAGACGCAGCTCTGCAATTTGGGTTTGGACCCAGAGAATGAGCTCATACTCGTTGATCTAACTGATGATGGTTTCATGGATACTGAACAGTACGCAACTGATTCTATATAAATGCATATCCCACAAAGTTTTTACTTAATGATTTGTATTCGTTTGCAGAGATGAAAGTACGCAGCGCTTAGATAAAATGTTCAAAGTGCACATTGTCGTGGAGCCGGAGGGACGTAGAATCTCACTGAACTTGATTGGTAGGACAACAATTGAAGAACTGAAAACGAAAGTTTACTACATTACCAATACACCAGTAAGGCATCAGGAATGGTCTGGCTGGCCCAGCGGTTGTGTTAATGAAACCAATCTGGCGGTGAGTGTGCATCAAGTGAAGAAAAGTCAATTTACTAATCCTAGCCATTTTCTGCCACAGCAATCGGGCATCGAGCAGAGCCATGAATTTGTTCTGCTCAATATTGCGGACCGAGTGCAAAATAATTCCAACCCGATAACCAGCTCGTAAGTTGTTTTGCAATGCACACGTGTGATCAGCACGTGTTATATCAGTTAATGTTATTGTTTCTAATATATGTTTGCTGTTTATCTTTGTATATGGTTATTCAGCGAAGCCGTGAACGTCGACAGCGAGAGCTCAGCGGATGAGTTTGAGGATGCAACAGATTTTAACAATTCGGAATACATATTCTCAGATTCGCCTCCCGTGCAGCCGCTCAATAGACATTTGAGTAAGTCAAAGCCCAACTAAAGATTTGGATTATTTTAGAACTTTTCACCTCTATTGCAGTAACCAACAATACGAACGATGAGACCAGTGGTTCAGCACAATTTGTGGAAAACTATAAGCAACGCTTTGGGGAACCGCATCCAGATTTTTTTGTTGGTAGTTTAGAGAACGCATTGCGGCTGGCCTGTCACAAGCCCGCCAAAGAGGTAGCTATCTAACAAGAGGAAGCTATGGCAATTGTAAAGTCGCATCATTTTGTTTTTTAGCGTAAATTGTTGGCCATTTACTTGCATCATGGCGAGAGTATACTCACAAATGTATTCTGCGATCATCTCATGAAGGACGATGGCATTATACTGACATTTAGGGAAAACTTTGTGCTCTATGGATGGGATATGACGTATGAGAGCAACAAGGATATGTAAGCAGACTCCCATCATTGGGTTTCATACTACTTTTGACACTTGACATTCATTACCCCGTTTAGGTTCCTGTCGTCCCTGACGGCATGCATCAATAGCAATGCCTCGTTAACGGCCAGAAATATTAAACTTGACAAACTTCCTGCTATTATGTTAGTTGGCAAGAGCCGCATGATGGGTCGTCAAACATGCGAGGTTTTATCTGTGATTCATGGTAAGTTGTCCAGATTAATTGCTGAGCTTGTACAATATAATATCCTGCCTTCCTGCAGGCAACATTGGTCTGGCTGATTTACAATCGCGGCTATTTGACACAACGATGTTGTACGAGGAACAATTGCAAGGCGAGATACGCGAGGAGAATGAGCGTGCTGCGCGCGATCAGGTTAAGGCCGAACAGGACATGGCATACGAGGAGACGCTGCAGGCCGACATGGCCAAAGACGCAGCAAAACGACAAAAGGAGGCGGCTCAGGCAGCCGAACGGAAACGTATTGAATCCGAAAGAGCCGAAGAAGATGCTAGACGTGAATCCATAAGATTGGTGGTAAGCATTTTAAAAGTCATCTCTATAAACCTTTGCATACTACAGACGATGCTCTCCCATTAATTTGACAGGCAAAGCAATCATTACCTCAAGAGCCTGCCGAGCATGAGGCAAACATTTCCAAAATACGCGTACGCAAGCCCACTGGGGATCATTTGGAGCGTCGTTTTTATATACATGACACATTGCAGGTGCGTCTCTTTAACCATAACCTTAAGCATGTCCAGACATAAATGTTCATCTGCTCTTCCGAATCTGCAGGATCTGTTGAACTTTGTGGCCGCCAATGGATTCCTTATCGATGAATACAAAGTGTTTAGTGGTTGGCCACGTCGGGACTTAACAGCCATTGAGACGAGCCAAACGCTAGAGGGACTCAAGCTATATCCGCAGGAAACGGTCATATTGGAGGAGAGATTTTGATTTTGATTATATGATCATGTTCGTTTTGAGTTTTAAGAGTTCGTTTTGATTGGGTTTAAGTTCTGCATCAATAAGTGAAAAAATTAGTGTTTGTATTTTATGTTAGTTTTTATGGAGGAATCAACCACACAGCACAGCAAGTAAACAAAAGTAACAAAAGTAACAAAGGTAGCAAAACGCAGAACAAACTGATTGAGCTGTAGTTTAAGAGCAAACGTTTTTTACAATTACAATCGAAGAAGAAAGAGTGAAGAAGAACGAAAATGAAAAGGGAAAGATGAATAATAATGATAAAGTAAAAGGTTCGAGCAGATATACATATATAAATATATACATATAGACATATAGATTAGCACCGACTGCGATTTATGTTGCCCCTCCCTCGTCACTCTCCCTCTCTGTCTCTTATGATAGCGTTGATTAGGCATTGAGATGAAACGCATTTAAGTTGGCTTTGTTTTACTTTATCAATAATAAATTATATAACATGTACTGAAAGCACTTGCCCTAGGTTACACTTTTTTGCATTTTACACATAACAACATAAAACGGGTCGGGGAAATGGTGTGTTAAGTAGATAATAAAACAATTAAGTTGCAGCCTACGAGTATTGACTGTACAGAGCGAATAGTGATTATTGAAACGCCTTCTTGACGGTCCTTGGGTCCTTATATCTATCCGAACACCTTTTCGATCGGCGCCAGCACCACGAGCAATATCAACACCACGACAAACAACGCCAGGACAATGGTATAAACGGCGAGCAGCCCCTTCCTCAGGCCACCATACTGTAAAAAAGAATTAAGGAAAGTGAAGTGAGAAGAAGAAAAAGATGAGCTCCAGCTGGTGTCCACATACCGGTGCATCCATTTTACGTTCCATGCTCATGCCATTTCGCATGGCATGCTGATGATGATGCGGCATGTCACCCATTTGGAATGTATTCCCGCGCTGACTCTGCTGACGATCTGATGCAATGGAGGAGACCTGCCAATGATTCAAACACAAATAGATCTGGAAATTAATGGACGTAGCCTCAAGCCCTGTAGGTCCTCACATGCGATGAGTGAATTAGTAGCAAATGGATGAGCATTTAATGACAAATCCCACATAAACTTTACAGCCAGGCAATGCGACGGGGTTGAATGTTTATATACTCGGGACATGATTAGGGGATCTCCAGAACCCAATCACCTGTACACACCGTAACACTAACACAGTTACACTTACGGAGAATATCAAGTGGACCAGCACATGGAACACCACAAATCCGACCAGTATCCAGTCCATCCACTCTGGCAACTCGGCCTTGGGCAGTTTCACAGAGAAGAAGATGGCCACAACTGCAGAAGGCAACAGTGAATTATAGTTAAGGTATATGGAGAGTGTCTGGCCAACTTACTGGCCAAGATGTGCGCCAGATTGCCGCCCAGCCAATGGCCCCAGTTAAAGTACGGACGCATCTTGTCATTCGGTCCGGGACGGAAGAGCGCGCCAATCGGTTGGATGAAGCAGAGGATGACTGTGATGAGGCCAATTATGGAATGGGCATGCCAAACAGCTTGCTTAAGCTCAACCCAGATCAGTATGTAGGCAGCAACAGTCAATGACCAAGTGGTGACCATGAGCATGCGATGCCAGGCGAACCATTGATCCTTGCCGCAGGTTTGGCTGCCCACCCAAGTCTGTTTAAAGTACCGCGCAAAGATGATGCCCAGCGATGTGGTGCCTATCCAGGCGGCAATCATGAATGCGCCATGCAAACGCACCAACAACAAACTGGAACCGCCGAGTTCCTGAACCACAGCCAGATTAATGGGATTTGCCGCGGGCAGAAAGCCAATGTCGTGGAAGCCCACACTGTTCTCTTTCAGGCTGGTGCCCGAGGCGACGAGCAAGTGGTACGCACCGTTCTTCAAGTCGAAGCTGCGACCCTGCACCACAGTGACTGGGTCACGTTGCACCTTGCAGTAAATGACACCGTCCACGAACGAAGCATTTAGGAGACGTGCCGAGTTCTGTGACTGCAAAGGGAAATCTCGGCTAAATAAAAAAAAAAACAGAAAAACAAGAAACTAGAAGACTTACCACGCTGGCTCTGTTGGCGCCATAGGGTCTCGCGGAGGTATAGGAGGAGTACAGGTTAACGCGCCCATTTTCGGGTACACACTCCGTGGTCAGATCGTCACCCATTTTGGCATCATCCGACAAACCAACTGCCACATAGGCTGCATTGGAACCTGTTTAGGTCAAGGTGAAGAGAACCGAATTAGCTCGCTCTTGGATTAAGCTCCAGTTGCCTTACCCTTGCCGGAACGCAGCTCAAACTCGTAGATCTCTCCACGAACAGTTACGGCGGTGATAATAGTGCAGGATTGGGAGGCGACGCAACCATTGGGAAAACCAAAGCAGTTCTTGATCTGCCCGCAGCCATCATAGAAGCTATCCTCGATCATAGGACTTACGCTGGGTGCAACATAGCTGGGTGGCACATAGGGGGCACGGGTGCTGGCAAAGTTAAAGTTGGTGGGTGGATTGACTGTGGGCAGTGGTGCTGGTCCCGAGACATCACGTCTAACCACCTGCACGGGATTGGAGGGAATACCCACCCAGAACTGACTATATGTCTGGGCAACAGTAGCGCTATATGAAGATGAAGATAGAACTCTCAGTTAAGATCGAAAGATCAACTAAATTGGGGGACTTACTTGAACACAACCTGCCCTAGGAAGTCCACAGGCGACTGCCAATCAAGGCTAACCTGCTGCTTGGGTCCTGCATTGCTGTGGGTGGCCGAATTGTTTACGGAGTTCTCGCAGTTCATCAGCTTGATGGTGCCATCACGCGATGGACTAAACTGTCCCAGAATCTGATAGGGGGGATTGCCATTGCGTGCTTGGATCATGAAGCCGCCAAAGCTTAACTCCGGTGTCACGCCGTTTATATCCACACGTAACGTCTGGCCCTGGCCAAGCACAGAAGTGGATGTCTCAATGCGAAAGGGGGAGACGCTGGTACTGGGCAGCTCACGACCGCCGGAATGGAACGGCAGCATTGTGTCGCACACTGTTTCCGGTGCACCTTGAGGCAAGCTCTGGACTGTGGCAGCAATCATAAGTGCGGCCAGCGCAACGAGCACGACCATTGTCGGCAATGACATCTTTAAGCACCTGCTGGAAGCAACAGTAGAAACGATCATTAGTTCACTCATTCGACGTTTTAAGGAGCATCAAGCGTGTCCCTGCCCGACTACCAACTGATGTCTGATGTCGGATGTCTTATGTCATGCCAAGACTGTTTAATTACCATGCCAAAATATAATTGCAATAGTCGAGGCATGCGTGTGCTTGCTTATCGTTCCATGGGTACATCATGTTTAGATACAGGGCTATTCATCATATCATAAATAGATATCGCTTCAGATGTCAACGCTCTGATAAGGACGCTCGATGCATATCGTTGTGCGCCATACAGTGGTTCAAATTCAGCGAAATAACCTATATATCAGTTAGGAGTGTTTTAAATATGCATTCAGTATTACTCATTGAACATCGTTTAGCTTTTAGCTTTGTTTACCATTCGCTTTGTTAGCCTTTGTTATGCTTCGCTATTTGTACGTAATATGCCGCCGAGCGGTGACGATAAGAGACACAGTAATTGGCTTACACAGCATTAAATTAAACAATTTATTACGGGAGCAATTAATAATAATACAATCGCATAACTTCCAGCTTATCTCCTTGTTGCATGACTCAGAACGTAAAAACCAAAGAAAAAACATTTATGGTTAAGCATAATCACAAAATGGCGAACCAACAGAAGTGATACTCAACTTCACAGGTAACAGGACTTCCTTGGCGTAGCCAGATCGCAAGACACTTGACTTCAAGAAACTTGGCCTTGCCAAATCCTGCAATGCTGACAGCTTGACAATTGCCATTTGGACTGCCAGATCGTGAAGTGATCCAGAGGCCAGATTAACAGACAACTGCTCTCAGTTGGCTTTGCCAAGTTAAGCAAAACAACTGTGGTAACTGAGTAACCGAAAACAGTTGTGAATGAGTCGGGTTTTACCCTCAGTGAATACTGTTGACTGTATTCAGTTTGTAGCCCCATGATCACCACAGATCTCAGAGCATGAGCTAAGCATGCTAATTAAGCGCCTACTCATCGACATGGTGACGTTGTCGTCGACGTCGTCGCGAGAACTTGGTGGAAATAAAGTTTATATAGAGATCTAAAGAATGCGAATTGAACTTGAAATTAAAAAATCTCGTATGCTCGTAACCTTGAAGTGTGTATTGTAGTGAGTCGTGTGTGCGCCTTGATTTAATGCCTATACCAACAAATGTACTCATTCAACAGGCTATAACAACTTTTCTTAAAAAGTTATTTTGTTTTTGAAATGCCATGCACACACAAAATGTTAATTGAATCGCGCGAATTAAAGCGCAAATCCGACAGACTCATTGTTTAACGCATTTTTGGTTAACCCATAATCAAACCATTTCGAATCGAACTGAACCTCACAATGGGCGTTCACATTGAACTTGATGGAAACCTTGAAAGTAAAGGCATTAATGCCAAAGTCTGATTTATCTAATAAACTAATCGTACGCGTTCTCATGAATCATGAATCATGAATAAATTACATTCCCTAAAACACATTCACTTTTGGCATTGAAGTGGAATTCGAATTGAGGATATAAGTTTTAGTTTAGGCCATAAAGTGAAAACATAAATTTCTCCGATTAAAACAATCTATTCAATGTACAATTCTTGGCACATGTACTTATGTACTTACATACACACGTATACATTTATGTGACACTAGGCATTGGCCCCAAAGAGTCCATGTCGGAATTCAGCTTTTGTTTTCGAACGTGAGACCAAACTGATTAACTATTTGCAACTTGCAAGCCAAAAATATACAAGTAAAAATGAAAAACAATACAATGGCACATTATGTGGGCTTACACACCCGACTCCAATCATATAGGGGCTACATAGCGTCTATAGCTCAGGCAAAACGGCAGGCCCATGCCCTTGTTAAAGCCAGTTTGACGTTACCAATCACACTTTCGTACTTTTGTACTTGTCTAGTGCGCTGAGAGCATGCTTTTTTATATATGTATATATATGTACATATGAAGTACTAGTATATGTATAATCGTATAACTGAGCGTTGAGTTGACAGTGGAGCTCTAATTGCTTTTATAAACATTTGCAAATCGCATTCGTGTGGTCTTTTGGTTACAATGACCTCTACTGGGGGGGTTCGTAAGCCCCCTCCTAATTGCAATATCTCTATGTGTCTCTCTCTCTCTATATATATATATATATATCTCTTTCTTGAGAGTCACTTGCTAGTGTTATAGAATTACACTTAAGTCTATCTTAATTGCAAATCGAAAAGATTACGGTTTATAGACTATTTCTTATTACAAGCAAGAAGAAGACAGCTTTCACCTATTTTCTTAAGGGTTAACTGTATAATTTGGAATCAATTTTGTAAACACATGCGCAGAGGTATCGGGTTTTCGATCCAAGGAGTTGGTGGTGATGGGGTGGTATGGTTTGGTATGGGCTGCTACTGGTTTAGTTACTGGTCAGCTGGGCAAATGTTGGTCATTGACGCAATCTTAGCCTCAACGTCGCGTGCAGCAACTAACAATTGGGTTAAACATTGTTCGCCCTTTCCTGTGTACACAAAAACCAAGGGTCGATGAATTTTTAGTACATTGAAAACTAGGATAGGGTATAGAGTTGATAAGCATTGATCAACATAATAGTTCTAGTGTAAGTTTAAGGTACATTACTAAGTTCCATTGGCCGATAATACATATCTGAGGTGACTATGCGTTAATTGTAATCAGTTTATTGTCTTTAAAAATCCAAGAACACACATTACCTAATATATGGCTGTGTGAATAAGCGATAAAACAAACTAATTTTAGTTAACAGATTATAATAATAGCCTATGTGAAAATTGAACAATTAGGCATCTGCGAACCAAATATTGGAATGCAGGCACATTGGTAAAGGTTAGGGTAAGTAGTAATAAACTCGTTCTATATGCATGCTACTACCTGCATTCCCTCTATATACCATTGCAAGCACACCCGACTGGTGTGTACTCTTGGCTATAAACTTTGCAGGTGTTGTACAACCTTGGCTATAAAGCAGTGCATACATAACTATTTCCATTGAACGGCAATTAGATGATGTCACAGAGGAATTGGAAGTATCGAAAGCAAAGCTAGACCATTTGCTAAAACACTTAGAGAGCAATAGCATTAATATATTTTATGTGTCAAATGAGATTTGTCATACATGATCACAGTCACAGTCACAGTCACATTCACATTCACTCATACACGCGTACACACCTGTAAGTGTTGTAAATAGAAAGCGACTTTGATTTATCAGCAATTTAGGAATTGTGTGAAATAACAATGCAACAACAATACCCAACAACAACGACTACAAGTGAAGTAGAGTAGAGTGGAGTGAGTATGTTTGTACGTGTGTGCGTGTGTCTGTGAGCCTTTGAGTACTGGAAGAGTGTGCCAATTGCTAACAGAAAGCGTCACGTTTACGTCCACTCCCCACTTCGTACTTAAGATAAACACGTTTTCCTATTTACTTCTTACACGCCCTCACACCACTGCCCGCTGCTGTTTGTTGCTTGTTGTTGATTGTTTGCTTCTTTGCGCTTTATGCATTGCACTTCATTTTTATTGCCTTGCCTTGTTTACATCATCGTCAGTAGCTAGAGTAGCAACATGAACAACAACAACAACAATTAGCCTCAACTTTATATGCGTTTTGCACCGCGCATGCGCGACACTTGACATCACAGAGTATCTGGCGTAAGGTTTTATTTTCATTGTGGTGCTCTCATACATAACTATAAAAAGTTGTTCCGCTAATTATTATTTGCCATTGTATTAGAATGCACCAATCTCAGCTATTGCCATTGAAATACAGCGACAATCTCATTGTGTGCGAGAGCTGCCGGCGCGAGAGCTTTGCCAACTATTACAGCGAGAGAGAGAGAGAGAGAGGGAGAAACACACACTCTCATAGACACAAACCAGCACACAGCATCACTGTCTGGCATAACTGGAAACCGGTTTCCAGTACACCTTTACCGTAGTCACAGCTAATACAACAACATGCGACATAATTGTAGAAACATAAAAGCAACACAGGCCAGGCTTGTTGTTGCCAGATCATATGAATATTTATTGTTGTTATTGTATCATTTCGCGCGAGTCTCACACAGTATAAGTATACTGCGACTTTACTTTTTTTAATGAACTCATTTACAAGTTTGTTTTCTAAACTTGAAACAAGTTATCGGTTTCTAGTAAAAATTCCGCAAATTTTTGTATGGGCGCGGTTTGAAGTTTATAAGTGTAATTTCACTTTCAAATACATTTTAGCATCGTATTTGCATTTGGCATGTACAGGTATACTATTGACTATTGTCGGGTATTTATTTTGGTACTTCATATAATATTTTTACAAATGCAGAACTTAAAACTTGTTTGCAAAACAACACACACACTAACCTAGAATTACTGTTGAGTTGTACAACCAATTAAACCGCTTGCTCTTCGAATAAGATTTTGGTATTCACTTCGTTTCAATCGCGCACAAGACTGCGCGCCTTGAATTTAAATCTGCAACTGACCCTCTAATGTTCCAATTGGGCAAGCGCATGCTGCGTGTGACAGAGGTGAGTTGTTTTTGTGGTGAATTCCTATATCACCACCCCTTAATCGATAGTTGTGATTCAAGGAATATCGATTAACGATAACGAGAAACATCTGATGTGTTCTTTTTTTCAATAAAATTTTCAATAAGCGCTGACCAAAAGTTGAAATAGAAAATGTATTGCAAATTGTTCATATTTGCTTTACTTATTGGCCTAAGTAGATGCGAAGTCGTTATTGGCCAAGATGAACTCGTAGACGAAGTATCTGGTTACTATACCATCGAGGGCAAAGTGTATGCACCAGAGCTTGGACCTGGAGCTGGCCAGGGCCTTGCGGTCACAATGCCAAGTGGAAACAAATGGCAAGTGGATCTGTCCATAAGCATAAACAATGGAGAGTACAAGGGCTTTGTGCGCGAAGATGGACAGTTTATAATTAGTGGAGTACCTTCTGGAAGTTACATACTAGATATTTATCACCCGGACATTTTCTATGAGCCTGTACGCGTTGAAATTAACCCGAAAGGCAAATTTCGGGCGCGAAAGGTCAATTACATACAGCCGGCACAGGTCGTGCAAGTTCCATATCCACTCAGAATGAAGCCACTTATGCGATTCAAATATTTCCAGACCCGTGAGCAATGGAAGGTATATTCGATTAATAAGTTCCTCTAATCTCGAACTCTACAGCATAAATGGTTCTTTTTAGATTACCGACTTCCTGTTCAGTCCCATGGTCCTAATGATGGCTTTGCCCTTGTTGCTTATGTTGGTGCTGCCAAAAATGATCAACGATCCTGAGACAAAGAAGGAAATTGAGAACATGCAGTTCTCAAAGGTATTATTTATAATAATATTAAAATTAAAGAAAAACGGGAGTCTGGAATAATAATGGTTTTTATATTTCCAACAGATGACCAACGATATACCAGAGATCAGTGAAATGCTGACCTCATTTTTAGCGGGGAAGCAGCCCGAGCCGAAAGAAAAGAAACCAATTGCGGCAAGCAAACAAACAAAAAAACGTAACTAAGTATTGTTTCTTCATTGTCAGAGGAATTAGTAATTTGATGAAGCCTTAAGCGAATAGAGAAATTACTCTCAATTTATAGTCAAATATCAATATATAAATAAACTTTCATACCAAAATGTTAATGTTAATTTATTTAAGAAATCCAACCGATTTGGGCCGCTTGGGACCCACACGGTTTTGTTCAGATTTAAGCATCTTAACAAGCAATTTATTCAATTGTTCGCCCATGGAGAGACCAAGTTGTATGCAATTCAGCATGGTATCCCTGTGCATAGAGCCACCTCCAGTCATATGGGTGCCAGAGAGATATGCTAAAAGATGCAATAAATTATGTAAGAGCTTATAATTATACCTTGCCTGTATTTCTACCTGAATCATTTCGCATGGAAACGGATACGACCATGCTGACTGCGCTGCAAACTTCCTCCTCGGCAGTTGGATCTACTAGACAATAATCACCTATTTTGCAAACTGTAACAAGCAGAGGAACCGCATCAATGCCTATACGTGTGCAATCATACGGATTATCTGAAATTATTAGATCCGTAACTCCAGCATCCAACAGAGTTGCAGTAACACGGGGCAACTTTGTGTTATAAAGAGCTGCCTTGGCTGCCAGAGACACAGCATCATACAGATTGCCACCGCATTCGAGAATCTAAATATCCATCATTATTTTATAGATTTGCAATGAAGTTCTCAGAAATAACTCACTAGGATATCTATGTATAATTTCCAACATTGCTGACCCGGAATAAGGCACAATGTGCGATAGTCGAATGCCAAGGGCGATTCGTAGGCGTTTTGAAGCGATAGTATCAATTCTTGAGCCAAATCGGAGCCTCCTCGGCCCTCAAATTCTGGTGTGGCATTTGCAGAGCTAGAGTAAAGAAAAATCATAGTAGTTTATTAAGCTGTTATTATTGGAGCTGGAGTTTCCCGCCTTACCAATCCACAAAGAACTCAAGTTTTCCAAATTCAGGAGTTAACGAGTTTGGCACATCAATTTCTGTTTTAACGCCAACTAAAATATCAGTATTTGCCAATCGGAGGCGTGCTGAGCCACTGGCATTGCTGACCAGACCAGTTTCCAGTTCCATTGGCCGGTAATCTCGGCGCGAACGTCCGTCGCAGCGAAAATCCTCCTAAAAGGGCACATTATATACCTCACTTTAATAACTTCTTCTTTACTCACTTCAACGCCATGTAGTATAAAGGTTTTTTCAGCTTCGCTAAGCGCAACATAAGCCATTCTTAAAATACAGATACGACAAGAATAGTTTAAACTGAATCAAAACAAAGTCAACATGTGGATGGGCGATAACAATAGTAAAATCTCTCGATATTCAATAGTGATTTTAAAATACATGCCTGCAACTTTGCTTTACAACACTGTGCATGCTTAAGTACTACGCAACACTTGCCTAAAACAAGCCAGTCATTTCACCCTGCATTTAGCTGCACGAATTACAAATTTGAAGGAAGCATCAGAATGGGTCCCGATTTTGATTTCACCGACACCCCTGTCAGCACTGGAGTAAGTCCTAGAAATATAACTATATTGAGCAAAATAATTAAGTTCATTACCGCAGACAACTATTATGGCCGTGGAGTTCGATGGCGGCGTTGTGATCGGCGCCGACTCTCGCACCAGCTCTGGCGCTTATGTTGCCAATCGTGTGACCGATAAATTGACTCAAATCTCGGATAAAATATATTGTTGCCGCAGTGGGTCCGCAGCCGATACCCAAGCCATTGCTGATATTGTGGCCTACTCTCTGAACTACCACCGGAATCAGACCAATAAGGAACCTCTTGTTTGGGAGGCAGCATCGGAGTTTCGCAACTTTTGCTACAACTACCGCGATTCTCTGTTAGCTGGCATCATTGTAGCTGGTTGGGATGAGGAGCGTGGAGGTCAAGTATACAGTGTGCCACTAGGTGGTATGTTGACTCATGAGGCTTGTACCATTGGCGGATCGGGATCCAGTTTTATTTACGGCTTTGTCAGAGAGCATTACCGTGAAGGAATGCCAAAGGAGGAGTGTGTAGAATTCGTTAAAAAAGGTTTGTGCTGCATACATTATTAAAAATTTAATTTCTGCCAACGATTCAAAAACTTTAGCTGTTCAACATGCCATCTACCATGATGGCAGTTCCGGAGGCGTGGTTCGCATTGGCATAATTACAAAAGATGGCATTGAGCGCCGTTTGTTCTATAACACAGAGACCGGCATGTCTACGATTGAGGGCTCACAAAGCTTTGTAAACTAAATGGGAATGAAAATGGAATGGATTCTAAATTCAGATCTTACGAAGAATATAAAAGTTTGGTTTTTTTTTAATGTATCTTTTGTGTTTTATTTGGCAATGGATAATTATAAAAGTCAAGTTTTTACATACTATATGATAATAAATAGTCGAGGTTACTTAAATCTAAAATATAGCTCGATTACAAAAAGTAGCGTTATTGTTCGGAACGCATTACAATCACAGCCATACATTAAGTCTCTTAATATCATTCTTAGTGATCTTTATCGCGAGTTCATAGATGTTTGTTCTGGTGACATATAAGTAGTTTCCATGGATTTGGATGTGTTGTGCTTCTGCTTTTGGAAACGGTAATAGATTTCTGGTGTCCACACCAGTACGACCAGCAGCAACACCGCGCTCTGTGCGTATAAGCAGATTACATACGAGTCTGAATAGTCGCGAATCCAACCAAGTATCTGGCCTACTGTTATCACAATTACACCCTTCGAAATCATACTGAGACCCAGGCCTCCGGCTAATTTGTTTGAGCGGCAGTGCGCTGATATTGTAAGATTGTTATTAATCACTGTCGCCGATTTTGTCATGCCAGTGAGCACAGACATAGCAACGATGTTGGGCAAATTGGTAGTTGTAGCCAGCGAGACTCGGGCAATCAGCAAGCCTGCTGTGCCCAGTAGGAACACTACACGGTATGGAATTCTCAAGCGATCTGTAATACAGGGCAATAGCAGGCGGCAAATGATGTCCGCTCCAGCCACAATGGACATGCATGTGGCGATAAATTTACTGTCAAGTCCAGCTGTGTACTGAAGGAAATTGGGAAAAACCATGGTGAAGTTGATAGTGGCTGTATAAACTAATGCCATTCCAACGATAATGCTCCAGAACACAATATCCTTTAGCAGCTCCAAGTCCATGGCCTGGGATAAACGATGCCCCATTTTGTTGCAAACAGATTCAGATTTTTCCGATCCCATAGGTGTGGGTGGGATAACACTGTTTTGGGCTGGTTGTATAGTAATTGCTTGCAAAGAGCTAGTTTGGTTTTTGTCTTCTTTATCAGCCAGCAGCTTCATGTGCCTGCGATTATTGTGTTTAGCTGGTGGAGTTAGTGGCTTCAAAAACATGGCTCCAAACAACTGAAATATATAATTTTTTAGTAAATTAAAAGTTCTTTATAAGAAACATTATATTTATACTAACCCCAAAAAGCGATATAGAGGCTAAGGCAAGAACTGCGATGCGAAAACCATGGTTGTGCAGGAAATAACGCACTACGTGCGGAATGAAAATCTGACCTACACCAGCTCCGGCTAATGAGACACCCACAGCACTGCCCCGCTTGCTGCTAAAGTAGGAGTTAATGGCCATAAAAGTAGATGGTGAAATCAAGCCGAGTCCAAATCCGACGAAGAAGCTATAGCCAACAATAAAATGCCAGGTCTGCGTAGCCATCGAACACAATGTCAAACCGAAGGAAACCAGCAGGCAGCCGGTGGCAGCAACATTCCGTGGCTTGAAGCTCTTGATGGCCGGTCCAATAAAAAATCCCGAAAAGTTGAGGGCCAAACTGTTTAAATTTGTTATAAGCGCTGCGGTGAATGTGGGTTCATTCAAGCGATGGAGTTCTCCCACGAATAATTGACCAAACACAGATAATATAGACTGGTTTGTCATCTGTTGAGGGTTAAAAGTTATTACACAAATCAAATGACGCATTTAGGATAGAGCAGCTGTTGGTTACTTACATTGATGACAGCCACGGCGGCCACCACAACCCAGCCCCAACCACCATCGGGAACACTGCGGCTTGCCTGAACATCCATTGCGTATTATTTGATTTATAATACTAATGAAGGGCTATCACTGTCACTTGGGTAAGAGTTACTGAAACGGTAAGAAAGATAACAAGTAAATAACGCATTTAAACAATTTGCTAATTATATTTAATAAGCTTATCAGCTTATCAAATCTCTTTATCACTTTGCTTTGAATTTGGAAGTTGTGTCCGAGGAATCCACCTACGTAAGGGAAACAAACTCTGGCCCATGGGGTAAATAACCAAATCAAATTATACGTTAAAATCGTTACAGCAACAACAACAAAACAATAAAAGACAATTAAATAAATAAACAGAGAACAAAGAACAAAGCGCAGACAGTAAAGCGACTGCAAGTTATTTTCATTTTAACGATTTCAATTTACACATTCTTTTAGATTAAGCGTCACAATCTAATAGAAATTAACTTAAATTGTTTAATTTAGTTCAAAGTCAAGTCGCGTCGCATAAATGCTAATGCTGCCAACTCACGTAACTTTTGCGATAAGCTGGCAAGTCTGGTGAATCAAAACAGCTGTTCCATTGATGCCCGCTATCGGATTCTTGACATTATTGAACACATTTTTTGTATTATTAAGTGCAAAGGCCTGAAAGAAATGTGTTTTCTATGCACACAGTGTACGGATGATGCCATTGGCAATATTCAGTTCGGTTCCAGTGAAGCTGAGATACTTAATATGAACGCAATCATCGAAAAGCACTTCTGGCTGCAGGTAAGAATCTCCTAAGATGAAATGAGCTGGATTTTGATATTAAATTTAATGAGCAGACTGAAGACGCAAGCGGGCACGTTTGCGGTGCGTGCTGGGACCAATTGCTTGCATTTCACAACTTTTATCTTAGTGTAGAGCAAGCACACAAGGTGCTACTAGAAAATCAGACGTCAGTAAGTAAAGAAGCCAACTTAAGTGTGGAAAAGAAAAACACATCAGTCACTGAGGAGGTGGAAGTGATTAGAGATGTTGTGAAGCAGGAAAATGAGCTAGGCGAGAGCGTTGCGGCTACAGTCAAGCGAAGACGTGGACGCCCTCGCAAGCTATCGCCACCAGAAGATGCAACAGGTATTAACAGCAGCGAGTTTAAAGCCGTGTTGGAGCAGATCAACCTGAATGAGATTAAGATTGAGTTCCCCGAGGCCGATTTAAGTATAGCCGATTGTCTGGAGCCTCACGATGAGCAGAATATATCAGAATATTTACAACAAAGCGCCTGTGAAAGCGATGGTGATGACATGTTCGACGACCCAATACCGATAAGAGCACGAAAAGCTAAGAAACGCCGCTGCACAATGAAATCCAAGACTGCCTGCAAGGTGAAAGGCGACGGCGTTCATAATATGAGAAAATCACAAGAATTCAATGACTACATAAAAGATCACTATAAAGTTCAGTGCCCAGTCTGCGACGCACCCATGGATGGCTTTTCCGAGCTTCTTTTGCATGTACGCAAAGATCACAATCAGCGGGGCTATGCATTGTGCTGTAATCGCAAGTTTTGGAAACGCGGCGTGCTTGTTGATCATCTGCGCCGTCACCAGGACCCGGACCTATTTAAATGTCATATTTGCGAGCGCGTTATGGGCCATCGTCGTAGCTTGGAGTTACATCTGCGTATGCATGACATTAAGCAACGTGGACGTCTCTATCAATGTGAGCAGTGCTCAAAGAAATTCTACAGCTCCGTCGTTTGCGAGCGGCATAAGCTAACACACATTCCCAAGGAGCAATGGCATGTGAGCTGCACCAATTGCACAAAGACGTAAGCGGATAATATATTCTGAAAAATTCATAGAATTACTCGAAAATTGTTATTACAGCTTCCCCAATGAGTACCTCATGCAGCAACATGTAAAGCTGGTACACTTGAGAAAGTTTGATAAAATTTGTGACGTTTGTGGCAAGTCAATACGCGGCCGTGAGGCCTTGGTTCGTCACATGGAGGAGCACACGGGGGCACCGCAGAAGGTGATCAAGTGCAATCTGTGTGATTCGATCCTGACCACGAAATATGGTCTGGCACGGCACATTAAAATGATGCACACCGCCGAGAATCTGCAACCCATCCAGTGCGAATATTGCCTTAAAGTATCACCCAGCCTTCAGGCTCATCAGCATCACATCAAATACACCCACAATACAGCACGCTCCCATCACTGTCCAATGTGCGAGAAGGCCTTCAAGCGCCCCAATGAATTGCGTGTAAGTTCTTTGTGAAATGAATCGGTTGAACAAGAATAAATAAACATTTTTATTGCAGGAACACATGACAACGCATACTGGAGAGGTGTTGTATACATGTCCGCACTGCCCAAAGACCTTCAACTCGAATGCAAATATGCATGCACACCGCAAGAAAATGCATTTTAAAGAGTGGCAGGAGTATCATCATCAGCATCATTCTCGACACCGCAACGCAGACACGATCATTTCCGTGAGTGTACGCAAGACAACGGAACGAATATCCACAGGGACGAAGGAGGCAACAGATGAAGTGGCCGACGGGGGTTTGGAGTGTTGATTAATTGGACAGCATTGAAATCGTTCTCTGATTTCTGCGTAATCAATGTATAAAGCTTAAAAAACAATTTGTAGCTTGTTTAATTGAAAAGCCGAGCGTTTAATGGAAAAGCGTAGACTTGAAACCGGTTCTAGCTAGTTCCCTGAAAGCTACGGGCTCATCATGAACTGGTATAATAAAACAGAGCTTGGTGTTATCAACAGATTAAGGTCGCATCTGGTTACGTTGAGTCGCCACATACATATAGAGCATGGTTCAGTATTCGGAGCAAATAAATTAATATGCTTATTATTATTTTGATGAACGATGAAACGGACTTTTTTTTAATGACTGCAAAGCTCAGACATGACAATCATGCTTTAGTCCGATTAACCGGTTTTAGTCAGTTCCAAAGTGGATTTGAGCCTTATCATTGGATTTGCGTTATCAGTTCAAAGGTATAATCTACGTGTGTGCTTTTTGTTGATCTTATTATTATTGCCCGACAGCATCTCTAAACTGTGCCAATGGTTCACTTAACATGACATGCTACAAAAATATTTTATTTTTTTAATTTTTAAAAAGTTCTGGTAAAATCATGTTTACCAATGGAATATTTTGTGTGCTTTTTTTCTAGTGTGCAGAGGGTCAGACTTTTTGTCAGCAATGAAATTGTGAAATAAATTGTTTTTCCCTTTGTTGTCTTATATTGAAGATGTGAATATTTAATCAAAACTGCTAGCGCAACCAAATAAGCATCTGAAACTTCATCTGCGCTTACAATTATTATCATTTATTTAAAATTAGTACTTCAACTTACTTAATCACAAGAGTTGACGTAACTTTGCCTTTATTTTTTGCTTAGATCAAGTTTATTCAATTTATGAAAGTCACTGTTTTCACTTTTTATTTCTGCACGATTATTTGGGGATCTACTTAGCTCCGTCCGAAGATCCTTATCTCTCGACGGGTAAACATTGTTTGGCTGTCTGGGCGCTGTGTTGAGGTATTTATAGACAATATTTTAACATTACAGTTTATATTGCCACAAGTACCCCACAGAAGAAAAGTTTCCAGAATACTATTGATCGGCATTTCAAATTTGCAAATTAAACTTTTGGCGCCAAGCATCGAATAGTGGTGAAATTAATAAGCTAATCGCTTACCCTGTAGCAACCAGCCTTCTACACACAAAATGTGCTCTGTTAACAGCTGCTAAATGAAATCACTTTTGAAATATTATTACGGTTAGTCTTTGCTAAAATTAAGTTTTGTTATGATACGGCCAGGATCCAACTAATTTTACAAAATTATTCAATTTAATTTGTGATTTACAGAACAACACAACAAGTTTTAGAAGAAATTTGTATTCGCTGTTAACGGTGTTAACAGTTCATTAATCTGCTAATTATAGTTGTTGTCATTTTGCTTCGACGTGTCACACACACTCGCATACATGTCCATGCTGGTGTGTTTATTTTTTTAATAATTGTTTTTATTTAACGTGCCCAGAAAGTAACTACCCCTCATCACAATGGTCGATGATAGCACCAGGAAAACACTAAGCAGCATACCATTGCTGCAGATTAGAGCTGGTCCACGTGAAAAAGATATATGGGTGCAACGCCTAAAGGAGGAATACCAAGCGCTGATAAAGGTAAGCAATTACAGTAACGATAAGCCAAATATGAGAGATTGAAATGTATTTGATTTAACTACAGTATGTAGAAAACAATAAGCAGTCTGGCAGCGATTGGTTCCGCCTGGAGTCCAATAAAGAGGGTACCAAATGGTTCGGCAAGTGCTGGTATATGCACAATCTGCTCAAATACGAATTCGATGTCGAATTCGACATTCCCGTTACATATCCGACAACGGCGCCGGAAATAGCACTGCCGGAATTGGACGGTAAGACGGCTAAAATGTATCGTGGGGGTAAAATCTGTTTAACGGATCACTTCAAACCTCTGTGGGCCCGCAATGTACCCAAATTCGGCATTGCTCATGCGATGGCATTGGGCCTAGCTCCCTGGCTGGCTGTCGAAGTGCCAGACCTCATAGAGAAGGGCATCATCACGTACAAGGACAACTGTTGAGGTTACTTTTAATGTATAGCAACAACTTTGAGAACAAAATTTCTTATAGCCAATTAGCCACATTTTGATTTTTCGTACATAAAATAAAATAACTTGTATACAAGCTTTTTTATATCTTTTGCGTAAACTGAATTAAAAAATTAATGATCAATTTGCCTAATACTCGTTTCCTCCTATAAAGTTTCTGCGAATGTTCTTGTGTTTTCACACATATATTTATATGATTTATAAAAATTCTCAAAATGTACATAGACTTTCTAGCGGAAAGGTCGTATAAATAAAATACAACTCATTCTATTTAATGATTCATCGAGCGTGTTCCATTAAGCATTTTTGTAGTGTCTTCTGCGATCTTCAAAATTATATATGTACTTCGCTGTCCATAAATCAACATATTTTTCAACATTTGTCCGTAATTATAATGAAAATCATTAATCTTTGCAGTTTATTTTGTCAAAAGTCAAATTGGAAAAGATCATGTTTCATAGTGTCCCTTATCATTATCCTAAGTGTCTAAAGAGTAAGAATTTCATTTGGTTGCTTAAATTTGATCAGTAAGCTTTCATAGAGCCTTCAGTTCATGTGATTGTTGCGCTGGCGCCAGTTATCCGACCATATTGAGCTTGGTGAGGTAAATGGATCATATTGGGTGGGCATATTATGTCCCCGATCTTGTTGTGCGTTGTGCGATGTTGTCATTCCATCGATATGATTGTTAGAATTGTTCGACGAGGTTGAGCCTGATCTTTGTCCAGTTACTCCTTGCAATTGGCAATTGTTGTTGTAGCTCGTTTCAAGTCCTGGCGGTGGACGTATGATGCCCACACCGGGAGTTATGGTATGCGTTGGCGATGTACGAATCGCTGTCTGGTTCGGCCAGGCGGTATAACCGAGAGGCGTCCAAGTAGCAGCTGGTGTCGCATGATTCATTGGCCAATTGCTGCCCTCCATGTTTGACATACGCAATAGCTTCTCCTGCTGCTGCTGTTGCTGCTGTTGTTGTCGCTGATGATCCAGCAATAGTTGCTGCTGTTTAAGCAACTGTTGCTGACGTTCCCACTGCGCTTGCGGTTGCTCCTGTTCATACAAGTTGCTGCAAAGATCTGAAAGAATGGAATGAAGTTAGCGAAGACGCTTTTTAGCCAGTCCAGAACTGCTCACCATTTAAAGCTGGCAAATCCACATTCATGTCAATTGCGGGTGGCTGTGAAATATCAAAGAGCGAATTCATTAGTGCATTGCTCGCAACAGTCGCCTCGGGGGTCATCAGTGGCTCCCAAAGCGATGTAACTGCTGGCGCCGGACAGCTCTTTCGACTGCCAATGGGACCCAATTGACTGCTGGCCAAATCACTTGCGGCTGGATTCCAATTGAGCCCATTGTCAACAGCCGGCAACGGCTTCGTTTGAAGTACATCCCGAAACGAGACGCGACTGCTGGTCTCCCATGGCGAAGTGATCATGGCATCCGTATCCGACGTGGTCTGCGGTGAGATGTTACCAGTTCCACTTGGATTTCCATTAAAATTGAGCTGTTTGTTGCGCTGCTTTCGCTCCGATGACTTCTTTCCCGATCCCAAATCGTTCAGCGAGGCCAACTTCTGTTCCTTGCGTCGCTCCCGACCTGGAGTCTTGCCCAGCTTCTTAGCACTGCCGTTCTGCTCCTTGAGTACACGTTCTTTAGGGGTTTCCATATTCTGCTTAACTGCTTTCGGAGACACATTTTCCACTAGAGTGACGATGGGCTTGGAATTTGGATTGGCCTTGGGCTTCTCGTGAATATCCGCGGGCGGAGAGTCAACCTTTGGCTTGGGCGTAGTACAAACTGGCGTTGTTGGCTTCGTTTTCTTTGGCACGCGCACAGTTGCCGAAGGAGCTTGAGCTACCAACGTTGGCTTCTTGCTGGGCTTGGGTGAACTTGTTGGCTTCGGCTGAGAAGCTGTTGGAACCGTTTTTGCATCAGAGCTGCCTAGGGCCATACTCCATGTAGTCCAGGACTTTGGCTTGCGCGAGGTGACCACCTTATCCGCTCCGGAAGTGGATATTGGCGTTATGCGTTTGCGTAGCTCTTTGAACTGACCATTCCGGATTTTCTGCTGTTGCTCCGCTTTGAGGGCAGCTGCCGTTACGGCTGCTGCCGCTGCGACGGCTGCATCCTCGGGCACCTGCATCTTGACAATATTGCGCAAGTTGAATGTCGGCTGCAATGGACTCTTGTATCGTGCCGCATCGTAGGCATTCTGCTGGGCCACAATTGCCCTCGCATCGAAGACGGCAGCCACGAGCACAAGACAGAATGTGGCCAGGAGCACCACAAGCGCTGCATTACGCAAAGCCGACTCCCAATGAGGGCGTGGTATGCTTGCAGCACAACGCTCCACACTCTCCGCCGGCAACTGGGCCAGCAGCTGATAGTTAATGTCGTAGCTGAGATTCGTGAGGAGCGTCAGAGTCCGTTGTACACGGGATGCCGTGAAATCCGTACTAAAACTGATCTCTACCTTGCGGGTCTCATTCTCGCGCAGCTCGAATCCTTCGCAATCGAGCACCTTGAAGCCGTAGCCCTCACATGGCCGTTTCCCAATGAGGAAGCCCTCAATCTTTACGGGCAATACTCCGGCATTGCGAGCCGTGAAGCTACGAGTGGCCATCACTTTGTGACTGCTGGAGGCACCCTCATCCTGATCCTCACTGGCATTCAAAGTGCCATCGCAACGCTCGAATGCCTCTCTACTCAATTCAAAGAGCAACGGACTGTTGGAGCCAGGTCGACGATTGCCAAAACGAAACTGGGATTGGACAGCACGGGCCGTTAACCAAACGGCCTCGTAGAGCGTGAGATTGCTGCGGACGTGGAGAAGGGTGCAGTATTTGTCCGCCTGCTGGGCACTGAACTGCACAGGAATGGTAAGTGTGGCGAGAGCTGGAAGGAGCACAGGGCCACCGAATGGAGCATCGGGCAGCGAAAATACATCTTGATCGGTTAGGTAGCAGCTGCTGCTGCTAACATCTATCACCTCATGGGGTAGCGATAGCTGTGTGCGTCTTGCAAAGGACGGATCCGATAGAAAGTAGTCGAGGAGCAGCGGTTGCGCTGTGGGATTGCTAATGGTTATCCACTGGCGCTGCACTTGACCCACCTCAATGGCTGGCGTTGGTGGCAGCGGTTGATACTGCACCAACTTTGGCCATTCGATGGAAATGCTGAAGTCCAGATCCAAGGGAGGCAATTCCTTGCTGTGAAGGGTCAGGGACATGGAGTGCAGCTGTCGCTTGAACTGGCGATAAAGTTCGGTGCGTTGACGCACCTCGACGCCATCATATAGAAGATTGTTGTTCACTTGTCCAGATCCCGCTGCTCCTCCAGCTCCATTGTTGGCAATCGGAAAGATCGAGTGCTCATTGAACGATGGACGTATGTAGCACGAGGTCTGACAGAGTGCCGATGGCTCAAAGTAGATGCGACCCACTTTGGTCAATGTTTGTGCTCCGATTGTTGTGCCCTTCGCATTAAAGTCCTTGAACCGCAGCCCAGAACTTCGGAACATTACAGACTTTAGGTGCACCGGATGCAAAAAGCTGGAACGTATGCTCAACACCGCCGAGCATATCTTGCCGGGAAAACATGACTTAAACTGCAGCTGCTCCTGCTCAATATCCAGCTGTCCCACCGCTGCTTTAAACTTCACGGACGTCCGAATGAGCTCATAAGGTGTCCACACATTCAGCGTACCTGTACTTTCCTCCGACCTGTAGGTTTTTATGGACAAAACGAAGACAGCACTTTCGCCTTCGTCGAGTTGGCCACAAACCTGAAATTTTGAACTGTTATCCAGTGATTCCGTTGCGTTGACGCCGGCAGGAACACAGCCCAAGAACATGGCATGGAAATAGACACTCATTGGTGGCTTGAAGTACCAGTTAGTGATATTGATGGGCATGGGATTGTCGTTGCGCAGTATAATGAAGCCATCGCGTGAATTCTCTGCAAATGGCACAATGCCCAGATCAAGATCCAATCCGTAATCGCTATCATTGGGCACTTGCAAGGTGAATGGTTGCGTCGACACGTGCAAGCGGCCGCTGCACGCGATGACTGGCAACTCAAATATCGTTACATTGCTCTCAATGAGCAGCATCGACTTAAATGTGGCCTGCTCGTTGAGCAGATGCAGTTGTAGCAGCTCCACGGACTCGCCCGGCTGCAGCAGAAACTCTTGATCCAACGACGAAATCTCAAGTACCGCGGAATCAATGGGCTCCGTTAGGCTTAGGTTGTATATCATCAGCGGAAAAGCAAAGTTATTGCGCACCACCAGCGTACGCCGCATTTCCAGTGGTGCCTCATCGGTGCTCAAGCTACTGATGAATAGCGTTACATTGCGATCAAAGGAGAGGCTGCCTTTGAAGATGTCAGCGCGTATCATCACGGTGAACTGCTTCTGTTGCTGCTCCCCACTGCCGCTGCTAATGACGAGTAGGTCATTAATGCTTCCGCTCTCTTCGAAAAGCTTGGGATCGAGCACAATGCTGGCATTGTGTGAATCGTAACTGAGACCTGGTATATCACGGAGATAGTTGCCAATTAGCTGGCGCTGTTCTGCATCCACAGGCTGATTTTGCATATCCAACTTGAAGCGTAGTGCATCCGCGTGCTGATCTGTGGCCAGGCGGCCGAAGTCTGCTAAAGGATTGCTCGCATACGCGCCATATTTAGGCAGTATTTCGAATTCGACGGGTATGACTAGTACATTCTCGTTGAGATGAGCTAATGGCGATGACTCGTCCACTGATTGCTCAGCTATTTTAATGCGTATATAAGCACTATGATTGCCAGCGGTGCGTGCATGGAACGAGATACGTAGGACTGGCTTTAGCGAGTGCGGAGGTATCTCCCATAGTTTTTGTGGTCCTTCAGAGACACCACTGGGCAGCTCCAGTTGAAATTCACCGCCGCTGCTATACACCTAAGAGAGAATACCATCAGTGGATAAATGTTCAATGTCACGTAGCGCACTTACCTCGAGTATTTGAAGCGGCCGCTCGTGTGGATTATACATGTGAATCTCTGGCGTGAGCGATGCATTCATTGGCGCTTTAATGCCCACAAGTGGCTTTAAGCGATAGGGACACTCGCTGCCCTCGCCGCGCACCGCAAACTCGGCACGCCCGAAGGACGTTTGGATAAGTAGACCCATTGATATGGCACCAAGTTGACGGGGTAAAAATACCACGCTAAATGTTGTGTTGCCTTGTGGCGGCACCTCGCGCGTACCAAAGAAACTACTGTAAAACACTGGGCTTGGCCCAGCGACAGAGTTTAGATGAACGGTGCGATTTGTGTGCTGATTAAACAGCGTCACAATTTGCGTTACAGTTTGCCCCACCGACAATTTACCAAAGTCTATCGCCGGCGGCACGAAGTTTAAATGTCGCAGAAGTTCGACCTGTTCTCGAGTGTGTGGTTCTGGCAAAGTCTGCGACTCCTCCAGACTAATAAATCTCTCCTGTAGGCCAGCAAGCACTTTTTCCCTGCTGCCCGCCATTTGCTGGTTGCCTCTGGTACAGGTCGTAACCATAAGCAGAAGCAGCAGTAGCAGCAGCTCTTTTGTGAACATCCTTATTGTTAATTTTGTTGTGCTGCGCAATATATGAGCGAGATGTTTGCTTCTTAATTACGGCACGGCACTCAAGTCTCCTTTAGCCCCAATCTCTGTTCACATTAAGTACTAGTTTAATTATATTACTCAATATCGCTTATGCTATCGCTGTTTCGATTCTGAGAGCATTAACTTTGTCAGCTGTTCGATACGTGAGCAGCTGACTCGATATTCTGAACAAACCGATATTTTTTTTGTCAAAATCAAGCGGTCACACTGTCAGCATAACAGCAGTATGTTAACGCACAATGTGTAGATTAACGCATCTTGGAGCAGCAATATAACGCTGATTGACTTCGATCTTATCGATAACTCGCGATATAAATGCATATAAAAAGGTCTCAGAGCGGAAGAAAGTTTGCGGTGTAAAATTATTAACAAAAAAGTGAAATTGCTGTAATACGTAATATAATAGTGAGTTATTAAAAGTGAGGAAATATTGTACTGTAATATAGTTGTTTAGTTCTGTTTCGGTGCTTAAAATTGCAAATAAACACGAAAGGAATAATCACATACACACACATGCATGCATGAAATGCCATACGAATTTGTAAATGGGACCAACGACGCATTTGGTATCCAAAAAAGTCAGAAAAAAAGTAGAAATTGCATCACTATTGATTTTACCCACTTTCACTATCGCCGGCCTAAGCTAACTTACGCTTCGAGCAGTAGAAATCAAAGAAATTTTCTAATACACGTCAGAAATTCTCCGTGAACTTCGACAATTGCGCGCTCTCATGTAAATTTGGTAGTTGGCAACCGCAACGACGTCGACGACAGCGGGAGCTTTAAAACACAAGCTCTGAATTTGCAAAGTCATTCGATCCATTGTTAGGCGATAGCTTAAAATTTGTGCAAATTATAAGCAGAAATGGCGCTGGCAACGAGTCGTTCGATCAGTAGTTGTAAACACAAAAACCTATTATATGTGTGTGTGTGTGTGTGTGTGTTTAGTGCCTTAAAACGTCAGCGTCACCGTTGTCAACCTGCATAATCCACGGCCCCAAAATCTGTTTTAGGTGAAAGTTGTGTTGTGTTATCTGCCCTTTTCCCGTACTTGTTCGAGACAATAAACCGGTTCATCATCATATTTCCATTGTCCGATGGTGTCTTTAAAGTGTTGCCCAACATTTCGATAAACACACTGCCCAACCTGAACTGCATTTAGTTAAGCATTCCAGATTTTATTACAGTATTACGATGTGTTTGTATTGATACCACTTTTAACTCTCGAATTTCAAAAAGGTTCCGAAACATCCAAACACAAACTCTAATTTAAAATGAACACGGCAATATTATTAGTAGTAGGAATAGCATTAATTGTAGTAGTAACAGAAAAACAACTGTTTATTTTCAGAATTTTATAAGATAATTATAATAATAATAAGAACTATGTACTTACTTTAACATAATATACAAACCAGAAAAACGAACGAGCTCACGAAGCGTTTTCATAGCCAGTCGTGCTCAGATTCGGAACGAGAATCGGTATTGGGCTCGGGTATTGTCTTCATCGCTGGTTGGGCTTGCATGCTAGATTTCAGTTTACTTCTGGCTAGACAGCGCGCAGTTTGCCACCGGGCTTCCATCCGTTCCCTTATATACAAATATCTACATATAGAAAAGGCGTGAGGCAAACAAACAAATAAATAAATACGTAAACGCACGTTCAGTGAAACAATAACAACAAGACGAACACTCAAGGCAGGTGCTCAAAGAAACTGTGTGCACTCTGTGCACACACACATACACAAAGACACACAAATAGTCAATTCTTAGTCAATAGAATATCAAAGTTTTAAAGTACATCTTAAATTACAAGTACTTAACAAAGGCACACCAAAGTCAACTGAAAGGTATTTATATATTTATTATTCCTAATTTACAGCACCACTAGTACAGCATGTCTGCGAAAGCGATTACTGAAGCCACCGGCAAGGATATTCTTAATCGTCATCTGAATCAGCACGGCGCCGGCGCAGCCACCTGTCGTTTTGCCACAGTTAATGCCGAAACGAATTGGTCGAAATTGAGCATTGATCAGCCCTGGTTGCTGACCACGGTAAGTGCTAGACGCTAAAATTAATAATAGCACCCGTAGCCATTCCGTAGATAAGGCTTGTCAAACTGTGCCACCCAGCAAACAAACATTAAATTTTGTAGCAATTCTCCTATTGAACTTGACCTTGTTGGCCCAAGAAGCCGGCTAAGTCCACGTCGCGAGCTGCTGCGTCGTGACTAAGCGTCGCACTTGCCCGCACGACATCAATGCTTCGCGTGATTCCTCAATCAGCGATAAGCATCGCGCGAGTATTTCCACTATGTGAACTGAATTGAAAGGCAATCGAGTTGATTGATATATGATGGGGAGTAGCATTAAATAAAAATATATCGTTAGCTGATTCATAATCCCAACGAGAAGCCCATTCAAGTGTTGAGTAACTGTTAAAGGAGTTACACACAACTATTTCCGAGAACGTTCGCCGATTAGATTACTACTGTATCTTCTTAGATCGTATAACTATCGTTTTGTTAAGTTTATTATCAATAGTCCACTTTTTATAGTTTTAATGAGCTAAAATGTGGCCTCATCCATTCAGTTTTTTTTTAGATATACGCCTTCAGGTGTGATTCTTTACTCTGCAAATATAAAACTGTTTGATCACATATTTTAACTAACATTTTGTTGGGAATATTCCGAAACGTAAACTATCGAATCATTTGTCTCCGCCGCAACGTTTGCTATGCTTGTTTTCATTCAAGTTGTAGGAACGATTGTATTATATTACTATTGAATTATCTTCGGTAAAGTTATTTTGTTTTTGCCTACACGATGGAAGACCTTCCAGTGTTTCCATGCCCCAAAACCAATCAAATTATTGGCGCGAAGAAATTAATTGTGATAGCGCAAATTTTTATCTACAAAACAAACATTGTGTGCATGTGCGGGTTTGCGTGTGTTTATTTGATTAACCGGCGACGGGTGGCGTGATTATTTGACGATTCCATGATTTGATTTCTTAGTGTGGATTATCCTCAAGCAATTCTATATGTCGGTGATCTTTGAGGTGTGTGGGAGAACTCTTGGAGATCTTTGAGACCTGTTAATGTACAATTACACTTTGAAGCAATCGCCTGAGTTTATACACAGACGTTGCCCTCAGATGTTTTTCCTCTTATTTGATTTTTGTTGTTGCTGCTCAATTTACACTCGTACGATCTTCTAATAAGCAGTTGCACATGTATATAAATATGTATATATGTATGCATATATGTATATATGCATTTGTGTGTGTGTTTAACTTGCGTATTGTCATTGTCAATGACGCAGCCTCTCGACTGACCCCTTAGCGATTGTCATCCACTCGCTTCGCTTCGCATCTTGAAGCTATTAACGTCTGATCTTTGCAGGGGGAAGTGTAGTCTCTGGGGTTTGTTGCTTCCTAATAGGTTCATTGTATGATTTACTCCAAATAATTAGCATATTTTACTTAATTATTGATGTTTTTTTCAGCCACTTGTGGTTAAGCCGGATCAACTGATCAAGCGACGTGGAAAGCTGGGGCTAATAGGCGTAAAGAAGACTTTTGATCAGGTAAAACATTGGATTGACGAGCGTCTCAACAAGGATCAAAAGATTGGCAATGCCGTGGGCAAGCTGCGCAACTTCATTATCGAGCCATTTATTCCACACACAGATGTAAGTTTTGGAATTTGTATAATTATAAACTCAAATTGGTCTCTATATATGGAAATGATTTCACAGGCCGAGGAGATGTACGTATGCATCTACTCTCATCGTTCGGCGGATACAATTCTATTTTACCACCAGGGCGGCGTTGATATTGGCGATGTGGATGCAAAGGCTGTTAAGCTGGAGGTGCCCGTGGACAGTGCCTTGTCGCTGTCTGAGGTCAAAGCAAAGCTACTGAACGCGGTCACAGATGCGACCAAAAAGGAGCGCATTGCCAAGTTCATATATGCGCTGTATACGACATTTGCCGATTTGTATTTCACTTATCTGGAGATCAATCCTCTCGTGGTGACGGCCGATAATCTATATATACTGGATTTGGCAGCCAAGCTGGACTCTACTGCCGATTTCATATGCCGTCCAAAGTGGGGCGAAATCGATTATCCTCCGCCATTTGGCCGTGACGCGTACCCAGAGGAAGCCTACATTGCGGATTTGGATGCGAAGAGCGGTGCCTCGCTTAAGCTGACAATTTTAAATAGAAATGGACGTATATGGACCATGGTTGCCGGCGGTGGCGCTAGTGTCATTTACTCCGATACAATTTGCGATCTGGGCGGAGCGTCCGAGCTGGCCAATTATGGCGAATATAGCGGTGCCCCATCCGAACAGCAGACGTATGAATATGCTAAAACAATACTTAACCTGATGACCTCCTCACCCAAACATCCCGATGGCAAAGTGCTGATTACCGGAGGTGGCATTGCCAATTTCACCAATGTCGCAGCGACCTTCCAAGGTGAGCCGAAACTAGAACCGAAGCTGGAGCCCTTATCTTATCAGCAAGTTGGCTAATTAAATCACCTTTTACTTTGTTAGGAATCATTACCGCTCTGCGCGAATTCCAGCCCAAGTTGGTGGAACACAATGTCTCGATCTTCGTACGCCGTGCTGGACCCAATTATCAGGAGGGATTGCGTCGCATGCGTGATTTCGGCGGTACTCTGGGCATACCATTACATGTTTTTGGCCCCGAGACGCACATGACTGCCATTTGCGGCATGGCGCTCGGCAAGCGACCCATTCCACAGGTGGCCAATGTTGAGTTTTCCACGGCCAATTTTTTGCTGCCGGGTGGACAGCAGGCGCAGGCTGATCTGAAAGAAGCTTCCAGCGGTGCAGATGGCCTTAGCTCCGGTAGGTGAAAATTCCCACTGTCCTTCCACACAACAACCATAACCCACCTATTCTCCTATGTGTTCGTAGTTTTTTTTAGTTCTTTTTTATTCTTGTTCTGGACCTACATTTATATTTATGTTTTCTCTGTATTTCTTTTGTATGTAAATGCATTGATCGCCCTCGTCCAACCAACAACAAATCAACAACCCACAAAACCATAAACAAAATAACAAAAAAAATACTGTTTGTTTGGCAAAATCGCACCTCGTCCTCGATATGTGAACTGAAATCCCCAACAAAAATCGAATACCAAAAACCTACCACAAAACCAAATTCACATCGTATTTTGCATATCCCCGCACCACTCCGCGTTTTCAACGTTCGTCCACGTATTGTAATCGTATTGAATGTTGTCTTTGTATGTGTGTATATATATATATATATGTATGTGAAATTCTATACTCTTTCGACTATCTGCTCGCCCTCGCTCATCATCATGATAATATCGGTATCGATAATGATAACTGTAATGGCATCGACATCGACATTGACTCATTTGGAAAAAATGAAACTAAACAACAAAAACAAAAACAAAACAAAAAATCAAAACAAATATAGCGTTGCGCTCGACAACAGCACAATCGATTAAACTACCACCTATCTCGGCAGATGAGAGCGATGGAGTCGCCGCCACCAACAATCACGAGCAGAGCAACAGCAATGGGTCGAACATGAATAGAAAGTTCTTCTCCAATACAACCAAAGCCATCGTCTGGGGCATGCAGCAGCGTGCGGTGCAATCTATGCTTGATTTCGATTTCATCTGCAGGCAAGTCTCACTTAAATATCCATGTCCTGAAAACATTTGTAACTATTTTTATTTTTCTTCAGGCGTGATGAACCATCGGTTGTGGCTATGGTGTATCCATTCACAGGCGATCACAAGCAAAAGTACTACTGGGGACACAAGGAGATACTAATTCCTGTCTACAAGAAAATGTCCGATGCTATACATAAGCACAAGGAGGTCGATGTTATGGTTAACTTTGCTTCGTTGCGTTCCGCCTATGATTCGACTCTGGAGGTGCTCGAATACCCTCAGATTCGTACGGTTGCCATCATTGCAGAGGGCATTCCAGAGAATATGACCCGCAAGTTGATTATTGAAGCCAACAAGAAGGGAGTCGCTATTATAGGACCTGCAACTGTGGGAGGCGTAAAGCCAGGATGCTTTAAGATTGGCAACACCGGTGGCATGCTGGATAACATTCTCCACTCGAAGCTATATCGTCCAGGCAGCGTGGCCTACGTCTCCCGTTCTGGTGGTATGTCCAACGAGCTGAACAACATCATCTCGAAGGCAACGGATGGCGTCATCGAGGGTATTGCCATTGGCGGCGACAGATATCCAGGATCGACGTTCATGGATCATATTCTGCGCTACCAGGCCGATCCAGAAACGAAGCTAATTGTTCTTCTGGGTGAGGTGGGTGGCACTGAGGAATATGATGTGTGCGCTGCTCTCAAGGATAGTCGCATCACAAAACCGTTGGTCGCCTGGTGCATTGGTACCTGCGCCAGCATGTTCACATCGGAGGTTCAATTCGGTCACGCCGGTTCCTGTGCCAATTCCGATCGTGAAACGGCTACATCGAAGAACAAGGCTTTGCGAGATGCTGGCGCATACGTGCCAGAATCCTTTGATACTCTAGGCGAGCTCATACATCATGTGTACAGCGAGTTGGTGAAGACGGGACGCATTGTCCCCCGTGAAGAGGTGCCGCCACCAACAGTTCCCATGGATTACTCATGGGCCCGTGAGCTGGGTCTCATTCGCAAGCCAGCCTCTTTTATGACCTCCATTTGTGATGAACGTGGTCAAGAGCTGATGTACGCGGGCATGCCTATCAGTGAGGTACTCAACAAAGATGTGGGCATCGGTGGCGTTATCTCGCTGCTTTGGTTCCAACGCTGTCTGCCCTCATACGTATGTAAGTTTTTCGAAATGTGCTTGATGGTGACAGCTGATCATGGACCCGCTGTCTCTGGCGCCCATAACACCATTGTTTGTGCACGTGCTGGCAAGGATCTGGTTTCGTCAGTCGTTAGCGGTCTGCTGACCATCGTAAGTGACTAACTAATGACCATTTAAACAGTCGTCTAATTTACCGTCATGTGGCCATAGGGTGATCGTTTCGGTGGTGCGCTTGATGGATCTGCCAGGCAATTCTCGGAGGCCTATGACACCAACTTACATCCCATGGAGTTTGTTAACAAAATGCGCAAGGAGGGTAAACTCATTTTGGGCATTGGACATCGTGTCAAGTCCATCAACAATCCTGATGTGCGTGTCAAGATCATCAAGGAGTTTGTGATGGAGAACTTCCCTCAATGTCCGCTCCTTAAGTATGCATTAGAAGTGGAGAAGATCACAACGAACAAGAAGCCAAACTTGATTTTAAACGTAGATGGCGTGATTGCCACCGCCTTTGTCGATATGCTACGCAACAGCGGCTCCTTTACTAGGTGAATCCCTTACTCAAACTGTTAATATTCTTAATTTCTAGTCGTGTTTGGTAATTGCAGTGAGGAGGCACAGGAGTACATCAATGTTGGCGCAATAAATTCTCTGTTTGTGCTTGGCCGCAGCATAGGATTTATTGGACATTATATGGATCAGAAGCGACTCAAGCAGGGCCTGTACCGTCATCCTTGGGACGACATTTCTTATGTCATACCCGAGCAATATAACTAAGAGCCAAGCTTATCCATTGATATTATAAATTGTTGGATGTTGTTGTAGTTAAGCACAGATGTTAACCAACTGCTTGTGGCGAGCATGGATATGGCCATGGCATGTTCCACAAACGTACACACGAACACACTCCATTAGTTGTGTAGTTGAGTTTATATTCTTCTTAAAAAAAAAAAAAAACAAACATAGCTCAGCTTTTCTTTGTTTGTTCCCTTCCTCTCTCTTATACGCTCTCTTTATATTTACCTTCCCATTCTCAAATCTCTTAGTTAAATACATTAAATATGATAACAGATTCATAAATAAGCCTGCATTTACATTCATATTAATTATCAGCATAAAGTAAAGTTAAGAATGTTCACTTGTTGACACTTCTGTAGGCTATAGTTGGGATTTTGGAAACTGGAATATATGAGTATAGTGAAACTTTCTCAAACTCAAAACAAAACTTATTTTTTCATCCTTTTCTACTTATTTTATGCAATTTTTATTTAGTCAACAACGAATAAATTGTTGCAAAATGCTAAATTAAATTTTATATTTTCCTTATTGATTGTGTTTTCTCTTTTGGAAACATGCTCGCTGGTATAAGTGGTGAATTCACTGATTAGAACTGCACCAGTTCCTGCACTCAAATGCACATTTATTTATAAATAAAATACAATATATATATTTACAAAGCACAGGGCCTGGGTGAACACTTCTCAAAATGTTTGGTCAAATTGAAACTTTGATTCCCTTCACAAAGGTTGCATTTTGCTATCACATTCGGGATCGCATTATCCGAAGTCTTGTGAAGTAATTTCGCTATACAAAAATTAAAGTTTATTCACTTTGGCACATAAATTAAAACGCACAATATTTCACACACCAAAAAACATTGCATTTTCTTTGACTACAGACAGTTGTCTCGGTTTTAATCTGAAAAACAAACTAATATGGATACCCACGTCTCACATCTTTGCATTGGCTTCCTAATGACGATGCGAACCAAGCGAACAAATCTCATTTAAATAGTAGATGTATGCATATAAAGCAGCCTCGTGAGAGTATAGAATCAATGGAGCTTAATCCAGAGGATAATGACTAAACCTATGACCAGCGAATGGCTGCGAGAAAATTCCTCATTTTATCTGTTGCGTCGCATTTTACGATCCAATTTTCGTTGCTTTTTTTCATCCAGTTCGGGTTCCTCATTGGAATTGCGCTGCGAAAGCCAAGGTTGAATAATAGTTCCCCAGAGCATCCACACAGCGCGGATCGGGGCCAACAACAGTACTAACCAGAAGTAATTTGAAATTAAGGCCAATAACAGTGTGCCTGAGGTTAGAATGATTAGATCCTTGACATTTCTGTGGAAATCAATACCAATGTTTACAATATGAGGCGGTGCAATGATTTCTAAGAATTCTTACTCTGCAATGCCTCCTTCCATATTTAAGTCATTTCCAGAGTCAAGTAAAGCACCGGTCTCCGAGTATTTAGCACGGGACATGAATACCATGAATTGGTAAGCGGCCCCTAAGATTAGTAGAGAGACGGCCAGCATAAACTATAACGATTCAGACTCATCAGCAAACATTGTTAACAGCGAATCTACTTGTAATTAACACACCACTGTAAGTTTTGTGATCTCAAACACCAAAAAACTGAGTAGGACGGCAGGGGCAGCGCAGCCAATGGACATGTTTCTATAAAATGCTAATGTTGTCTTGTTTTCCTCCACAATTTGTTTAGCACCCTTTGTGGCCTGTTTGCCTTTTTGCTGGGGCTGTAATAGAAGTTCAATTTCATTCATAATATCCAACAGTTTCTGTCACATACATACACTTACAGCCATATTGCTTAATATATTTTTTATTATTATGAAGAACTAAGTCCAAGCAAGACGTGGCAGCTCCTTATCGTTCAGGAAATATCGATAGTCCAAGTTCGATATTTTAATACATAAATATAAACAAGAGAGTGACCAGTTTTTGTATAAACTAAAACAGGGCTACAAACCTGTTAATTTAATTATTAATTTTTTCTGTATTTCGCCGATTTTTTGAAAAACGAGCCGCAGTCTAGAATATATTATTTTACGTTTCAAATCGTCTCTTAAAACTGAATACGAAAGGCTAAAATAAAGACAGATTAAAAAAAAAAATGAGGAAAAAATGAGTAACGGAAGTTTTTTCACTTTTCTTTTCCTGATTTCTTTGTTATTTATGGACCGATCTTGATTAAACTTTCAGCATTGCTTTCTTATAATGATTTTCATACACCTGTTAAGTAAAAAGTGTTTATGCTCGGTAATATGGTCGTTATTAGTTTCGATTTTATTTTTGATTTGCGAGAGAGGGCGTGAGGTATCGCAAATCCAACAAATACTCGATCTGGAGTGGGAATTTAAGAACCGCCATGCCAAGTTTGGTGACCCTAGCTCTTTCAGTTGCTGAGCTAGATGCGTTCGAACAGATAGACTTTTTTTAAAGTCTCTTTCCTGTTGCCAAGACCGAAACATGTGGCAACGCTGAAACGCACCTTGGACTTCATTTTTTAGTTTAATTTTTTTCAGTCGAGTGCAATATGGATAAATGGGTGCTGTTAAATAATCAGGCAGCCGGCAGGGATAAACTTGCGAGGCTTATCCAATATGCGTCTCGAGCCATGTGGGATTCGCTGGAGAGCTCTAATGGTCATCCGGCATTAGTGGAACACTTCAAGACCGTTGAGTATATCTTAAGTACATTCCGCAAACGTACGTTTATTGTTTATTTAAGCTGAAAATGTTTTGACTTGTATAGTTTTCTAGTACTTAGGTTTGGCAAGGGGCTGGATGTCTTCTATGCTAGCCTGCGAACCATACATTATCCAGACCTAACCATTCGGGTCACACTGACTATGAGCAAGATTTCCCAAGCCTTATTCCTGCTAGCTGACCATCTACTCTGGCTAGCTCGGACCGGCCTTACGACTGTGAACGCTAAGAAATGGTCGAAGGTGGCTAATAAGTATTGGTTGTTTTCGATTATTATGAATCTCTGTCGAGATTTCTACGAGATAGTGCGTGTCTTGGATCTACACAAAGCAGGATACAAAAGCGGCATAACACGCTGCAAGGTCCCAACAAGCATCCATTCACCAGCTGATATTAAACGACTGGCTTTGCAATCGTACGTTCTGGTATTAGGCCACAAAGACATCTTTGTGGATACTGTGAAAAATATGTGCGATTTCTTTATACCTCTCACGGCTTTGGGATACACAAGTCTGACACCGAGGACTATAGGCTTGCTTGGGGCGATATCGTCGGTGGCTGGACTATGGGCACTACTTGATTCAACAGCCAAGCTAACGCCTTCTTAAAACAATTGACCTGATTGTGGTTTAGCTATGTGTAGGCTTATGCATATCTAAATACTGTCTATTGTGTAGTTCTGTTTGTTTATAATCATGTAATCTGTTTATCTTGTATGAGTATTATGTGTAAATTGATGATTTTATGAAACGCTTAATAATGTATTCACATACATATGTACATATGTTGGTTTAGTAGCTGCAGAGGGTATTTCAAATACTGGCAGCTTGTATCTTTTTCGCATTATTCAACACTGTCGAATTATCGAATGGTTTTGAGAGGAACAGCTGTTTGGACTGAAATTGTTAATAAACTATTGCTCGCATTGAAGGCTCGTTATCTATAAAGTTATAATTAATGCGTCATTTCTGGCCGTGAGTGCGTGTGGGCTGGCAACGCATTGAAGTCGTGTGTGTCACGATAACCGCTAGAATGCACTATTCTTATTCCTCGCTGGCTGGCCCAGGTGGCGTGGATCAGCACAATCGGTGCCTCGGCAACCGGGCCTGGTGTGTCAAGGTGCTTACAAAGTTGTTGCATAGTTGAAAATGTTTAATAATAAGCACACATATTTTGCAGGATATTTGTGGGATTGTGTGCGTGATTATGACATGGCTTCTTATACTGTTTGCGGAGTTTGTGGTCTGTGGCCTGATACTGCTGCCAAATTATAGCAGCTATTCTGTTTTCAGTACTATTAATATGATTATATTCCAAGCGCTTGCATTCCTAGCATTTGTCTCACATTTACGCACTATGCTTTCCGATCCGGTAAGTGCTGAGAATGAAGTTACCAGTGCATCTTTAAATGATTTCATTTCCCTCGCAGGGTGCTGTGCCGCGTGGGAACGCCACCAAGGAAATGATTGAGCAAATGGGCTATCGCGAGGGTCAGATGTTTTACAAGTGTCCGAAATGTTGTAGCATCAAGCCGGATCGAGCTCACCACTGTTCCGTCTGCCAGCGATGCATTCGCAAAATGGACCATCACTGTCCCTGGGTGAACAATTGCGTTGGCGAGAACAATCAAAAGTACTTTGTACTCTTTACGGTACGAATCTTGATAAGCCGGGCAATTCACATTTCGCTAACGATTACTCTTTGTAGTTTTATATTGCGTCGATATCGATACACACGCTATTCCTGGTGATGTCACAGTTTGCAGAGTGCGTGAAAAATGATTGGCGCACCTGCTCGCCTTATTCACCGCCAGCTACTATATTTCTGCTCCTTTTTCTCACATTCGAGGGCTTGATGTTTGGCATATTCACTATCATTATGTTGTCTACCCAACTGAATGCAATACTGAACGATCAAACGGTGCGACTGGCGAACATCTAAACAACTTAACTCAATTAGTTATAATTATTTTTGTTCATCTCATATTCAGGGCATTGAGCAACTGAAGAAGGAAGAGGCGCGCTGGGCTAAGAAGTCGCGTCTTAAGAGCATACAATCGGTATTCGGACGCTTTTCGTTGGCCTGGTTTTCGCCATTTACGGAGCCATCCTGTCGCAGCAAATTCAGCTCACATTTCTATTCCGTCTGAGGCATCGCTGGGATATCCCAAGGATGATAGCTTAAACGAACAATAACCTCCACGACTCCCTCACTGTCACCTGTTGATTATTGCTGTGCAACAATCATTGATGTATCTGTGTTGGTACAAGTATTTACTTAAGCTTAACATAAATGGACATGTGTTGATTTAACCTGATCAGGTGCAACATGATTATACTTACTAAAACTAATTTATTTATCTACAAAGAGAGAGATTTTACTTTGTGAGAGTGTCGTGCAAGTATTTATTTTATAGAGAAAATAAATGTTTAAAAACATGCGCAAACTTTTTAGTTGGAAACATGCCGCTCATCCTCATGTTCTTTTACCAGACATAATAAAATAATAAAAGACCGGAGAGTAGAAGAGAGCGGCCGCTCTTTGGTAGCACAAAAAGACAAGCCGAATTGCTCCGACAACGACAACGAGAATCGGGCATGGATTTTTCAGCTGCTCTGCGTGTGCCTTCGTTTAGTCTGAGAAAAACGATCGGAGATCCAGGAGGTGTCTGCTGGACGTAGTGCGCGCGTGGTCTCAACTCTGCTGTCTCTTTTTGTTGTATATATTATTTATATATAGAAAAGTTTGTCCGTTGAACAAATGTGAATTATGCGAACGTGTGTGTTTCTGCGCCTATGTGTGCCTATTGGAAGTAGCATATCTTGGCTGCATTTTGCGAAATTATAATAGAAAAGTGCAAATAGTTAATTGAATATATGTGTACATATACATATTCGTGTATATAAATATATATAAAGAATCAAATTCAGATTTAGCTAAATATTGTATTCAATATTATAATTACATATTTGATTTTTCAGTTAAACAGAAATATATAAGAATCTCTTTGATAATCTTTGACAACTTTACCCTGCTCCATGTTTGTGTTCTAAATATAAAAAACGAATTGTCGCCGTTAAATATATCCTTAGATATTGCACACATCGAAAAATTCCAAGCTCCAAAAGTGAAAAGTGTAAAAATATATTTGGAAAAGTCCTGTAGAACAGCCCTTAGTCTGTGTGCGTGTGTGTGCAAGTTTGCGAGTGTGTGCGTCCATGTGAAGGTGGCCCTAATTTGGGGCTAATTATATAGCTGATCGTCTAGCTGAAGCTATAAAATGGATGTTACGCCGGTAACAGCAGGTAAGGCAGCTATTAAGCCACATATGAATGAATTTATATGCTGACAGGGAGACGGAGACGGAGACAGATACGGAGACGGGTACGGAGACAATTGCCGAGAGGTAGACGATAGACATAAAGCAAATGGAAAAAGGGAAACCAGCGACTTCTCCATCGTGTTTTTTCTTTGCGAGCAGACAATAGGCTAAAAGTGTGTGTATTTTTATCTCTGTGCGGTTACGTAATGTGGAACAGACTATGCAAAACTTTTCATAATTGTGAGCTAAATAAGTCATTTCAATATAATATATTTGAATATAATATAAACATAATTATTAGTTAATTAGGAGCGAACGAACTGTGCATTTTCGTAAATTATTTTGATCTTTTCTAAATACATACATACTTTGTGCAAATATTTTCTTATAGTTTTGTGTATGAATAATATTTGGAACTATTTTTAGTGCAAATTTCTTGTAGACAATTCGCTGAGCTGCTTCCCGGTGAAAATTTGCGCAGGAAAAATATATTTCTGTCCTCAGTTGTGGAGTTGTTCGGGATGAAATTAGGTAATCAACAAGGATAGAAAAGCTACTCGTGCTTCAGAGTTAGTTGAACCATTTGATATAGGAGTAGATGATTCAAGCAATTAGTTTCATGGGGTGCTCTACTATCATAAGTATCATTGAATTGTTTTGATTTGTATGTGTATTAACACACAAGGCGTTTAACTCCATATTGAATAGTTGCTTATTTCATTTGTAGAACCTCCTGGCCGCGACACAGTGCCCCATAAAATACCGCGAATTACTTTTAGTGATAACTCCAGTTCCCTTATACGCTGCGTACCGAACGAACGCGCAACGTTCTTTGTGAAAATTGATTGCGACGAGGACGATGAATCCGAGCTACTGCCCTTCAAATTCGAGTGGTAAGTCGTACAATGGATTTGACTTGCTCATAAATTATTTTGAAATTATTGATATGTGTGTATGTGTTGTGTGTGATTCATTCGGTTGCCGTGCATAATGCCAACAATTTTGCGCATTTAACATATGATTTCTCCTTCACGCTTTGCCTCAAACAAGAACCCAACTGAGTTGGACCCGGCAGTTGCGGCGACTGAGTCTTCGACCAATTGCGTTTGCGCCCAGAGCGAGTTTTCTGCCGGGCACCGGACGGGCTTCCGCTCAACTCGCTCTGACCAACCTGATGGCATCTCTTGGGCGATCGTCAAAGGCAGGCGGCCGCTGCCGGTGTGGCAGTTCCACTTAGACGATCGCGGCATGAACATATCCGTTGCCCAGCAACCAGGCATTTTCCTATATTTTCGATCGTGTGTATATAAGTACGTGTGTGTGTGCGTGTGTGTGTGTGCGGGAATGTGCGTTAACGCTGCGTATACTTGATAAATGCGACTTGTGCAACGAAATCAATCAAATTTAGGAGAATTCCTAAAAGACTACATAAAACTTGTGTACACCCAACAAAAGACTCCAATTGGGGGTGTTGATGTGTGCGAGTTGTGTCTGTGTGTGTGCGTGTGTGAACGTGTGTGTAGCTGGCGTTGGGCTAAATTTAGCTGCATTAACAAATCAACTTACGAGCAAGTGAGAAAATGTTGCAACGCTGTAAACGCTGCTTGCGTCAAAATATTTCAATTTTTATGCCCAAAAAGTGTTAAGAATTAGTACAGAAATAGATTTTCTCTTTTTGTTTTCAAATTAAATGGAAAATTACATAATCAGGCAGCGAGACAGAGGGACAGTGGAACTGCCTTTGCAGCATCCGCGCCAAGCCACGAGATCAACAAATTTGCAATAAATAAATGCGAAAGATAGACGCTCGAAGAAACAACGTAACGATTCTCGCAGTCTACTCGCAGTCTTCTATCGCATTCTTCAATGTATCTCATACAGAGAACAACCAAGTTATTAGCTTTAGAAAATGAAATGCGTGGCATTCGCTAGTTGCGCGAGTCCCAAAAATAAATTGCCAAAAACAAAACAAAGCATCAGAAAAACAAAAAACAAAAAACATTTTCAGCTAGTAGGTGTGTTTTGTTGGTTGTGGTTTGTGTGTGTGTGTGCTGCAAAATAGAAAATTCAATTTACAAAATACAATTAATATAGTCGAGCTACTTCGAATGTGCATTTATTTATAAACATTCTTGCTTGTGATTGAATATTTTCATAATTTTTCAACTCTTGTTTTTTTTATCAATCTGTTTATTTGTTTATTATCATTATGGTGCCAAAGAAAATATACTACTTTGTTAAGATAAATGTGCGCACGTGACTAATATTTATGTCAATATTAACTATAATTAATTTTCTGTCTTAATAACATAGCAACTGAGAGTGTTTGTGAATGTGTATTTAAATTTTAAACATTTAGTCCTACACTTATAACATTTATACATTATAAAAACAATGGGCAACGGATGCTCAAAATGCTGTAAGTGCAACGAACACAAACAAATACATGGCACGCTCTCATCGGCGTCTGCCTCGTCGGTCTATAGAAAAAGGTAAAACCCCCATCGTGACTATGAACCGTATGACTCATTACTCTTCCAACTCCATTGACATTACTATACGTTAATTCTCTCCGCGTTTCACAGGAGCCGTAACGATCTACCCATCGAAAACTCCGACCGCTTTCGTATTACAAACACGAGCAATGCCGTCCAACTGGCCGTAGAGCATGTGCAACGCGAGGATGCGGGACATTATACGTTGATTGCCCGCACGAAGAGCAACGACGTCGTGCGGAAGCACATCGAACTCATTGTCGAGGACAGATCAACGGGCGAGGATCCGCCCGTGTTTCTGCGTCGCCTGGTCGATCTGTCCGTCAAAGTGGGCACACGTACGCGTCTGCTTACCGAAATACGTAGCTCAACAGATCTTAAGGTACAGTGATGTTGCAGTATAGTAGAGTCTGTAACTTGAAGGTTTAAGGCAGCGAAAGGGAATGCACCTAATTAGGATTAATTACAGAGTCTGGGTGAAATACCTTAAATACTAAACCTTATTAAAATATGAATTATTATATTAGGGACAGCAGATTACGCTCCCTTTTCGATAGATATCCTTACTTTGTCGGTACTTTAGTTATGGACAGAATATTTTTATAGATATTACTCTAATCTCTCCCTCTCCACAGATTATTTGATTGACAAATGCTTAATATAGGGAGTAATTAGGGTAAGGGAGTCTATAGTTAGGGAAAACTATGGTGCTACATATAAAGTAAAGCAGGCCTAGACTCTAGGAGTAGACTCTTGGTATATATAAATATATATGTGGAATTTAGGTTATTGGATTAAGTAAATTCGCACTGTTTATAGATTAGTAATTTAGGTATTTTTTGATAATTCTTAAAGTCTTCATTAACTCTCTTAAAATTTGAGTCGCAAATTGTTTCGTCTTCATTTTGTGCGATTGTCTTTTCGCAACTCTTCTATTCACCTCGAGTTCAATAACTCTTCGTCGCTCAGCTGAGTGTGGTGGGAAGGCTGAGCGGCGATGCCAGACCCATTTCTACATATAGTTAATAGAAGTCAATTAAAATGAATCTACTTCTGAGATGAGCTCAGCATTCTACAATAAAATTGCTCCATATTAAAGCCTTAACAAATAGAATATTTAATTGTTTTACCTTTCTTTACTAACTTTGCCCTTAACATCGTCACATCGTAGCTAACCTGGTATCGAAACGATCGTAGGATCTGCGAAAACGATCGCATCACAGAAACGAATGAGGGCACATTTCACTATCTGGAAGTGAGTCCAGTCATCTTAGAGGATGGCGGCCAATGGATGCTCATGGCCGAGAATATGGGCGGTCGCAATTCCTGTTTGGCCACCTTGAATGTACTGGTCCCGAAGGCTTATAAGACACCCGAGTTTGTCGAGGAGCTTCGGGCAGTGCTTACCGAACAAGGCACCGTGTCGCTGGAGTGTAAGGTTGTGGGTGTGCCTACACCACAATTGCGTTGGTTCAAGGACTCAAAGGAAATCAAGGCAGGCGATATCTTTGCACTGACAGCCAATGCTGATGATCCCACGTCGCTGGGAACCTACACATGCGAGGCCAAGAACTGCATGGGTGTTACCTATTCCAGTTCCAAGGTGCATGTCGTGGGTCGTGGCAGTCGCGAAGGCTCGCTCAAGCCAGCCGACAAGTGGGTATTTGAAAACTCTTTCCCAGCTTGCAGTTGCTTACTGAATCTCTCACTCTCTCTCTCTCACTATATTCCTCTCTCTCGCTCTCTCTCTCTTTTGCTTCTCTTTGTCAGCGTTAGCAATAATGCGCCGCCGCCGATCTTCACGAATGAGCTGAAAGACATGAGCGTTCGGATTGGCGATACCATCATACTCGGCTGTCAAGGTGAGTTCTCAGCGCGTTGGCGTTTAACTTTTGGCCAAATGCCAAATGCCAAAAGTCTAAAGATAAACCAAATAACAAACACAAAAAGCGAAAAACACGATTCTTGTTTGTTTATTTCTTCCTTGCACAGCCATTTCTCTATATGCTTCCATATCGTATAAAGTACCTATACTTTGTGTATGCATAGTATATATAAGATTCAGGCCGACCGGCTAGCGGCACTTGTTTTGTTTTTAGACTTCGTGCTCGTGCTCTAGAAACTTGAACTCAATGAAATTCGCTTGGAATGCTGTTGTGGGGGAATGCTAGACCGTTGTTGAGGTGGGTCAGCAACAAACCCGGCAAGAGGCGCGATGAGTCGCCAAATGTGTCGAGCAAAGCAAAACCAATAATTGCTTAAGAGAGAGAGCAAGGCTCTCCCACACACATTTCCTCTCTTTCTCTCTCTATCTCTCTCTCATAAGACAACATGACATATGTTATTGTATTTCCTGAATTCATCACGTAAACTGAATATTAACCTGATGGCTTATGACGTATACGTAATAAAGATTCGCCCATTCTTGGCTTATACGTAATTGGCATTTATTTATTTATCCTATTGCAGTGGTGGTGCCGCCTTGGCCCAAGAGTGTTACCTGGTACAACAAAGATGGCCGTGTGGACACCGGCGAACGCTATAAACTAATCGAGGATGGCCTTGGCGTCTATATGATTGAGATCAAGCCATCTGAGTCGTGTGATGCTGGCGATTGGAAGTGCGTGGTCAGCAGCTTTGAGGGCTGCGTTGGCATCTCATCTTCAGTGATCAGCATGGACAGTGCGTCAAGTAGTACAAGCATGCAGTTGATCTCTCTGTCTAATCAATTTTATTTACAGTTCCCAGAAATTACCGTAAACCTAGGTTTATGGAGAGTCTGCGCGCCGTGCTGACCGATGAGGGATTGGTCTCATTTGAGTGCAAAGTTGTGGGCTTCCCGACGCCTGTGCTCAAGTGGTTTAAGGATGGTCACGAACTGAAGCCTGGCGATGTCTATCAGCTTACGGGGACCAATTCACTGGGTACCTACTGCTGTATCGCTCGTAATTGCATGGGAGAGACAAGCAGCACTGCTGTTCTTACCGTCGAGGACATCCAGAATCAACTGACGGATGAGGAGCGTTTGGTTTTTACCCATCAGAATCAAGCACCCAAATTCATGACGGGATTGAAGAGCACAGATGCTAAGATCAATGAACCTTTTCAATTCAAGGTTGTGGTCAAGGCAACACCAGACCCTGTCCTAAGCTGGTTTCGGGATGAGTTACCCATTGATCCGAATGAACGGTATAATCATTACCGTGGCGAAAGCGACGAGTGGCAGCTAGACATCAAATCCGTTGAGTTTGTCGATCAGGCTGAGTGGAAATGTGTTGCCGTCAATGACTTTGGAACGAGTATTACTTCGTGCTTCCTTAAGTTGCAAATTCCGAGGCACTACAAGAAACCCAGGTTCCTCGAATGCCTGCGGGCTGTGCTCACCGAGGAGGGAGCCGTCAATCTAGAGTGTAAAGTCATCGGCGTACCTCAGCCGGTGCTCAAGTGGTACAAGGATGGTGTTGAACTGAAGCCGGGTGACATTCATAGAATTATTTCTGGCCAGGATGGCACATGCTGCTTGGGCACATACACCTGTGAGGCGAGGAACTGCATGGGCGTGGTAGCCAGCTCAGCATCTCTGCTGGGCTTTGAGGAAGCTCAACGGAGTCAAAAGACTGAGCCGGTGCACGAGAACGAACTGCAAAGAAACTATTCCCTGTCCACTATACAGGAAGAGCGCACCTCACAGATGTATGAGACACCAGTTGGCGACATAACTATAGATGACAAGGGCGATGTTTCCTTTTCTTTCGATGGCAAAGAGGTCTCCGTGTCGCTTTACGAGACACCCGATCTAACCGAGGAGGAAGCTCTCAAGATTGTCGAAATGTATGCAGATCAAATATCCGAGCATGTGACGGAGCACAATATTGTGGAGCTTCCCCCATTACGTTTCGTTAAAGAGACATCCCAATCCGGTAAGCTTCTCATGGAGGCGGTCGTCATTGATATATCGCCCGAGTATTTCACACATGATGAGGACATGCGAACTGAGGCTGATATGGATGATATATCCATAACAGAGATTACAGTGCACGGCTCCTCCGGCAGGGAGGGAGTCTTCGACAAGGCAACCGAACAATATGCTCAGCAATCCTTTGAGAAAATGGAAGAGGAACTTTCCCTAACAGCGCCAATAAGGAAGCGCAAAAAGTCTAGGCCCACTGAGACTGAAGAATTCTTTAGCTTATCAAAGGCTTCCGCTTCGGGCAGCCAGGGTTACGGCGTTGGCAATGTCGATGACGAGGAGGAGACATCCGACTTACAAACATTTGCCAGCGCACAGATGTCGACCTCACAAAAAGTAGTCTCAGCTCAGCAAAGATCCGAGGCAGAAACTACAACTCCCCCAAAGCGAAAAAAGTCCAGAAAACCGACGGACAGTGATTCATCGAAGACTACAGAGGATGAGGCCAGGTTGCTAGATATTTCTGGAGCCGTTGGCGATGGTCTCTTGGTGACATCAACCACAAATCTGAAAGCAGTCACGGATGAGGCGGAAATCAACAAGAATCTAATAGCTTTGGTGCCTTTAGCTAAATTGCTGAGAATCATTGAGAATCACTTGACTGTGGTGCAGACAGAGGTGATGGAACAGTCCACAATGATGATGACTCCAGCGGCTGCGGATCAAAGCATTGCTATCATCCGCAACATCTTGGAACCCATCAAACAGATCGAATCAAAACTGAAAGTTTACTCGGGAGAGACTCAAATGGATGCACTGATGCAATCCATGGAGGATGACATAAGGAAGTTGCACATGGGTCTCCAGGTGATTGAGAAATGTGTCGAGATCGATGAGACTGGCGCCACGCTCATCCAAAGAACCAGTGTGTGCATCATCGACAGCGTTGCCGAGCACATGAAGCGGGCACTGGAGGAGATGAAGATCGTCAGCGAGAAATTCGAATCGGAGAGTCTGCGTTCACAGATCAAGTTAACGGCTGATGACATACAACAGGGACTGGAGATTACCCAAGGTACAATTAGATCACAGGCTCTGCTGCAAGAGGCCCAAGAGCTTGAGGCAGCCAAGCACTTCTCGGACGCCGTGGAGAAGATGCAGGATGTCCCCGAAAGCGTTTCCTTTGCAAACATCTCAGAGGCAAATTTACCCAGCGAGGCGAGCGCCTTGAAGGAGATTTGCCAACCAGTGGCAAAGATACAAGAAGCTCTGGAACGTGTGGAGATGGAGCTCTCGCTGGAAGAGAGTGAAGAGGAAATCTACAAAAAGGTGCATAAGAAGGTTCTGGACAGCATTGTGGAGCCCATCAAGCAGCTGCAGGCGACTCTCCAATCCATTGAGGATAAGACAGAGTCATTAGCTGGTTCCGAATCAATGGAACAAAAGATTAACATGGCTATTTTAGATATTGTAACTCCGCCACTCTTCGAACTCAACAAGGGACTGGAGCTGATTCTCAATGAGAAATCGGGCAGCGTTGAAGCTGGCATGTTTACTGTTCAGACAGTGGAATCGATGGTGCCTCCACTGCAGGAGATTCAAAACGGTCTGGCCCAGTTGAGCCAAGATCTTGAGACTGGGCAGACAGAGCGGGCGGAGGAGGCCACCTTGGATCTGGCAGATACCCAGAAGCTATTACAGTCCATTGCCCAGGCCGTGTTGCATTTCGAGACCAATATTGAAAGGATATCGGATCGACTGACTGACAATGTGAAGATTCGTTTACAGAATCTAAAAGATGAGCTCTCTGCTCTGATTGGCACCATTTTAGATAAAGACATTACCCGGCATCATGTGGATCTGCTCGACAGGATAAAGCGTCCTATTGATGAGCTTAATTATTGCATACGCCAAACGGAAGTAAAGTCCACATCTGGTTCATTAGCAGATCTGATTGAACCACTCAGCATGCTACAAGAGAGCACCCAGAAGGGACAGGGAGTCCTGCTGGCTTCGCGGGAGCATGAGCCCGACAAACAAGCACTGCAATCCCTCGAAAACATTCGCAATATCATACGCAATGTCATCATCGATATTGAGGAACACGAGTTCAAGATGCTACAGCACGAAATCCAACAGGATGAACAGCATGCGGCACAGCAGGACAAATCGTTCAGTGCACTGCGTAAAGTGCTCGAAACGAAAGTTTCCCTGGATGAGGCCATTGGCAACATTGAAACCCTGCAGCTGGCACTAAACAGAATCAATGAGAATCCCAAAGCTGCACCCAAAACGAGATCATCGGCAAATGAAGCTCAAGTCGCCTTGCTAAGAATCCTACAAATAGCCAAGGGATTAGCCACCTTTAGCGAGTCGGAAACTACCCTCGACTCAAACGAGGCAAGCATAACTCGAATTCTATTCGAGATGGGTAAAAGCTTTGCTGATCTGGCCAAGACCCTGAACAATCCCACAGCTGAGAATAATGAGTATAATGAAGTTCTATGTAATTTCAATGATATTGTGGCCCAGCAGAAGGATGAGAAACTTAATTGGAAGTCGCTTGCGATTGCCAGTCCCATTACAAGTTTCCTTCAAGCACTGGGAGATCTTCAACCCATCAAGGGATCTGTAGAAGATCTATCCACACTTGATGACATCTCTGTGTTAAGGTCCCTTGCTGAATCGCTACCTACAGAACCTGAAGTGTTCGTTGAAGATGAAACAAAGGGAACTCTTGATGCGGAAGCCACTAAGAAACCAACTGAAGTCTTACTCTCAGATCTTAACCATGGCATCGCCTCAGTACTGTCTCATTGCGAAGAATTGAATGTCTCCTCTCTACGTCCGGATGCAGGCGAACCACTCCAAGCAGCAATCCTCAAAATGCAGGAGTTGCAGAGCAGAATTGCCTTAGTCCAGGAGACACACCTAACCGAAGCAGCCCAATCCATCTCAGAGGGCACGGATATTGGCACATTCGCTGCAGCGATTTGCAGCTTGGAGCGCTGTGTTCTCGAGGTGGAGGAGTGCATTGCTCACAGTGGAGCCGAAAGTTTAACCGATCTGGAACTTTCCAACCTAAAGACATTGGCAAATCCACTGCGTGATCTCAGACATTACTGCGAACAAATTGATACCCAGGCGTTGGAGCAGGCTATCGATATGTCCACACATGATATATCGGATCTGAAGACAAGCGGACATAAGGAAACTGTGGAAGAGGTTGTTATTGAGAAGGCTATTATAGAGCCAGAGCCCACAGTGGAGCTATACGATGTGAAGCAAGGCGTGGTCAGTGGCATACAGCAACTGCAGGCCTGCTTGGAGGTCACTAAGAAGGACACCAGTGAAGAGTTGCGGCAGGTTGGCGAAATTATTCAGCAGTTAAACTGTGATCTCAATAATATCAAAGAAGCTCTCAGCTCGGATAGCGATCAACAGGAAACTCTATTGGCTCAGGCGAAGATAGCCCAGACCATGTTCAAATTGAAGGAGTGCTTGGTTCACACATACGAATCGGGACTGGTTGACTCTCTGGAGAATGTAGAAAGCGCTTTTGAAGATATTTTGCTCTCTCTGCCCGTGCTGGAGACGCAGTTGGCCCAGGAGATGTATGCAAAAATAGAAAATACCTTCAAGAATTTCATGGCTTACAGTCAGCAACCAGTTGTCGCAGAACAACAACTTATGGGAAATCTAAGGACTTCATTTGAAAAGTTATTGATAACTATTAAAGCTGTTGCCGATTCAGCCAATGTCGACATTGATAAATCATCAGCATTAATGGTCAATCTTCAGACAAGTCTAATGGCATCATTTCGTGCACTCAATGAGGTCAGCGAAGTGGCAGACAATGATCTACTTGAAGGTCTATTAAAAACGCAAAGCAGTCTTGTTGCTGTCTTCGACTTTATTGAAAATAATGACAACACAATTCGTATCATTGAATTGCTCCAGGAAGTGGATGTCATATCTGCGGAATTGAAGAGCATCGCACAGGTCCCAATCGAACCCCGAGTTCCCGTCGATATCAGTGTGGTCATAGAGAATGTTACTTCGGGTAAAGCGTTCCTAACCCAAATAGAGCACGGCCTGCAGAACGATAATCCATTGAGTGCAATGCTTCTGGATGAGAATACTGAGGAATTGGGTCAATTAGAGATGACACTCATTAAAATTGAAAATGAAATTCTGTCCCAGACTGAACTAACACAGATCACACCAGACCAACTTGCACTCATTGAGACGGTCCAGCTGCAAATTAAAAATCTACAGGATAAGTTAAATCTTCTGAATGCATATCTTGAGACGCAGCAGCAGGAGGAACTAATGAGGGTGGAACAGCAGACTCATGAAACTATAGAATCCTCTAAAGCACATCAGGAAGCAAAAACAGATCAATATGGCCAGGAAGAAGTTTTCGAAAAGAAAACCGAAAAGAAGGTAAAAAGGAAACTGGATGAAAAGGTAAAAGATGCAACTAAAAAGAAATCTAAAGATGAAATTGATTCCAAGGATACCAATGTTGACAAAGCTGAAGAATTGAAACAGAGCTTAAAAGAAAAGTACTTGGAACTATGCGCTACATTGGACACCCAAGAAAGTAATAATGAAATAATTTCAATATTAAGTAACAGTCAGGATATCATCGACAACTTGCAAGATTCTGAAAAGATCAGAAAGGGAATTTTCAAACTCAGAGAGCATATTGTTCATACCTATGACGGAAAATCTCCAAACAACCAATCAGATAAAGAAGTGATTGAAGCATTCATCGAATCACTCCTTGAGTTATCTCCAACTGCTGCAGAGAATATCATTAATCATTACCTGAAGGAAATTAAAGCAAACATCATTTTAACTAAAGCCGCTATTCAACTTATTGACGATAGTGAAATGTTTGCGAAACCTTCTTTACTTTTGCCAAAACTCGTTGTTCTTGAAACCATTTCTGAAAACATCAAGACTGATATGCATATTGAAAAGTCCTCAGAAAAGATGATTCACCTGCAACAAAACATAATGGATATCTTCGTAATTCTAGATGATCTATTGGATGATAAGACAGCTATTCTAAAACCTACAATAGAGGATATCAAAACTGTTCTACTTAAGGAGTATGATTATATTGAGATGAAACAGGAACTACTGCTCACTGCTACCGTAGAGGAAAAAATTCATAACATTACTAAAAAAATGTTAAATGTTTGCGAACAATTGCAAAAGCTTAATAAAGAAATAATTGAAGAGGAATCTATGAAATCGGTTGAAGAGAAGAAACTAGATGCTAAGCAAAAGCAACTGGCAGAAAAATATGCAGAAAAGAAGGCTCAGAAAGGAGAGGTCTCTGAAGTTGTTGCTGAAAAAGTTTCCGAAGAAGAGATCCCTGAGAGTAAGACACAAGACGATAAGGAAACTACAGATAAAGCACAAAAAGCAAAGATTCTTGAACAACAATCAATAGAGGAGAAGAAACTGGATGCTAAGAAAAAGCAACTGGCAGAAAAAGATGCAGAAAAGAAGGCTCAGAAGGGAGAGGTCTCTGAAGTTGTTGCTGAAAAAGTTTCCGATGAAGAGATCCCTGAGAGTAAGACACAAGACGATAAGGAAACTACAGATAAAGCACAAAAAGCAAAGATTCTTGAACAACAATCAATAGAGGAGAAGAAACTGGATGCTAAGCAAAAGCAACTGGCAGAAAAAGATGCAGAAGAGAAGGCTCAGAAGGCAAAGGTCTCTGAAGTTGTTGCTGAAAAAGTTTCCGAAGTAGAGATCCCTGAGAGTAAGACACAAGACGTTAAGGAAAGTACGGATAAGGCACAAAAAGCGAAGATTCTTGAACAACAATCCATGAAGGAGAAGAAACTGGATGCTAAGCAAAAGCAACTGGCAGAAAAAGATGCAGAAAATAAGGCTCAGAAAGGAGAGGTCTCTGAAGTTGTTGCTGAAAAAGTTTCCGAAGAAGAGATCCCTGAGAGTAAGAAACAAGACGTTAAGGAAAGTACGGATAAGGCACAAAAAGCGAAGATTCTTGAACAACAATCAGTAGAGGAGAAGAAACTGGACGCTAAGCAAAAGCAACTGGCAGAAAAAGATGCAGAAAAGAAGGTTCAGAAGGCAGAGTTCTCTGAAGTTGTTTCTGAAAAAGTCTACGAAGAAGAGATTCCTGAGAGTAAGAAAGAAGACGTTAAGGAAACTACAGATAAGGCACAAAATGCACAGATTCTTGAATCACAATTAATAGAGGAGAAGAAACTAGATTCTAAAGTGGAGAAATATGTAGAAGAACATACTGAAAAGATGGCTCAGAAGGAAGAGGCATTTGAGGTTTCTGCTGAAAATGTTTCAGAAGAAGAAATCCCAGAATATGAGAAACAAAACATTAATGAAAGAAAAGATAATGCCCAAAATGAAAAGATTCGTGAAGAACAGTCTATTGAGATGAAGAAAACGGAGGCCATTGCAGTGGAGCCGAAAGCCGAAAGCGTGGGTCATCAATCCTCTGAAGAGCAGAAACTGGTCGAGAAACAAAATGAGATGGATAAAAACACGGTAGAAAATAGGTTAAAGGAAACTTTGAATAATAAACTCACTGACTTACTCCAATATGCGGAATCAGACTCTTCTAATGAAAGTTTGAACTATATTGCCGAAGAGGCTAAGAATATTGTCGACATCATAGGCGATTCTTCGAAGGTTACTAAATATATTTGTAAACTCAGAGAGCATATTGTTCATACCTATGACGGAAAATCTCCAAACAACCAATCAGATAAAGAAGTGATTGAAGCATTCATCGAATCACTCCTTGAGTTATCTCCAACTGCTGCAGAGAATATCATTAATCATTACCTGAAGGAAATTAAAGCAAACATCATTTTAACTAAAGCCGCTATTCAACTTATTGACGATAGTGAAATGTTTGCGAAACCTTCTTTACTTTTGCCAAAACTCGTTGTTCTTGAGAACCATTTCTGAAAACATCAAGACTGATATGCATATTGAAAAGTCCTCAGAAAAGATGATTCACCTGCAACAAAACATAATGGATATCTTCGTAATTCTAGATGATCTATTGGATGATAAGACAGCTATTCTAAAACCTACAATAGAGGATATCAAAACTGTTCTACTTAAGGAGTATGATTATATTGAGATGAAACAGGAACTACTGCTCACTGCTACCGGTGAAAAAACTCATAACATTACTAGAGAAAATGCTAAACTGTTTGCTAACAATTGCAAGGAGCTAATAAAGAATATAATTGAAGAGGAATCTTGAAATCAGTGAGAGAGAAACTGGATGACTAAGCAAAAGAAACTAGCAGGAAAAAGATGCAGAACAGAAGGCTCAGAAGGAGAGGTCTCTGAAGTTGTTGCTGAAAAAGTTTCGAAGAAGAGATCCCTGCAGAGTAAGACACAAGACGATAAGGAAACTACAGATAAAGCAGAGCAAAGATTCTTGAACAACAATCAATAGAGGAGAAGAAACTGGATGCTAAGCAAAAGCAACTGGCAGAAAAAGATGCAGAAGAGAAGGCTCAGAAGGGAGAGGTCTCTGAAGTTGTTGCTGAAAAAGTTTCTGAAGAAGAGATCCCTGAGAGTAAGACACAAGACGATAAGGAAACTACAGATAAAGCACAAAAAGCAAAGATTCTTGAACAACAATCAATAGAGGAGAAGAAACTGGATGCTAAGCAAAAGCAACTGGCAGAAAAAGATGCAGAAGAGAAGGCTCAGAAAGGAGAGGTCTCTGAAGTTGTTGCTGAAAAAGTTTCCGAAGAAGAGATCCCTGAGAGTAAGACACAAGACGATAAGGAAACTACAGATAAAGCACAAAAAGCAAAGATTCTTGAACAACAATCAATAGAGGAGAAGAAACTGGATGCTAAGCAAAAGCAACTGGCAGAAAAAGATGCAGAAGAGAAGGCTCAGAAAGGAGAGGTCTCTGAAGTTGTTGCTGAAAAAGTTTCCGAAGAAGAGATCCCTGAGAGTAAGACACAAGACGATAAGGAAACTACAGATAAAGCACAAAAAGCAAAGATTCTTGAACAACAATCAATAGAGGAGAAGAAACTGGATGCTAAGCAAAAGCAACTGGCAGAAAAAGATGCAGAAGAGAAGGCTCAGAAAGGAGAGGTCTCTGAAGTTGTTGCTGAAAAAGTTTCCGAAGAAGAGATCCCTGAGAGTAAGAAACAAGACGATAAGGAAACTACAGATAAAGCACAAAAAGCAAAGATTCTTGAACAACAATCAATAGAGGAGAAGAAACTGGATGCTAAGAAAAAGCAACTGGCAGAAAAAGATGCAGAAGAGAAGGCTCAGAAAGGAGAGGTCTCTGAAGTTGTTGCTGAAAAAGTTTCCGAAGAAGAGATCCCTGAGAGTAAGACACAAGACGATAAGGAAACTACAGATAAAGCACAAAAAGCAAAGATTCTTGAACAACAATCAATAGAGGAGAAGAAACTGGATGCTAAGCAAAAGCAACTGGCAGAAAAAGATGCAGAAGAGAAGGCTCAGAAAGGAGAGGTCTCTGAAGTTGTTGCTGAAAAAGTTTCCGAAGAAGAGATCCCTGAGAGTAAGACACAAGACGATAAGGAAACTACAGATAAAGCACAAAAAGCAAAGATTCTTGAACAACAATCAATAGAGGAGAAGAAACTGGATGCTAAGCAAAAGCAACTGGCAGAAAAAGATGCAGAAGAGAAGGCTCAGAAAGGAGAGGTCTCTGAAGTTGTTGCTGAAAAAGTTTCCGAAGAAGAGATCCCTGAGAGTAAGAAACAAGACGATAAGGAAACTACAGATAAAGCACAAAAAGCAAAGATTCTTGAACAACAATCAATAGAGGAGAAGAAACTGGATGCTAAGAAAAAGCAACTGGCAGAAAAAGATGCAGAAGAGAAGGCTCAGAAAGGAGAGGTCTCTGAAGTTGTTGCTGAAAAAGTTTCCGAAGAAGAGATCCCTGAGAGTAAGACACAAGACGATAAGGAAACTACAGATAAAGCACAAAAAGCGAAGATTCTTGAACAACAATCAATAGAGGAGAAGAAACTGGATGCTAAGAAAAAGCAACTGGCAGAAAAAGATGCAGAAGAGAAGGCTCAGAAAGGAGAGGTCTCTGAAGTTGTTGCTGAAAAAGTTTCCGAAGAAGAGATCCCTGAGAGTAAGACACAAGACGTTAAGGAAAGTACGGATAAGGCACAAAAAGCAAAGATTCTTGAACAACAATCAATAGAGGAGAAGAAACTGGATGCTAAGAAAAAGCAACTGGCAGAAAAAGATGCAGAAAAGAAGGCTCAGAAAGGAGAGGTCTCTGAAGTTGTTGCTGAAAAAGTTTCCGAAGAAGAGATCCCTGAGAGTAAGACACAAGACGATAAGGAAACTACAGATAAGGCACAAAAAGCAAAGATTCTTGAACAACAATCAATAGAGGAGAAGAAACTGGATGCTAAGAAAAAGCAACTGGCAGAAAAAGATGCAGAAAAGAAGGCTCAGAAAGGAGAGGTCTCTGAAGTTGTTGCTGAAAAAGTTTCCGAAGAAGAGATCCCTGAGAGTAAGACACAAGACGTTAAGGAAAGTACGGATAAGGCACAAAAAGCAAAGATTCTTGAACAACAATCAATAGAGGAGAAGAAACTGGATGCTAAGAAAAAGCAACTGGCAGAAAAAGATGCAGAAAAGAAGGCTCAGAAAGGAGAGGTCTCTGAAGTTGTTGCTGAAAAAGTTTCCGAAGAAGAGATCCCTGAGAGTAAGACACAAGACGATAAGGAAACTACAGATAAGGCACAAAAAGCAAAGATTCTTGAACAACAATCAATAGAGGAGAAGAAACTGGATGCTAAGAAAAAGCAACTGGCAGAAAAAGATGCAGAAAAGAAGGCTCAGAAAGGAGAGGTCTCTGAAGTTGTTGCTGAAAAAGTTTCCGAAGAAGAGATCCCTGAGAGTAAGAAACAAGACGATAAGGAAAGTACGGATAAGGCACAAAAAGCAAAGATTCTTGAACAACAGTCAATAGAGGAGAAGAAACTGGATGCTAAGAAAAAGCAACTGGCAGAAAAAGATGCAGAAAAGAAGGCTCAGAAAGGAGAGGTCTCTGAAGTTGTTGCTGAAAAAGTTTCCGAAGAAGAGATCCCTGAGAGTAAGAAACAAGACGTTAAGGAAAGTACGGATAAGGCACAAAAAGCAAAGATTCTTGAACAACAGTCAATAGAGGAGAAGAAACTGGATGCTAAGAAAAAGCAACTGGCAGAAAAAGATGCAGAAAAGAAGGCTCAGAAAGGAGAGGTCTCTGAAGTTGTTGCTGAAAAAGTTTCCGAAGAAGAGATCCCTGAGAGTAAGACACAAGACGATAAGGAAACTACAGATAAGGCACAAAAAGCAAAGATTCTTGAACAACAATCAATAGAGGAGAAGAAACTGGATGCTAAGAAAAAGCAACTGGCAGAAAAAGATGCAGAAAAGAAGGCTCAGAAAGGAGAGGTCTCTGAAGTTGTTGCTGAAAAAGTTTCCGAAGAAGAGATCCCTGAGAGTAAGACACAAGACGATAAGGAAACTACAGATAAGGCACAAAAAGCAAAGATTCTTGAACAACAATCAATAGAGGAGAAGAAACTGGATGCTAAGAAAAAGCAACTGGCAGAAAAAGATGCAGAAAAGAAGGCTCAGAAAGGAGAGGTCTCTGAAGTTGTTGCTGAAAAAGTTTCCGAAGAAGAGATCCCTGAGAGTAAGAAACAAGACGTTAAGGAAAGTACGGATAAGGCACAAAAAGCAAAGATTCTTGAACAACAGTCAATAGAGGAGAAGAAACTGGATGCTAAGAAAAAGCAACTGGCAGAAAAAGATGCAGAAAAGAAGGCTCAGAAAGGAGAGGTCTCTGAAGTTGTTGCTGAAAAAGTTTCCGAAGAAGAGATCCCTGAGAGTAAGACACAAGACGATAAGGAAACTACAGATAAGGCACAAAAAGCAAAGATTCTTGAACAACAATCAATAGAGGAGAAGAAACTGGATGCTAAGAAAAAGCAACTGGCAGAAAAAGATGCAGAAAAGAAGGCTCAGAAAGGAGAGGTCTCTGAAGTTGTTGCTGAAAAAGTTTCCGAAGAACAGATCCCTGAGAGTAAGACACAAGACGATAAGGAAACTACAGATAAGGCACAAAAAGCAAAGATTCTTGAACAACAATCAATAGAGGAGAAGAAACTGGATGCTAAGAAAAAGCAACTGGCAGAAAAAGATGCAGAAAAGAAGGCTCAGAAAGGAGAGGTCTCTGAAGTTGTTGCTGAAAAAGTTTCCGAAGAAGAGATCCCTGAGAGTAAGACACAAGACGATAAGGAAACTACAGATAAGGCACAAAAAGCAAAGATTCTTGAACAACAATCAATAGAGGAGAAGAAACTGGATGCTAAGAAAAAGCAACTGGCAGAAAAAGATGCAGAAAAGAAGGCTCAGAAAGGAGAGGTCTCTGAAGTTGTTGCTGAAAAAGTTTCCGATGAAGAAATCCCTGAGAGTAAGAAACAAGACGTTAAGGAAAGTACGGATAAGGCACAAAAAGCAAAGATTCTTGAACAACAATCAATAGAGGAGAAGAAACTGGATGCTAAGGAAAAGCAACTGGCAGAAAAAGATGCAGAAAAGAAGGCTCAGAAAGGAGAGGTCTCTGAAGTTGTTGCTGAAAAAGTTTCCGATGAAGAAATCCCTGAGAGTAAGAAACAAGACGTTAAGGAAAGTACAGATAAGGCACAAAAAGCAAAGATTCTTGAACAACAATCAATAGAGGAGAAGAAACTGGATGCTAAGAAAAAGCAACTGGCAGAAAAAGATGCAGAAAAGAAGGCTCAGAAAGGAGAGGTCTCTGAAGTTGTTGCTGAAAAAGTTTCCGAAGAAGAGATCCCTGAGAGTAAGACACAAGACGATAAGGAAACTACAGATAAAGCACAAAAAGCAAAGATTCTTGAACAACAATCAATAGAGGAGAAGAAACTGGATGCTAAGAAAAAGCAACTGGCAGAAAAAGATGCAGAAAAGAAGAGTCGGAAAGGAAAGGTCTCTGAAGTTGTTGCAGAAAAGAAGGCTCAGAAAGGAGAGGTCTCTGAAGTTGTTGCTGAAAAAATTTCCGAAGAAGAAATCCCTGAGAATAAGAAAGAAGACCTTAAGGAAACTACAGATAAGGCACAAAAAGCTAAGAGTCTTGAACATCAATCCATAGACGAGAAGAAACTGGATGCCAAGCAGAAGAAACTAGCAGAAAAAGATAGTAAACGGAAGTCTCAGAAAGGAGAGGTCTCTGAAGTTGTTGCTGAAAAAGTTTCCGAAGAACAAATCCCTGAGTGTAAGAAACAAGGAGTTAAGGAAAATGCAGAAAAGGCTCAAAAACCAAAGATTCTTGAACAAGAATCCATTGAGAAGAAGAAACTAGACGCTAAACAATCAGAAAATGATGCTGAAAAGAAGATTCCGATGGGAAAAGTTGATGAAGGGATGCTCCCAAATAGTAAGAAAGAAGACTTTAAGGAAACTGAAGAAGTGGAAATTCTAGAAACCGAAGACTCCATTAGTCTGAAGCAAGCTAAAACTTACAAGTCTTTAGAGACTGAATATAAGGAAAGGAAAGAATCGCGAAGTGCTAACCGTAAGCCGACAGTAGACTTAATGCTGACAAATCGTAATTCGGCAACGGGAAGTGATCTGAAGTTAACATGTGGATTATCTGGTCAGGATATGAATGTGCAATGGTTTAAACAAAATATTCCGATTGCAAACGATATCAAATACAAAATAACCTTGAACGATGGTCTGTCCTGCCTTGAAATCAAATCAACAGAGATGAACGATTCTGGCATTTATCGATGCATAGCGTCCAATCGAAATGGAGAGGTCGAAACAAGCTGTCTTGTGACTATATACGAAGCACCTTCAACCAAATTTGGCACTCCGCCAATATTTACACGCAACATTCGAGGTAAGTGCCTGTTCTACCTATGCAACCCCATCGCTTTTATTCCCAACACATAAAATTCTAACTTAATTAACGTCAGATTGCAAATGAATCAATTATTTGTCATTAAGCATGGTAAGCATTCAACTAAGTAAATAGGAAGTAAATACATATAAGAGATGGTATATAAAATCTTTCGCCAAATTATTTTAATCAATTCAATTCATGCACCTTGAGCTTTTTATCATAAGTTAAAGATAATAACTATATATATTTATATATTATATTATTTTTATAGTCGAATAGACGCCTGTATAAATAGAAAGGTAATTTATATAATTGAATTTACTGTATGCATTAATTAAAATTCTACGGCATTTAAATAGATTATTTGAAATGGTTTTTTGGCAACAATGAAGATGCCAGATATATGTAAATATATAAGTATATATCTTAAGAACGAGCCGATTTGCGTGAAAAATCGATTGGCAATTAGGATTTATTCGAGAAGGAATGTATTTTCGAATATTTCACCACATGCGGACAGTCGTGAATCTTCTTTTGAATCGAACGGACGTCTGACGTCCTAGAAATTTTTTCGATCGAACCGTTGCGGGATTTATATATTTAGATAGATATATATATCAATCGACTCGAACGGATTATCATCATTTTATCAGTTTTCTTTATATTTTTCCCAACGAATATTTCATTTCTCACCGTTATCCTGTGAAAAGATAAAAGACAAAATATAATCACGATGGGAGAGACGGACGGTGATATCGAGCCACGGGGTTCCGCTGAGCCGGAGGCGGCACCGGCCCAGGATACATTGCAGGTGCCGACGCAAAAGAAGCGAAAGCTCAAGTCTCCGACTCCGGGTAGTTTACGCGGACGCAGTGCCACGCCTATACATGGCAGGAGTCAGACTCCATTCAGTTTGTACATGACGCGTCGCAGTGCAACGCCATCGACATGGCGGAGTATCACGCCGTTCCTAAAGCGCGAGGAGAAGGAGAAAACTCCTTTCGAGCTGGGCAGGGACATTAAGATGCAGACAACTTGCAACATTGCCGTATTCGATCGGGCTCTAGTCATGGATATCTCGGAGCCCGTGGATATTCAGAAGCCCGTACGTTACATAACATCCGATTTGTCGGTAATTGATCGGGCTGCCGTAATGGACGTATCCAATGTTGAGGTCATATATGTAGTGGAAGAGTATGAAGAGGTTGAAGAGGAGGAGGAAATTATCGAGGAGGTGAAACCAAAAAAAGGAAAAGAAGGCCAGAAAGCCTCGCACTGGACGCAAGTCGATCGATAAAGATCAAAGTCCCTCGGGTGCCATGTCCGAAAGCGAAGACTTGGGAGATGGCGCCGACGACCGTGAGGATAGCGTGGACTTCGATGATGGCGATGAACCCGTTAAAAAGGGCAAGAAGAAGGCGCCACCAAAGAAGAAGGAGAAAAAAGAGAAATCTCCCAGCCCGAAGTTGTCCTTGAAACTTGAAATTGGCGGAGGACAAAAGGCTAGCAAGAAGATGTTTGAGCAGCAGCAGCAAGCCGGACCGAAACCACCACCAAAGAAGAGTAAAATGGTGCTCCAAATGGAAGAACAGGCCAGAGCTGCAGCCAAGGCAGCCGAAGAAGCTGCTAACCGTGCGAAGCCCAAGGGTGAGACCTTCGAGGAGCGCCAGAAGCGTTTGAAGGAAGAAAAAGAAGAACAAGAACGACTTGAAGCCGAACAGCGAGCTATCGAGGAAGCCGAGGCCGAAGCGGAAGCCGAAGCTGAGGAAGATGAAGAGGATCCATCCTTTGTTGATGATACCGATGTAGGCACCGAAGCGGCTGAAGGGGATTATAACGAAGATGAAGATAGGGAACGGGATGAGGATGAGGAAAACGAGGTGGGCGATGAAGTCACCGATCTCAAAGCTGAGAAACGTCGCGGAAGTGATTCTTCCGATGAATATACGCGTCCCGATCCTCATGAGGAAGAGCGCTGGCAACGCATCGCCGCCATTGAGGGCGAGGAGTTCATGCAGCAGATGCGCAAGTACAGCATCGCCAAGCGAACCAGCGAAAAGGAAAGGGATGCCGACTGGCGACGCAGACGTGAACAGGGTCGCCCTCCCAACTTTATTAACTTCCTGTCCGATCGCACCGCCGAAGCTGGCCAAAGTGTTCGCTTGGCCTGCGCCGTAGATGGTCCAGAGCTGTCAGTCAAATGGTTCAAGGATGGCAGGCAGCTGGAACGCGACGCTACTCATCGAATCATCAACAATAACAATATCTTGGTCCTAGAGGTGGTCAATACGACCATTTTGGACTCCGGCGAGTACTCTTGTCTTATAATGAATCAAAATGACGAGGTCACCTCATCCTGCATTGTTACTATTTATGAAATCTTTAAGGACGAACCCAAACCTCCCTCTATTCAGTATATCAAAGGTACATGTCCACATCCAAGACGTTGTCCTTCCAATTTCCATGTTTGCTCATTGCGTTTGTTAATGTGTTCCAGAATACTATCATATGCGTGACGATGAGTTAACCATCGAGGGTCATGTGCATGGTGTACCGCGTCCGGTTGTCACCTGGTGGCGTGGTGCCTTCCAGGTGAAGCCCAGCTACAAGTTCACTATGCTCGAGGAGGCTCACGGCGTGTGCAAGCTGTTGATCTACAAGCCTGGCAACAAGGACAGCGGCATTTACACCCTAAAGGCGATCAACTCGATCGGGGAGGCACAAATCAATCATACCGTCGAGGTGGCCAAGAATCTTCATTATCATGTACCCGGCATATTTCATGCACGCGATAAGATCCAACTAGACAGCTTGAAGCAGGCCAGACTGTCCATGGATGCGGCCCTCAAGTCCTTGGCAGCATCCGATCTGAAACGTGCCGAAATCGAAGCTGAGCAGCAGCGTGTTCAGGCAGCACGTACCCCAGCAGAACCATTGGTGCCTGCCAAGCAGAAGTTATCGTTTGCCACCCAATTGCGTGATCGCATGGCATTGGAGGGCACCACGGTGAAGTTTGTGGCCACAGTTATTGGTCCCGATCCGAACACCCGTTGGATGAAGGACGACAAATGGATAACGATGAGCGAGAATGTGAAAAACCTCTCCGAAGAGGGTAAAGCTATTATCGAGATCAGCAAAGTGACCTCTGCCGATTCGGGTGTTTACAAATGCGTAGCCAAGAATGATATGAGTGAAATAGAAACGTCTTGCTACTTCAAGGTGTATGCGGCACAAGCTGATGGCGATGAATCCGAACCCATATTTGCCCTACCCCTGCGAGGTATTTTTACTGTATCTCTGTATCTTTATCGGTGTCGCTGTCGCTGTCGCTGTTCGCTGTCTCTATTGCTGTCCCTTTCATTGTATCTGTATCTGTATCTGTATCTGTATATTCAAGTTTATCTATATATGTATCTATGTTTGTTGCAAAAACCAACACGAGCCAAACACACAGACAAACCCAAAATTCGATACGAAATTCAAATTAATTGTTGTGCACACCAACAGCAAATCGATTGAGGTCGACAAGTGTATAAAAATAGAATTGGTGTAGACAATTGATTGAAGTGCCGTCCTCTTCTTCTTAGATGTGTATCACTCTTCCCAAAATGATTTGATTATCGATACGAAGGTGCGCGGCAATCCCCGTCCGGTAATCTCGTGGACGAAAGACCAGATACCCGTTGTGCTCGACGATCGTGTCGTGCAAATCGAGCACTTGGATGGCATCTGCGAGCTGATCGTTAACAAGCCAACAGAGAAAGACAACGGCATCTACGTTTGCACCGCCCAGAACAAGTTGGGCAGTCAGTCGACCACCCACACGGTTGTCGTTGACACCACACACTCTTCTCGTCGCTCAAGTGTACTATCTTCAGCCATGCAGGAGGATGCAGCTGGCGGCGGCGGCGGCGATTCGGGCAAAAAGAAGGCCAAAAAGTTACCTAAAAGCGATGCCGATGGCGGTGAGGGCGGCGAGGGGGGTGGCTATGAGAGACGCAGTCGGATGCCCGACCCGTCCCCCAAGCAAATGCTATTTTTCACGGTCAATCTATCGAATCGCTACGTTGCCGAAGGCTCGAAGGTCAAGCTACAAGCGGTTATCGGTGGACCCGAGCCTACCATCAAATGGCAAAAGGATGAGCAGAATGTACAGTATGGACCCCGTATAAGAAACATGAATCGGGACAGTTTGGCTGTGCTGGAGTTCGTCAGTGCGCAGCCTGAAGATTCGGGCACCTATACGATAACAGCACAGAACGAGTTCTGCAAGATCACGACATCCGCTCTCTTGCATGTCTATCAACCGAAGATCAACACCGATGTGCAGCCCGTGTTTATACGCTCCCTGAAAGGTAATCTATCTGAACCTCAACTTGTTTACGAGTTCTCATGTCGTCGTTGATATGGTCACCTCGGCAGATGTCCAATCAAATCTATGAATAGACCAAAGCAATCGACAGATGATTGTGCAATGCCAACTGTCTGTCAGGGATTATGCAATCCCATTGGTCGTTCCCATACCATTGTCTATAGTTGTCGTTAGCTGTTCGTATTGTTATTGTTGCGTATTTATGTAACAACTAACGGGAGACTCGAAACCTTTTTAACCTCTTAGAGACCTATCATCTGAACTCGAATGAACTGATTCTGGAGACAGCAGTGCGTGGTCAGCCCACGCCACAGGTGCAGTGGTTTAAGGATAGCATTGAGATTCAGAGCGGGGGTCGGTATCAGCTCCTTGAACACCAGGATGGCACTTGTGAGCTGCTCATTGATCGACCGGACAACAAAGATTCCGGCAAATATGTGGTGAAGGCCGAGAGTCGCGCTGGCAAAATGGAGATATCACATTATGTGCTCTTCGAGGGTAAGGCATCCCACATTGCGGACAATATCCATGGGGTGTTCCATGCGGACAAGAGCCTGCTGCGGCCCAAGGAAGTTGAGAAGCCCGTCTACAAGCCGATTCCAGCAGCTGGCGGCGAAGAGGCCACTGCGGAAGGGGAAGATACGAAGGGTAAGCGACGAGGTCGCAAGAAGGATGACGCTGAGGAGGAAGGCGTTTCCTCAGCCACGGACTATGCCTCTGATACGGCCAGCATGTCGAGCAAGCGGCGCGAGAAGAACGTTGCCATACACTTCAGTACCTCGATGAGGGATCGCGTTGTGGCCGAGGGATCCAAGGTGAAAATCTCCTGCTTCTTGGAGGCAAAGGAGCCCCAAGTCAAATGGTTCAAGAATGATGAACCCATTCAGAATAGCCCTAAGATTCGTGGACGCTACAGCGAAGGTCTTTGCCTGTTAGAAATTAACAGCGCCTCTGTGGAAGACAATGGGGAGTACAAATGCTGGGGACGAGATGAGTCCGGCGATGCGTCCACCTCCTGCAGGCTAGAAGTCTATGAAGATCCTGGCACTGGCGATGTCCCCCCAACATTTACGCGCAACATCAAGGACACGCTCCATGGCAAGATTAACGAACTGCAGCTGGATGTGCATGTGCGTGGTCTGCCAACACCAACTGTCACTTGGTTTAAGGACGGCGTGAAGATCGAGAACAGTGACAAGTACCAGCAGGTGGATCACGATGATGGTACCTCTGAGCTGTTCGTCAGCAATCCGAAGCCTGCCGACAGCGGAAAATACGTTTGCCAGGCCGAAAATCGTGAGGGTCAAACTGAGATCGTGCACATGGTCACCGTGGAGCCGCGCGTCCGTGCCAGACCCATTTCGCCACCAAGGGAGGGCAGACCGCCACCTAAGCCAGCTGTAGAAGGCGAGGAAGCCGCTGCTGAGGGAGAGGAAACTGTTGAGGGCGAAGGAGGTGCAACTGAGAAGAGAGTTCGTAAGCCCAAAAAGGACGATGAGGAACAAACAAGCTCCAGACGTGAAGTACCACCACCTCCAGATCTAAAGAAGCGTCTTTACTTCCGCAACTTCCTCTCCAATCGCACTGTCAAATCCGGCAGCAATGTCAAATGGATGGTCAATATCGATGGTCCGGAGCCAACTGCCAAATGGTTCCATGGTGATCAACCAATCACCTTTGGGCCCAAAAGCAAAATGTCCATGCAGGATGGTATTGCTTGGCTAAACTTGGTGGGGGTAACCGAAGAGGACGCCGGCGAATACACTCTACGGGTTCGCGGACTCGAAAATGAAATCGTTAGCACTTGCAACTTGTTCGTTTACAGCACGGGTAAAGTCGAAGTTATTACACCCACTTTCACAGTGGGCATCAAAGGTATGCTAACAGTAATAAGTAATAAGATTCGAGTAGATGTTCATGCATTTTTTGTGGCATCTGTGCAGCTGTCCAAGTGAATTGTAAGGTACGCTATTAAGTTATCCTTAGACTAAGACTAACCTTAGCTATGATTTAATTCAATCCATATTCCCCTATCCTTCTCACTCTGCCAATACTCTTTGTCTTATGTCGTTTTGTGCCTTGTCTCTTTATGTCGACATCCATTCTAGATGCATATCATTCCCAAAACAATCGCCTAACACTCGAGTGCAAGGTTTCTGGCAGTCCCAAGCCGCACATATTCTGGCAGAGGGACAACACCCTATTGCCCCTCGAGAGTGCCAAGTATGAGTACGCCGAACAGGCAGAAGGGCTTAAGCAGTTGACCATTACATCCTTCGGGAGCGAGGATAGTGGCCTCTACACCTGCTATGCGGAGAGTGAAAATGGTCAAATGAAGATCAGCAAATTCGTCCAAGCCTCGGATTATGTCAGGCAGCGTCCCACTGATAAGAAAGCAACAAATCAAGTGATACAGGACCACAAAGTGCAGGAGACTACTGCGAGTCCGATATCAGAAAATGATGCAGCGACGGCCAAGACAAGGTCGAGGGAGGCTAAGCTGCGGCTCAATCTGGAGACTAGTCTTAAGACAATGACCATAAACAGTGGAAACAAGGCTCAGCTGATTTGCTACGTCACGGGCATCATCGAGGTCGTCAACTGGCTGAGGAACGACGAACGGATCACGAAGGATGCTCGTCACAAGATCTACAACATCAACGGTGCAATCAGTCTGGAGATCTACGATGCTCGCCCCGAAGACAGTGGACACTATAGATGTGTGGTCAAGAATAGCAAGCAGACGGTGGAGAGCTCAGGACAACTTACTGTGCTGGACGAAACAAGTGGTCAGTTGCCACAAAGCTTCCTGGAAGGCATTAAGAGTAAGTTATATAGAAATGGATCTATTAAGTGGGGATGCTAACTAACAAGATAATTCACTGCTTTACAGAATCCTATGATGCACAACGCAATGAGATTGTTCTGAGCTGTCAGGTTCATGGACGTCCTAACGTCAGTTGGATGCGCGACGATCACACTATCTGTAATAATCGGTATAGAGCCGTGGATGAGCTGGGCGGAGAACGCAAGCTGATCATACGCAATCCCATCTCATCGGACTGCGGCACCTTTGCCTGCTATGCCGAGCACGATGATAGCATTGACTCGATCAGCACCTGCATCAGGGCCGCCGACTTGAAACGTCTCATTACCTCCGATCACGATAAAGCCATAATATCAGAAATGCAATCACAATCGCAGCCTCGTGAGCTTGTCGAGCAGTCGCAACGTCTCAGCACCTATGTAAATGGCAATGCTGATGCTCAGCGTGCTGGAAGTCGTGTCCTGCGCAGTGTCGCCCAGGTGAAGCCGATGTTCCATACGTATCTTCATGATCGCACCGTATCAGAGGGAGCTAATCTACGACTGACGTGTACAGTTTCCGGGGATGAGAACACGCACATCGAGTGGCTAAAGAATCACAAGCCTTTGCCAACAGATACACGCTATCAGACGCTCTACCACAACGGCGAGGCATCGCTGGAGATCTTTGCCGTTGTCGCGGAAGACAGTGGAAATTACACGTGCTCGGCGATTAATGACTTTGGCGAGAGTCTAAGCCACGCCCAACTGCGGGTCTACAAACATTTCAGGGAGGCTTCCATGCCGAGTACCTTTGCGCAGCCAATTCGAGGTATTCCACATCCAGATCCAGAGCTGAATGCCTCGAGAAGCTGAACCCTAACACAATCGCCTCGCCTGCATAATATTTCTTTGTTGCTGTTCTAACCGCTTTCATCTGCTGTTTTTTTTTATCGAAGATCGTATGATAATATTGTTCTTTCTACTCGCAGACACGTATTCTCTCAATGAGAATGAGTTGGTTCTGGATTGTCGCGTGCGTGGCCAGCCACGTCCGGAAATACAATGGATGAAGGGCAACGATATTATCTCCAACGATGCTAAATTTCAACAGATCGATCAGGCCGATGGTTACTCTAAGCTGGTCATACGTAATCCAACGGAAAAGGACTCGGGCATCTATGCATGCGTGGCTACTAATGAGGGTGCCCAGAATAAGATGACCCATCAGGTGGACTTTGGGGGACGCGAACGCTTCTCACTGGAGAAAACGCACGGCTTCTTCCATCGCGATCCCAACAAGCCCCACTTCCTCACCCCCTTGGGCAATCAGACCGTCTGCAATGGCGGCACCGTCGCCATCTCGGCCGAGTTCATGCAATCAAGTACTCCGATCGAGGTCAAATGGTATCGCAATCGGAAGACTGTCGACGGTCCGAATGTGACAACTCTGAATGACCGTGGCGTCTACACGCTGGCAATAATGAATGCTGGAGCCGAGCATGAAGGCACTTACACTTGCCTCGCATCGAATGCATTCGGGCGCATTGAGTCGCATGCCAACATTGATGTCGCCGTCGGTGCGGAGAAGAACGAACGTCCTCCCCTCTTCCTGTCCAGACCCGAAACCGAAATGAAGATCGCTGTGGGCGATCCCTTCTCGCTGTCCTTCCGCATTGCGGGTGATCCCAAGCCAAAGCGTAAGCTCATACTCTTTACTTTTGTCAATTATTTTACCAATTGGGAACTGTCTGTCTATTCTAGTGGTGTTCATGAAGGGCACCAAGGACATAACCCAATCGGATCGTGTGAGCAAAGAGGTATCCGATGATTACACCAGATTCACAGTGCAAAAGTCGCAGATCTCCGACTCGGGCACCTATTTTGTTGTCGCTCGCAACGACTTTGGAACGGACAGAATATTCGTTACCATTACAGTACGTAATCCCTATTAACTAATGACTATATTTATGTTTGTATGTTGTAGTTTGTTCTGCTCTTGCTGTTCCTTAATGTTCCTAATGCTTAAGCTAAACTAACCTTTTGCTTATTCTCTCTCTCTCTCTCTCTCTCCGCTTTCTCATTTTTCTAGATTAAAACGCCCAAAAAGAAAGAATAAAGCTTATTTAATTATGTTTATATTGTTTGCGCCAAATTGAAACACCTGCTCCTAAAAATGCACCAACTCTCAATTACTTATTCTAAGTCTACTTTCCCGACTCTATGTGTTCATTCAACAAACATAATACTTTAATATCGTTCTGACTACAAAAAACTTATAGGTTAACCCGCGCGCTCGCTCTGAAACTCCAACGCAACCACGCTGGGGTCAACCCCTGGACAGTTACAGCGATACTTCGTATTTCAGAGGTGAGCTAATGAACCACAGTGTTCCCAAAGTTTAAATGTATAGCCAAACAAGTTTAGTTTGACTGTTTTCTGTTTGTTTTCCCTAATACTTCGTATACCACAGATCTCTTCTTTTATTTGTTCGTCCGACTCGTCTCTTCTGTTGATATGTTTCCCCCTACCTAAGTAGTATATACGTACATTCGAATTCTTTATTTCTCTCATCGTTTTCCTGATGTTTATTGCAGTTTCTAACTTCCGATTTTACCTCTTTTGTCCGCTTGTCAGATTGTTTCATATTCGCTGTCCTATTTTGGACTTGGTTTTGGTTCGTTCGCTTCGTATTCCACTTCTATGTGTTTGTTTCAGTCCGTTTGTTGTCTGCTCCATTCTGTTTGTCCAATATTTCGTGTGAGCTTCAATCCTTGTCTCATATATTGGAATCGCATATACTTTACAGATCGCTTCAACTTCAACTTGTTTGCCTTCTGTGCCGTTAATCAAGAAACTTCTCAAAAACTATTTCCTGTGAGATTACTGAATGCCCACAAAATACAACCAGATATAAAAAGAAAACCGAAACTGAATCGAAACCAAACCGAAACAAAACAAAAAAGAAAAAAAGACAAACACACAAACAAACAAACCAATTATCCGTGTATTTAGATTTTGTTAGTATTTCTGAACGATTGACTTATTTACAATTTATTTTTATTTTATTATGGTATACGAGTATAAATAGCGTATTATATAGAGCACAGCAATCCAGCTTATACATTTACGTAGTCGAAAACAAGAAAATAAAATATATATTTCTCCGGGGCGTATTGTGTTTGAATTTTGGATAAAGTTTCCCCCAATCTATTCTCTAGATCCACCGGGCTGCATATCGACAGAACCACTGGTGGTTGACTCTGGACCCTCGCACATCTCTTTGTCATGGGGCAAGCCCATTAGCGTCAACTCTGCTCCAGTTATTGCCTACAAGGTAGAGGCATGGATTCTGGGACACGAGGGCGGGGCCTATTGGCGTGAATTGGGCCTAACGCCGATCAACTCATTTGATGCATTTAATCTGAAGCCCAATGTGGAGTATCATTTCCGAGTAACGCCCAAGAATCGATACGGCTGGGGTCCTACGGTTCAGACTAGCTCCCCGCTGCAAGTGGGGGGCGTGGAATGCCTGCCAGAATTTGTTAAGATTCTGTCAGGACAGGTGAAGGCGCTACTGGGATCCTCCTTCACGCTACAGTGTAATATGCGTGGGGCACCTCGTCCGGAGATTACATGGTACAAGGATGGCATACAGCTGAGCAGAAGCTCGGATCGTGTCAAGATTCGCCAGATTGGCTCCACTTGCGCCCTGACCATAGTCACAGTTAGTGAGCTCGACTCTGGGCGCTACACATGCGAGGCGACCAATTCAAAGGGACGCGTGTCCACATTTGCCCGCCTGCAGGTCGTCTCCGATCCCAGACTCTACGAGGCGGACTCCCGACTCAAGGAAATTGCACACGGACACCATCCGGATGAACTAGGCGAATCCTTGCCGATTTTCACAATGCGATTAAGAGATCGCCGAGTGCAGGTCACCTACCCAGTACGTCTCACCTGCCAAATTGTGGGCTATCCCGCACCGGAGATTCTCTGGTACAAGGATGGCCAACTACTCAGCTGTAACAGGCGACATCTGATCACAGCCGAAGGCCAATTCTTTACACTGGAAATCGCAGCCACAACCCTAGATGACAGCGGCGATTACACGTGCACGGCCAAAAACGAGATGGGCTCCGTATCCTGTCACAGTTGTCTTGTGGTGGACAAGGGCATACGAGCCTACATCTCTCCAGACTTTTATGTGCCTCTGGATCCGTTCTATGTGTTCCGCGAGGGCAGCGAAATCCGCCTGTCCACCAAGGTGGAAGCCTATCCCGCTGTGGGAGTCACCTGGCATCGAAATGGCATGCGTCTGCGTCCCAGTCGGCGCATCTCCGCCACTCTCGACACCACTGGCTACGTTGAACTGATCATTGCCGAGGCCACTCCTCGCGATGCCGGCATCTATGTGTGCGTGGCCTCCAATGTGGTCGGCAAAGTAGAGACCATTTGCCGTGTGGCCATCGAGGAAAACGAAGCAATTGCAACCCCGCCACGAGCCCTTGAAATACCCAGCATTAAGACAAGCGATATGCCGTGAGTAGCCCACGTAATTCTGCTCAGAAAACAGAAATTAAATTAATATTTTATGATTTTCTAGCTACTCCAAGGAGCCATTGTTTGTGGTGAAGCCGCGATCCAGCGAAGCCTACGAGGGCGACAATGTCATCATCTTCTGCGAAGTTGTCGGCGATCCCAAGCCCGAAGTTGTCTGGCTACGAGATTTTCTAAACGTAAGTGTATTCATTTTCAGCTTGTGACGTCAACTACGGCTTCGACAACAAGAACAACAACAACGTCAGCGACAACAACAACGTCAGCGACAGCGACTGCAACGCTTGCGCAGCGCCTCGTTTAAGTTCAGGTGCAGTTGCAGTTGCATTCACAGCGCCAACAAATGTGGGTCGCAGTTATCGTCGTTGTCGCTGTCGCTGTCGTTGTCTCGAATCTCGTCGCAATTTCGCAAGCCAAGTGCAAGTGCGCCAACACCGGAACATTCAAACGCAGTCTTGGGTTCTGTGGGCCCTACTCGACATCAGGAAATAGAACGCATTGCAATCGAACGTATTTTCATATTTATATCCGCATTTTTTTTTAATATAAGCATGTGAAAGTGTCACCAATCTAGGCAGTTACATTTATTACATTTGTTGCAGTTGCTCGTGCGGATAAATTTGAAGAAAATCCTAAATACAATCCCAATTGATCCGCGTGAACGAGTAAAGTGTGTGCCAAAGGTGAAAAAATGAAGTGAAGTGTGAAGCTCATAGAAACCATTCTAGTTTATCAATGAGTTAGATTATATCTGAACTAAAATCTTCTCTTGGATTTAATTCCGAATTCAATGCCAACATTATCATACTCTCTCTCCATTTCTCTGTAAGGGGCATAACAATGCAAATTTCAGCACTTGAAGATGCTTCTTACTCGGATTACCAGACAACTGCGTCACAAGTAGCGCTCCATATCGCTGGTTATACAATCCAACAAGCGCTTACACATACAGACTCTCGCATTGACATGGAAAGTGTGGGGATTCTTATAAAGCCGATCTGCTGTCAAACGCTAATTCAAGTTCAACCCATATCAAATAACAAGCTTGTTGTGATACAAACAATTACGACTCTTGGCCAGAGCCAAAAAGGCAACAAGCAACAAGCAACGCGCAACAAGCAAAAATTATTAGCCACAATCGTGCCGCTTTACGTACCAAGGAAGCAGGAGGTCAGGGTGGGCAACCTATACAAACACATAGAGACAGTCAGTCAGACAGACGAGTTCCATATACCAGTTTTCCTATTGCAAGTCACAAAATTAAATTTTGTGCTTATATGGACATAAGTTGTGCACAACAACAACAACAATAAGTGGACAATAAGAACATGTACGACTCATACATGATTCATTCATTCATACATTCAGTGCGCTTAAACGGTTTTTTAAATGTTCAAACCAATATCATTTTAATAAGAATTTGCTTTTTATTTAACTAAATTCGGTTTTTGATTTGCAGCCGGAGTATTACAAGGACGCTCCACATTTTCGACGCATTGGCGAGGGACCAGAGTACCGTTTAGAGATACCCAGCGCCAAGTTGGACTTTACCGGCACATATTCAGTTATTGCCAGCAATTGCCATGGCGAAGCCAAGGCTGTAATATCACTCCAAATATACGCCAAAGGTATGTAGAGTTTACTTATGTTCTTTCTTATACGTATTGACTAGCTAGAGCTGAATGCGTGAGTAAGGTTAATAACTTCATAGCCCTTGTGGATATATGTTCATTAGACGCGGATAGACAACATCCTTCCAGAATTCATCGGCCATGTTCAGCAAGCTGGCAACAAATTCCGGATCAGCTTGCACCCAAACATAGTGCAGAGCGCCGTTTGTTTCGAATGTGGGGCTGAGCACACAGTAGAGGGCTTTCTTTACATTGGCTAGAAACATTTGTATTTGAATTTGCGCCATGTACTTTGGTGCAATTGATTCACGTGCCTCGAGATATTTCTCAAAATCATCCTCAGTCTTTGGTGATTTAATTTCAACAATGTGATCATCCGTTATCCCATCTGGGGCCCCACACAAGTAGGGATAGCTTTCATTAAGCAGCAGACCACATTCAAAATATTCCTTGTTTTCCAGCTTTTCGGTCTGCTTTAAGATGAAACGCTTGTGTTGCTTTTGTTGCACACGATCCTCAGGGTCTTCATCACGGCCCTTGCAGAAGAGCATATTGAATATTTGTTCTTCTTCCTCCTGAGTTTTACGCGTGGCAATCATGTGCATCATGGAACACCGTATTCGCATATATTGCGCCTCTATCCAAAGCTTCGATTTGTATTGACTTTTGGTCACCTCGCTAAGGCTATCAAAGAGTCCACTCTGTGCCTGCAACTCCATGTGATGCAAAAAACTGTGCACATCAAATATATTGTATTCCGCAACCTTCAACAGCACATGATGTACAAGTATGGGCTCGAATTCATCAGTTGTCTCCATGCACTGCCGATACAGAGCTGAATCCCGTCCACATATGGCCAACTCCTCTAGTACAGACTGTAGAAAAACGCGGTCATCGCTTGTGTTTGGGTCTGCCGCTTCGAAACCGTCATCCGTGGTCGGCTCATGGTCGGGCACCATATCACGTATGCGAATAGCTCTTGTAGGTTCTGGTTGGACAAGCGCTTCGAGCTCATTGCCCCAGAATTCTACAACAGCTACAGGTCTCTTATCTGTACTTTTGTTGTAGAGCCATAATACTAAGGCGACAGTGTGAGGGCAGACAGCTGAAGTAAGACTCTTAAACAATTAAATGTCAAGCTGTAATCTTTGCCCACTCACCTTCTCCAGGGCACAGGCTGCACTGACACTCGCTAATGCAATTCGCACCTTCTATAACCTTTATGGCCACATTTGCATGTGTTTCCGTATTAGCAAAATCGGCAGCTGTGAATACTAGTGCCTTCAGCTCACATACTTCTGCTTGTCGGCGCAGGTGGACGTAGTCTATCAACAGATCGTTATTATCCGAGGAACTGTTACAACAAATCATTTAGTATTAGCTATTTGTTGGATTCAAAAATGGTTAGACGCACTTACATTTGTTTATGAGCGGTGTCTGAAAAATAGTTATATACCATTCCGTGATTGACAGTGGGTAAATTATGAATGTCTGCTTTGCGGAAACCCGGTTCCAAGTCCATGGGCACAATTATTAAACCCCGCATTTGTTTGAATTACATAAAATCTATTACAAAATAAGTTACCGCAAACACGACGCTGAATTTGTTCGTAAACAAGCTGTTAAAATAAATTGCTATAAATAGCATAACCAGGGCTGCAATTTATTATCACAGTGTTGCTTTGACTCACCACGCTCACGTTCACGCTGCAGAACAGTTGTGTAGCAAACAAAAATGAAACAAAAGAGCGCGAAAATTATCTTTAAATTTTGTATTCGACAGATATACTTAAAGAAAATCGCATGGACAAGGTTCACACGCGACATGGGTGAGTATGGGCCTTCATTATTTGTAAATACATATATAAAATTTAAATTTATAGCAATATTGAAACTTTGCCACGATTTGTGCGAAACCTGCGTAATCTTCGGTGCTGCGATGGGGACGCTATATCGTTGGAATGCCATGTGGAGGCCATGCCTGAGCCATATATAATATGGGAAAAGGATGGCCATGTCATACCCAGCGATAGGGACTATGTGATGTCGTATGATGGCATTAAAGCCACGTTAAGTATACCGCGTGTTTACCCCGAAGACGAAGGCGAGTACACATGTGTCGCCAAAAATTCGGTGGGCCGGACGCTCTCATCAGCTTGCATAATTGTCGATGTGCCGGAGGAGAAAGAAAATATGCTGAGTCGCCAATTGTCTCGTCCAAGTGCTTTGTTGTCTGCCCACTCAACACCACGCTCCACTCCCCGGTCGACACCGAACCGAAGCTTTTCACCAATGAGACTTTCCTATCGCAACAGTAGCATCGATCTGACTGTGGGCTCCGTGGATCGCCGGCGCAGTGATGCGCGCTGTATATCGGCGCCCAAATTCCTAGCCATTCCCTACAATCGTGTCGTTGAAGAGGGGGACAATGTACGCTTCCAGTGCGCTATAGCTGGACATCCCTCGCCTTGGGCCACATGGGACAAGGATGGCCTGATAGTGACGCCATCTCCTCGTATTGCTGTTAAAGAAGTGGACGATCTGCGTTTCATTGAAATTGATGAAGTTGGCTTCGATGATGCAGGTTTGTATCGCATAACACTGGAGAACGATTTTGGACGTATTGAAGCCACAGCTCGACTGGACGTAATAAGAAGTTCCCGCTACTCAAAATCCCCCTCAACAAGAAGTGTACGTGCATCCTCCTCCCGACGCAACGCCTACTTATATAGACGCATCATGGGACCCTCTACAGGTAAGTATATAACACCTTTAAGAATTGTGTTATAAGCAATTATTATTTCAGCTATCGGCGGTCGCATGGCATTGGCAAGCGGCTTTCGTGGCTCTTCGGTGCCTTCGGTGAGATTCTATCATAATAATGTTGAGCTGGAACCATCAGATCGGGTGCACATTGTTCTGCAGGAGGATGAGGCTATGTTATTTGTGGACAATGTAACAATTGCAGATGAAGGCAACTACACCTGCATAATAAGTGGCGATCATGACCCTTTAATTAGCTCAATCAATGTGAAGTTCCACGAGCCATGTACTGCTATTCAACGTCGCCCTGCTTCCATCTCGGTTCCATTGCCTGAGCTCACGAAATCTGTGGAGGGCGAAGCGATAGATCTCTGCTGTACTATTGAATGCAACGAATCCTACAGCTACGTCTGGTTACGCAATGGTGAAATTCTGCCCGACAGCGAGGAATTCAAGTGAGCATTGAGTTCGTACAAGGTTTTATGAATACATTAATATCTTTGTCTTTGTCTTTGTCTTGCAGCTACATCGATCATGGCAATGGTTGTCTTTGTTTGCGCATCAACGACGCGTTTGACATTGACTCCGGCACTTACAGCTGTCAGGTGTACACCACCGAGACTGATGACTGCGACGCAGACTGCGACTACGACTGTCGTAGTAGCGGTGAACTGTGCGTTCTGGAACGAGATCTCTCGCGGAATGATGAAAGTGTACAACTGTTGAAGACACCATTGCCAGTGGTGTGTGCGTCAGGCGCGGAAGCGCTCTTCTATGCGCGTGTTTACCCCTGCGAAGCGGATGCCTCATGGTATCTTAATGGAAAACTCATTGAGGATGACTCACTAAACATGACGGTGCGTAAGGTTCACATTAACATACTCAGCATATACAGCGTAAATTTAGGTTTACGACCCGATAAATTAGTTTAAGTCGAAGTTTTCATACTCTATCGGCGATATAGCGAATTCGCTGGCTTCATTTACCCGCTGTCCAGTGGAGCACTTGTAGCCGCCTTGCCGCTGGCCACAGTCTTAAATACAAAAGCATTGCGTTCACACCTTGTCACCGTTGAGCTGTTTGTGCAGTGAAAACAACAACAATCAATAAACACACTCACACCACAATAGACGTACAATGTATGTAAAAAATTATAAACAGAGGCCCCAAAAAGATTAAAATGCCATAACATGCGCATCGCATACAAACGACTCGTCTGTCGTTGCGTCGCGTCGCGTCGCGTCACTGCGAAGTCGCGTTGCGAATCAATTCGATTCGGATGCGATGCTCGATCGGAGAGCAAACAAGCAAGAGTCAATTTGTCGACACTCGCTCAATGACTTTCAAGCGGTACACACATCCAGTTGGCAGCCAGACAATAGATATTTACATCGATAGATAGCAAACCCTAAGATGTCGCAGGTATGACAACTTTTTAGTTAACGATTACAGCATATCAGTTTCAAAAACATTGTAGATAAAATGTGAGTATCGCAGCTACTGCTACTGATAAGCGGTGTTTTGCGCGCGCGAATTGCAATTGAGAGTGAGCGAGATAGTTTCGATATCGAAACCAAAGCCGAAAACGTAAGCGATACCGATCCAGATATCCATGCCCCGAGAGTTCCCAGTGCTCGGCTTTTCGTTCGGTGTTGCGCTCAAACGTTCTCAATAATGTTTAATTGGTGCGGCGGCATTCTCAGTTCAACACTGTCCATTGGCGCCTCACGTAGCTGTCAGTCAGACAAATCAATTGTTAAGTTAGCTATATACATATGTGCATATATAGATGGATATATAAAAAAGTAAACTTGGTGTGTATTTCAATTTCACTTGCCTAAGCGTTGTCATTGAGCCGCGATAAAGTAGTGTTATTTGCACATCAGTTTTCGAACACACACACACACATACAAAGCTGTTGCTTTACGCACACTGACACACTTGTTTCTTCATTACAGTTGGAGTCATATCCGGAGAACGGCATTCGCCTGCTGCGCCTTCGAAACTTGCAGTTGGCCCAGAGTGGTGAACTACGTCTGCAAGTAAAGCATCCCTTGGCAGAGAGGCGCACCCCTGCTGCACGCAGTTACACCAGTCTCCTGGTATTGCCAATTGACAATCAAAACAACTACACTAACATAAGGAACGACAACGACTTACCACTGGCTCTCACCAGCTGCATATTGAAACGTCCGGAAGATTGTACTGCACTAATAGGCGGGCAAGTCCAGTTGAGCGTGCAGTTCGAGCCATTCCCCAATACCAAAGTCATCTGGTACAAGGCGGTACGTATATGAACACTACTGAAGATTCTGTTCACCTGGTAGGCTTAGCGAAAGTGGTCAGCCATGGATTCTGTTAGTCTGGTCTTATTCCGGTTTTTCTGACAACAGTCTGGGAGCGAGATTTCTCTTGCGTAATTTGCCTGACTTTATTGGCATGTGACCTAATTAGGCTTAATGCCGTCAACAGCTTGGAGATTAGCGCAATTGTTGTTATGCCCATGATCCATATCTGAATTATTATCTACTTGCACATAGGCCGCCCCAGCTGTGCCCCTATCTCGTTGCTTTCTATGGGCATTGGAGCACGTTCAGAGATCGTTGGAGATCGATCTCAGGTCTCACAAGACTTGTTGTTAGTTATTTAGGGTCTGTGAATGAGGGGCTGACTGTGTCACGATCAGTTTGCGGTATTGACGTATGACTGAATTCTCAATACTGAGTACTGAATACTGAATACTGAATACTCGAACGTAATTGTTATAAACCGCAAAAAGCGAAAAGCAACAACGATAAATAACAAGGCGTCAGCACAGATGAACGTGTTTTCTCGTTTGCTCATTTGAAGGTTGCCCCAAGCCCCCAGATTCAGACCCTAAGTGCAGTTTGATTTCCTTTCTAGTGTCATACCATCGTCGAGGGCGCCAATGTGAAAATCCAAACGACTTCGGAGAAATCGACGCTTTATATAACGGACATCGCGGCCGATGATAGCGGCAAATACACGGCGGAAATCATGAACGACTGCGGCGTGGAGGCAGTAGCCGCCTCGGTTGCCGTCGAAGGACCCCCAGAGCCACCCAGTGGACAGCCGAGTGTGTCCCTAGGACCAGATCGTGTGGCAGTTGCCTGGTGTGGTCCGCCGTATGACGGCGGTTGCATGATTACAGGTTTTATGTAAGTTGCAAATCGATCTATAATTTATCTGACTCAGTCAATTAATGTCCCCTCTTCCTACAGAATTGAGATGCAAAGCTGCAAGCCTTCGGACTGTGATAGCATTAAGGATAGCTCTGAGTGGCAACATGTGGCACGCGTGGTGGATACCCTTGCCTATACTGTAAAGGATCTGCTGCCACAGTTGCAGTATAGGTTTCGCGTCCGCGCTGAAAACATACACGGACGCAGTGCACCCAGTCAAGTTAGCGAGCTAGTCCAGACAACCCGTCCAGCGAAAGCGGCAGCAACTGCAGCTGCAGCAGCAATAGAAACAGATGCCTCGAGCAATGTCTGTGTGGAATCAGGCGGAGATTTCAAGTCACGCTTCGACATCATCGAGGAGTTGGGCAAGGGTCGCTTTGGCGTTGTCTACAAGGTGCAGGAACGCGCTCAGCCACAAAAGCAGCTGGCCGCCAAGGTGATCAAGTGCATCAAGTCGCGAGACCGCCAAAAAGTGCTCGAGGAAATTTCCATAATGCGCTCTCTGCAGCATCCCAAGCTACTTCAACTGGCGGCATCCTTTGAAAGTGCTCGTGAGATAGTGATGGTCATGGAATAGTATGTATATCAATGTCTTTACTACATTCATTATTCATTTTATCAAAATGCCTAATCCACAAACATAGCATCACTGGCGGCGAACTTTTCGAGCGCGTTGTGGCCGACGACTTTACGCTGACGGAGCTGGACTGCATTCTGTTCCTGCGCCAGGTATGCGAAGGAGTTGCCTACATGCACAGTCAGAGCGTGGTGCATTTGGATCTGAAGCCGGAGAACATCATGTGCCACACCAGGACCAGCCACCAAATCAAAATTATTGACTTTGGACTCGCCCAACGCCTGGACACAAAGGCGCCAGTCCGTGTGCTCTTCGGTACACCGGAGTTTATACCGCCAGAGATAATCAGCTATGAACCCATCGACTTCAAGTCGGACATGTGGAGCGTGGGCGTCATTTGCTACGTCCTGTAAGTGCAAATTAACTCGGAATGCGTCTCTGTCTCTGTCTCCCTCTCTCAGTTCCTAATCCGTAATTCTTTCTCTGCCGCAGACTCTCGGGATTGTCGCCGTTCATGGGTGACACAGATGTAGAAACCTTCTCGAATATAACACGTGCAGACTACGATTTCGATGATGAAGCCTTTGACTGCGTGTATGTAGCAAGCATATGGGAATACCCACTACCCACTACACGGATATGTTATCCTTATCTGCTTACAGCTCACAGGAGGCCAAGGACTTTATCTCACAGCTGCTCGTGCATCGCAAGGAGCTGCGGCTGACCTCTCAGCAGTGCCTGGAATCAAAGTGGTTGTGTCAGCGCCACGATGAGAATCTCAGCAACAACAAAATCTGCACGGACAAACTTAAAAAGTTCATCATACGCCGCAAGTGGCAGGTAAGTCAAGCAATCGCTGCTCGCTGCTCGCTGCTAGCTGCTAGCTGGCCAAGTCTAACTGCTGCTCTACTTAATGTGTTTTGTTGTCTAATCCATGTTTTGCTTGATCCAACGCTTTGCTTTGTCGCCTGCATGGTGCTTAACCAGAAAACTGGCAATGCTATACGCGCTCTGGGCCGGATGGCCACTTTGTCGGCATCGCGCCGTAACTCGGCCATTGCTTTGGGCGCCTTGAATAGCCCACGCCCCTCGATCTCCGGCTTGGGCATGCTGAGTGCGACCAATATGGCCAGCACGCAAATGGCCTCACTGAATGAGGAGGAGGATGATTTCAGCGTCGAAATGCCGCAGTCAGTGGACAAACGTAGAACAGCTGGTGTCCTCAAGCTGCGCGATAAGTCGCAGTGCAGTGAACGCAGCGATTCCGGGTACAGCGAGTGCTCCAACGGCAGCCTAGGCGCACAGGAGACACTGTTGCTGACGTTGGCCAAGTCCAAGCTGGAGCAGATTGCCAAGGCTAACAGCGACATCGAGACGCCATCCAATGTGCCAACCCTGGAGCTACCAGCCAAGGGTGAACCCATAATGCTTTCCGATTTTACTAACACCGTCAAGATGCGCAAGAAATCTCTGGAAGACAGCTGCACACGTGAGAAACTGAAGCCCCATGCTAAGCCCATTTGCGAGTCCAAGCTAAAGGTGTCGCAGCTGAAGCACAGGTTCCAGCAATCAAACGCTGCTGCAGCTGCTGCACTGAATAATCCTGCTAGAGCATGCAACAAAGTCGCCAAGGTCGCGAGCGTTGACCACATCAGTAAATGTAACCATTTTCCCAATAGGCATCTTATGCAATCTTCTTATGCCCACATAGAGTAACAAGTTTCTTTCTCTCCCCCTCTCTCTCTCTCTTTTCCTCTCTTAGCCGCCGCAGGTCGAGCTTCTGTCAGCACTAAAGCGAAGCCAACACAAACCCAATCAATGCCTAGCTCACCGCTGCCCCAACGTTCCGGAACGCCAACGCGGCTGAGCAGTCGCGTCCGCGAGACAACTGAGCGTCTTGCCCAACAGCACACGGTGGCAAGCGCACAACGGCGTGGCAAGGGGAATGGGCATGGGAATGGCAGTGGAAGTGAGCAACTGGAACTGTGGAACTGGAACTGGAACTGGGAGTGGGAGTGGGAATGGAAACAGTCTTGGACATGGACAAGCTCATGAGTCACGTGCGCGACATCTCATCAATAGATTCAACGAAACGAAACATATCACGTCCTAGCTTTTATGTCGTCCCACAAGTCGATTTCTTGATTCTCTTTATTAATGATCATTTTTACATGTACAACGTTTAAACAAAGCCCAGTGGGGAAATCTGTGCGAAACACACACACACACACACGCACACTCGAATATACATACATACATATATATAAATATATATATATATATGTGTGTGCATGCATGTAGTTTATATAATGTCTATATCTATGTAGTATATAGATGGATGCGAACTAATTATAATTATTATCGAAATCCGAATCCAAATTGCAACCCAAACACTGGCACATGTCAAATGCACTGCACTTAGGCTAGACGAAGGCTACAATATTTAAATTATTTGATCGATTTATATACATAACTATTTACCGTACTAATTAAAGTTAATGAAACGAAGCCAACAGTCTCCAGGGGATCTCGGGGGGATTGAGTATGATTCACTTCTGCTTCAATTCTTGTTACCTTCCTCTGCTTCCATACTCCGCTGCCTGATTGTTGTTTCTGTTGTTTCCTATGCTATTCTATGGCTACACTGCATCGCTGTGCAGCTGGCGAGGCTTCAGCCGCACCCAGAGGCCACCAGAGGCACGCAAGGTGATGCGAAAGGTGGCCTCGAATGTGGTCTTGCCAGGCACGGATAGGAGCTGATAACTGCGCAGCAGGCGGGACACGATTGTCTTGATCTCCAGTATGGCAAACCGATTGCCAATGCAATAGCGCGGTCCAGCGCTGAAGGGTATGAAGGCATACGGATGCCGTTGCTCCACATGCTCGGTGGCAAAACGTTCTGGCTTAAACTTCTCGGGCTCGGGATAGATGTGCGCCAGTCGGTGTGTGGCATAGGGACAAATGAAGATGTTGCTGCCCGCCGGTAAGGTGTATGCTCCAAGGCGCACTTCCTCGCCCAGTTTGCGGGCGATCAAGGGAACGCTGGGATACAGTCGCAGTGCCTCCTTGATGCACATCTCCAGGTAGCGCATTTCTCGTAGATCACTCATGGTGGGCGCCCTATTGCTGTACTCAAAGATGCGCTCCAGCTCCTCGTAACACTGCTCCTGACAGTCTGCATTCTGAGCAAGCAGAAAGATGGTAAATGCAACAGCAGCTCCCACTGAGTCCTGACCAGCTAGCATAAACGTACACGCCTCGTTGACAATGTCCTCCTCTGTGAAGTCGACGTTGCTCTCCGATATTTCGATCATATAATCCAGCAAGCACTTGCGTTCCACGTTGTTGTTGCCGGCATTCGCCATAATCTCGCGTCTTCGCTTGATCATCTGTCGGGTGAAGTCGTTCAGCCGCTTCTTCTGGGATAGCTCGTCACTGGCCAGGGATGTGAGCTGATAGATGCCATCGAAGAGCAGCCAAGGGTGCGTGAAGCGAGCGGGCATCATGAGCTTACCCTTGCGGAAAGGCGATTCCTCCATCAGACCAAGTCCCTTCTTCTTGATGGGAACTCCCAGTACAGCCTCTGCAATTGAAGCGGAGACATTAGTACGATGAAGGATCACATAGAAGAATCTCAACGAACCATTTAGTATGTCAATGACACAATTGTTAACATAGTTGGCTATATTAATCTCGATGTCCAGGGCGGAGGCATCCAGGTGATCATTCAGCGACTGCGAGGCATCCACAAAAGTATCAATGAACTTCTCTAGGAGACTCATATGAAATGCCGGCTGGATGAGCTTACGATGTGTGCTCCACTTGAGGCCACTGCTCGTGATCAGACCATCGCCCAGAAAGTTGTGCATTAGCCTATAGAAGAAGACCTTGTTTGTGTGCTTCTTGGATGAAAGTATCACTTGCAGATCCTCTGGCTGAAGCACCACGAAAAACGGAAACAAAAGCACCCAAATGCGCACGAGGGAACCATAGAGATTGAAGGCGTTTGCAGCACGTTTTCGCATCACTGCAAAGTAGAAAATAATAATAATAATAATAATAATAATAATAAATGTAGTAATAATAATAATAATAATAATAATAATAATAATAATAATAATAATAATAATAATAATAATAATAATAATAATAACAATAATAATAATAATAATAATAATAATAATAATAATAATAATAATAATAATAATAATAATAATAATAATAATAATAATAATAATAAAAATAATAATAATAATAATAATAATAATAATAATAATAATAATAATAATAAAAATAAAAATAATAATAATAATAATAATAATAATAATAATAATAATAATAATAATAAAAATAATAATAATAATAATTATAATTGTAGTAATAATTATAATAATAATAATAATAATAATAATAATAATAATAAAAATAATAATAATAATAATAATAATAATAATAATAATAATAATAATAATAAAAAATAATAATAATAATAATAATAATAATAATAATAATAATAATAATAATAAAAAAAATAATAATAATAATAATAATAATAATAATAATAATAATAATAAAAAAATAATAATAATAATAATAATAATAATAATAATAATAATAATAATAATAATAATAATAATAATAATAATAATAATAATAATAATAATAATAATAATAATAATAATAATAATAATAATAATAATAATAATAATAATAATACAAATAATAATAATAATAATTATAAATGTAGTAATAATAATAATAATAATAATAATAATAATAATAAAAATAATAATAATAATAATAATAATAATAATAATAGTAATAACAATAATAATAAAAATAATAATAATAACAATAATAATAATAATAATTGTAGTAAAGTGATAATAGAAAAAAGCTACTTACGATCCTTCTCATTGATCAGCAGACAGTTGCCAAGGAAGGGCAGCGTTGGAGGCCCCGAGAGACGTAATGAGAGCAGCACCGATCTGAGATACGTCTGCAGATGTGTGTAAAATGTGTAGATGCTCAGCGAGATCACCAGTAGGGCAAGGACACTACATAGTTCCGATTTTGTGGCTCGTTCCAACTGTGAACAGAGGGCGAGAGACAGTGAGCAACGGAGAGAAGGAAGGTAGTCGAAGCTAATTGGTTTGCCAATTGGGTAGTTGAATTACGAGTAAGTGCGTAAAATATTTGCTAAACCTGCTGCCAATTGGCCCTTTGAGCGGAACGACACTTGAGTCTAATAGCATTTAGACACATAAGTATCTGTGTGTGCCACATACATACATACATACATACACAAGCCAGTGAGTGTGAGACTTAACATCGTTATGGCCAACTCGTGCCATGTCGTAAGTTTTTCGTAAACACTCATCATCCATAAAGTCGGAATCATCGAAAGTGCCTGGCCAAATGGTGTGAATTGTTTGGGACAACACGTCGCATGTGCGATACCTGCAGTTGTATAGGTGTGTGTATAGGTTTCATAGCACACGCAGCCCTAAAACGATCTAATCAACAACTAAAGTAAGTCAACAATCAACTGCAAGGCACTGCAAGGACGCCGCAGTTTCAGATGCAGATCCATTCAGCAGAGAAATATGTATGTTCGGCCCATTGTTACAGCAGACGCCTTCAGATAAATCTCTTGACAAGAACCCATTCACAGCATAGCAAAGCATCTTGATTAATGATGATCACCCGACAAAACTGTGAACTGCCAAATATCATGGACACACGTCTTGCTTTGACCTTTTCCCCAGACGCGTCAGTACTTTGTTTTGTTCCATTTGTATTTCGTTGGCCTCCCTCCCAGTAAAAGCGCCAAACACTTTTTGAAATACGAGCACTCACTCACATTGTCAAGTGCTGTGTGGCCCACAAAAACACAAAGCATTAATTGAAAAAAACAAATAAAAAAACAACATTTAAACGAATTTCATAAAATGACAGGAAAGCTATAAAATCTAATATTACTTGGGGTTAGACGACGCGGGGATACTCTGTTTAAATCGTGTAACGACACTTTTATCTCACTCAATAAATTTAATTTTAAAGAACCAATTTCGAATTTAACAAAATTCAATTTCTTTTCTGTGTTTTGAATCTGCTTTTACCTGAGTTTAGTTTAAATTTAATTTTTATATTTAGAGAAACTAATCTGCTTTGCTCAACTTCAAATCGTTTGTTGTTTATATTTCAGTCTTAAAAGATTTGATCTGTAAATATGATAAATATGCTCTGCATATAGAACAAACTGCATCTTAATATGACAAGATTTATACTTATTTGTATTACATATGATATAGATATGTACTCAAAATCCATACAAGCAACAGATTCAGGGTCAGTCTCATATTGCAGTTGTGAGTTACGAGTATTAGCGCATAGTTCAGTTCATTTGTTAATGGAATTAAAGTCGCGTACAACATACAAATCAGATATGAAAATATATAAATAATATCAGCGGGTGCATAACTTTCAAAATTTGGCCAGATGGCGAAAGTTGATAGGCCATGCCACGCCCAGCAGCAACAGCAACAGCAACAGCGACAACAACAACAACAACAGCAACGACTCACATTAACAACAACAGCAACAACAACTAGTTGTACATACTTATGCGATTGGCTCAGTTTTATTTGCATTGCTGTCGTTTGCATCTATACATTGACAAATTCGGAGTATCGACTTGATCTCGAACCTAGAATGTGGAGTCTGCTAACCCGTAGACCAAAGAACCTATGAAAGGAGTTGATTGATCATTCGTTCATTCGCCGTACAACTGGGCAAAGAGCTTACCAACACTTAACACAAAATTTTTAAATAAACCATAAACATAAGAAAGATCCATTCCGCCTCAACTTCAAACTTCAAACTTCGTAGCCCTCGGAGAGTGCATTGGCGTTTGGATTGTGGAAGAGACTGCGCTCCCCATTGCCCCATGGGAAACGCTTGTTGCGACGGCGCATATACTCGTACTTGACAAACGGCTGGCGGGGCTCTTTGTCGGCATCAATGGAGCTGTAGACATTGATCATGCATAGGGCAACGATCGGGGTGGCAACCAGAAAGGTGACGCGCTTCCATAGAAGCGAGCCCGTCGCCTTGCCGCCAATTAGATTCATACTGCGGCTGACCTGCTGCAGGCCAGGACGTAGATAGCGTTCCCAGAACAGCGACATAATATGCTCGATTTCCTATTATTATTATTTTGAATTTTCCAATTATTTGTTGTATTCGAGTCACAGATGAAAATATGTTTGAGGGCACATAGTTTCAAAATCCGTATACAGACATATCGAAAGCGACTTGATTGACTGTGAATTACTCGATTTCAGCATGGAAATGGTCACAACCGCCCACACACACACACACGCATACACACATACGCACACCCACACACACGCACACACAGCACTTGCAATTAGGAAGTTTCAAGGGGAACGCTCCAAAGCAAGGCCCAAGCCTTAGTCCGACTCCCTGGACAGGTAGCAATCGCTGAAGCACATCTTCCGCTCTTGCTCTGCCATGTACTTAACGTATCTATACACCCATTCATTTGTCGATCTACACGAGTATCCATCATAATCAGGTATCATAACCATGTGCAGAGAGCGAATTCGCGGCTAACTGGCGTATTTACACAACAATTCACACTTGCTCACTAATAAATGTACATGATTATTTCTCACTAATTCTATAAATTATCATCAGCGTCTTTCGCTACCCACAATCACATTCATGAGCCCAAACTCAAAAGCCCAGACCCAAACCCAAAATAGGAATCTAAAACCTCAGACCAATAGCCAGAGCTCCTCATAAGTTTGTGCAATGTAGCAGCCTACGTGCCTCTAGAGCAACGTTAACAAATAGCAAAATAAGGTAATAAGACCTCAAGTTATTTCAATATCATGGCTATTTACTTTCTTGTGCTCTTTGAATCGTTTCATGTTGCATAATTTGTAATGCAACTGGCAAAAGGAAAGAAGTGCACACTTTTGCAATTGCAGTGATTTGATTAGCTATCAATATTCAAGATTATATTACCTAAATTAGTTTTTTCTTATAGTTTATTCATCTTTTTATTACTCCGCATTTCTCACTCATTTACTCACCACTTTTTCTACAATCATTTTGTACTTTTTGTCACTTTTGTTTTTGTTCTTCAGTTGTTTCACTTCACTTGCACTGATTTCTCACAATTTTTTAGAATATTTTCAGAACTGTCTTTGAAATGTCTTTAAAGCAGACACTTACAGTGCCAGCAAAAAAAAGTCAACACACTGAGCGCTATTTAAAATGGCGAAATGGCGCTTACCGTCAAAATGTTCAATTCACTCACGCCGAAAGTCGAATCTCAAATGGTGGATCTCCAGCCGGAGCTACGTCTATTTATAAGCAAAATATCCAAAAACGAAAAATGCTTTAAGCGCGGCGTAGGTAAGAGTCGAGCGAAAGAGCAGCTGCAGCAATGGGGATTGCGGGAGACAACACACACACACGCACACACACACACACATATGTACTCATATAGAAACATCGAATGAGGTGCTAATTAAGCAGAACTAGGAAAAGACTTAGCGTTGTTTGAATAATCATATAGAATTGCCGCTAATCATGCACTGGTATTCCATCAAAATTCAAGATATGTTCTAGGATTTATTCCAATATTTAAAAAACCTCAATTATATTTACTGTTATGTAGGCTGGTTAAAGTGCCTTAGAGTCTCCACTCAAGCCTTGAGTAGTAGCTAATGGAAGTGATTCGTACTGCACTTTGTGTGCCAACTAGTCAATTAAATGGGTATACAACCGGCTTATTAATATTTATAGAGATTGTATAATATCAATAGAACTGTCTACGCTCTTATGTTGTCAACGTTAGCGCATTCGAGAAGCATCAGTCTTTCCGTGAAATTTCAATATGTTGACTGAATAAGCCTGACATATTTGAACATTCAAATTGGGCAACTCAATTCGGCATTCGGCTCGATTACACTTGTCAATTGCTCGGTTAACTTGTTGCAGTCCTGCGGCTGTTGACCTTGTGCCTGACCAGACTCACGTTTCACTAGAAATAGAAATAGTGGTGCACTATCTATTTTAAGTATGATACTAGCTAGACCAGTGCTGTGTCGGATTCATCGCAGGATCTGCCGCGTGCAGAAAGAAGCTATGCCAAGTGTGGAGCACTATTTACGCTGTCTATTAAGTCCGGCGAAGAGGCTTCATAAGAGTCGCTATCCGATGGCCGGATTGAACAGTTCCAGGTAGCGCAGGATTCGCGCCAATTCCCTTAACGCACGGTCATCCCGAAACGGCAGCTCGAGATTGTCATATAGCGCCACCTGTGGGCCTAAAAGTAAACCATGTTTATGATTAAGTAAATATCTGGGGACATACGGCTATAACGAAGTGCTTGGTGCAATTGCACCAGCAAATTAAGCAACCCAAGTGACGACCACATCATGTTGAGTAGGAAAACCGCCACTGCCACCTTTAGTCCCAATTCTGATGCTCAGCTTTAACCACTTTCTAGAGCACCCCTTCCTGTAAAAATTAAACACTTGACAGAAAATAAATTGAAATTATAACAGAATTATTTTTCATGTTCGACTTTAAGAGGTCCAGTCTCTTGTGTGTTAATAGCACACATCGTTATTTATTGGCTCTAACGGAAAAAAGAATGCACCGGTTGCTCACTGTGAACGCCAATGGTTTCCGCGCAGTTGTGAAACAAATACCACCACTGGTTTATGAATTCGCCGCAAAGTATGTTTTAAAAAACATAGATGGCGCTTATAGCGCACTTTTTAAATTAAATTTTTACTTTAAGCTAGCCGCTGTCCAGTATATTTTTTTACGGTTCAAATCGCTTTTTCCAACTGAACAAAAAAGCTAAAACAAGCTGTTCAGCCGAGAACACCCGACAATATAATACTCTGTGCAATCTTCTAAACATAGTATTTTGATTATAAAAGAAGAATACTCTTTTGAAACCTCATATAGCATATGAATTATTTGCATGCTCATAGCAGCAAACTTTTGCATGTGTATACATACTCGATCGAAAGCTGAGTGCCACATCAGTTCATTTCCATATGCATTTATCGCAGTCGTTCACAGACGAACACAGACGAACGACAGACAGACAGACAGACATGGCTCACGCGACTCGGCTTCTGATACTGATGCAGAATACTTCTTCTTCTTCTTCTACTTTTTACACAGAGCTAATATATCCTTCTGCAGGAAATAAAGCATACGTACATTGTTATTGTTATACAAAACTTCTTTTTGTTTTTTCTTGCTGGCGTAATAATTTGCCCCAAAAATTGAAATATTCCTTTAAATTAAATGTGTCATTGAGCAAACGATAAAATAAAGTTGATGAAAGAACTATTTTTATTTTTTATTGGTTCAAATCATGAGGCAATGCTTGCTTTACTCAATTAAACAACAGTCGATTAAATAATTTAAATGGTTCATGGGACAATGTATAACAAGTATACAAGTATTAACTGTTCTATTGCTTTAAATCCTAGCCAGGTAAATTTAACATTGATTTATCATTTCTATGCTTATCTCCCAAACCGTATTCTGTTTGCTTAGCTATTGTTTATTTGCCATAACCCATGAAAGGATTTCGTTGTTAATATTTAAAGTATGACGATAATATTTATTCATTTAAGAATTATGACTTATTCAGTTAACACGGAGTTTTGTTTATAAAGAGTTCTCTTGTTTTATCATCCTTAACCATAAATGAAATGATGAAATGACGAACGTGATTAAACCTTCTATTACATTAAAATTTGTACAAATATATTTATTTTTCATTTAGATTTAGATGAAACTTTAACGATATTACGTATACGTATTGATTGATATGGACTTTTGAGAGCTGGGACAAGTGAACCTGTAGATCGCATCCCCTAGATAGGCCAAAGATGAATCTCCTCAGTGCTCGGCTGCTCTAGAGAGAGCGCACCAGATCCCCTAGTCCTAGTCTCATGGACGCCCAGTAAACGAAGCCACCCATGAAAAGGGCCTTGCAGAGGCGATCCAGAACATACATGCTGTAATAAAATATATTAGGTTAGGCTCCATTGGAATACACATATACTGGGGCACCTACAATCGGAGCTGAATGCGCGCCCTGGGCAAGGATGTTAGGGGCTCCTTCATAACGTACTGACGGCCACCCAGAATGCTGATCTTCATGTACTCGTAATCGTCCACATCATTGGTATTGATTTTAAAGCTATGGAAAGAAAGCGTAACATATAAAATTCTGGGTTCTCTAAGAAATCTATCTATATATCTATCTAACTATATTGATGAAAGGAAAGTCAAATGTATTGTCAATTGAAAACCTGTTTCATCTAGGCCCTAACTAGGTGTATCCCTCTAGATTATTACATCTATTATATATGTCTAATAACAGCAGTTGGCGTACATTTTGCGGTCTTCTTCCGAAATCTCTTGATAGATTTGCTGGAAATGCGATGACTTGAAGTCCCAGTTGCGAGTTGTAAAGAACTGTAGCACCTCCAAGCCTACGGAAATCTTTGTTTGCACTCGGACCATGCTGAAAGATTGCAAGTTAGTTAGTTTGCAAATGGGCTCCAGAGATCTTGAGTAACTATCTTAACTAACAAACGTCTCTGTCCGAAGATGGCCAAGAGTAGATCGATAAAATAGGCGGGCAGCCACATGAACATAATGGTGCAGAAGGTGTGATAGAACTTGTTGGAGGTCATGTTGCCGTCCGGATACCAGAGTCCCACTTCGAACGGGTATAATATGCCCAGCTCCCGTCCCACATCCATAACCCACTTCCAGGTGCGCTTCTTGCCCTCCTCCACAGTTATGTTATAGACGGGTATCTGAAGAGGTCTGTAAAGATAGGTTCAACCCGGCGTAGAGAAGTGTTATCCTGCTCAGTACTCACTTCTGTTGCACTCGACTGTTGTGGTAGGGTATCAGAATGAGTCCGTTGATTGCGATGTCCACTGGTATAACCTCCGACTTGAGCTCCCCATTGCAGATCATGGAACGTATGACTCCTTTGCCAGCGCCAATTAGCACACCTGTGGGTCCATTCATATTGTCCACCCAACCGCGTAGAGGTTCTGCCACAGCGGGCGTAACTGTACAGGCGGAATATATGTTAGTATAATGACCATAATATCGATCAATAATCCTACGATGTTGGGATATTACAGTCACTAGGCGACAGTTACATGCGATATAAACAACAGTTGCAGATGTGTACAAAAAACCTAAATGCATTTATATTTATTGCGAAAGCCTTGACTACGAGTTACAACTAAATCTATTGACTAAGTAAATTCCTGTGACCACAAAAAGTTGAAGAACTTCAAAGGGGTGTTCAAAACATTTCCAAAGCTCCCGTCCACTTCAACAGGTAGTAGAAGAAGAGACCCACAATTAGGGTCTTGCAAACAATATCCACAACCCATTGGCTGGAGAAAGGAAGGAGAGAAAAGTGTTAAAAGGTATCTCAAAGATCGATGGCTGCATAAGTAAGTACATGCGCATATGCAGTTTGGCCTTGGGAAGATCCTCATCCTTTTCCTTCAGTATGAACTTCCGTGCTCCTCGCGCACACAGCTCCATGTACTGCTCCTCGCTCTCCTTCACATTCATGTCCATATTGAAACTGCAAATTGAATTGAATTTAACTTCAGCTTAAGCAAGCTAAATTTCGTTTAATTCGCTCACATGGCTTTGTCCTGTTCGCAGAGTTTGGTCCAAAGGGAAGCATAGTTGTCGGAACGAAAGTTCCAAGCATTGAGGGTGAAGAACTGAAGTACGCCCAGACCCGTTGAAATCTTCTCCTGCACTCGCAGCATGCTGTAGATTGGGGAAAGCTGAGCTATTTCTGTGGACTAGAGACACACGAGGGGCACACTTACAAGCGCTTCTGACCCAGAAGGAGCATAAGGAAGTCCAATAGATAGGCTGGCAGTAGGTGGAACATCGCAACATTAAAGTTATGGTAGAGCTTATTGGTGGTGACACAGGGATCCGGATACCAGAGACCCGCATTGAAGGGCACCCTTTTATTGATTCGCTTGCTCATCTCGACAACCGCACCCATGGTCGTTTTCCTGTGATCGGCATTCGTGATGTTATAGACGGGAACGTTGGCAGGTCGCTTGGCTTGCTTGTTGAACTCGTAGGGTATTACGATGAGACCATTGATGGCATAGTCAACCGGTATGACCTCAGCCTTATACTCCTTATTGACCAGCACGGACCTAATGACTCCCTTACCACATCCAATCATCAGTCCGGTCGGTCCGTTCAGATTGTCCACCCAGCCCTGCAAGGGTTCATAAGCAGCCGGCGATACTGAACGTAGAGAAGAGGAGAAGGGCATTAGGGGGAAAGCAAGAGAAGGTCAATGTGATTGGGTTCAACATACCAAATATGCCATTGATGAATGCCGTTTCCTGTAACTTGATGGTGAACCGAAGCCAAGTATGTGTGAGTGTTGTGAGTGTTGTGAGTGTTGTGAATGTTGTGAGTGTAGTGAATGTTGTGAGTGTTGTGAGTGTTGTGAGTGTATTCGAGGTGTGAGTAGTGAATTCATGGGACGATTAAAGTAGAGAGAACAAGTTTTGATCTGTGTATTCGTTTTGTGAGTGCAAGTGAATGCATGTGAGTGTTGAAATTTCCTCATTTTGTTCATAGGAAAGAGTTGGAGCTATGTGAATGTCGTTTTCATTTCATTCAGGGAGAAAATATTTAGGGGAATTAGTTTGGAGTTCTTTCTGTGCTTTGAATATTAGGTGAGGGATATGCATTCGAATACACTGAATACATTCAATGTATTCACACATGAAGAGGGTTCAAATCTTGGCTGAAAGAGTTTATCAGTATTCTGAATGTAGTTGGTGAGTTTCAAATTAGTGAGTTCATGTGAATAACTCGAATGTAGTCAATGTATTCGTATGCGGAGTAGGATTCGACTTGGTCTGTATTCTGATTATTGTAAGATTGTGTTGAACTATGACTGCATATGAATATCTTGAATGTATTCATTATATTCATACACGAGTACAGTGGGAGTTGTGTGTCTGTTTTGGCTCAGTTGTAGTTCTTTTGGGCACTTTTACTTTTACTATACTCATCACTCGACCACGCACTCATTAATGTTATTCGAACCGTTTATTACATATTAATTGAAAAGAAGAAGACTTAAAAGTAGATTTCAAAGACGTTTTGTACCCAACAAAGCGAACCTAAGCAACAATCATAAAGCGCGCAAATATATTGGCCATAGCCAATTGCTGTTAACTGATTCACACGCCCACAAGGCGCGACACCAAGCCATACGTCCAGTAACCCAGGAAACCAACGATGATCGTCTTGCACGCACGATCCAAGAGATACATCCTAGAATAGTAATGGGGAGAAGGGCAAAGATTGAGAAGAGTTGGATAGATTTGGGACTAGGGTTCTTTGGTTTACAGCATGAGCTGGCGGCGGGCACGTGGCAATGAATCGGGAGACTCCTTCATTAGATACTGGCGACCGCCTTGGACACAGGACTCTATGTACATGGGAATGGTTTCCACGGGATCCATGTCCATGTTGAAGCTGGGCAAGTCGGGCAAGGAGACGTTTAGAGATCTGGAGATCTATATGAGCACATATATATGGATCTTACTTTTTCTTATCCGCATCGTTCATCATGTCCCAGAGTGAGGCGTAAGCGTCAGACTTGAAGAACCAGGCGCGCATTGTGAAGAACTGCAGCACCTCCAAGCCGACAGAGATGCGATTCTGCACACGTATCATGCTGAGGGGTGCGGGTAGGGGAAGGGGAAGGGGAATCGGGTAGGGCAGGACAAGGCGAAGGAGATGGGGAAGGAGAATTCACACAAGAGCAGCTGTAGTCGATGCAATCGATCACACTTTTTGGACACTTACAATCGCTTCTGGCCGAGAATAAAGAGCATGAAATCGATGACATAGGCGGGCAGCCAATGGAAGAGCAGCACATTGATGTTATGATGGAATTTATTTGTGGTTATGCATCCATCCGGATACCAGAGGCCAGCTTCCATTGGATACTGATAGCCGATCTTCTTACTCATCTCAATCACCTCGCCCCACTGCATCTTGCGATGATCAGCACACGTGATGTTATACACTGGGACATCCACCGGCCGCTGCTGCGTTGTGAACTGATATGGAATAACGCAGAGGCCATTGATGGCATAGTCCACCGGTATGACCTCCGATTTGTGGCGAGTATCGATGAGCATGGACCTGATGACGCCTTTGCCGGCGCCAACCATCAGACCAGTTGGTCCATTCAGATTATCTACCCAGCCGGGCACTGGCTCATAGGCCGATGGTGAAACTGTATTACATGAAAGTCAAGCATCAGGATCCGCATTCAGATCTCTCTCGAGGACCATCAACGGCATCAGCAGCAGCAGGAGCAGGAGCAGGAGCAGCAGCAGCAGCAGCAGCAGCAGCAAGGGTAAGCAGGCGTAGGCGGGTGTGGAGGCATGTGTGTTGTGCTTAGCTGGACCAGAGCTGGACAAGAGGCAGAAGGATAATTGGCTTTAAAGCCTTGGTGCTTTAGCAAGGGGCGTGGCGTGTTTGGGGCGTGTCAGTTGTGGGCGTTTCTTCTTTGTTCTCCCAGTTTCAATAGCAGTTGGATTTGTTTTCAATTCAATTTCAATTTCATGCTCATTGAACTTGTTGGTCAATGACGACGACGATTTCTTGCAGGTTGTGTGTGTGTCGGTTTGCAGTGTGTGTGTGCTTAGCATGTTTAGGCAAGTCCAAAGCAAGTATTCTGTCTGAAGCCAAGCTTATTATACTTAAAGCGCAGTTATGTGTGTATCTAACGCTGTTTGTATCTCTCCTTCTGTCAGTTACAGACGATCACAGATCACAGATAGAGAGTACATTTACGTGCAACGAGAGATCAACCATTTCGAGATGGGTACTGAGGTTAGGGGCTAGAGAAAAGCGCACTTACAAAGTGTCAATTAACTTGAACCACACCCACAACGGTTTCAAGTTTGGCTTTCAGTTGGGCAACCACCTGTGTTGGCCCAAACCGCGAGCGACCAGTTACCAAATCCATTTCGCAGCTCGCTAAAAGACTTGAACTCAACGAACTTTACTCATACGTGCCGCCAAAGTCATCAATTCATCAATATTTATATAGACTAAAATATGCGTATCTCTCTCTCTATTTTCCTCTCTCCCTCTCTCTCTCTCTCTCTCTCCCTCTCTCTCCCTCTGTCCGTGTCTGAGGAAAACCACAACAGCCCAACACTATGCAACACACAATTCGTTTCGTATTTGTTCAACAATTAAGAAATTGAGTTCAATTTGCAAATTCGACTCGTTTGCCATTCGTTTCTACAACGAATTCAAGCAGAAGTCAGACGTGCTAACTTGTTCTAGGTTCACAGAGGCCAGCAAAATATTTGCCTGACTTTTGGCATTCTTCAACTTAAGTTTAAATGCTTCGAAGTTGATATTTTACTCCGACTTTTCGGCTGTCTAGACTCGACAGTTCTGCAACTGACCTTAACTTTTATTCAGAATATCATTTCGTTTACCTAATTATTACACACTGATATGTTTGTAACTATACATAGTTGTAAGTAGACTTGCTCGAGGATCCATCTCGCAATTGTTTCAAAATAATAGGAGGCTGATTGAATATACGAAAGCAATAACTGCAGAAAATAGCATTTAATGCTCTTTCATCACTTCAGATTGAGTAAACAATAAGCAATAAACAATACACTTGGTGTAGCTGTCACTTCTATTCGTTCCACGAGTCGCAGATGTTAATTAAGATGGGATTAGCTTCGCCATGGGCTTCTAATAATATATCTTCAATCGTTGAGATTCTATGGAGTATCTGTAGCTTTTAATACGATGCAAGGGGGTCGTCTAAAGGGTCAACTAACTTAATGAATATTTCGTAGTTTACTGAATCAATTACACAACCGAACTACCCCTCCCCTCTCTCTCCCCTCTCTGGCAGAGGGAAACCCCCTGTACTTGGTTATTAGAGTACACAGAATTCAATTGGCAAACTGCCTGCAGCAGGATTTGTCTGTAAATCAAAGAGTTGCAGCTGTAACTGCAGCTGGTTAAATAAGGAAAAAGCCAAGGCAAATTAATTGGCTAAGCGAAGCAGCTTGAAGTGCAGCTTGCTTTTAAAGCCGCACATAAATAGTTGATAGACGAACAAATACATAAAATATAGTATAAAATATTAAAGACATGGTTAAGGAAGCAAGCAAGCCAAGCAAAAGAGAGAGACATAAATGAAGCCTTAAGGCATTGCAGCCCCACCAGCTGGAAGCCCCGCAGTGATGGCTTATAAGCAAGAGGAGAAAATGAAATGAACTAAGAGCTATGCACTTACCAATGCTGGGACGGGCTATGATGACCGGCATCGTTTCGTAATGATCGCGCACCAGCAGCTCGGCGAGACGCTTGGAGTAGGTGTAAGTGTTGGGATGGGGCTTCAACAAATCCGGCGTTATGGCGTCCAGAGTCTTGACGTCCATCCACTCAGCCAATCGCATCAGATCCTCGGGCTTGTGTGGAAAGTCGTAGACCTTCTCGTACATCACCTCCTGATCGCAGTTGCAAAATGCTGTCGAGAGATGCACAAATGCATCCAGCTGCTTCATCTGCTTGGCCACATTGAGAGCCCGCTGTGTGCCCAGAAGATTCATGTCAATGGCATCGCGGAGATTCCCCTCCAGCTTCAAAGTGGCCGCCATATGGAACACTATGTTGGTCTGCTCCACCACATGCTTGAGACTATCGCCACTCAGGCCCAGCACTAAAAAAGGGCATACAAAGGGGATGGGAGTAAGCAGAGAATGGGGTAAATGAAGCAGTCTCCACTTACAATCGTAGGTCACATCCCCCTGGTAAATGGTAACCTTCTTGAGCATGTGCGGCCTTTCATCCTTGATGCGCTGAAAGATGGGCAACTTGAACATTTCATCGAGACGCGTCTCCGGCGTCTTGCCGCGCTTGGGGCGGCAGATGATGATCACCTCCTTGAGCGAGTGGCATGAATAGAGAAGCTTCTCCAGCAGCACTTTGCCCATAAAGCCCGAAGCTCCAGTGATGAACACGGTCTTGTCCTTGTAGAACTCTTGCACAGGTGACAATTCAATCATTTTGCGGCTGAATAGGAAAGCATAAGAGGGGAAGAGAGTGAGACAGAGAGAAACAAAATGGGTGAGGAGGAAGAAAGAGTTGACGAGAGAGACAGAGAGAAAGAGACAGTTGGCTTAAATGCAGCAATCGTTGTGGAATTGCATTGCACAGCGTCAGGTTGCCCACATTCCGTTCAAGCAGTCAACAGGTGTCGAAAACAGGCCAAAACTGGGGCTAATTCTAAACCACAATATGAGCTAAGTGGCAGTCTCCGTCTCCGTCTCCGTCTCAGTTTCACTCTCGGTCTCCGCCTGAGCCTGTTCAATTGAAACGGGTTTCAATTTTGCTTTTTGATTGCGGCGTCGATTTCGCATTTCTTTGAATTTCAGCTACGATTACGCAATGCGACGGGGCGAATGTCTGGACGGCTGGTTGATCAGCTTAATGGCAACACAATGGTAGCAACTACGAAAGCGCCAACAACAGCCACAGTGACATTAGCCACAGATAGAAGCCATTGCAACGCCAGGAGCTCAGACCAGCCTTAGACTTAGACTCAGACTCAGTCTTAGACTCAGACTCAGTCTTAGACACAGACCGGAGCCGAGCCACCAGCACCCGTCTAACGTGTCTGATATTTGTTTTTATAAAAGAGTGTTGCAAGTTGCAAGTTGCAAGCAGCACGCAGCTGCTGCTTGCAGCATGCAGCATGCCACCAGCTAAGTTGGCAATGTTTCATAAATTGCACAATGCATATTGAAGTTGCAGTTTCAGTTGGAGTTGGAGTTGGAGCTGGAGCTGGAGCTGGTGCTTATTGTACTTTTGGAGTTGTGGCCCGCGTTACACTTGGCCAAATCATGTAGACATTTGAGCTTCATAAACTGGGCTTAAATTGCACTGCTTGCCCTGTATGTGTGTGTGTGTGTAAGCTTGCCTTGCTCTTTGGCCGCAAGTCGCTTCGTGACATTTCTAAACGGCCTCAGTCATAAAGTTGCTTGGTTTCGCTTTCAACGGATATACCCTTTACTTAAAGTTACTCATGATAGGTATGCTCAACTGATTGAAGGCAAGAGTTGGTTATATTTCCTTTCAAACGTGAGCTAACAATTAGTTATAATAAGGCCAAGAAACGATTGGAAGTCTATTTACTTGATAGACTGAAGATTAAACCAGGTTAATCCTTTCAAAGTTCAAAATAGTTGAATAAAATGCCCCGATGAACAACCTACACTTACAAGGCATCTTCTAGTCTATCAGTGGCGACTAGAGCACTTTTACACATTTGATAAATCGCACATTTCATGCAACACCGAACAAGTTTTTCGGCATTTCGTCTTTTATGGTTTGTCACCATGTCTATTTACCATAACAACAAAAGATGGGGCATATCTTTATAAAGATATATGTGATATATGTATTTGTATCTGTAGCTGTAGCTCTATCTGTAGCTGTATCTGTATCTGCATCTACAAGTGCTGACGATTAAGGAAAGTGTGCCCAACTGAGCTGAGGAAGCACTGAATAATTGAGGCATGACGAGGCACAACACGAGACAGACTGGCTTTATCTATAATATGTATGTCAATACAAGTATAGCTTCACCTTGAACTAGAAGTAGTGCTAGTCGTAGAGCTCTCGACTGATTTATGAACTTGGCTAATACAGACTGCAGTTCAGCTGGGCAATCGAATGCAGTTTTCACGCTTGACTATTAAATCATTTTTAGTTAACATCTGTGAATCGATTGCCTCATTTCCATGTTTATTGCCAATTAAAACGCTTCTGCTACATACGAAAAAGCAAGAAGAAGCAGAAGCGAAAATAGAAGAGGAAAGGGAAAGGGAATGGGAAAGGGAAGGGAAGAAAATATAGCGTGCAACTTGTGCAAGCCCAAAGACAGCTCCAATTCATTTGGGGCCGAGTCAAGCTGAAAATCATAAGCATAACACACACACACATACATAGCTACTGTTGTGTGCGCATGGAAAATGCCAAAACAAGTCAAAACTAAAAGAGAAAAATCAAGACTGAAACCTACATTTTGAATAGTAGAGGGCAAAACGAAAGACTTAGGCAACGAACTTGCGCACTGTGCCATGCAATATAATAACGTATCTGAAGAGGTCTATCCACTTGACAGCCATAATATGCATATAAAGGCACTATCTGTCTCATTAGCATCGTTTAGGCAACAGATACCTCAGATCTCTGAAGAACCACAATTTGGCAATTGCAAATAAAAAATTAAAAATAAAAAACTACTTATTGTTGACACAATTCAAAAATAGGAAAATCTTTTAATAATGGATAATATTGAAGTTGTTAATGTTAAGTGCATAAAACGGACTTTTATTGGTGGGCTATGGACATAATTATATTGAGGTCATGACACGCCCGGGTAGATAGTACTTCAGCTACAAGATACAATCAAATATCAAGGGGTATTTTTCGTAATGTCAGATAATAATCAGTCAAATGAGCAAGGTATTGTGCAGCATACAGCATATAAGTAGTAATTCAGCTATGATATTGTGTTTGTCTGTATATTAGTTAATCTATTGATCTATTGTCTCTGTGAGATAATAGACATACTTTTAAATGTTGTTAAATGGCTAATTATAATTGTTAAGGCTAGGATACGTATAAACGCAGTCTAATTAAGGAATCTATAGTATACCCATCTAAGGTATGCAGTCCTATTATGGAATGTAGTGAGGTGTACTAGGCAGCTAAATATATGAACTTGAATCTCATAGCTTGATTATTTCTTCTGCGATCACAAGTCAAGTAATCAAGGTATTGGCAAATGTTGTCCAATATTTACAAGCAATCGTTTAGATTGGATACTCCATTCATGTTTGGCTGTTACTTGTCGTCAAATTTGCATAGTCCATAGCTTGATTATATTATCTTAGTTGGCGTCTCCCGGTCCAACTCTTCGGACTCCACGATATGCGATATTAATGAAAACTGTCAAGTGTGTTTAAATGTGTTTTAAACCGGTTTGATTAGTTTCGATGTAACATTTCTTGATCATTTCAAATACAAATGATGGCAAAAGTGTTGTTTACATTTTGCAATAATAATGCTGTCGTAGTTATATATGTCTAATGACCAACGACAGCCGAGAAAGATTTCCAAATAGAACTCACAGAGTTAACAGGAAAACACAACGATTACAAATTCAAATGCGTTTGACCTCATTTTAGACTTGCCAAAAGAGTGCGATCGTTCAAAAGAAAAATACATTAAATCGAACAAATTTTATAATCGAATAGACAATTCATGTGTGTATTGTGCATGTGTGGTGTGGTGTGTGTGTGTGTGTGCGTACATCCCCCAAGGGGTCTTGTGGCATCTCAAACACAACCACGAAAACTGAAACAACCGACAACAGATATTCGACAACCTCCAATACGCGTATGTAAATAAGCTCAGAGTGATTGCCATTGACACAGAAGTGAAGAGAAACGAATACATTTGTTGACGGTGCAGACACTGGCGAGCCAAATGAATTGGCCAAAATGTATCAAAAATCAGAGAAACCTACGACAAGCATGCCGAACTTCAAAATACCCTTACCCACTTCAGATTGATGAATTGCAGTGGAAAATTACGAACTGCAAACGAGTTGTAAAACCCGTTATATTGTTTACTGAAACTAAACCGGAAGAAGACTATATTTAATGTAATCATCACTAATTCATGCAAGGATTTGCCTAGTTTCGCCAGCCAATCTAAACGAGAGGAAAGTCAATTTGGTAGCAGCCAACTGATGAGTTGGACGAAGACCCTGACCTGATGGCGTGACCCCAGCGTGACCCCTGTGATGATGCAAGGGTCAAATGTTGTACGGGCAAAGTGTTTATTTCCCTTAAGCTTATTTCTAAATAATTAATAGCAGGCATTACATTTCCAATTAAATGCCTCGCTGGTCAGCTAATGGTGCCCAAAACGTTTCAAATTATTTTGTCATTTTTCGGATTGTTTAAACTTTTTTGCTAATTACCCAAGTGCAAGACAATAAAAATGAGCAGAGGTCATAAAGCAATTGAATGGATTTGCACCCTTTGGCAACAACAATTGCGGCTCGACTGCTTACATAGAGATACTCTAGACTAGGCCAACACAAGGTGTTAGCCATTTTTTGGTGCGTGCAAGCGTTTTAATTACCTTTTGCAGTGCTTCTTTTATCTTGTTTTGTTGTTGTGGTTGTTGTTGTTGTTAATTAATTAAACAACGTGAAATATTTCCAAAAAAACCAAACACGTTACACAAACACACGATAAAAAGGCGAACGCGTCGACCAATAAATTCAAATGCCACAAGAACGAGATTTGAGATCGAAGCTTGGAGCTTGGCGCTTGGAGCTTGGAGCTAGCAGCTTAGAGTTGGAGCTAAGGCAACTGACGATGTGTTGTGCGCACTGCGGCGTTCAAAAGATGACTGAACCGCGCTTAGCTGGGGCTTGCCAATATGAATGGAATGGCTAAGACTGTGGCTGAAAGTGAGTCTATTTATTAACTGGTTGAGCATTCAGCCGGGATGTACTTATGACAGACCTGCTGCAACGCTGCTGCAGAAATGAATATACTATTAGCTATTGGCACTCACAATTTGCTTAACAAACTCAGCGGAACTTTAGCCAATGGAACGCACCTGGCGCAACAAGAAAGGAAGTTTTGTTATGCCTTAACTCTTAGCCTAATTGCTAATTTTGGCACCGTTAAAATGGTTCAACAACAATGAACTGCAAACATATTTGATGTATTTGACTTAGCACTCGTTAAATATGCGTCTTTATGGGTCACAAACATCATATAAACATTTAGTAAAAATTTTGGTATGCTCTTCAGATGTATGCGGGCGAGACGAATTTACCAATAATTTGTAAATATAAATCGGTTTTGTTTTCTTGTTGCTTTCTTTTTTTGATTACATAATATTTGCCGCATTTGCAAACTTTTGTCTTTTTCAACTTAATTATGCAAATATTAATATATCATGCAAATTTGCAAATTATTTCTATTGCCAAATGTTGCGAATTTCGCCAATATAAAAGACAGATAACGTCAAACAAACACACATAAGCAAAATGAATTATGCTAAACTCTGACTTTTGTAGTATGCTAATGTGTAACGAATAACCTATTGTTGCTAATTTTTTAATTTGGCCGCGAACATCATTAACCGCCGATAGCCCAAGTGAATATATTCGAACATAATGTTGCCACCCGGCTCAATTTTCTAGTGCTTTGACAGACTTGTACATTGCTCTTATCGATATGTCAAAGGGGTTGAACAACAAAATATTAAACAGTAATATTAAAAAAAAATAATATTTTCAATAAATAAACCACCATTGAAATTGATCAGTTCAAAAATGTAATGGTAAACATTATTGACAGGAACTATCGAAAGGAATCATTGTACACATTATTTGTATTCCCCTGCAAAACAATGCAAATCACAATAAATTAGTAAACCGTATATTTTAAACTATTAAAATTAGTAAGTGAATAAACAGATAACATAAGCAAGAAGGTGAATTGCATATTTTGCATTCTTTGACCACGTGTGGCTCAATCATCGATAAGTACAATCGATAACGATTGTTTTAATATCCCACCTTACGCGAGTGCGATTGGATTTCATTATAATTTGGAATTGGGAATTGCGAAAATAATTGCAAATATGGCCGAATTAGACGATTTCTTTGCGAAAAAGGACAAGAAGAAGTCAAAAACCAAGAGCAAATTTGTAACGGCCGACGAACTCGTAAAGAATTTAGAAGAGTGCACGAAACGTGAGGTGGCAGCTACCGCAGTCAAACCAAAAAAACCTGATGTCTCAGCAGCAGTGGCAGCGGCTGGCGGCGTGGCAGAAGGCGGTGAAAACGAAAGCAACAGCAAAGTAACGGAGACTATAATCGAGGTGAGAATAGCAGCAGCAGGATTTGCAATGCATTGTTCAACGTATATTTATGCAAACATTTTTTTTTTGAATGCAGCCTGTGGAAGAGGAATGGAAAGAGTTCGAGCAGGAGCAACGCAAGGACTACAGTGGTCTCAAAATTGGCCAACTTACGATCAACGAGAAGCAGCAGGAGCAGCAGCAACATCATCATCATCATCACCATCAACAACAGTCTGACGACTTAGACGACGATGAAGATGAGGACAGCGATGGCTATGCCAATTCCGATCCAAATTCTAAACGCAGTGGGTATGGTCCCTGGAAAAAGCTGATACCTGCCGAAGAGGTGACTCAGATACCGGTACCGGTTGAGACGGAGAAGCCATCATCCAATGTACGCTACATTAGTCCCGCGTTACGTGTAAGTATATCGAATATCGTATTTCATTGTGATCGTATGATACTCACTACTTTGGACTTTGGGCCCATTAATTTGATGTACAATTGCAGCAAGCCGGTATCGGAATCAGCAGCGGTGGCAGTGGTGGCATGCGAGCGCGACGTGCTGCTCCCGATATCACGAACACCGAGTTCTTCCCAACGCTGAATGCAGCGCGTCCGGAGGAACAACGCAAGAAGAAAAACGAACCCGCCTTTGAAGAAGTCCGTCATGGCGGTCGCTATCAGCGCGTGCAGGAGACAACCGCTGCGCCGGTTGCGGCCACCAATCGATTCCAGTCGCTCGACGATGAAGCGGATAGCTAGGCCTTGCCCACTGATCCTGTTACTGCTGCCGCCGATGCCGACGCCACAAACTAAAACCGTTTTCACCTTATGTACTACGACAGTTGCCACTGCTAAGCGAGAGCCAGGGATGCCAGCTAGAAGCGCGTGCGTCACCTGGTCGCGACATTCAGCTAACATTTCAAATGAGTTCTTTTCTCTGTACGCATGCAAACATGATGTCAACTTTTTCTAGGCTTTCCAATCTACCTTTATCCCCGCCCAAAAAACAAAATATTGTTCATTTCGTTTGCATTTTTGAAATATGGAATCAATGTAATAGAGTATGAATAATAGCCATGCGTTGAAATCCGTTTATATAAATGTTACACTTTTTCTAAGCCGCCTCCGCCCCACTTTATCACTGCGTCAGTCGTCGAAGAAGAGGTCATCCGGCTTGCTGTCCGCATAGCTGCAATTCAATTCAATAAGAAAGATCATCTTTTGCTGAAATCATTGGATCCCGCACTGACTTCTCACTGTACGCCTGCTGTTGTGTATTGTGGTAGCTACTTAGGAGGGGTTTGCTCAACATTCTTTCCGGATAATTACGAATCAGATATAACCAGCATTCCAATGTCCTGTGGCACGACAAATTCTGACTGCAATTTCTTATCAGTTTATCATCAATATGCTTACTCATTCTCCGTCAATATGGCTTGTGGTTCGCGATCATAGTATTTGGGGTATTCCTCTAGGACATCAAGGTTAGCAAGCATGGCATCGTCGACTTCATAGACCTCACCATCTATGTGGTGGCCAACGCCCGGCTTATTCAGCAGAAATGGAATGTTATAGCGAGTGCCGATCACCAAGGGAAACTTTACCACAGTTTTTCCCTTGGCCAGAAACCGGGACACACCATTCTCCTTCTTTGTCAGCCAAAAATGATTCGGCTCTCCTTGTTTCAATGTGCCATAGACAAATACCCTTTTAAATGCCTGCGACATTCTCAGGATTTAGAGGAAAATTCAAGTTCAAGCATTGATTGCAGTTTCACCGAACCTTTATCAATTTGCCATTCACACAAAATGCCGACACAGAGAGCTTACATACTTATGTCAACTTAACAGAATCGCTCCACACCCAACAGTGCAAATCTACACTCGAAGAAACGAATCCATCTGAATTTCACAGAAAACAAATGACTCCGAATGGCCCTCGGTAATTGAATAGTTTATTTAACTGTCATGTGTTTACTCAAATTTTGTTTATTTACTCAAAACTTACAAAGTTACAAACTATGCTATAATATATAGTTAATCAATATGTACACAAAAGACTATAAAGCGTATACATATCAATATTTTTAAGTCTGTACGTATCATGTACAAATACATAAGTACGTATATGTCTGTACATATATACGCCTATCCTGGTGTATTTACTTTCTACAAATGCAACTACCGGTAAAAGAAATAATGGCCACGCCCTCTCGAATATATTTTAGTTTTGGGCCTCATAGCTAAGATCATCCTGGGCAGGATGCTTGTGGGTGCGACGATGACGCATGATGTATGGATGTGTGGAACTGTTTTCATAGCTGGACAAGTACGGCAGGGAAAGTAGTTTTTCGGGGTATTTCTGCAGCAGATACACCCAGCAGGGAACAGTGCTGCAAACCAAAAATATGTAGAGATAACCAAAAAAATTAGATGACGTCATTGATTAACATACCCCTCGCCGACGCCAATGTTCATGTCCTGCTTTTCACGCGTGTAAATGTCCTGGCAATCCTCAAGAGTATCCAGCGACTTGAGCATGCGGTCGTCCACCTGTTGCATAAGGCATTATTAATCCACCCCACAAACGGACACCACACGATTAAGCAAACATACCTCATAGATCTCACCGGTTACATAATATCCAACGCCGGGTTTGTTCAGCAGGAATGGAATGTTATAGCGCGTGGCAATAACCAACGGCAGCTTCTGTGTCGTGGTTGCCCTGCACCACAAATTGGCATAGCCATTGCCGGTATTGGCCAGGATCGAGTTGCTTGGCTGGCCATACTTCAAGGCGCCATAGACGAAAAGTTTGCTGAGAGCGGATGAAGCTTTCTGCCAGATAAAAACGAAAATTATTTTGGATAAGTAGGATACTCATTTCAGAAACATTCAATTATAAATCTAATAATATAATATAATCTATACCTGCAGCTTATCATAATCTTAATGAAATAATATTTCCATTCAGGCACGCCCCCCACGAGAAGATCGCAGCCGTGAAGTTTATTGATAAGGTCCACAGCCAAGACGACTAAATCAACACACACGAGCGGTCGTCGCGCCACCCCATAGCCCCTTGCCGTATCGTTTTGTAGAATTACCGTATTCATATTTATTTTTAACATTTGTCAAAACGATGCGAACGAAAAAGCGCTCGTGTCTCGCATTCAACGTCGATGGCGGCATTACTGCATCAACCGGTTTTCTGCATTTATACTTCTTTTTCGCCTAGTTGATTGTTTTTGTTAACACCGTTGCGCACACACATGCACACACAGATACGTATTAACTTTTTCTTATTTTATTTACGGTTTTCATTGTGCAGGTTTTTTGGGCTGACGCGCGTGCCGTGCAAACTACGCAGCAGCTACGCCTACTCCCTGTATATCTATGTATGTAGAAGAATACATGCATACTCATATACATAATATATGTACATATGTATATGTATATATTTGTGGCAGCTAATAATTACTTTAATCGTTCTAATCAATGAAATTAATTGAAAGAGGCACGCCATAAATGCCAGAGCAAATATACCAGCAAATTCAGTGTCACTTTTGTTAGTAATTTGTCGCGATTTAATAATCAACTTCTCAGCCTCGCTGTTCTTACATAACACGGAGTGCAGGCAACAGGCACACGTATATACATACATACATACATACATATATATAGATAATCACATTTCTAATCATTATAAATTTTCCCACGCTATACAACAAGCAGTGCTGCCAACTTGTCAAAGGATAAGAAGCTGCGTTTGGTTATATGTACTTATGCATGTGTATATGACTGACTTGCTATGTATGATTGATAAAGTGCAATTTCTTGTATTTACCTTGACTTGGCCCATTTTGTTAAGTAAATGCACTTCAACTTGCTTAAAATTTTAAATTACTCAAATTAATTTAATGCTCAGGCAGCAGAGACGGCAAGGAAATCGCACAAAGTAAGAACTAAGAGAAGCAAGAGAATTTGGGCTCCAGAAAAATTCACCTCACAGCAAATCGGACCGCACTAGTGGAAAGCAAAACTCCAACTAAACCCGCCAGTCGCTGCTGCGACCGTCAGAGGCCGAAACATTGGAGAACGAATGTTGTTGTGGTTGCTTTTGCTGCTGCGGCTACTGATGTCGTTGCTGCTGTCGGCGACGTCTACAACAACAAAACTGAGCACCAGCACCAGGCCCCTGCCCCAATAAGAATAAATGAAAACACGCCACACGCGCTTTGTTTGTTATTACCACTGCTCTCTGGCTTTACCTAACATTGGCCAGACAAATTGTTAATATAAAGTTGAATACTCTACATTAACTTAAATCAAAAATAAGCGCTTATCAAAAAGTCAACCATCATTTATGTGTGTTTATAATACTGAATGTTATTAATGCTTTTTATAGAAAAACTTGATCCACATGTAACTTTTTACTTGCACAAGGACATGAACGGGGCAGTGGGGATCAAGCTGAACCCCTCTAAAAAGTGAAAAACGCAGATTTTTAAGCACCGCCACTGGTCCGCACGTACGCACTGAGGTGTTTTGTGTATAGCGTCGAAAGAGCGGGCTTTTGAAAGACAGCATGTTAAATGTTTTATATTGATGTTTTTAAATTTTGTTTTATATTTTGGTAGGGACTGCAATTCTATTTAAATAAAAACTCTGTGTAAACAATAAAATAATGCCACATTTAATTGTTTTCTTACACAGTGCCATACCATAAGAGAGTTCTCTCGCTCTCTCTCCCTCTCTGCCGCTGTTAATGCACTGTAAAATGAATTGTGCGGCACTCGGGTTTTAAAAGAGCTTTGTGCACAATGAACTAATACGCGGTATTTATCGTTGCTATCTTATTACGCCCGCTACTTAAAAAGTATTAAATGTCTATAATGTTTATCTATTGGAAAATGTGCAAACCAGACAGAATATATCCACTACGACAATATATGTAAATTCTTGATCAGTATTAATAACAGAGTCTACATAAGAACATAGATCTCAGAGATTAACAGCAGCGACAAATAAATTATAAGAGCTATTTTATTGATATATCCTGTATTTTTGTCACATACCATACATTCAATAGTTAGGATATGTGCTTAAAATTAAATTATGGGCTAATATATGTATTTACGAGTACACGAATTTAACCTAAGGTAATGTATTTAGGCATCTTGGATTGCACCATTTCCATTAATTGGCCTTATTACGCAAAAGGTACAGGGCATCTCACAGTCGAGATTGCTCATCTCCTTTCTTAGTAATTTGTTTTCATATCATTCTATGGCAAAGAGTCAAATTTTACGACCAGCTGCTTAATTAAGTTTTAGGCACTTGCGCTGCTAATTTGCTAATTTTAATTATAAATAAAATAAATATAAGAGCTTAAGATAAGACCTTGTCAATAGTCCTTGGTGCAGATCCCTTCCCGAGCATAGTGATAATGTTTATGTCGACAAGCGCACATATTAGGAGCAAAGCAATAGGCTCTGGGACCACAATCACTGTAAGATAAGCCCGTCATGGATTGCGAATAAGAAGCAGGAAGTAAGATTACTTACTGATCACAGATGGGTGTGCATTGGGCGCCTTTCAGCAGTGTGTAACGCATTTCGTAGCCCTGGGCACAAACACAGCGACCGTCGTATGAACAGGTGCCGTGAGTGCAACGCCTGAAAGAGCGTTAAGATTCATTCTCTTACTTTTAGGTATGACGTCATAACTCACCCGCCGCACAAGTCCAGCAGTCGTGATAAGCGCCGACGGCAGCGGCGAGCCACAGCATCATAGTAGAAGTGTTTGCCGTTGCGACAGATGCATAATTCTGGGCCCGCACAATAGCCGCCTGCCTGCTGGCAGCCCGGCAAGCAATCGGCGGCACATGCAACGCCATCCTTGTCGGCACTTTGATACTGATTATCGCATGGACATGGGCCATCCTCGAAGCAAATGCCCCGCACACACACAATGTTGCAACGACGAACACATTGACGCGTATTCACGATCAGCATCTCGTACTCGGAGCAGATGGCCGGTGGTTCATTTAGTTCCCAGTAACGGTACTCATGGTAATAGGATTGCACGTGGGTTAACATCAACAATTGTAACAGGAGCGATAGGAGCGACAGCATCTTTAACTGAATTGACAGTTGGCAAATGATTTGGATTAAATGGAGGAGCCGGCAAGCATTGGCGAGTGAGAGTGAAAGTGTTGCTTTTGTGTGCACAAATCATTATGTTCGGTCACGATCATTGCCATAATTGACTTAAGTACACATGGAGTATGATGCAACTGCCGCCCCCATTGGAAACTGTTGGGGGCGCTAACTGATAAGCCGAGCAGTTCGATCACTGGAATTACAAAACTTCATTTGCATTCAAGCAAATTGAGCAGACGCCAGACTGCGGGGGCCAGAGCGAGAAAGACTAAATGAGAGGGTGTGGGGAAAAGGGTCAACACAGATCCAACTCCAACATGTGTGCATGCTAAGCACAAAGAGAGCGAAACTACAGAGAGCGAGCAAGAGCAAGTAAGTGAGAGCGTGTATGTGAGACCGAGGGGGAAACATACATATAAGTATGTGCATGGGAGAATATTTGCTGCGCCAGTCTGGAATGTCTGGATTTTACAGCTCTCTTCCTCGCCCCTTCCCGATCCGCCGTCACAGTCAGCTTCAATTGCTAACCTCTGCGCTGGCGGCACACATATCTCTGGCCTGTGCATGCGCTCGGTCTGCGCTTTGGCTGCTTTCAATGCCCGCCATTCATTCAGTTCTCAGTCTGCCGTTGGGTTGCAGCCACCGTTCAACACGTCCACGACGCCTGCGCACAAGGAAGTGGCTACAAAATGTTGCAAAATTGAAAGCGTAAGCAGCATACATGTACTTGTATTTGCAGTACAAACACAATTGCAAGCAGAAGAAGAAAAATAAAAAGAAAACAAAAATGACAAGCGGCCTACTACAGTTAATGCTTCAATTGCAACAACGACAATAAGTTCAACTATTTTCATTTGCGTTCTGACTTTCGCGTGTGTGAGTGTGCCTCCGTGTCTGTGTGTGGGGTGAATGAATAACATAAAACAGACAACGGCCATTCGAAAGCATATAAAATAAACAATACCATTTCGGGCACGGTCTGGTCAGCTGGAAGGAAGTGGCACGGCTGGTGGTAGTGCGGACGTGGTTGTAGAAGTGGGTGCGTGTGTGTCTGTGTATGCTTGTGCGTGTGTGTGTGTGTGTGGGCGTGGGTGCGTGTGTAGCTAACACAATACGCACTGCCCAATGATTACATTCCGCACAGAGACAATTATGTATCCGGCAAGTGTTGACGCGTTCTGACAACGGATTCAATTTCAAAGCCATCGTCTATCCCAAATCCAAATACAAATCCATATCCAAATCTCAATCGAATATGTGCTACGTTATCATAACAAGTATAAGTCTAGTCTGGTTTCTGTGCACCCTGGTGGCAGATATGCTAGTGACTGTGGCGTTGGTCACGCCCAAGTGGTTGATTGGGCCAAGTCTCAATGTGAGTAGTGCCACACCCAGTGGCAGTAGTCACCACCGTTATCCCTCTGTTGGCATTTACACGCGCTGCAAGCAAATGCATCATCAGGGTTATCATTGTGGACGCTTTGATTTGGATGGCTTTGCCACAGATGGCAGTGTCTATCCGCTGGAATGGAAGCTGGCCATGTTCTTTATGTCAGTTGGCTTCGTGCTGCTCTCCCTGACGGTTGCCGCAACGCTTTTGACCTGTTGCCGCCAGTCTGCCTTTGGCAAGAGCATACACAATATGACGGCCTGTGCACAGGTGCTGGCAGGTGAGTCTGCCTCCTACCATATTCCCCTAGAAGATCTCTAAACTAACTCTCTCTGAACTAACTGACAGGTATAACCGTTATGCTAGCACTGTTCCTGCATCCATTGGGTTGGCGGGCACCGCGCGTGCAGCGCTTGTGTGGCATGGAGGCGGAACCCTTCTATCCCGCTGACTGCAGCATAGGTAAGCAAATTGTTAACATCCGCATCCTCTCCCAAAGTGACTTAAATGATTCCCCCCCCCCCCTCTCACTCTCTCGGACTCTTTCCAGGCATCTCCTTTTATTGCGGCATCCTAAGCATATTGCTGACATTTGCCGCAGCCGGGATCAGCCTTAAGGCGGAGGCCTCCAACATGCGGACCCGTGTACGCAGACGCGTCGAGGCGGGTAGCAAGCTCGTCTGCATTCCGTAACAAACACAACTGCTAATGGGCATTTACACTTAATTTAATTTTGGATTTAACATAAATAAACATCTATATCATATCTATAAGAACGCTTAAGGTTTCTGGCAGATGCAACTGCAACTGCAGCGAGGGAGAACCACTGACTAGGATAATAGCAGTATCTTCATTTGCGCTTGCTCTTGCCTTTGCCTGGCGGTTTACCTTCCACTTCCGGCTTTGCCTTGGGTATGTAAACGCCATGGTTGGTCTTCTTCAGATGCGCAAACAGTTTGTTCTTTGAGTCGAAGACCAGTTTACAGGTGACGCAAGTGTGTTGCACGCCACATAACGTCGCCTCATCATCTCCGCTCTTTGCAGCCGGTGCTGCCGCTGGCTTAGGCTTTATTTCCGTTGGCGGTTTTGCTTCTGTTTCGGTCTTTTGTTTGCTGTTTGATAATTTGTTTCTGGTTTTTGTCTTTTTGGTGGATTTTTTGCCTCTGCTCCAATCGTCGTCGTCGTAGTCCTCAGTGTTGCTTGGTGTCGCATTGAAGTCAGCAGGCTGGGCATTTGCCTCATCCTCATCTTCGCTATCAACCACAGCAATTGGCGCTGCCTTTTTTGACTTTTTGCTCTTCTTATTTCGTTTACTTTGCTGCTTCTCCGAACTTACGTCGCTTTCGTGATCCACTTGATCACTTGGAATCTCACTGCCATTAAGATTGAGATCACCCAGGCTTTCCTCTGTCGCGTTGAGACTGTCGTTTTTCTCGTTAAATTCTTGTTCCTCGGCCTCCATTTGCTGGCGCAAGCGCTCAACATTGTCGCGATGCTTTTTGCTCTCCTCGTGATTGGTGCGAGCCTTTGCATTCTTGAAGGACTTGTTGCACGCTACACAGTAGAGATCGTCTACGTACTCTATCTCAGGCTGGCCTTCATCTTGATCGCTATCTGCAGTCGCTTCGGAGTCCACCTCAACATCGCTCTCTTCATCATTCTCGTCCGTATAGATGTCTGAATCACTTCCATATTGCTGCTCCAGCTGCCTTAGCTGCTCCTCGTAGCCATCGTTGACCACTTTATTAGCACGCACCGCAGCTAATTGTTCTTGGCGCTTGCGAAGTTGCTCTTTCCGCTTCTCCGCCTGCTTCAATCGATTGGCCTCAGCGCGCTCTTCCAACACGAGTCTGTAGGCCTGCACACGACGATCTCGCTTACGCACAAACGATACCAAATTACGCACCTGTATAGGGAATACAAGGATTAAATTGTTCATTTATTCTCTAATTCCATCTGTCGCTTACCTCTTCGTTGCGCTCCTTACGGGCATTTTGCACAATCTTCTTCATTTCCTTCTCTACTTTGCGCAATATGAAACGCTCTTTGATGTCTCTCACGTCATAGGGACAGAGCCATTCATATGTTTTCTTCGTGCTGTATGACAACCAGTAGGCGTAGAAAGGACCTACAACTTCCTCGTAGCTGCTGTCTGCATTGCCAAATTGTGGTGCACCCATCTCATCCTCGCTGTCCCTAAACTCAATATCCTCGGAAGCAATATTGTTAAAAACATTGCGGTATACACTATAGAATCCAAGTGAATCATTGCCATATCCTTTGTAGCAAGAGCCAGTAAAGTATTGAAAGACATCGAGGCAGTTCTCCGAGTAATCAGAATTCTTGCCACGTAGTATTTGTTCACGATGATTATCATACCAAGCGCGCTCCTGGGCATCGGAGAGCACTTCGTAGGCCTGCTGGATTAGCTGAAAGCGTTCCTTTGCCTCCTCCAAACAATCGGGATTTTTATCTGGATGCCAACGCAGTGCCAACTTTCTGTAAGCTGATTTGATGTCACTTTCAGCTGAGTCGCGGCAAAGACCCAGCTCCTCATAGTAGCAGCGCATGTTTAATGTTTAGCAAATACGAAATAATTATACGAACATCTGTACTTGCGCAAAAAGCTTGCCCGTGTTTCACAATAAATTGCATGGCATAGAGATGAGTTGCTCTAACTATCGATATGGTTTCAACGATTTCGATAGTCACTATTTTGTGGTGGCATACCGAGAGGCTTTAAAATTACATATAAATTTTGTTTTATTTATTTGCCTACTTTAGGGCATAGACACATATAAAAAATTAATATTTGATTTATTTTTATTGAATTATTTGTTATTTTGTTGTTATTAATCTGCATTGTTAAGATACTACTGTTGCTTTGTATAGATTTATCGGTTAACTTCTTAACAAAAGAAAAGATTCATGGCATACCATTGAGTTCGTTGCGATTTGGTGGTGGCGCATTCCGTTAGTTGCTTTTTTTACTTCAGCGTCGGCAGTCGCTCTCTTTTATCGCCGCGCAAACATCGTCACAGTCGCACACTTTATTGCTACCACCAAAAATAAAATAAGTCTTAGGCCGACACATGCACATACCAACAGATAACTTCTATAGACAGTGTAAATTCTGAAATAGAACCTCTTTTCTCTTGCAGCCTAAAAGAAGGCAACTATCTGCTTTTTAACTTATACGTTCAAACGCGCATATTTCAAAATAATTTGCATTAAAAAGAAAGAAAACTTCTACTCTCAACTAAATTAACATATATACTACGCATAGGAAGTGATACAACTCGTTTTAAGCCAAAGCATAAAGAAATCAAATCAAATTAAATATTCACGAAACAACAATTGAAAATAGCTTGACATAAAAATTTACAGTTACGTTGGATTTACAACCCAGGCTTCTTTTCGATCCGCATAAAGGGGAGAGTTACAGCAAACTCACAGACAGTCCAACACACTTACACACTCGTACACAAGTCCACGCACACCCACACATTGAAAGTTGAGTAACTTCGGCGCACAGCAGGAGCAGGAGCTGGAGGTGGAGCTGATGAGTCCTTGAAGCGGCAAAAGGCCGTGCATCTCAGCATACAAACAACCCCCGTCACACACCCATACACACTCACACTCACACACACACACATACACACAGAAAAGTTAGGCTGTAGGTGTGTGCCTGAAAAACGTCAACAAAAAATAAACAAACTCACACACACAAGACACAAACTGGCTGTCTGCCTACACACAAACACAAAAACACACACACAGCAAAGTAGTGTGTGTATCTGCCCTTTCATCTCGTTGCCGCACAATAAAAACAGGCGTAAAGGATATTATGAGGCAGCAGACATTTGCGAATAAGGTAATTTTGCATCATGTCCCAACACACACACACACACACACACACAGTGCACAGTTGAAAAAACTATAGCATACATTTATGAGCGCTCGTTTAGCTTCAGCATCCTTTGTGTTGTCATAAATGGATTTTCTTATCAAGGCAAAGTGGCCCCACGAGTCCGTTTGGAGCCATTGCATTGTCCCAGCTTTAGCATGGGATTGCATTTGGAGCTAAGCATAAAACTAAATGAAACCTTTAATTTGCAGAAACAATCCGTCCATTTATATATTTATCACTTGCTTTGAGTGGGGAGAGAGAGATAGAGACAAGGACACCCTAACAATGTTTGGCTCGAAGCTGCGCTCTTGGATGGAAACGCACATTGTGCGTCCACGCAAGAAGAACAACAAGCACAAGCAGGCGGAGAATGGAGGAAGCAGCAGCAAGGCGGGCACCTTGCCCCAGAGCAGCAATCTGAAGTCAACGACGAGTCCCGTATTGACCAGTGGCAGTGGCAGCCATAGCCACAGCATTGCCAGTCCGGTGCGACGCCGCGAGGTGTCGCCTATACAATGTCATGTGAGTATTTTACCCAGCATCCTCTAAAGAATCCAGAAGAGTCAGTAATAATAATGTTATCTCTTTTATTTCACAGACTCCCAGTCGCTATGGCTGGCAATCGCCAGATCAGGATACGTACACTATAACTTCTCCGAAGTCGGATAACTTGCTGTATGCGCCAAATCGCTATCAACGCCATCAGTCGCTGCCACCCCTGCAGCAGCTCCAGCAGCAGCAGCAGCAGCTGAGCGTGCCCAACAAGGATAGCTGCAGCTCCAGCGCGGACAAGTCACCGATGCGTGTGAACTGCTCTTCCTCCTCCATATCGTCGCTATCTTGGTCCACCGGCTCCAAGGAACCATCCATGCACTCCTCTGCCAAGCAGGCCAGCTACAAAGTGGAGCACGTTGAAGAGACCAACGAATATCATGCGCCAACCGAGGACGATGTGGATTACGAAGAGGTTGGTGCCCTGTTGCTGCGACCACAGCCGCCGCTACAGGATTACCAGCGTCCGAACTCTGAGAATTTGATTAGCCTTAAGCTGGTGTACGAGGAGGAGGAGGAGGAGCAGAACCAGAAGCTGCAATCTCAGTCCCGGCAGAAAAACAGCCAACATGTGCACTATGGGCGTCTCTTGCCCTCCAAACTGGCCGCCGTACAGCTGGGTGACTCTCTGGAGAATCTCACAGTGGCAGCCCCGCCGCCACCGCCGGCCGTGATCAACCGAATGCGTGCACCACGGGGTCTGCCGCGGGGCAACTTCATGCCCGGTCCACGTCCGCACAGTTTGTCCTCACCGGAGAGCGCCTACTCCACAGGCTATTCCACCGATGGCACCTCTCCCTGTGCCGTCAGTAGCAGCTCCAACTCGAATCCTCCTGCACCGGAGTACTACATCAACATGCGCAGTGGCACCCACTACTTCCCCAGTCGCTCCGTCAACTCGCTGGCCATCGAGGCGCAACGCTACAAGTTCGGCCTCAATCGCATCGAGGAGATGTCTCCAATGGATCCGCTGCCCAAGAGCAACTTCGGTAACGCCCTCGAGCCGAACCCTAGTCCATTGGCCTTACAGCGCTCCTGTCAAGGCGCCAGCAAGCTCTTTGAATGTGAGTAAAATGTGGCATGCAAGTAATTAAACCACTTAACCCATCCCAACACCTTTCCATTGCTTCTTTCTCCACGCCGTAGCCCCCTCGCCGAGACAACGTTCTCGCATTCGAACCAATCCCTGGTACAGCACAGTGGAGCACAGTGCACAGATAATGCCTGGGGGAAGGATGGAGGTGGATGCCACCAGCACCACCTCTACGACATCCTCGGGCATTAAGTCAAGCAATGAGCTGGAAGTGCGGAAAAACACCACCACAACCGCAACCACAAGCGACAGCACAACCACACCCATTAAAACCATCACAACAACATCAACAACAATTACAACCCCCAAGAAGTTGTCTGTGGTTGGGGCCGAGTCCTCGGAGGGGTCGTCGTCGTCCTCGACTGAAGTGGAAAATCTGCATGCACCACACACCATCAAACGGCGCCACTTGGTGGAGCAACAGCAGCAGCAGGTGGGAGTCGCCACTGTGGATGCTTTTCTGGTTAGCGACGATGAGGCGACACTCAACGAGATGATTGGCAAGTTTGACGAGAGCTATGTCTACGAGAAGGAGACGGACATACTGAGGTAAGCAGCTCGTGCACCACTCAAGTGGATGTGGCTGTTGTTGTTGTTGTCCGTTGCTCACTTCTCAGCCACTTGCAGCAGCGATTCGGATCTCACGGACTGTGCGTCTGAGTTGGATACGGGACAGGACGCGGGCGATGAGTGTGATACAGATGAGCTGCTGGACATTGACTTTATCGACACATCCTCCATACAGGAGGTGCTGATGGAGCGACAGGATCTGCAGCGCAATCTAGGCAGTTGTCAGTATTATCCAAATCCCAGTCCCCTTATCGTGCGACGCTTCTCGATGCGTTCCCGTCGCCGTAGCGCACAGGAGCAACAGGATCAGCAGCGTCGTCGCAAGCGCTTCCAGAAGACGCGCAAGAAGAGCTGTGAGCATAGGGAAAAGATGGGCAACTCGCCGTTGCGGGAACCACGTGGTAGTCGGAGCGTCGGCGGAACGCCCGTTTGCCTGCGCCGGCATCTCTTGGGGCCAAAGGAAAGGTAAATATTAATGCAGCAGACACCGGTAAATCTCTAACTCTAATTCTCGACAGGATCTACAAGACGTCGCCGCTGTCGAATCGCTCAAATTCTCTCATTTTTGGCAGCGTCACTGAGCCGCACTTTATGACGATCGCTGAGAGCGAGAAGGCGCTGATGAAGGCGGACCTGGAGGCGGACATGAAGTACAAGCAGCTCATCATGGAGGCTGAATCGCTGCTGGAATCCTTGAAGAACAGCTTGCAAAGGTGTGTTCATTCATTCATTCATTCATTCATTCATTCTATCTTTCCTTCATTTATTCATTCATTAATTCATTCATTCATTCAGTCATTCATTAATTCATTCAGACATTCAGACATTCAGTCATTCATTAATTCATTCATTCATTCATTCATTCATTCAATCATTAATTCATTCATTCAGTCATTCATTCATTCATTCATTTATTCATTCATTCGTTCATTCAGTCATTCATTCATTCATTCATTTATTCATTCATTCATTCATTCATACATTCATTCACTTATTCATTCATTCATTCATTCATTAATTCGTTCCTTATCTCATTCATTCATTCATACATTCATTCATACATTCATTCATACATTCATTCATTCATTCATTCATTTATTCATTCATTCGTTCATTCAGTCATTCATTCATTCATTCGTTCATTCAGTCATTCATTCATTTATTCATTTATTCATTTATTCATTTATTCATTCATTCATTCATTCATTCACTTATTCATTCATTCATTCATTCATTTATTCATTCGTTCATTCACTCATTCATACATTCATTCATTCACTCATTCATTCATTTATTCATTCATGCATTCATTAATTAATTAATTCATTCATTCAATTATTCATTCATTCATTCATTCATTTATTCAATCGTTCATTCACTCATTCATTCATTCATACATTCATTCATTCAATTATTCATTCATTCATTCATTCACTCCCATTATCATCTCAATGAACTTTTCCTTTATTTTCGTTAGCATTCCACGTGACACGCCCGTCGCCAGTCCCCGGCGGCTGAATCCCCTCGCCAACAAACGCGTGGAAATGCTAAAGCACAGTGAGGTGGAGTCCAAGAAACAGGCACCACCAGCCCCAAGCGTACCATCGACGCCACCACTGGAGTACGAATTGGCAGCAGCCATCAACAAACGAATCGAACTGCTCAAGTTTGAGACTTCTGCTGGAGCTTCGCCTCCCAACAGCCCCAAGATGGGCAGATGCAGTCCACGGAAGACTCATCTGACGAATTTTATGAATCAGAACGCACCACCAGAGTTGCCACCACGCAAACCACTGTCACCACAGCTGCAGTTAAATGGTCGACGACTTCAGGGCAGTCCAAAGAGCAGCCGACGGCAGATGCTGACGAATGGCAGCGACTCTGAACTGGAGGATATGGCCAATCACAACTACTTGCCACCGCAGCAGGAGCAGCAGCAACAGCAACCCTACAGCAACATGGACTACAATAATCGCAATGTTTCGGACAACCAGAATAACTTCTACTGTCCTCACAGTGAACCGCTGAAGCGTAAGGTTTATAAGGGCAGCAGCTCCTTTGAGCGGATTAAGAAAACTTTCGACTTGGAGTTGGGTGAGTAATTGCTTATATCTTTTATTTTATTACCATCTTAACCCAAGCTATTCCATCATATGCCACCCATTCCTATGCCAATCCGTCTTCTACAAGCCCATCCTATCATATAATTCTATCTTACTCTCATATTCTTCTTTATCACATACCCTGCTATTCTATCCCATAATCTCCTTGATCACCCCATTCAACCCTTACCAATCCGCGTCTAAAAATAAAAATAAACTCTAATATGAATACAATTTGAATCTTCCACCCGACAAGATATGAGTGAACGTCCGAAATCAGTGGGTTATTCCAATAAACGGCAGCAATCGAAGCTTTTGGCTTCGGTTTCAGCGAAAAGCTCGATGCAGGATATAACTGTAGAGTGCGCCAACAAACAGAAGCTTATTGTTAGCACCATTGTGGATCTGAAGCGTAGTCTGGAGCATCAAAGCTATCAGTTAAGTGGCCTAACTGAGGAATAGTTTAAGGAATCAATTGGGAAAAAACTATGCACTGATTGACAGCCGCAATTAATCCTATAATAATCATCAGTACTTCATACAATATCATCAATTAGACACATAAGAACGACAGGTAACAAGTCCAACATCCCTCAGACTAAACAGAAATTGAGTGCAATAACTATTTAGAGGAGCCTAGAGATAAGTGAAACAATTAATGGACTGGAGGAAAGCAGGTTATACGGTTATACATAGATTTAATGGGTATACATAACCTCAATTGATAGCATGTAGTGAGTAAAATGTTTTTGCGAGCTTTTATTTAATTATAGTAGTTAATTCTGTTTTGTTTTCGTTTTTTATCAGCCAAAAAGTTACTCTAGTTTTAATAGTATATTTTCATAGTTTCTCATCAACATATAAACGATTCACTTACTTAAACTCCCAGTCGAAAAAAGAGTGTTGAAAACACTGCAAACTATTTAGAGGAGCATCTACATGACGATATAATATCGATATTAGGCCAAATATCATAATCAATTAGACAAGATCATAACTAATTATCATAGCTGATAATACTCCTTAGTTATATTATTCCATACTCTTATTTAGATGTGTTTTATCGAATATATCGACCTCACAATAAGTATCTATACTACGTTCAACCATTATCGAACTAACGGATGACTCTGCTGCCAGATAAAGCAAATTTATTTAAGCATCGCGATAGATCGATGAATTGGTGGAATGATACCATAACGACAAATCTGGCGTTGACGGAGAGTTGAGCGATTCGTGATGATTTCATGGCATGAACGTAGTCTGTACTGAACTTGAGCTCATTACTAGACTTGGTAGTATTTCACTTAATCTTAACACATTTATACGTACGAGCATCAATTATGATAATTATAAACATAGAATTTTAAGTAAAGTAAATTCAATTATTACATCCATCCAAAAAATGATTGTTTAGCCAAATTGTTTGTAGAATACAAATTGTTTACTTGTTTCTTTTTCTTGATACATCGAAATTGATTGTCAGGAACTTGAATTTGAATTTGTTAATCGAGTATTGGCGAAAATTAATTCTGATTTCGAATTCGATATGAAAAGGCCAAAATGGTTGTAATTAATTAATTAATTATGTAATTGTGTTGTATGCTCATTATTTATGCATATTAACGCTATAGAACCTACACATAGCACACATAATACATACAAACTCGAAATTTACATGTAAGCGAATAATGTAACGTGATAATAAACTTAATGCAAATAACCAGTTGAGCTATGGTGTACACAATGAAGTAACTGCATCTGGAGTAAGTATCCCAATTTTTTATGTAGACATTTCGTTTCACTTTATATTACTTTGTATCACACCTAGTTATCGTTCCCGTAGCACCTGATCCCAAAAGTTAACCTATGTAGTTGTACCCATTAAACCTGACAGCTTGTGTCGACTTACGTCGACAATGTGTCTACTTTCAATTAATTTACCTAATGAGTTTCAACCTGGCGCGACACTTGACCGCCAAGTTGAAGAAATCAAAGTACAGTTTTCACATTTATTTATTTATCACATTCCACAAAACTCTGAGCTTTAGTTTATCGACTAATTCGCAGTGCCCACTTCAGTCGGGACTTTAGCACTTCCACCAATTAATTTATGCTCTTTAGTGGGGGCTCCCTTCTAAGCAACCTTAAGACAATCCAACGAGCTTTTTGATGATAAGAAAAATTCACAAATAACGCATCACTATCGAAATATATTTACATATCTCTCATCGAGTAAGTAGAGCTTAATAAGACTGGTAAAGAACTAAGAACTTTGAATTCAAAATAAATGAACAGATTAAGTATATTTATCAGGTTTCTTTAAGCCAAAAAATAAGACTGGAAAATAGCTGAACTAGGCTTGTGGGTTTTCAAATGTCCTCCTTAATCTCTAGATCCAAAACATATAGATTTATAGATGGTTTTATTCCATTTTATTTAATCGGGATTAAGTTTCATCATGAAGATTCTAGTCTTTGAAACCCAAGCGGTCGCTATGGCACCTACCATTGTATGTTCGTATCATCCTTAACATTAAATAAAGGGCCAATTTGTGTTTAAACAATACTAAAGTCTTCCTGTATTATTTCGATTGACGGCTTTTGTCTTCAATGATTGACAGTCCAGCGTCGCGACGCTGCGGATGCTGTTGTTATTTGCAAATGGAAATTCCAGAGGTGATCGGCGCCGTCTCGTTCATTATTATTCCTTTTAGCTAAAAATAAAAATAAATGTTCTAAGAATCACCAGAAAAGCAGCGCAATGGAAAATTAGCAGAAACAACGCTACAACAACTTGTTGATAATTATGAAAATGTGGGTAAAGGGGCAGAACTGGACGTGGGGAGAGCAGACATGCCCGACTGGAATATCAATCGTATTGGAACGCATGCGTAAAGCATGAATACAATAAAAGAGCTTTAATTGGAGTGTTTCGACGGAGGCCCGACCTATGTATGTATCTGCTACGGATGAAGAGAATGGAGGATGCGAAACTGGTTCGAAAATGTGCCTCTGGCTATGGCAAAAGGGGCACGAATGCAATACAGAGAGTGTACAGGGGCTGCATCAAAAAGCTCTCTGAAATTCCAATCATAATCTGTTACTCTATAAAAAAGTTGTTAAAAGGTATATACACTATTGCGTAGCTAGCTGTTATTTTTTAATGAAATCAGTTTAAAACAAAAAAAAAACAATTTTATTATTTTATTCAATCAAATTTTATAAATTTAACACGTGAGTATATTTTAATATCATTAAATCCTTACGTCAATAGCTGTTTTGCAGTTTTAGCGCATTTTATCGTCGACTATAACATCAGCTTCGTACTCGTGTTTTTTGCACGCTTCGGAATAGCTCGGCAGCAGTTTTCGTTTTCAAGCTCCAGCACATAATACATATGCGCATGGCTTGAAGCTTTTGTGTCTGTCGCCGACATGTTGTCTCTCTGTTATGTTTTTGTTGTTGTTATTAAACGTCTTTTCGCTTTGTTGTTGCTTTTTGACCATAAACTGATACACTAGCTGTTGGCTTCAACGCACTCGCACTCGCAGCTGCTGCTGCTCGCGCCGCTGCCAGCTCCACTGTTTTTTTACCCATGAAGGTCATACCCAACGCTTGGCATTCAGATTCAAACCGAGCGGCTGCGCTTGCGCCGTGTGCTGTGCGCTTAACAGGTGTGGTGGGCAGAGCGGCGGCAAGTACAGTCAAACTGCTAGACCGACAGGGTAGTAGGGGAGGGCTACGCTGCGTTGTTGTTTTGGCAGTTATGAAACTAGTCCAATGACTTGCTGGGCTGTTGTTGTTGCGCTTTGTGAGCTTTGACGCCTCTTCTTGTAAGCGTGTAAATGTATGTATGTACATATGTATGCATTTGCACCTACTCGATTTATATACACAAACACACACACACACACACACACATGCTTGTACACATGTCTTCATTCTGTAGACCACAAAAACCATGTTTTGTTTAATAAACAACAATTTTTCGATGCCCAATGCATTGCTCAGCATTGAAGCGACCCCCAAGCAGCCAAATGTATGTACATATGTCTATGTATGTATATGTGTGTGTGACTGACAGCCGCCCAATCCATAGGCTGGCCCCTAATGTCTGACCAGTTCTCAAGATTTCGTCAGCCACTTTTTTGGAGGTAAGACAAAATGTACATACGCATTAGAAATAATTAATTTACGCATTAAGGTACCATTTTGGCCGAATTTCGCAACGTTTGCTGAATATCATTAAATGCTCAATCAATGAGGTTAAGCCAAAGGTTTCACTTGCCTGCAAATTGGCAATAAAAACTAAATAAATGTAAAAATCAGCTGCGTCATGCAATAATGGGCACAATATTGTCATTTGAAATTTGTAAGCTGCTGCGTAGATGTTATTCTGGTTCTAAGTCGGTAACGATCTACAATGCTCTCGATCTAGATCAATGAACAGATCCTAGGTATACTTATAGTATTTTACCCTCGGTTCAAAGTCCAATGTATTACGGACACACAATAGCTGCCACGTCTTTAAATAGTACTGGGTTTTTTACGGGGTTTTCTGACATGATATGCTTAATTGTTGTCTAGAACCGGCTTCCCGAAAGATTTATCGATATCGAAATCGAATTGAATTGTGAAGTCAGGTGTGTCTTCTTCTGAATGAGTGGCCAAGCTGGAAAGCCTACTGACGTCACATTGCCCGTTTTTTTATTTCCTTTTTATTGTAGTAGTGTAGTGTACTACAACTTGAAGCTAATTAACTACGAGTATTCAATTAGCGGGTATTTCACATTGAGTTGAAAGAGTGAACTTCAGAAATGCGTTCGGTATTCCGGATTCAAGCGTTCGCATTTAAGATATATAAACTAAGCTCATAAATAAGGAAATCTGTTGATGTGGCTGCTCATATTGTTGCTATTGTTTTGATTTGAGCACACTGGGTACTGCCGCAGAATGCTCGTGAATGAATGTATCGGCATCTCCGTCGTAGTCATGATTTAGCGATTTGCAAGAGCGTGTTTATGTGTATATGAGGTTGCTTTATGTGTGGAATTTCGAGTTTTCGGACTTTGTACTACTGGCTTGCCATGAACCAGCGCTTGGCCGCCAACCCATCACAGACAGAGCTATAGCCAGAGCCAGAGACAGAGCCAGAGACATAGCCAAAGCCAGATACGTTGGCTGGAGACGCGGCGCGAGTGCCAAGTTCGTATAGTTTACATTGTTAACGTGATATATCGGATCATACGATCATACCTATGTATGTGTTAGCTATTCACCGATCTATCCATTTATATCTCTTTCTTCTCTACTGCTATCTCTCTCTACCTGTCTCGGTAATCATTGCGCACTGGAACGTAGGCTCTAATTATTCAACAATGGAATGAGGGCGGGTCTTGTGGGATCGGGCTCGGGGCTCGGGGCTCATTGCAAGCTCATGACAGCATAATGCGGAATTCTAATCTCGATTATGGCTAGAACCAAAACTCATAGCACTCACCATAACGATCATCCATGATCAATGAACGAAATGCTGACAACTATGAGTTTGGCAAACAGGAAGAATATATTCAAATTCATGCATCACTAAGGCATTGGATCAGTTGGATAAACGTCTAACGGAAATAATTAGTCAGAAATTATAGTTTATGAATAGCTAACTATAAGTTTATGTTTTGTTTTACTTTTTGTATCTCTTTGACACACTTGGAGCTTGGGGTTAAATACAACGGAAGTATTCTCGCTTCGGAAATATTCATATTGATTAATATATCTTTTTAAATGTATTTAAATAATTTAAATATAATGCCGTTTTTCAAGCAGTTAAGGTTATAGTTTCAAAGCTTATGGCCAAGTCGCTAGTTGTAGGTTTAAACTATAAGTTTTCCTGAGCATTACTTTGTGTTGCCACATTGTCAACAAGCTTCACCGATGATTAATTCGCATTCACACTCGCATTCACACTCGCATTCACACGTGATATTATTCATTTCCGAGTGCAGTCTTCTTCTAAGATTCTAAAGCTGTGCTTGCTGAAGAATTCGGGGGCCTTGACTGACTGTTAACCTTGCAGCGATCATATGTGATATTACCCCAAAACTCCTCTCTCCCCGCTCATCCCCCCTCGTCCCATGCGCACTTTGAGTTTGCACAACAAATTGAGGCCACAACAATTACATACTTACTTTATTTAGCTTGAATTTTGAGAGCTGCGGAGAAGTGCTGAGTCAGCGTGAACTTTCTTCTTTTTGGACGCAGAAACAGGTTGTTGCCCAACTTGGTCGTTCAAATCGTTACTGAAAACACTGAGAACTTGTTAATAGACTTTACATATGGAAATATAGATTGGAGGACGTCGGTGTCATCAATCAGTTAACAGCTGTAACGTAATACCGACTGGTTATGCCAAAGTGTTGCCCAACTCAAGGCAACAACAGGGGGTCAATAAACGGAAATAAAATACATGAAGATGTCTATTCAATCGAAACTAAATGAAACTAAAACTTTAAGATGCCGCCGCGAAAGACAGTATAAAAAATATTGTTCGACCATTTCCGGCTTCGCTTGTGGCCCAAAGAAACAACGTAACGGTCGCAAATTCAATTTCCGCTATTGGTAGAATCGCAGTCAAAAACAAGTTTCGACTCGCATTGTCTCAAATACATATTTTGCCTATAGATATAGATAGATAAAAATACGTTCGTATATTTATGATAAACGAACGAAACTGTCGCAATTTGCAAATGACTTAGCACCGTCAGCGTCAGCGTTAGCGACCCCAACCCTAACCCCAACCCCGAGAGCGAGACCGAGACCGACTCGGCTCATAGCTCCATAATATTATCATCAATAAAATCCAATCTAGTTTTATTCGTTTGTTTCTCTACTACTCTTGCCATTATTCTCACACGGAAGCCTTTCATTGAAATTGATTTTTGCCAAAGACGTTAATTGAATATGGCAAGAACTCTTAGCAATCAAACGACGCGTCGTCTAGAAGTCTCTCTCGGCCAAAAGCCCATAATAAAACAGTCAACAAGCGGTTGCACGTTCCACAACTGTCAATGGTAGAAACCGTTCAAATTGCTGAAACCACTCAAGTACAGTGTCTTTAAATCACGAAACAAGTTCATGGCTTAATTAAATTGTTGCGATTCGTATGTCCACCAGAGATATGGCCATTCTTGTTTATATTGCCAGCCATGGCCCACAGCCCAAGACTCAAGTGTCAATAAAACGGGCCCAGATAACAGCTATTATTCGTATTACCAACTATTCTGTTTACGTATATGAATCTAGAGTCGCCTGATCGATAGGTGAATGTGATTAGGCTCTTGGCAATAGACTCGTCGCGTGGGCGTGGTCTTTCTTTAGAACACTTTAAATAGCCCAAGAGCTATCAGTGGAAATGTTCCAAGTGCCACAGCTGCGGTTCTCTGTTTTGCTTACCTTGTTTACTATGATTCATACCCAAGTTCAACTAACATCCTCTCCATAATAAATAATTCCATTTGCAGTTCTTACCAGTTTAGTTTTCGGGAAACTCTTATCAAAGTTTCGATTTCTCAGCTAGAAAACATTCCCATACAATATCTACTTGCTAGATAATGCTTCTTCTTTGAGCTTCCGCTCAGGAGTGACAGTAACAGTGAATCCCACTTGGAATAGACAAGCTCAAGAAGTTGCTAGATAGTTTCAATAGAGTATATTATTTATGATGATTAATAATCATTGCAATATTCCCCAGCATTCTTTACAAAGCTTTTAGCTGGGTTAGATAATCAGTTAACTTATTGCTGCAGCTTGGGACGACAATAGTCATAGTCAACACAGACAAGTACCCTTACCTAATACTCTGTAGCTTAACTAAATGCGAGAATTGCTAATACTATAAAGGACAAATTGCTATTGCTAAACTTAGTAGGTATTTGCTGCGGATAACAGGGTAGCTGCTTACCAAGTACACCCAACTAGAAAGCTCTTATTTGTCTTTCGCTAATGAAAGTTTGGCTGCCTTATAAACAAATTGAGATGTAAGAGAATATTCTATAGAGCTTCATGTTTACTTGCGATCTTTTAACGCTCGAGTCCCTTATTGTTTATTATCTTAATTTATTTGCTAATAAAAAAGATTTGTCGTGTACTTTGCACGGCCAAACAAAAGGTAAATAAAGTCATTAATGCTTTAATTGACACCATAGCCAATGTTGACTGTAGTTGTAATCATTATAACACATGTTTATGTTTATTGATGGTCATTGCCACCGCTGCCAACTGTTTGACCCAATTGGAATTTGCACCGAACTTGCTATCTATCGATAATTATGATTGCTATTTATCGTAACTGTAATTCGGTAAACAAACAAATCGAAAGAACTCGAAAGGAGCGATGGCGAGAAAGAGCGAGCAGAAGCGAAGAGAAAGATTTTATAAAAATATCTTTTGTATTTTCTAAATAAAATTTATTTACGTATAAATAATTCTCATTTCACATTAACAGTGTGTGTTGAAAGTCTGCGCCTCTCTCTTCACGCCAGCAACATGCGTGTGTATGTGTGAATGCTGCTCATGTGTGTTGTGTGTGTGTGTGTGTGTGTGCTGCCGTGTCACTGTGTGTATACATTTATGTACATATTGTGGTTGCTGTCGCTTTGGGATTGGCAATTACAATAACATCAACGGATTTATGTTTGTTTTTTTTTTCGAAATTATATTTCTTGTACTTGAACATTTTGTTGTTTAACATTTCGAGTTTGTTATTAATAATTGTTTACTTAACTAAACAGCATTATTATTATTGTTGTTGTTGTTGTTGTATAAGAAACTATAAACTAATATATAGCATATTTAACATATACAATTAATCAAATGACAGACCGAGGCAGAATCAAATGAAAGACAAATAGGATAACATTTTCATTTTGTATTGACTGTGACTCTCCACCTATTGGGTCAACTATTAGTTTGAGTATACATCTCTCTAGGCTGGGGCAAGGCCGCATCCATTGCTTGCGTATATGCATATATATATATATATATATATATATATATATGTGTGGAGCAGCGCGTGTGTTAAAGGAATGATCTGCTCTTTAGAAACATATACAAATACTCACGATGAGCTGCAGCCCCCCACACCCTCACCCACACCCTATATCATTCTCTCTCTCTCTCTTCACACATTTGAATTTTTCCATTTTTCCAATTTTCTTTTTGCTTGTTGTACCCGTCAACCCAAAAATACAAATTACGAAGAGAAATTACATTTTTATCGAACGACTTAAACGCAAATTTATAGTTATCGTAATCGCTATCGCTATCGCATTATCGTAATCATTATCAATATTACCTATACAATCCCCAATCATGATTATAACCCCCCCGCGAAATTATCAAAAGAATATATGTGTATATAGATAAAACACATGCGAGTTAGACATATATGCATATAGATAATAGTAGACATAGACATAGCTATAGATATAGACGTAGAGTTATACGAGTTGAATCCGTTTCCCCCATTCACCCACTAGACGGGTCCAATATCACTTTGGTATCTGGCGGTCAGATAGTTGGCCGCCTCTGTCATTTGTTCCAGGCACTGGTACAGACCATTCAGATGTCTCTTACACCGCTTCGCCAAATCCGTTGCCTTATCGCCGCCAGGGGATTTGGTTTTTTGGCAGGCATCGATAATGTCGCTGCCATCGCTGCTCTGTGCATTATCGCTCTTGTTGCCATCGGACTCGAGGCCGGAATCGATCTCGTTCGATACATCCGAGTCCGAGTCGCTCATGTTGCTCACGGATGTGGCGGACATCATTGATGCGGTTGAGGTGCGTCTCGCGTGGCCCTTGATCCCCCTGCTGCTGATACTATTGCTCCCACTGTTGTTATTGTTGCTTGTGTTTTGGCGTTGTTGTTGTTGCCTTTGTTGTTGCTGTTGCTGCTGCTGTTGCTCCACTTCTAGCTTTGTTTCCAGCTCCGCCTCCGTCTCAGTAGCCTCATCATCTTGATTGGCCGTCCACAGCAAGTCGTTCTTCAGGGAGTTTAGCATATTGTACAGATTGAACAGCTCCGAGGCATTGAGAAAGTCTTGGACATTCTTTGAATGCGCCGCACCACGTTTACCCTGTGCGCTGGAGTTCTGTGTTAGCTGATTGGCGGTTGAGTCCTTCCCCGTTGCAGGTATTATATCAGTGCTATCACCGATCTACAGTGTAAGGAAGGAAAGATCAAGATAGATGACAGATAGATAGGGATTAGAATGGGCTTAATGGGCTCCACCGAGGTGAGCTGGAATGCGAGACCAACCTGACGATCCATGAGCCTGCATGGCACCAGTATGGTATCATCCATAATGTTGACAGTTTTCACAAACTTCTCCATTACATTGACGATGCTGTCTTTGGAGAACTGCTGCTCATCGTGGCGCGCAATTCGACGCAGGCAGTTCCTGTAAGAGCAAAAGAAACAGAAACAGTTGAGTTGAGTTGAGTTGGGTTGAGGGATTCTGCTCGTACAGTTGGCTAACGAAACCAGTCTCTAACTCAGACAATAGACAATGGGGCCCATTCAAAGTTCCTCCCCAAACAACAGATGACAAAACGTGTCGTCGTCGGTCAGTCTGCCACTTGTTCTTCGATTCTTAACATTTCCTGTATCTTCTTGGCCACAACGTGTTAGCCATATGATAAATACCAAATTGATTTCGAGCTATGCAAATAAGTCCGACGTCGCCTCGTGTCGTTGTCGTTCGCAAATTCAATTTGTATAAAAATGGAGACCAAAAACCTGTCAGCAGATTTCTATTTCTGTGACTGTGACTGTGTGTGTGTGTGAGTGTGTGTGTGTGATAGTCTGTGTGTGAAAGAGTGTGTCTGCCCAGGTCTGCCCCTTCTTCTGGCCCGACTCAAGCCACGTGCCTGCGCTTGAGAAAGTTATACAAGCGCCTCTATTAGCCACAAGTGTCCCCTGCTGTTGCTTTCTTTCCTCCTCCCCCATTCCCCCTCTCCCTGCTTACAACACCATTTGCTACATCATTAACCTGCTGTCGCCGGCAAGTCTCTCCGTTCATAACATCGTATCAGCAGACGTCGTCTGGAGTCTAGAGTCCAATGTTTGGAACTGAAGTTGCGTCTCTGATAACTGCAGCAAATTCTAGCCAGACGGGTCAGCGGGGGGAATAGGACGGTGGGGGAGGGAAGTGGAGAGATAACATAGCATAGCATAGTCGAGAGCATTGCGCCTGCTAGCCGCGTGATCACATTGCCGGATCGCCATTGTTGTGGCCCCCAAGCATTTCAAGCATTGATAAATTTGGATTGAAGGCCCTGCGCATATGTCGCCGTCGCACCACCCAACCCAACCCAACCCAACTCAATCAAGCAGCAAAACCACCCCCACCCATCGTCTAGACTCAAGACCTCTATTGATAGTTCTTACAAGTTGACACGCGAGTGCCGCGTGCGCTCTCCTCCTCCTCCTCCTCCCCTTCCTCTCTTTCCCTGCTGTCTGTCTGTCTGACCAACAACCGAATGCCATGTAGCAAGCGAATGATATCGTCCATGGGGAGGCGTGTTCATGGCAGGGGGCATACCCTGTAAGTTTAAAAGCTTGCCGTGCATTCTTGTAACTCGACAGCTATGATTAAAACAAGTTCAGCTTGTGCTCTCTACGTCCAAAAGACACCCGTCGTAAATCGTTGACTTCAATCGCTTCGATAAAAAGGAAGCTCAAGCATATACCCAATAACCATATACCCTGATTGAAGTCACATCAAAATTGTACAGGGTATAGTTGGAGCAATCAAACAAATTGCAACCTGCAATTGACTTATCTGTGCTAATTCATAGTGTAGGCAACTTGTATTCTTCAGTCTGATTCATTTTATTGCTTTGCAGGGTATGCACTGAAAGGGAATGCTCAATTTAAAGACGCAATTGGAAATCTACATATCAGATTCGCTAACCTCATTTCAACCAGGCAAGTATATGCATATTTATGGGATCGATTTTCCGCTGACTGACACTTTTATAATTATACAGGGTATATACAAGCCAAATTTGCATAACTGAGCTCATATGTGCTAAGCTGATGTCAACTACTACAGATGTTATTGAGTTAATAACAAGTGGTTGCTTATCTAAGGGGTATATGTAGTGTATATACATAGAAATTAAACTAAGCTGGGCTCAGTCTCTTGTTTATGCATATTCATTAATTTGATTCACCCATTGCATCACTTTTAAAAACTTTGTTTACAGGGTATCTTCAAAATATTTATGCAAAATCAAAGCGCGCAGTTATCTTATCAGCAATAAACTTTCGTCCGCCTCACACTCGTAATTAGCCCGACAATGAATGAAGTGTTTATATAGTGCAAAATCAGGCGTTTCTTTTTTTAGCGATGTTCATTTGACTCAGTGAAAATCTTGGACACGCGCCAGCAGGAGATGAGGTGATTGGGTAAGTGGGTGGGGAGGATGAAATTGAGGTCGATCAACGTTATTGACCTTTTGTGTGCGCCACTTGCCCATAGGAAATACTTAATTATACAACAAAGCTGCCACAACAATTGTGCCGCAAGAATATGCTGCCGGCAGCGACTGTGACAACATTAGGAGAAACAGGTCGGAACACGCCATCCGAATCGACCAATTGCGAAGCGGCACTGAGCGAGTTTTCTGATTAACTCGCCGCGTATCTTAAAGGTGTATTCTCAGTTTGTCGCCATTGTCTACATTTTTTTCTATTGTCGTGTGTCAGTTGAGGCGGCAAAAAGCCAAGCGTTAAGCTGTGGCACACCTGGAAACACCTGACCAATTGCCTGGCTGAGGTGTGTGAAGTGGGCCAAGTCAGGCACGCGACACGGGTCCAGTTAAGACATGCGCAGCAGCTGCGCGGCATACAACACAGAAATCAGCCGATTTCTGAATATTGTGGGCTTTCGGGACGCGTAACGGGGCGACAAACGGGGCAATGGCAAATTTCGAGTGGCAAGAGAGAGAAAGACAGAGAGAGCGCGTTTACTCTCTTAAGCAATTATGTTCTCTTATATGTGGCGTGATGTTTTTAAAGCTGCAATACGAGCGAGGGAGGAAGATAAAAAAAAGAGCGAGCGGGAGGCAGCTATGGCAAGCTGTACGATTTTTAGATAAAGAGACGCTGGTCATGTTGCAGTTTGTTGTTGTTGTTGTTATTGTTAGCCAGCAATATTTGCAAAGTTGGGCAACACTTTTTTTAACACAAATTGACCAATATTTGTTAAATGTTTTTATTTTTTAACGTTTCTCCCCCTGACTGACCTTCAAGGTATTCGTAAACTCAGCATAATCGATAAATGTGTAAATCGATATTAACATGTGGCAAATTCAAATTCTATATAATAAATTATGAATACATGAGTTGAGTATTATGGGGCCGCAGCAACTTTAAACTACAAGTTTTATTGTAGTAATACAAAAATCAAAACGCTACCATATTTATGTATGTACATACATACATAAGTTTAAATATGTACATAAACATACTTTAGTTTACATATGTACCTACGTCAATCAGTCAAGTTTAAGGGGCTGTGAATCACAAAATTTATGATTATATTTTATTTCTACTAGTGTTTTTTACCGTCTTAAGGGCGTGAGGCTCATAATTATTGGTCATACTTTTCGCGTTGCATTAATGCCTTGCCAGATGAGTAATAGCTTCGAGTATTATCGATAAATGACAAGAGCGCCAACAGCTCTGATTAGAGTCAGTACGATAAAATTTGTGAACGATTGGACGATGAAAAGGGATGGGGAATGGACAGTGAGGTTCGCGATTTTATTAGTTTAGTTTAAACAAACACAAGCTCACACGATCCCAGTTAAAATATATGTATGTATGTACAATGCATGCATATGCATGAGCACTCACACACTCGCATGCACATATGTATGTATATGTATACAGCTATAGTCCGATTGTGTCATATTAGGCAGCAGCGTTGTTGCCTTTGCTTTTTTTCTTCTTTCATGTTTTGAATGGCCGTCCGCATCATACGATAAATTTTTTGTATCTTGCTTGTTTTTTTTTTTTCTTCTGTCGGTGCAAACGAAAGAGAAAATGCCGTGTAGCCAGGCCAAGGGGTGCGGTACTTGCGCTCCGCCACATAGACAGAAAAACAGAGAGAGCGAGCGTAATAGATGTGAGCGAAATTGTGTGCGTTGTCCCCTCCCTCGACGGACCAGCTTCTTCAATTTAGCAACTGCTTTAAATTGAATTTAAACACATTTTAACTAGAAACTCGCGCTTGCCCAGCCCAAAACTGGACCCATACTAATACTAACAATAAGAGACCGAGTCAGAGACATATTCCTCATCATCAGCCGCTGTCCGCTTTGCTGCTGCTTTGCACCGCACCGCTCTTACACTTACCGACTAGTCTCCAGTTTGGTGAGGTCTGAGTATCCGCTCATTGTGCTGTGCTGTATTTCAGTATTTGTTGTTTGGTTTATGTGGGTTGCGTCTGTTACCAAAATGGTTTACAGACGTTTTAGGTTTATACTTATAAGCTGACACAACAAGTTAATTGATACAAAAATTTTCTTTTGCTTTTTATAACACATACACGCGCACTTTCACTCGGTGTCCGTGTTCGCCTGTGATGTGTTTGTGTGCGGGTTTCTATTTCTCTTCTGTGAGTTTATGTTTGCGTACGGGCCTCAGCTGATTTTCTTGCGTTTGTATTCTTTGCGTGACGACTACGAAAACTGACTGCAAGCAAATGATTGTTGCTATTACGAAATCTGCAGACTTTTGTTACATGTAGTTAGTTAATCGCTCGGTACTAGCTGCTGCGCTGTTGCTGCCGACACGTTTGCTTATTATTGAACTCGAATACGATTTGCGTTGATTTTGAAACGTTGCTGCCGTTTTATGCCAAAATAATCGCTCATGTACACACGGTGCTTAAATATGACTCTGACTGATGGGGGGCTGCTGCACAAACCTTTAGAGCTTCATTTATATCAAAATTCTAAGCAGTTTGCACACGCACCGTTGTTGTCACGATGAACGACCGCTACGAACGAGTTTCGATTTCAAAGTGACAAGAGCAGTGTATGGTGTGGCCGTATACTCCTTGGCGAAAAAATCCCAACCGTAACAGCGCGACGACACTGCATTGTGGAAATGTCTAAATACCTGCTAACAATCGCAATAAAATATATCGAATATCTAGATGATCGCGCGCATTTTTAAATTATTTTTGCTTTATTTCGCTGTTTTTTTTAAACATACCTGCCATCTAGAATATTTTTTTACGGTTCAAATTGACTTTTCGCACTTAAATATACATTTTTAAGCCAAAAGCGGGAAAAAACGAATAACGGAAGCTTTTTTTTCACTTTTCTTTTGATTTATTTCTTATTTATGGACGGATCTTGAAACCTTCCTCATTGCTTCTATGTGCCATTGCGCAAGCACCTGCTATGTTAGAAGTGTCTACATTGAGAAAAGTGGATATAATTGTTTTGTTTCTTCGTGGTTCGATTTGTTTGGGAGGGGTGTGTGAGGTTTCGAAAATCTAACACAAACTTCATCTGGAGAAGCTATTCTGGGCTCATAATGCCGAATTTTGGTTCATCTCTTCTAGTTGCTGAGATCTATGCGCCCATATATACGGTCCTTTTTTCCAACTTCATTCTGGTTGCAAAAAAATTCAGAAGTGTAAAGCGCAATTAAAATAACTTTCCAATTGGTTATGTATTATCTCATCAGGCGTTACACCCCAGTCCAAGTCATATTCAATTTTCATGATAATGCGAAATGCCCATTGTAATCTTCCAATTGGAAAAACGATATTATTCCACGTTTGTACAAAATCATTTAGGCCAAACTAAAATGATGATTTTATTCTCTTGAAAACAATTACTAATCATTACCGCCTTGTCTAGCAAAGCATCGACGACCTAATGACCTGCAGTCGCAGCCTTGGCAGCCAACTCATCCTCCTTGGCGTGCAAAGCGATGAGCTCCTGTTTCTTGGTGGCAATGCGCTCTTCACGGCGTTTGCGGGCCTCACGCACCTTGGTTCGCCTGGCCTCAGCCTGGTCAGCCAACATCTTGCTGCGCTGCTTCTCGGCCTTCTTTTTGTGAATGTACTCCATGAGAACACGCTTGTTCTTGAACACATTACCCTTGCACTTCATGTACAGATCATGGTACAGATGGCGATCAATTTTCTTGCTGTCGCGGTACTTCTTAAGCAAACGACGGAGCACACGCTGGCGCTGCATCCACAGTAACTTGGTGGGCATACGAGCGTTCGCTGTACCCTTGCGCTTACCGAAACCACAGTGGCGACCCTTGCGGCGAGCCTCAGTGTTCTTGCGCACACGATAGCGGGAATGCACCACGACGGGCTTCTTAATGATCAGACCATCCTTGATCAATTTGCGTATGTTTTGACCTGCAATTAAGATGTCCGATTATTAGCAATGTGCAAAACGCACTTGATATTCAATTCGTCAAATACTTACGCGAGTTTGTGTTGGCGATTTCGTTGATTTCATTGGGATCCAACCAAACCTTCTTCTTGCCGCAACGCAGTACTGAGGCTGCGAGCCTCTTTTGGAGCTTTAGAGAACTGAAATAACAAATTCAAAATTTACAAAACAGCGTGCCATGAGTTCCAAATCATGTGTGTATGTGTGCGTGCGTATGTGTGAGCGATTGAATATGGTCTCCACACGTTCAGGTTATTTCACAATTATTGCTCTCTAAATGAACTGCACTCATTTGTGCTACATAGAGCACATAACGAAACCCCTGATGAATATCCTTCACACATTTTAGCACAACAAATAAGCAGTAAACACACAAATTCATAAATTTCACTATACCTCATGCTGTCGACCCTTGCTCGTCGTGGCTGGGAAAGAAAGAAAAATTTGACACACGGAAATGACTGCCATTTTCGAGAATGTATGCTGTCAAAAAGCCGGTTGCTATGAATGTAGGACCGTTCGCTCGCTGTGAAAATGCAACAGTGTGTTAACAGCACTTGCATAACTTCGAAATGCTTATATCGAAAATGTTATCGATAGCACTGGCCAAACAGCTGTTTCATATAGGAAAAAGCCAACCAAAATATTGAATTTGTTATTAAAATCAGTTAAGATGCAACACACTTTAAGGCGCTGCCTAACCATGGCAACCATACCGAAAATGCGATGCTATGCAACATTGCCACATGCTCCCGAACAGAACAAAAAGCAGGCCAGCAGAAATCAATTGCCTCGTCTAATGGAGTTTCCGGAGATCATATGGCCATCGGCACTAAACACAATTAAAAATTGGATAACAGTGCAGTTTATTATTCGTCCATATTTTGATAGCGAATTTCAGATTAAAGATTTCATTTATGGCGCCAAGCAGGCGCTTCAGGTGAGCTATTTAATGGCTTAATATATGAAATGAAAAGAATTCAATCGAACTCATCGTCATCCAGGTGGTATCCTCTAAATTGAATGGTGGTGATCTAAATCAATTGAAAGATCTTGTTACCGCCGATGCCATTGCCGAGCTCAAGCCGGTCGTACAGAAACTATCGATGACCCAAAGGAAACAATTGGAAATCAATGAGAGCGACATATACCTCTCGTTTCCTTACCAGATCGGCATCATATTCGATGATGCTAATGATAAGCTGCAAAAACGTTGGGTTGAAATCACAATGGTTTTTCATGTGATGCGGGGACTATCCGAAATGCGTGAACGTGGCGAGGAAATTCCCTGGAATATGGGGTAAGCAATATGAGTTTCGCTTGGTGGGATTCTTTCCCATGCTAACGTTTGTAAATTTTAGTACCATGCCAGAGTATCAGGATAAGGTTTTCATATGCAACTATCGGTTTAAGAAAGAGTTCACCGCGGGACAACAGTCAGACTGGACCATCAATGTGGCCAATCACTTTAGGGCCATTGACCTCATCAACGAATCCAAATAACAAAGAATATCGTTGCGGCAATGACAATGGATTCATAAATTTAGCTGTAATCTATAAACCATACGATGACCCATGAAGTTTGCAATTTGCTCGTGGCTAAAATCTTTTGGAATAAAATTTGCGTTAAAATTGTATAGGTATGAGACAGAAAATGCAATTGTTTATTACGTAGTTTTAAATAACGAGTACATTTTGGATGTTTTAGTTAATATTGATATATTGCTATTGCTCTGTTTGTTGCTTAAGTTGAATGCTGCTGTTTCTCGTACTTGGCCCTGTAGATGCCCTTCGAGTCATATTTGTCGAGGAGCTTCTTCCAGTCGGCAGCTTTATTAGTTCGCAGGTAATTGATCACCTTGTTGGAATTGCGGCGCTGCACGTCGGTGCACTTGGAGCACTCCGACTCGAGGGCATCGGGCAACAGGCGCTTCAGCTCGCGGCCCTCTCCCGTACAGGGACCTTTTTCCATCAGACACTTGATATAATTGTCCAATATGCGACCATTGCTCAAGACATCGTCCACATTGATATTATCGAACCTGCTGGTGTACTGCCTCTGAGGACCAGCGGCTACCAAGCCAGCAAACATACACACAATTAATATCGCCAACGAAGCTTTCATATTGCCGAGCTGTAAGTAAAATGTAAAATGATTAAAAAAACACAAAAAAAAAAAACACTTAAATGTGAGTAATTGTTAAACAAATAAGAAATCTTGTTAATACATTTTAAGACTTTGCCAAAATGCAAACAATTATTCACTGCTAACGACGTCGCGACGTCTCCGATTGTCTGTGTGTGTGTGTGTGTGTGTGTGTGTGTAGCTTTGTGTGTGCTAATAAACTGGTGCAATTATACGTCTTTTGTGCTATGTTCTCTGCTCTCCTAATAAAATCTATTTAACAATGGGTAATGGGTTCGCGCGTCTTAAAGTCTACTTCTCGCACTTTCTTGACTTGACAACTGGATTTTTATGAAGTGACATTGAGTAGATTCTCGGTCTCTGGTGGTTTGTTGCCTCATTTCTGGGCTAAGCTCATTTCATGCATTATTAATGACTCTTGGCATATATGGCATATGCATACTAATTAATGTTTTTTTTCTTTAGTTTTAATATGAAAAGATTTCACAATTTCTATATGTTTTGACCACGTCAGTTACATTAGCCAGATTAAGCTCTGCGTTTAAGATTTTTAAGTTGAAATTGATACCAAAACAAGTGCAGTCGTAGTTGGCTTTAACTTATGTAAGCCAAAAGTCGTTGCTGTTGTTATTGTTGTTGTTGTTACTGTTGCTGTTGATGCTGTTATTATTGTTATTGTAACAGCTTGAGCGGTTAATAAACGGACACACACGCAACTGTTGCCAATCCGTTTACGCAATATTGCATATCGATATCAATCAAGCACTGCAAGCTACGCGCATGCTCGACGACTCGAATCTGTATATCAGCGAGCTTGTGTCTCGCTCTCTGTGTATTGCTGCGGCTTCTCTACTCACTTGAGGTTGCTGTTGTTACGGTCTTTGTTGAGTTGTATTGTAACGCGTGTGATGCGTACGACAGCACAGCTTTGATTGCGAGTTGTTACCCTGTTTAACCGACTTTTATACTAAGGAGCTTTGGCAACCAGCACTTAAAGCGAGCAAAGCTTTCGCATTCGGTTTGGCCACTTGTCAACTTGTCAGTTGTCGTTTGTCGGGCCTGGGCAGACCGAGTCAAAGGTCTCTCCGTGATGCAGTGTGTGTACCCCACAGCCGAGTCCAAAAAGCTACCAGGTGAACCGGATTTTAGTTTTCACCCGAAATTTCGGCGCAAGCAGTCGTACCTAAGGTGTCTGTATGCTGATTGTGTTGCTTTTGTTTTCTGGATTGGTCTGACTTACGAGTATCGTTTACGCTTGGACCCGTTCACCCTGCCCCCCTGACACAGCTGTTTGTTTATGTTGTTAGTGGGTTTGCACGTCTGGCCGCGGTTATGCCAAAATTCGAAGGAAAAACGTTGACGTATTTACGTGAAAATTTAAATAAATAAAAAACAGCAAAGAGAGAAGGAGAAGACGAGAGAGAGAGAGAGAGAGAGAGAGAGAACTAGCTGTCTGTAATGCTCTCTTTTTTTCTATATCGGTAACACTTATGTTGTAATCGGTTGTATTTGCTTGCATTTCCCACTCTGAATTCCCATTCCCATTATCTCGTTATCTTCATCGAGTATCAGCTTTACTCTCCGCCGAAACTCTGCACCCAACCAGATTTCGAAAGCTCTCAACTGGTCTCTGTGACTCCGCGATTTGTTTGTGCAGACTTCAAGCTGGGATTTACCCCCATAGTTGATTGGGTTATTCATAGGTCTCCAATTCGAATTCACTGTACCCACAAATCAGAGTTGATAATTGACGCTGCCGCTGTTGTTGGTGCTATTTTTTGTCGGGTCCACAAATTATGATCCATAAAATGTCCAGATTTATTCGCGCTTAAATGACAATGTTGCAGTAATTGTCTACTTAAGTGCAGTTCAATAGGTCAGTTCTACTTAACTATTCAAAAAATAGGAGATAAAAAAGCACTAACAGCTGCCCCCTCCCCACTCGAGGGCTAATGAAAGCTGATAAATCATTTGGTTAAGTAATTACATAACTTTCTTGTTAATTAGTGGGATAATTATGCAAAACCTGGCTTATTCATCATATCATCCAAACATGCAACATTTTGACTGCGCTTGCAGATTGGCAAACCGATTTCCCATTTCGTTTCTCGAAACATAATCTCCGAAATCCACAAATATTCCGGGAGTTTTCCCATTCGTTTAGTATCTTTGTCAGTTTACATTCAATTTAAAATAAATACCACAACATTGGGAAAACATTGTGGGGAGTTATGAGCTACAGCAGCCGACTTCACACCAGTTGAGCTTTGCACAAATACAGCTTATGTAAATGGGAAAGTACAGGGGATACCTTAAGACGATCTTAAACCCAGTTGTAAAGGAGGTGCGGAGTGGAGAGAAAACATTGTTGGCAAAGTGCAGAGAGAGAGAAGAAGGAAACACAAAGGATGAGAGAGAGAGAGAGAGAGAGAGAGAGAGAGTGAGAAGGAAAGAGAGAGAATACAAGAAGATATAGACAACTGTAGAAAGAAAGATAGTTGTAGAGGAGACACTCAAGGGAGGCGATGCACAGACCGAGCTCGAGTTGGAGTTGGTTGTGGAGCTGGAGCTGGAGCTGGAAGCAAGGGCATCAAAGGGTGGTTTGCCTTGAAACAAGGCAACATGTGCAAAAGTTCAGGTTCAGGAAGACAGAGCAAAAACCACATTAACAAAACAAACTTAAATGAAGAAAAATAAAATGTCGAAACATAACAATAAAAAAAAAAAAAAAAAACAAAACAGATTCAATAAACTTATATAAATCGGGGGACAGATCTTTAGCGAGGCACGAGAGTACGTGTGCTCAGGTTTTCATTGCCAAGTGACACAAGTGTGTGCATAGGTGTGTTTAGGTGTGTGTACGTGTGCTTGTGTCTGAGCTTACAGATAATAATTGTGTACACAATTGATGACCAAATGCCTAGGAATCAAACAAAAAGCCGCGACCTCAAGGCAATAAGGTCTGAGATTGGGTTGGAGATTGCGGATTGGGGAGTGACATATAAGGTGAAATGAGAGACAACTCGGTTGCGATGGGCATTATGCGATTACGTATACATGTATTGCTGCAATCTGACGAGTCGAGCTCAGACAGAGCCCCCCTCATGAGCTGATCTTCTCTCACTCTCACTACAATTATAAAGTAACTCTAAGGAAGTATTTACATCTAAAAGTATCTATGAGATACACCACAATTATTTGACAGCCTTGGGCGAATCTTGCTGCGGCGTTGGACTCGTATTGGGATATGGATTCAACACCGTCTCCAGCTGGGCAACGGGCGTGCAGCAGATCTTGTGGCAAAGCCTCCTCCGCAGGCGTATCAGTGCATAGAGGCTCCAGAGGGCGCAGAGAAGTTGAATGGCCATCAGTATGGGCTGCAGGACGGGGATCGCGTTCACTTGGACGCGCATCAGGAAGAGCACATAGTCCGGCAAGTGGCCCATTTCCTACGAGGAATCACAAATCACAACAGCTACGCTTGAGCGGACACACAGATCAGAGTAACATCTGGGAATACTTACAAACTCGTACCAAAACGTAGGCACTATCATGTGACTCAGCTTGGCGAGATTGCGATGGAATCCATTCATATTGGGCATGACAGTGTTCGATTGAAAGCGATACTTCTCATTGATGGGTATGCCCGTGGTGGGCTCCAGCAGGATGAACGCCTCGTGCTCCTCCGCATTGGGATTGAGTCCCTCGAAGTGCTCGCTCCAATTATAGCTACTGCCGTAGAAATGTGGCGCCGAGAAGGCAGCAGGTGCGTCATCTGCAAGCAAGTGAAAGCAAACAGTTGGAACAACAACAACAACAACGACAACGACAACAACACCAAGTGGGACTGCCAAGTGGACAACACTTACTTATCACACACGTGGACACATCGAACATGCCCAACGGCAAGTCAACGCCATTAGTTTTGGACAGGCAACTAGGCGCTGTCTCATTGGGCCTTAAGAGAACGTAGCGATAGCCGATGAGCCCTTCATGCTCCTCTTCCCGTTGATAGTGTAGAGGGAGGACGCGACACGATTCGCTGGCCATAATGTTCAGGGGCATATCCTTCTGAATGAAGGGTGGAAAGAGAGAATTGTCCAAGGTGCCCTGCACATCGATGGGACAACTCTCATCGATTTGTCCTCTTTGACGCTTCAGCTGCTCTTGAATCAGTTGCTCATCATTGAGGGTCTGGATGCGAAAGAAGTTCTCCACTCCGTGGTCGGTGCCAATGTTCACCTTGAAGACCTCCTCTTTCTCCTTGAGTGCCTGTAGAATGGATGGATGATTGATTGATTGACTAGATCCGGAGTGGGATCGTCCAGTACTTACATTGTAGAGTGTGCCACAGTTGGTGGACAGCGGCACCACTGTGCTGAACAATTTGAGAGTAGGACGCGTAAACTCCCACAGGAAATAGTAAACGCTGCCCGGCATGAACAGTTGCTCATAGAGTGTGAGCGAGTTGAAGCCCAGGTAGGCAAATGGCACCTGGGCGAACTTGGCAGCCGCACCAATGAAGAAGCTATTGAATTGGACAATTGTCTTGTTGAGAATGTCCGGGGAGACGCTCTCCTCAGGCAGGAACTCGACATGGCGATAGCGATGCTTGCGGAAGGTGACACTGCTCTCAGTCCGGTTTAATATATCGTTATACCCTACAATATTGTAGACAATGGGGCCGACCTGCTCCAGTCGCACCTTCTTGTCGCGTCCACTGAGAAACGCCTCCGCGTTGGTTACGTTGAATAGGTAACTCTTTAGCTTCCCGAACGGAGAGTTTATCCAACTGTCCATTGTTGGCATCGACTCCCTGAATTGCACATGCTGCTTGGCCAACTCATATTGATAGCTTATTCCGCAGGAGATCACAAACAAATAGATGTTCAACGCACAGAATATCGAAAGAGACGCGATCTTGAACCAGAAACTACACTTGGCCATAATCCCAGATCACTTTGATCACTTTGATCGCTTTGATCGCTTTGATCGCTTTGATCGCTTTGATCACTCCAACTATTTCTGAGGGAGAGAATCTAAGCTGATGCGTCCGCGTTGTTGAGATCACGCGATCCGTTTGATTTCATTAAACTAATCTTTAGCTTTAGAATTTCCATGTTATTCAAAAATTTCTGTCTTACATTGACTTATCTCGAGGTCCCTTCCTCTTGGGTCTGTTTGAAAACGAAACGAATTAATGTGAATATAATATAAGTCCAGCAAAATAGAAGTCATCAGCCCACTGCTGTGCTAAGCAAATACCCTGTGTGAGACTGCCACTGACTACCACTTATCTGATGTGTAATCACTCATAAATTTCTTGAATTGATACTTTATATATGAGTATTAGAATTAGAATTTAGATTGATTCATAAATAGAATCGGAACTAAACTTAGACTTGATTCGTATTTGTAATCTCTCAGCTATACCTCTCAGCGGCATGTATACTCTTTTGCGTCGTCTTATGTTTTACAGGGTATCAAAATAACAGAAAGGCTATCAGCACACAGAGGGCAAACACGCTTCGACGGCTGCGCAATGTTAGCGATAGCGATAAAGTCGCAACTCTGACCCAGGGCATTGAATTTACGCAAATCGTAATTATAATTAATGTCTCAAGATTAATTTGATGGCACCGCTCTGCAGCTGCCTCCACCCAAACTTGAGTGGCATTTGCACCTAGCGAATGCACCTGGACAAGGCCATTATCATTTCGATCGAAATTGAATTTGCATTTGTTTAGTTAATTTGTTGCAACTTTTATGGGCAATCGAATCGGATGGATTATCATCGCCTGGGAATAAGTGAAAACTGACGACGGCATCTTGTGCAATCCGCAATTGGAATTCGCCTTATCAGCGTCAGACAGTCGAGTGCTATCAGCGAGGCAAGATGTCTGTCATCTGCTCGTCGATTACAGTGAATTGCAGTTATAGCGGCATTAAGTCTAATGCAGATCCGGTCTGGCAGCGACTCGTGAGGCTCATCGAATTCTCCATTCATCAGCAATGGTATCAAATTAGACATAGTGATGCACTTGATTATCGATAATTAGAAGAGAGCATCGAGTCAAGTTAAATGAAATCTCGTACGCAACCAACGAACACTAGGTGGCGCTTTTCCTTATCTGCACTGTGTGAATCAAGTTCTCTTATAACTTCTGCGTTGCTTATTCATAATAATGCAACTGTGAGATAAGATAACGATCTAAATAATGTGGAATTAAAAATAGCACAGTCCTACTCCGATATTTTTGAACCGCTTGCCAAGAGACTTAGTGTAAGCTGAGTTATTTTGTATCCAGTTGCAGATAAGAGGTATTACCTTCTGCTCCTTTGCAGAAATTGTGTCTACATTGTCTGATTCAATTTCAATAATCTGCAATCAGCTTATACTTGACGCCCTAGATATTAAGTTGGATTTACAATCGCTTTCTACTGACAATATCTCTGGCCAAGTTACTTCACCCCGTTCAAGGTTAAAGCAGATAAACTGATTAATCATTCATTTATGGCTTGCACTTAAAATTGTTTTTCTTTTTTCTTCTTTTGGGATTCATTTATTGTGCCCAAAATGTTGTGACAAGGGGAGCTTATCGCTTAACTACATTATCGCTTAGATATATTATAGTATGGTATACCTTCTATCAAGCGATTATAACATTAAAGGTCCCAAAGATGGTCTCTGGCGAGAAGAATTGTTTGGAGAGGAATGCGTTTGGGGTTTTTAAGTGCCTAATTAAAATAATAGCGTAATTTATTGTACACATTAAAGTCATATACATTGTACAGATATAGATAAGATATACATTAGTTTTACATATATATTTATATATATATAATTATCATATTCTTGTGTTTTTATTATATTATTGATTGATTGATTTGAGTTCGGGAAGTTCGACAGTCCATAATCGTGAATAATCCATTTTATAGGTCTAATCAAGCACATTCATATGCGGGGACGAAACTTCAGGTGGAACTTTTGTGACTTATTTGGAATATGTTTCTCGTTTTTGTGTTAGCTTAGATTTTGGCCAAGTTATTATTGGTTTTTGAGACTTACAGCAATCACGACCGTTGGACAGACTATCAGCTAAATTCACTTTGAAAGTTCAGTAATGATTAAAGTTAAGTACTTAATGATGAGGTTCTACCAAACATATACAATATACAATAAGTACATACACACATACGTGTAAGTCTTCCCAGCTCCATTTTGATCTAGACTACAACATATTCGCATCCGCTTATCCGCTTATCCGATTATCCGCTTATCCGTATTTGCGTACCTAGCTACAATTTTGTATCTAAAACTAAAAGTGCCCTAAGGCCCTAAGCAAAAAACCAAGAAGAACCGCAAGTCGCCGATCTCAGATCAGTACCGTGGACTGCTGGGAGTATTATCCTTGTTCTGTTTCTTGTTCATGTCCACCTGTGCGGTGGCCAGGTAATTCGATCCCTCCAGATGCAGGGTGCTCTGCCTGTGCGAGTTGCGAATCAAACAGAAGGTGGAAAGGACCAGCAGTGCCACGCCCAGGGCGCCGAGTGCCACGATGAGACCCACACGGATCTTCGGGGGAATCGTTTCGGCAAAACGCATCAGGTTCGTGACCTCGTCGGGAAGACTGTCGATACCCTCCTCGAACCACAATATGGGGAAGATGATGTCCGGGAAATTGGCCACCTGCTTGATATCAAACACCTGGCTGACCGCCAGGTTGATCTGAATGCGAGCCCGCACACGCAGTGTGGTGCCCATTTTCTGGAAGAGGAGCAGCGGTTAGAGATCATTGTCACAATTAGCAGAGGGCTTTTAGCTTACGGGTTGCACATCGAAGAAGAACTGATGATCCTCCTTGTTAGGTGGAGAGATGCCCTCTACTTGAGTCCTCAAACTTTCATCGGCCAGATAGAAATGCGGGAAGCTCAGCATTATGGGTGAATCTATGGAAAGCAATAGAATGATGAATCTATCATAACAGATAACGCATATCTCTTTCGTTCCTCACCGTATTGACAGAGTGACACATTGAAGAGTCCATTCGGAGAGCAGGAGGGTTTGCCGGCTGGGCAATAGCACATGTTATCGGGATGGCTATCGACATCGGCAAACACCCACTCGGGTGGGGTGAAACGGTAGCCGGGCACCTGGTTCGAAGTCATAACCTCCTTCTCGAATACCAGCGGCAGCAGGCGGCACAGATCCTTGTCGTAGACCTCCAGGATGCGACTCTTTTCGATGTGGGGAGGGAATATGGATCCATCGGTGCCGTCGAGACGATTGCAGTTATCCGTGGTCCAGTGTGGCAAATGGGTCCTACCATTGAATTTATCAATGATGCCATAATGATTGATGTCGTCGACGCCCGTATGGATCGTCACCCGATCCGACGAAGTGCCATTTTTGCCATAGAGCAGACCGAACTCCTCGTAGGGCAACTTCTGTTCCTTGGGCACCACATCCTTAGCCAGCTTCAGTAGCGGATCCTCATAGCCCCACAGCAATTGGCCCACAGAGACTTGCACAAATGGCTTAATCTTCAATATGTCCATGATGCTGGCCATGGCCAAGCGAAGGAACCTAAAGGGGAATCAATCAAGTTTAAGTTCAGGTGCAAGTTCAGGTGCAAGTTCAGGTCATTTAAATTCGAATCGTAATTGCAATGGGAATCTCACCTGGCTGCATGTTTACTTTGTGACGTGGCGCTCAGCATGGGAATGTTGGGCACAATTACCACATCGTCCTCGGGTCCAACGGAAAGGTCTTCGCGAAACTTGTATATCTTGCGCAGATTATAGCTCAGCGTTCCATTGTCATTCTCCACAATGTTCACCTTTTCCCATGTCTCGCTGTAAGTGCAAATTGCAGCATTTACTTTCTGGTCTTACGTAGGTCTTGCGTAGGAGGAGAGAGAGAGAGAGAGAGGGAGGGCTGACTTACCTGTAAATGTAGGGTCCCACCTCATCAACAATGGCCTTGGAGCCGTTGCTTAGGAAATCGTCGGCGTTTGTCACATTGTACACATACAAACTGATGCGAGGCTCCACTGGGGGCTTGGCCCACCATCCAAAGGTCTGGGTTCCCACACGCAGCGCGATCATCCGATCCACGACGGTGTTGACCAACGCGGTAAACTGGCAGGCCACCAAAATGCCGCCAATTATTAGAATAGCACCGATTGCTATTGTAATCCCTGCGAATGCACAACCAGCGATTAAAAAGTAGCCTATCGATTACTTATCGATTACCATATTATCAGTTATTCATTCTATATATACATTGATCGAGTACTGGGTCTACGACTGATCGCTAACTGGATAGATTTAAGAGCATATGTATTATTAACTAACTCAATGGACTACTAAGTCAATCGGTTACTAGGTTAATCGTTGACCTGAGACAACCGCATATTGAACTCCTATGCTAAGCATTCTCTAGATCGATTGATTGCTATTACTAAAAACAATAATCAGTTGCCAATTAGCTCTACAGCATTACCTCTATATCTCGGGATTTATCGATTAGTAATACGATCGATAGATCTCATATGGCTAAACTGTGAGTCAACCCGGCTGAGGCTGAGGCTGAAATCCAAAACTAATCATGCACCCCCAGCACGTTTACTGTTTGACTGAACTCGGCTAATGAGCCATAGAATTGAAACTAATTGGGTTCAGTTCGAAGGTCTGAGCACTAGAGGGGCCAGTTGTGGCTGTAGGCCAGGCGGTAGATTTAGTCTCCAGTTACTTTCTTATGTAACACTCTATAGCTTAATCTTTCAACCTTTAAATGTTGCTCTCTCTCTCTGTGGTAATTAATTCTATTTATACAATAAATCCATTGCAAACAGCAGGCAATTAGCAATTAATCATTGGTTGAATAAATGCATAAATTAAGGAATTGCCGTCATTTAATTGCTAACTTCATAACGATGGCATTAAATTCCAGTCAGAATACCAAAGCTCATGATAACCCAGTTTCAAGTTCTGATTCTGATGATTAATCATCGTCGATAAACTGAAATACAAATTGAATTACATTCGCATAGCGCAATAGATATCAATCTCCATTCAGTGAATCATCCAGGAATGTGGACAAACAATCGACGAGTAAACAACGATATGCCTCGCTAGCTCGACAGATCGATGGATCGATGGATCGATGGATCGACAAGAGTCGGGAGTTAGTGTAAAGACCTTGATAAAGCAACGCAATGTCAGAGTGAGTAGCCAACTTGAAGCTTGGCTTTTGGCATATAATATTTATGTGTGTAATTCCAAGCGGGGAATCAATTAGAATTCCAAATTAAAATACCAGTCTAACCAGTCATAGTTATAGGAAATGAGCAGCAAATAGATTCCGACTATAAAATACGGAAATCTTCTGGATTCTTATATAAGTAATTATTGTTGTCTAAAGCAGTAAATGAATTCTGGACTGGGCAAACAGAGTTTACTATTATTCACTCGACTATTTCCATATATACACCTGCATCTTCCCTTCACCTGAGATTCTGGGGGGGTTCTACTTACACCATTTGCGCAGATATGTGCTGGACAACTTTGTGCAGAGTTTGTGTTTGGGCCCGTTCATGTTGTCGACGTGTCTATCGCCTTCGGATTCTCAACTAAAATTGTATAAAATATATAAACAACATCAGTAAAAGCAACTTGTTCTCTGCAAACTGAACATTCTTAAAGCGAAAGCAGAGTGTGGAATGTTCTGTCATATGAGCATGATAAGCCGATCTCTGGTCTGCAGAACTGCTGCAGAACTCTACACGCTGGTAATGATCATTTTAATTATTGTTGTTATTGTTGTTATTGTTGTTATTATTGTTATTATAGAGGCCTTTGGCGCAAAAGTAAAGCAAGTGTTAAGAGAGAAGCGCCAGACCCGAAACCCCAAAGCCAAGACACGTTTCGGGGCGTGTTAACCTTGTGTTGTCTTCACTGTTGTTATTGCCCTCTTGTATTTTTGTTGTTGTTATTGTTATTGTTGCTGCTTTTGTCTTTAGCTGATTTATCAGAGACACATTTTGCGACAGCCCGAAGAGAGCTTTTGTGTGTGTCGCGTCGTTTAGACAAAGTGGTACACAGTCTTTTGTTATGCTATTTATTATTGTTATTGTTATTGTTATTGCTGTTGTTGTTGTTGTTGTTGTTGTTGTTGTCGTTGTTGTTGTTTTCAAGAACCTTGCCAAGTCAGCATGCTCAGTGGAAGTTTTTGAAGTGGTTCTTGTCAAGTGCTATTCCATAATTGAAGCTTTGTTTCTGCTTTTGAGCTCTGCTTAGGCTTTTAAGTAATTAGTCAGCTTAAAGGCTATTACTTATTGTTGCTATTGTTGTTGGTTGTAGCTGCAATTGTTGTTGACATTAAGCCAACAAAGGGCATGAATTGAGTTACTCGACGATACTGTGTAAGCTCGCTTAACCTCCGACTTTGACTTCAACTCCAACTCCAACTTCGACTTTGACTCAAACTGCCACTAAAACATCAAAATCAACAACAACAACAACAACTACGAGTCGCGATTCCGGCCCAAAGTCCCCAGAGTGAAGCAATTAAAATTTATGCCAAAACGTCTGAACGTATTTTAAAAGCCAGGCTAAGACACACATACGTTTTTGAAATAAAAACAAATTGCGATAAAAACTAAAAAACAAATGAAAAAAATGTATATTTTTATAATTTTTGGCAAACACCTTGACCGAGGCCAGGGCTATTGCTGGGCCATTATTTCGATAAAGCGTGTTGCCTGTTTGCCTGTATGCTTGTTAACTGCTTTATTATTGACAATTGCAGCAAAATACGCAATAAAATTATTAAAAGCATTCAAAATTTAACTCATTCCCCAACCATTTGCAGGCGCCGCACGAAACAATAGAAACAATTTACGAAAAAACTTAAAAGATTTTATTGCCAATGCATCCATTTGTCAGTTTGTCAATCTGTCAGTTAGCCAGTTTATATAGTTTGCTGACAAATATTGTGAAGCAAATCTTCCGACTCAACTTTTATGCAATCAATGAAATGCAGTTTGAGAGTTGAGTTCAGCATTTAGGCCTGTCTCTGCTCTATTACTCAATATCACGTCAAACTACATGCGCACGATAACGCATCTAGTTACATGTGTCTCTGTCTGTATCTGTATCTATATCTGTATGTGACTCGGTATCTGTATCTGTGTCTGGTTGCAGTTACTGCAGTTGGCTGTGTTTACGGTAAACTGCATTGCAATTTGGCTTATTGGCACGTCTGAAGTACGCCTTGGAAACGCATATCTTTGCGTCGAACGTTGTCGCATTGTGTTTAAACATCACTTGACCATGTCACGAAAACATCTAAGAAATTCTGTTTTTTCTTTTTCTAGACATACCATACCCCCATACCATAAGATGACAAGACATTGGTCTGATAAAGAAACCAGAAGCATTGATTTGACAAATTACAATTAATGGTAATTGTATTAACAGATTTCCCATGCAGACCAGCAACGATTGAAGGGTTGAGTCAGAGTCGAAGTTAGCAGCTTTGATGCAGGGTATTTGTTCGCCAAGCACTGCTAACTAACATTCGAGCAGTGTACTTTGAGCTTATAGACTTAAATACACACACGCATGCACACACACACACACACACACACACACATACACATTAAGATGAGTTCGCTTGTGTATTTCTCAGAGTTTAGTGCGCTCTGAAGGTCGCTGCTGCTCAAATACAGAGACAGAAACACACACAGATAGAGATACATTTTCAGATATATAGATACAGATACAGATACAGATACAACTGCTCGACACATACAGTTAGTGACGCCTAAAGGCCAGCTCAGGCCACGTTCATGTCCACGCGTATTGAATAGTAATTAACTAATAATTATTTATATATTTCTCTTCATATTATTTGAATTTTGTTTCAGTTTGAGTTTTCGTGTGTTTTGACGACATGCTGGCCATTATCATTGGGCCCATCATTGAGCCGCTTTGTATGGGCCATAAATCAAGCAGCAAATTGCTTTGATCGCTGAATGCCAAATTGACTTTGACTGAACGAACACTGAGTGACTCGCCTCCATATGTGCATATTTCAATCATATCATTTGCAATTGAATTGAATTGAATTAAAATGTTTCGCCTGTTTCGATTTCGATTAGAAACTGAGCTTAACTTGAAGAGTTAATTGCAACAACCTGTTGCCCGATCAGCCGGATCCAACCAGGCGTAACAACGTCGATTTCAATGGAACTGCGCCACTGTTTATACAAATTATCTGAGGAAATTCTTGCTGAATGTTGCAAAACAACACAACAACTGGTACGACCTGTTTTGCCCAACAGCTGCACTTATCTCAATGTGATTAAAATCAATGTTGATAAAGATTACAGTCAAGCTGTTCATTATCAGCTTTACTTTTCTTCAAAACAGTTGCTTAGTTCGACCAACTAACGAGTGCGCCCTAAACTATGCTACGATTGTGCTGTTCTTTTGTCATTCAATACCCTGTAAACTGAGTAGCTGAGAGCATTGTGAACGCTGAAGTTGCACAAATTCCAACATACGATGCCGGGTATTTTCAGCTGTTTAACTTGTTATTATTATTATTTTGTGTTTTGTTTATGTTTTTTTAATCGAATTCTAAGAGAAACAAATGTCAACAGTTGTGGGCCGTTTAAACACTTAAGCATAATTTGCGCTGTTTTCAGTTCAAACTTTTAATGATTCTTTCACCGCATTTGTTATTATTGTTGTTGGTGCAGTTTAATTAGCAACTGCTGGGGCCTTAGCGTGAAAATGCTGTGAGCTTAAACAGAATCCAACTTCATTAGAAACTTACTTTCTACTATAAAAATAAAGTGCTGAGTTGCCAATGGCTACCGACTGACTGACTACTGCGGCTACTGGCGCTGCACCTGAAGAGAGAGAGAGATAGGGAGACTGTGAGAATCGCACTGAAAGTGGAGCCCAATGGCGAGGCAAGATCCGTCATTGCCATGCACGCTGAGCAAAGCGGAGCGAAGCAGAGCTGGTTAACTTGCAGCAGTTCGCGGCGCCGCATAATTTCACTGCGTTTAAGTGTTGCACAAACACAACAGCAACAACAACAACAGCAGCAGCAGCAGAGCAACCACAGTAGCAGTAGCTACTTAGTGTAAACAATTACCCTGACCCAATTTTAAAGCAACGTTGTTGTTGTTGCTGCTGCTGCTGCTGACACTGGCCGGGCCAAAAAGTGAGCGACGAGCCAACAACAATCAAGCTGTTGACAATTTTTGTTTAATTTGACTTTTTATTTTTGGCCCGCTTGCCTGCCAAATATTGCTGCTACCGCGTATGCTACTGCTACTGCTACTGCCACTGCTATTGTTTTTGTTGCATTTGATAATACGAACAATAAAGCGATTTACAGTTTGTTTCGTTTGCTAAACAATAGCGTCAATGACGTGTCTCAGTGACAATTCCACATTTCATCTCGGCAGTAGGTCAGTTTTGTCTTCTTAGTGTTGTTGTCATTGCACAAGCATGTTTCAGCAGAGCAGGAGGCAGAAGAAGAGGAGGAGAAGTGGCGAGAGTCTGCGGCGGACAAAGCGCGACAATTGTCGCACCACACGCAACATTAAAGTGCTTCAATTTAGCGGTAAATTCACCAACTGCACGCTCTTTGAAGGGCTTTTACTCCAACTAACGGACACTCTCTCTCTCTCTGTCGCTCGCTGCCAGCGACTCTCCACCTCTCACTTCTTTCGTTGGCTTGATAAAACGGATATTTCAAAGCTGTAAGTCATTTTGTGTGCGTATTTGTGTCTGTGTATGTTTGGACATGTTATGTGGTCAGCGATTTGGCCATTCATGTATGTATTTATTTATTTATTTATTTATTTATTTCATATTATTCCATTTCATTTAAAGCGAATGTTACGCGCGCTTCACTTTGATTTTGATGTTTAGCTTTTATTTCGTTTTGAGTGGCTGCTTCTTCGTGGCGTCAACTCCAAAATTTCACTTTTTCCACATAAGTAATCATAAAAAAACTATGCACGTTCATACATGCATACATACACACAAGTATACATACATACATACATACGAACATCAAATGCGCTTTTGTATGTACACTGAAGTTACACATGTATCTTAATGATTTTCCGCTTTAGAGCGCAGTTAAAGTCAATAGGCATGTTCAATTTTGATACATTTGGCTGACTGACAAGGTCTTTCGCCAGCCAGCCATATATACCCGTGTACATATGTACATACATTTGCATATCTACATACATACATACATGCATACATCGATAGATACATAGGCATTTGTCTTTTTCTATCGATGTGGCTTTCTTGGCATATTATCAACGCCCAGTTCGCAACTTTTACTGCAGTAATCGCTTGGAATGCGACTACACTGCACAACGTGCAAGAGTAGGTACACTTGTTGCTTGTGGCTTGTTGCCTCTTGGCTTATGCCTGTTGATTTTGTGAAAGACGCCAGCGAAATAGAAACATAAGCAGTAGAGGGGAGAGTCAGAGAGCCAGAGAGTGGGAGATAGAGAGAGAGAAAGAAAGAGAGAGGCAACAGGCAAACAACAGCAACATTAACATTAACAACATTTATAACAACAACAACAGTAACAACAACAACATTGACTTGCCAGGCTACCGCAGGCATTTCAAAATAGTAAAATTAACACATAGACAACACACACGCACACTGACATACATACAGCGCGCGAGCACGAGTCGGCTTTACACTGATATATGCAATCAAAATTCTTGGCTTTTTAAGTAACGCACCCGGCAACGGCAACGGCAAACGGCTTTAAGGCTTTACGGCTAGACGGCTATACAAAAGAGCAACGACTTGAACGCTAGCAAAGCCGCTGAGAAACTGAAGACTTGAAATGCGCGCACACTGAAAAGATGTTTAGCCAGCGCAACAGCAATAGCGTCAGTGAAGTCAGTCACCGTCGCAGTCGCAGTTGTAAAAGCTCAAGCTCAAGCTCAGCTTGAGTTGCGACAAAAAACCAGATAAACAGGTAAAAACGTAAACGGTCAGCAACGTTAACGCTAGCCTCTGTTTCTACGTCAACATCGGCGTCGGCGTCAGCGTCGGCGTCAAAAGCGAGAGTAAGCTTCAGTGCTCATTGCTAAGCTTGCTCTGCATTTGTTGTACTCCATGTGAGTACTCGCAGTACTCTTACGTTGGGGCGAAGTGCAGCATGAAAGCTTTTTGCTCACCGCCTTCAATGCAATGCAAGTGATAAAAGCTCCGCTGAATGCCGTTTGTCATGGTTTACTGTTGTTGTTCTTGTTGTTGTTTCTGCTAATGCTGCTGCTGTTGCTGCTGCTGCTGCTGCTTTGCTATTTTGTGTTGTGCTTTGCTTAGTCTGGCTGTGTGTGCGTGTGTGTGTGTATATGTGTGCTGATAAAAACAAGTTTGTTGCTTGCATTGAAGTCTTTCGTTTCGTATCGTTTCATTTTATGCTGTCGATACCAAAACGTGCAAAGACAAAGGCAACCACAACAAACATATCTATGATTTCCACATACAAATGATTATGCCCAAAACAAGTAAATGACTCACATTTGTTGTTGTTTGCGAAACACCCAGCGACAATTACAAGCAGCAGCAGCAGCAACAACTGTGGCAGACCCAAAGAATTTATGCAGCAGCCACACTTGCTGTTGCCGTTGTTCTGCTGCTGCTGCTGCTGTTGTTGTTGTTGCTTTCCAGTGTCCAACTTGACACAAGCCCCTGCCATTGCGCAAGGTTGTGGTTGCGGTTCTTCTGGTTGTTTGTGCAATATATTTAGACGCAAGAATCAAAATCTTTAAACATTTCGGTTATCTTTGTGCTTACTTAACACAAATACGACAACTTAAAGTTGAAAATGGGAAAATACAAAATGCAAGGCTGCTAAACGTATGCAAATTTGTTGTGGCAATAACACGCATTTGAAATTGCATTCGCATTCGCATTCGCCATGAAAAAACTTGTTGCATTTGCATTGCAGTTAGTCTGGAAATACTTATAGGAAATGCGACTATATATCTATGAATATTTATATAACTTATCGGTATCTGAGTAGAAGTGTTTACTTAAGTAAACTCATGGGAATTTCGTCACAGCTTCAATTTGGGAAATATTCATAATTTTAGATTTTGCAATTTTCCACAATTGCTTCTTAGAAATTTAATTACAGCTCTTAACGAATTGACTAATTGGTTATACCAAATAGAACAAATTGTAAAGATTGTCCATTTAAGTAGAGTATATAGTATATAGTGTGTGTGTATAGTAAAAGAAATAGAGATCAAAGAGAGATAGAGAAAGAGAGAGAAGTGTCAACCTTGAACAATGTAGATGATAGCCGAGACTTCAGTTTTATACTCCCGGTTACATAAAGTGTCTAACAGTACAATTATACAAATTTTGTTCGCTAATAAGGCTAACCGGTTGCATGCAACCTTTCTGTTTACTAGTATGTAAACTGACATACAAAATGGAGCATTTATTTTAACGATCCCATTAATATTAACCACAAAAACAAGAAAAAGTTTACACGACAAACACGAACACTCCGCACACTAGCAGACGATTTGTTGTAGGTTAAACAACAAGTGTTAAAAGCAAATCTAATTTTGCTAAGCCGCAACAAGGAGATAATAACTTGTGGCTAAAAACAAACACTTTATACTCCTAGCCGATAGGTGAAGATATATGAATTGTCTTGATAACATTGCTTTAACATTTTACGGCGAATATAGTAACTCCCTATTGACGATTGTCACCTTGATAATTATCACAAGTATGTCAACTACGCTTAATCAGGGAGTTATGATTATAAACTTCAAATGTGACTCAATAGAATAACTGACAATTTGAATGTTTGCGTGCTATCAATGAGATCGCACGGAAGATCTCGAGTTGAGATCGAACAGAGTTAAATTTCAACTTACGATACATAAGGTTGTCAATTTGCATTTTGAATCATGAGTTTACCAACGTTTATTTCGAAATTCACTGGAATTTTGAATTTTTGAAGTGGGAAAGTGGAAATTATTTCGGAAGAACACTTTGAATCTATTTTTGTCACTAATTGCCTGGCTATCTGGGGGAATATTCATTCTTAAAAATGATTGAAATGGGCAGGGGGAAGCAGAGGAAGAGGAACAGGAGGAGGAATTAGTTCTAAGTGCCTTTCAATGGCTTAGCACTCAGTACGGCAACTGATAAGATTTCTACTCGTAAATGACAATATAGGAAATGAATACTACAGGGCATTCGTGACATCGATAACATGCTTGTCAATTGACGTAGACCCCAAGGGGGCTTCAGCACTGATAACAGCTGTATGCGTCTAGACTCTAAAACCAAATACTCACAGTTATAATTTAAAGTCTCTTTTGTTTCTCCATTCAAAGTTGCCTAAACGCCACTTAGGCTGCCAGACAGCTGACCTAAAGCTCGCAAACTGCAGTTATTTAGTCAAAATATGAGCTTAAAGCATCTCGTAAGTTCCACTCTCAATCTGTGAGAAATCTTTAGACAGCTAAATGAAATGATTGAAAAAATATTAGGTACATGAAAACATTTCAATATTGATTTACTTGTACACTCGTATAGTATATACAAGTACATTCATAAGCTCAGTCGTCAACTTAATCACTTCAGTGCTGTGAGCAAAGTTCAAAGAGGCTATCATTTGTTTGGATGATGTTGCCATATAGAAAATAGCGAAGTACTCAATGCTTGACTACACAATATGACTATTAAATACCCAGTAAACTGTGGTAATTCCACACATATCGATATAACGATAAAAAAAAGAATCAAAGAATCACAGAATGACACTAAATCTATCGGAAGAGAGCCCTCACACAGATCACAACATATGATATAAAGAAAGAGAGAGAGCGAGAGAGAGAGAGAGATAGAGAGAGAGATCGTGACTTCTGTTGAAGCGATGTACCCATTTGGATAGTACAGGGTATACATCTCAACACGCACATTGAGTGACAAAATAAATAGCACGCTTTCAAGCTCCGCTGACGGTGCAGGAGGTAAGAGTAGAAGTACGTGGAAATGCGAAATAAATATGTACAATTTCGAGATTATTATAAACTCTTGACTAAACTGATAAATGTAGAATACACTTGAGCAGGGTTCAATAACTCGACATTCGCGTTTATCAGCCATTTTACAGCCCTATAGTAGACGCAAAGCCCCACAGAGTGAATATGAATGCCCAGAGCAACACGTTTAATACTCATATGTGCACAATCAGATAATACATACATATATCTAAATACATATCCACAACAACGTACCTATCAAGGTGTGGACGGGCGTGTATCTATCACAATATCATAAGGAAACTGGAAGACAAAGAATGAGTTAACAAGGCAGCAGCTTGGGATACTACATCGTGAGTACACAAAGAGAAATTTCTGTTAATTAGTACTCAAAACTGTGAATCTTTGTTGTAAGTAGCACTTACTGTGGGTGAGTAAGACGTAGTTTCCCTTTGTGCCTATTTAATCAGTTTATAAAACTAATTAGCTGAGTAATGTGAGGTCTAATATTAAAGTTGAGTGTATTATTTGGATTTAATTGATTTACAAAAGCTAAGCACATAGATTAAAGACTTTACGCACATGATTCAACTTTCAAATACAATGAATACAAGAACAAAGCCCAATTAAGTGGCATAGCAATGAAAAGCACCTTAAAAGTTATTTATATCACTGAGTGTATTACAGTAAAATAGTTAATTTAAGTTGAATTACATGTTAAGCACAAGTAAAAACAAGTAAAATTATAGATACATCTCTTCTTACATCTCTCTTACACACCACAAAGTTTCCCGCAGTGCACTTCATATTTGACTTCGAATTCCAACGATGATGAGAGAAAATAGAACAACTCTCTGTTGACTCGCTAACACTGATGTGATAATAATAATGAAATGACGACGACTTGCTGAGCTGTCGAAGTATCAGGTCTAAGCAGAGCAGTCGTTAGATGGCATGCTCCATCTAGACTCCTATAGATGTATAAGAACTTGTCTTGAGTGTGGATGGATGTTTTTGTTTTTGTGGCGATTAAATTTGCACTTTGTGTCGTTGCTCACATACGTGAATAGGCATATGCCTAAAGATGTGTATGTATGTATGTACATATGTACAATTACTACGTCAAAAGAAAAGAAAAAGAAGGAAAACAAAAGATCCCGATACGAAAACAACAACGGCAACGAAGACAGGCTGCAATCAAAGCTGAGCAGCGGCAGCAGCGAGCAGTGAGCAGTGAGCAGCGAGCAGCGGGTTGCTGCCAATCGTCTTCGTCTTATCAACAGTTAAATGCAACGACGACACAGCCAATGACAGAGGTAGAGTAGACCAGGGGAGCAGCAGAGTCAGAGGGCAAGCAGAGCAGAGCAGAGCAGAGTAGCAGCGCAGCAGCAAGCAGTGAGTGCGTTCCGCGCGTCGTAGTAATAACTTGTTTCCTGGGCAGAACGCAACGCGCTGCGTTCCAACTCAAAACGTACCCCAATTTCAAGAACAACAACAATAACGAAACGAAACGAAACAAACCGAAATCTAATCGCGGGTGCGCAGTAATCGTAATCGTATTGATAGTGCGTGGTCAGCTAATCATAATCCACAGTGGGCCAAAAAGGCGAGACGAATATGTAGTTTTGTCTGTGGAGGTTTCTTATAATGCCATGTTGGCAGGCAAGTGGTCAACTAATTGTTGCATGCCTGAAGTTTATTGATAAGCTGAATAGAGTGGAAAGCCAAGCTGACAATAATCTCTACTCAAAAAACACCTACAACACCTACAACAACAACTGCAATGAATTCGTAGGAAGTCAAACGGAAAACCAGCTCGTCGTCTATAAAAAACAATAACAAGAAAAAACAACAACAAGAGCAAGCGATCAGCAGCGACGGAATAACGACGACAACAAAGAATCAAAGTGGGAAACAAAGAACGCGAGCACAAGGCAACAAAACAGAAAACAGAACAGCAAAGACTGGAGCAGCAGTAACAGCATCAACAACAACAACTACAAGCGCTTGCCTGCCAGAGCAATCACAGCAACAAGTAACAAAACCAGAACGCACAAGTATCTATCAGCTACAAGAGACAACAACTTCTTTGTATAGTGTGTCGCAGTGAAAATAATAATAATTGTAAATGACGAATACAACACAATACAACAAACGGCAATAATAAGCTAACATTTTGACTAAACTTTTTGTGCGCATTCACCGTAAATAGCGACAAATTATTAATTAAAACGTCAAATGTTTGGCTGGCGTCTCGAAAAGTGCAAGCTAGAGCGAGAGCGACAAATTTACAACAGAATAACAAGCGACAAGTGCAAGCGAGAAGCGGTAACACAGAGAAGAGAGAGCGTGTTTTTATGGGAGCGCGGCTGCAATTCAATCGTGCGTGTTTCATTTCCATTTCGTTGCGCTCAACGTAAACAGCTGAGATGCTTGGCAGCGACGTCGTCGTCGATGTTTTTGCTTGATAAGCTTTTTTTTGCTTTTCTTTCGCTTTTAAAATTTATGCCATCAACTCGATCTTCGATCCGTAAGCTTCACTCACTTTCCTGTTCACACGCGCCAGTACATCCTTGTTCACGCTGGTAAAGAGACATAATCCACAGGCTGTGTCATTGCGTTATCAGTCAATGGCACTGAACATAGAGAATTGCAAGAAATGCAATAGCAGCGTCAACTAAGGCAAACGAAAACAACAAACACAGCTATAAGCAATACATGAAGAAGAATAGCAACTACATCAGTGCAACCTTCAAAAGCCTTTAAAGCCCGCACAAACCGCCAGCTGCTTGCAAATGTATGTACATATATGTATATGTATGCACGTATGTATGTGTGTGAGAATGCATTATCAGGTGTTTAGTTATTCTGACTAAGAATATCTTTTGAAAATATGAAAATATGTTTTGAACTGCAAATGCGCAGCTTGTATGGTAACATGTAAATTATATACATACTAGAACACCACAACAAGTCTACTTATTATCGCTATAATCTATTATTGATAAGCTATAAAGAAATATATATATATATATATATATATATATATGTGTGTGTGTGATGTCTGTGTGTTTAAAACTCTCTAGTTCAAGGTATTGGAAAATTTTTATTTTCGTATTCCAACACAGAGCGTTAGCGTTATCAGATGCCGTTGACCCTTTTTTAACTGAAATCAATCGCAAAACTTGGCAATACATGGAAGACGATGTACGTATGTATGTACTACAAATACCCCCTGTGCGACTCTATGACTATATAAATATATTTATATATATACATTTGGTTTTTGAAATATGCATAATCGCTAAATATTTTCTTTATAAATTGTAGCCTTCTGGCATATGTGTACTAAATACGTATTTGCCGCTCTTCTGTTATCAGTAGAGCGCTTCTATATAGATACATATACATCTACATATGTTATACTTATGTACGTACATACATTAGTACATGGTTCTACATTGTTGTACTTTGATTTGAGCAGCACGCGTAGCTTGTGAAAATATGAAACCCAGATTAGTTGGTACACATTCTGTTGAACGATCGGCTGGTTAAGAGCTGCTTAAGCGGCAGATTCATCTGAGAAAATACTATATATTAATCTACTTATAATATATATATATGTATATATATATTGATTGATTGAAGAAATGTAGGTACTGAATGGGAAAATACATTTCATAAGTTTGTAGGCATTTGAAAAGTCGAGTGTCATGTATATGTGTTCAATGAACTCTACGCTAAAAACCGATTAAGCATCAAGATTGTGATAAGAGGTCTACCACGTGTACTTGAGTTTCTTTAGATAACCCCATTATGGAGTGCCACACGTGGTCGACAAAGCTGATTTCAGAGTCTGGATCAATACTTATCCATTGCGATTTTCTTTTTATTTTTGCATTTTCCCTCAGTGAAATACTCATCCATAGGCAAACATAAAGGGAGATAATGTCGCATGCCACAAGCAATGATGTGGCACAGCAGCTGCCCCATCAGGAGGATCTCACAGTACAAAACAAATCAAAGTCCAACACTTTGAACTCGCAACATAATGGAAACACAATGGGCCTTGGCTACAGCAGCAGCCCGGAGAAGCTGACGGTGCTGGACATGATACTGGATTCATTGGGTCTGCGTAATCTAACGTCCAAGGATATTGGAGCACTGATAAGTGAGTTCATGAATACATTCGCATTGAGTGCTCGCTAACCCACTTACCGGCCCTCGTTAATTGACCTTAACAGTGTTGGGCTTCATGTTTTTGCTGTTTGTGATAAGCGTGACCGGATTCTTTGTGATGTGGTTCACCGAATACTACAATAATACCATGCTCCAGGTAAATATCCCAACTTCGCTACTCTCAGTTCTATTCGATACATTTGACTCGATACGTATAGAAAATAATACTCGCTGAGAATTCGGAGAGAGCCAAGAGTTGGCTGGAACCAGACAGCGATACCGATACGCTCCTCAAGGCCCACATCTTCAACTATACAAACATTGAGGAGTTCCTGGACGGGCGAGCCGATAAGATGCACGTTGTGGATCTGGGTCCACTTACCTACCAGGAGCACACAGTTAAGGATCAGGTCTCCTTCAACAAGAATCACACAGTTACCTTTAGGGTAGGCACAATCAGATGCTTTAGTTACCTTCGATCTTAACCTATGTGATCCTTTTGTGTAATTTCTAGGATCGCAAATCGTACAAACTTCTGCCGGAAAAGTCCACACTACGGGAGGATGATGTGGTGCTGGTGCCAAATGTACCACTTCTCTCGGCTGCGGTGCATGTGAAGCGTTTTCTCGCCTTCAAGCGTCTGACTGTCATGAGCATCGTCGGGCTGTTCAAGGAGCCGCTCTTCAAGCGCCTCACTGCTTACGAGTATCTCTGGGGCTACCGGGATAAGATCATTAGCCTTGAGTCTCTCGGTGGTGGTAAAACCCACTTTGGTCTCCTGAGAACTGTAAGCCTTATCTTTAGTCAATCTCTTGATCTCATTGCACAATCTACACAATCTTTTTTTGTTTAGCGAAACGGCACCAGCGTGGACTCGGTTCAGTTGAACACTGGGGAGGATGACATCTCAAAGTTCAGCATCATCACACAATTTAATGGGAAGCCGCAGTTGGATTTCTGGGAGGGTGACGAATGCAATCGTATCGATGGCAGTGAGCCCTCCATGTTCTCGCCCAGCCTGCTGCAGGATCGCAGCACAGTCCATGTATTCCTTCAAGTGCTCTGCCGCAAGGTGCCGCTCCACTTCGAGAAGGAGGAAACCATCTACAATGACATCGATGTGCTGCGATATCGTACGCCACTAGACGTGTTTGCCCATCCTTCTGAGAATCCGGCTAATGAGTGCTACTGCCGGAACACGGATCGTTGCCTCCCCAGCGGCGTCATTAATGCGACCAGGTGCTATGATGACTCGCCCATCTTTCCCTCATTCCCGCACTTCTTCTCCGGTGATCCCGTACTGTACAAGGACTTTGAAGGCATCAAACCGGACGCCGAATTGCACCAGACATATGCCGATATCCATCCACGTTTCGGCTTCCCGATTGGCGGCGCCTCGCGCGTACAAATCAACATAATGCTGGACAAGACACCGCTGCTGAGAAGTAAGTGAAAAGACATCTGATGCTCTCTCCAATAACTGACCTCATTGCTCTTGCAGATCAAGCATACCGCCTTGAGAATGGCACCATCTTACCCTTGATTTGGATTGAAATAACCGCTGGGGACTTCAACGACGATATCCTGCACACTCTCTACATCAGCACATTCGGCCTGGATGCCATTCAACTGGCACTCAAGTACGGCACCTTGTTGGTCTCGGTGACCATGTTCAGCCTGATCGTTGCCAGTGTTTACTATTTAAACAGCAAACGCGAGGAACAGCAGCGGGAGCATAGCAAATCCTCAGCTGAGCTCGAGGCTCTCAATGCGGGACCTGGGAATAGCAATGTTGTTGTGGTGCAAGTGCAGATGCCGCATAGCGTCGGTGATTCGCATCGAGGAGGTCAGTAGTGCCATTAGCAATTAGTCGAGATAGGGTGGGGCGGGATGAGCAGCATTTATTGTGCACTCATATAGAGAAACGCGTTAGTGTGCTTTAAAAAAACAAAGAGATTTTCGAATTTGACACGATGTAGAATAGAATATTATTAGCCTAGACAACAAATGTAGTGTAAACAAATTGTATATATGTATAAAATGTATAAAGAATCCAACAAATGTTCATTAAATATTAAGTTAAACAACAAAATAGCAATAAAACTTAACAATGAATCCCTAATTGCAAATAAATCAATTCAAATTCCCAATCAATTGCCATGTTTCTGTTGGCAGCCGCTTGCTGACAATAGCTAAATTGCACAAAAAAGGTTATCGATAAACTGATGAATATCGCGCACACGGGCACACTAGAACAGCGTTGCCAGCCCAGCGGAGACATTAAGTTGCAATTTGCAACGAGTATTTAAAACAACACTTTGAACATTTTAATTTGTTATAGGAAATATTTATTGTTTCTAAACAAAACGAAATTCGTATATTAGTTGCTTGTTCAACATTTGATTGTTTTATAAACCTTTAGTTATTAAATGCATGTATTTATTAATGTATGTCGATTATAAAATCGATTGTTTTTATTGCATGTTGTGGGAGATGAAAATTCGTCTTGGAAGTTGGAAAAGTTAATACGCGTATTTGTTGTGGTTCTGTTTTTTTTTATGTATGTATAATTATTATTTTGTTTTGCGTTTGTTGTTTTAAGTTTTTAATTAAGTATAATAGTTTATATAAAAAATAACAGAGAAATTATATAAAAGAAACATTAAAATATAATCGTTTATTTTCTTTTTGTTGTTTTTCTTTTTTGTTGTTTTTTTTTTGTTTTTAATAATTAACGCGTCAATTGCCTGAATCCTCGCCATCTAATGATTCATCCTGCACCGATGAGCTGTCGTCGCCGCCGCCGCCGCCACCTCCGCCTCCACGTTTGGATGATGGTGTGCCCGTGAGCCGGGTGGAGCTGAGGCCCATGCCGCCGGTGCGTCTATAAGGTAAACAGAGAGAATATGGTATTACTTGGGGATGCAGAGGAAAGGGACGTACAAATGGTGAACGTGCAGGTCAAAATTAATCATACAAAACAAAACTAGATAGGGAAACAGTCTCCTCTTGGAGACGACAGTATGCACTAAGATTCTATTGAGGTTGCTTTCATTGGGAGTTGGGCAGATCGAACATTGAAACACAGTTAGATCGCACGGATGTGGATTGGATGTGTGTGTGTGTGTGTGTGTGTATGTTTGTGTTTGTAAGAATAACATGCACTAGTTTTGTCTGGACGGAGTTGATTCATTCTCTGGAGTGTGAACAATGTTCATGATGATGGTGAAGATGAAGATGAAGATGATGTGGCCAGCACTTACAGCCTACCAAAAGTAGAAGCGAAGCGAAACGAAACCTAATGCAGACCCTCACAATTCATAATGAGTGCAGCATCCTTTTTCGGCGAATACGCCTTGGCCTTTTCAGTCTCGGCCACCTGTATCGAGCTAGGGACGACAACCGTCATGAAGAGAGACAATAAAAAACCAAAGAAACAAATCAAAAAACAAATGTATAATTGAGATGTGCTATTGATGCACCCGCCGCCTGCTCCTGCATTCTCCCCGCCCCCACCCCCCTCCAACAATTGTTGTTGTCTCACTTACCGCAATTTCGTTTTCAGTGAGTTAATCTCACGGTTCATGGCTTCCTGCGATTCGATCATATCTTCGCATTCGCGTTGATATTTACGCTTTTGCGTCTTCTCCTTCTGTAGCTCCTCCTCGGTCTCGTCCAGATTGCGCTTGAGCAGTTTGATGCGGCTATTCAGCTGTGGATTGGACAAAGAGGATTTATTAACAAGCCGGTCAGTCAAGCGCACGCGACAGTATTATACCCTGTACAGTTCTCTAAAGTAAAGTACTAAACTGAAAATATCCCAATTCCCAAAATCTACATCACAAATTTGAAATACACTGGATCTGCGGGAGGTCAACGAGAACCTTCCTGAGAACCTTCCTGTCTCTAGCTCTTATAGTTGCTGAGATCAACGCCTTCATGCAGACAGACAGACGGACATGGCTCAATCGACTCGACTATAGATACTTATCAAGAATATATACACTTCTGTACAGGGTATAAAAAGTGTATCTCTAGAAGATGCAGTAAAGAAACCCCTACTTTATCCATTTGCTCCTTATGCTGATCGACGTGTCTTCTCTCATCCTCGATGTTCATTGTGAGCTCCTTGATTTTCTTGTCCATCTTACGATTTGCCTTCTGTTGCAGCAGCCGCTCCTTGCCCTCGTTCTCCAACTGCTCCTCCAGGTTGGCAATCTTCGCCTCGAGCGTGGCAATGGTGGCCTTCACCTTGGTGCGCTGTGCCGTTTCGATCTCGGCCAGTTTGGCCTTCAACTCCTTGTTCTGACGTTCGAGCAGGGCACGGGCATTCTCGTTCTTCTGCGAGTTGGACTTCTCATTGGCCAACTCCGTGGTCAGCTGTTCGATTTGCAGCTGCGCCTTTCGACTGCGGTCGAGCAGCACCTCCGAGTTGGATTGCTCCTCCTCGAGCTCCTCCTCCAGGGTGGCAATGCGCGCCTCCAGGCGGCGCTTCTCGTCAATCATCAACGATCCCTTGCTGGCATTATTGGCAATCTCCTCAGCCAGTTCATCGCGATCCGTTTCGGCGAGGCGACGAGCACGCTCCGAGCTGGCCAGATCCTCGGTGAGTTGTAATACTTCGGCTTCCAGGGCCTTGACCTTGCGATCGGCCTCTTTGCTCTGCGCCTGCAGTTCCTCCTTGGCGGCCTTGGCTTCCTCGGCATCACGCAACGCATCCTTGACTTGTGCTTGCAGTTTCTTGGCATGCTTCAGTGCATCCTCCTTCACCTTGTTATGCATCTCCATGGTGGTCTCTATCTCCTTGAGGTCACCTTCCAGTTTCTTCTTGGATGCCACCGCGGCCGTGCGCTGTTTACGCTCCTCATCCAGCTCCGCCTCCAGATCGCGAAGCTGCTTGACGAGACCGCGCCGTTTCTCCTCGGCGCCCTCCTCTTTGGCCAGCAGGTCACGTTCGAATTGGGAGCGGAGCGCCTGCATGTTGACCTCCAGACGCAATTTCGCATCCTCTGTCAGCTGCAGGTCATCCTCGAGCTCCTCGTTTTGTGCTTTCAGCTCGGCCAGTTGCGATTCCAGCGCCCGCTTCGCCTTCTCCAGCTCGTGGACGTTCTTGTCGGCGGTGCCCTGCGTGTTGGCCAGATCATCGAGTTCGTTCTGCAGCTGCTTACGCTTCGTCTCCAGATCCTCAATCTTGTCATAGGCCTCGTCCAGTTCGCGGGATACCGACAGCACCTTGGTCTCCTTTTCACGTGCCTCGCGCTCCGCCGTGTCGCGCTCCTGGGCAATCTGTTCTGATATGGCTTTCTCCTCCGCGAGAGTCTTGTCGAAGTTCTTCTGCTTCTTCTCCAATTCGAGCACCTGGCCAAAACGGAGAATAAGATGTTAGAGACATCGGCATGAAACGATTGCTCATTGATCAAGATCTTACCTTCGTGCGTTGCGCCTCCAATTCAATGGTAGCATCCTCCAGTTCCGACTGTATCTTCTTTTTACTCTTGTCCAGACGATCGTTCTGGGCCATCAGCTCCTTGACCTGTCGCTCCAAGGCCTCAATGTCCTTGTTGAGTCGCTTCTTGCCCTCTTCGAGTTCCTTCGCCAAGTCGGCATCCTCCTCGGCTTTCTTCTTGATCTCCTGCATTTGGGCTGTCACTTCGGCCAGTTTGCGCTCGTAAGTGCGCTTGGTCTCCTCATCCTCCTCGAGCTGCTCCTGCAGCGCCTCCTTTTCCGATTCGATTTGACGCAGCTTGGAGCTGAGACCCAATTTCTGGCGAGTTTCCTCCTCAAGCTGCTGTTGGGCCTCTGTCAGCTGCGACTCCATATTGCTGGCAGATTTGACCGCTGCCGATGCCTTGAGTTCGGCTTCCTCCAGCTGATTGGTGATGTTCTCCGCCTCCTGTTGCAGCTTGGTGCACTTCTCCTGCAGCTCGGAACGGGCACGTTCGATCTCCGCCAGTTTCACCTGCAGCTCGGCAATTTGCGACTCCGCCTGCTTACGACGGCGATCGTTCTCCTGCCGGGAGCTGTTAACACTGCGCAGTTCAGTTGCCAAATCCGCATTTTCCGCCTCCAGTGTTCCCTTGGCCTTCTCCAGCACGGACTTGGCCTTGCGCAGATTCTCCAGTTGATCGTTGATGCCATTCAGTTCCTGGGCATGTTTATGCCGCATGTCGGCCAGCACGCCCTCATGATTAACGCCCTCCTCCTCCAGCGACTTCTTGAGCATCGCCAACTCCTGTTCGCGCTTGGAGCGCAGCTCCTGTTGGGCTGCAAAAGAATACAAGCAATGGACATTAGGTGGAACCCGCTTGATTGCCTGCAGTTACAACTTACCGGCTGTTGTGTCCAGGGAGTCGAGCAGCTCGTTCTTGAGCGCTTCCAGTTCCTCGCTGAGATCGCGGCGCAGCTTTTCAGCCTTGCTGCGGGCCACTTTCTCGGCCTCGAGATCCTCTTGGATCTCGGCCAACTGGGACTCCAGTTCGCGTTGGGCCTTCTGCGCGGTGGCTTTTGTGGCAGACTCCTCGTCGATGCGCATCAGCGTTTGAGTGAGTTCCTCCTCGCGCTTGGCCAGCTGCGTCTGCATCTCTTCGACCTGGACGCGACGCTCGTTCAGCTGCTCCTTGAGGTCAGCCACCTCGGTCTCGATCTTGCGCTTGGTACGGTCCGATTCCTGACGTTGCTGCTGATCCTTGTGCATGCGTTCCTCCAGCTCAGCAATGGTCGCCTCGTGCTTGGCCTTCAATTTGGCCAGATGCTTGGCCTTCTCCTCCTCCTCGGCCAGCGTTTGCGATAGGTCATTAGCGCGCTCCTCGAGCAGCTTCTTCTCCTTAAGCAGCTTCTGGTTTTGGTCATCGGTGAGCGCCAGTTCTTCCTCATGCTTCTTGATCTTGCCATCCAGTTGCACCTTTTCGAGCTGCAGTTTTTGGCGTGCAGCCTCCTCCTCCTCCAGCTGCTCTTCCAGATCCTGAATATGCAGTTCCAGCTTCTTCTTCTCCCCGCCCAAGGCCAGCACTCGCTCCTCCTCCTCCTCGATACGTGTCTCCAGCTCCTGCATCATGTCCTCCAGCTCCTGCTTTCGCGCCATCAGACGTGACCGCGACTCCTCCGCCTCGGCGCACAGCTCAATCTCCGCCTGCAGTTGCTCGGCCAGCGTGGTCTTTTCGATCAGCGCCTGCTGATATTTGCGTTCATATTCCTGCGTATTCTTGGCCAGCGTGTCGAGCTTCTCGCGCACCTGTTTCAGCTCATCCTCCTTCTGCACAAGCTTCTCCTCCTGCTTGGTGACCTCGAGCAGGGGCTTCACCTTGGTGTACAGACGCCACCACTGCCAATTGCGTAGCTTGAGGTAAGCGGCGCAATTGCGCTGAATGATCCGGATGGCGTTGAGCTGCTGGAGGCGCTTCTGGTAGTTGCGACGGGCGAGGAAGCCGCGACAGAATGCCTGGAAATTGACAATCAAATCGGAGATCTTGAAGTCGCGCTCCTCCTCGAGATGTGCCAGCACACCAGCGCGGAAGAAGATCTTCGATTGTCCGACGCGATAGAGATTCGAGTCGAGCTCGAGGGCCTGGATCATCTTCTCGCAGGCCTTTTTGCCGTCCATGAATCCCTTGGGTATGACGTTGGGGGTGAGCAGCTCGTACCGTTGCCTGAACTCCTGGAAGGGTATGCGATTGGGGAAGCCCTGGCGACAGATGCGTATACCCTCGAGGACACCGTTGCAACGCAACTGGTCCAGCACCAGGGGCGCGTCGATCTTGCCAGCTCGCTTCTCGTGATTCGGTATGATACAGCGCACAAAATTTGGGTTCGTGTTGCGCAGCGTGTCCATCAGCTTGGCCAGCTGCTCCTTGTACAGATGGGACACGGTGCGGAACATGCCCTTGCGCGTGCGCGCCCCAAATTGGGTATCGGTTAGCGCCTGCTGTGCCATGCCGACGATTTCCGCATCCTTCCAGATGTTCACGACAAACGGATCTTGCGATGCCTGCAGCAGCGACACGATATTCTCATTCAGCGGATCCATGTTCTTCATCAGCCACTTGGCCGCCGAGTAATCAACGCGTCCGGCGTAGTGCACAATGGCAAAGTCAGCGACGCCGCGGAAGTCCGTCTTCATGAACTTCGGGTGCATCGAGTGCGCCGAGACGAGCTTATCCACGAAGGTCTTGTCCGTGGCCTTGGGGAACCAGCATTCCTCGTCCAACAAGGCCATAATGCCGCCTGGCTTGTCAATCAGATCAATGGTGGGCTGCAGATCGAGTCCGAAATCGATGAACTTCCACTCGATGCCCTCGCGCTGATACTCCTCCTGCTCCAATATGAACATGGTATGATTGAAGAGCTGCTGCAGCTTCTCGTTCGTATAGTTGATGCACAGCTGCTCGAACGAGTTCAGTTCGAAGATCTCAAAGCCTGCCATGTCGAGAATGCCAATGAAGGAGGCGCCCTGGCGCTTTGTGCGATCCAAGGAGCGATTGATGCGATTCACCAGCCACTTGAACATGCGCTCATAGCACGCCTTCGCAATGGCCTCCACGGCGAACTCGACCTGCTCCTTGGTCTGGGCCTTGGTCACGAAATCGCGGCCCACCTTGATGCGGGGCGTAAGGAAGGCGCGCGTCATATCGGTGATGCTCAGACCCAACAGATGGGCAATCTTCTGGGCCACCGTGTTGTCGGGGAGCGTGGCCTGATCGTTGTTGCGCTCCTGGCGGAACTTCATGCTGCCAAAGAGCAGCACGGCACTGACAATGCGGAATATCGAGTTGAAATCCTCAGAGGTCATGCCCATGATGTTCATCGACTTAACTGTCGCCTGGAACTCAGCATAGTCATCAACTCCGGGCACGGGCAGGGTGCCATTTGAGAGGAATGGATACGATTTGATGTCATCGAGTATGAATTTCTCACGCTGCTCCGGCGAGGCACCCGCCAGCAGCTGATAGAATATATGGAATGTACGTTCGTCCTTCGCTTGACGAATGGCACGCGACTTCTCCAGCAGATACGTCTCAATGTTGGCCCCCGATATGAAGCCCGAGGCATCGAAGTTAATTCTTATGAATTTGCCCTTTGGGAAGACACAGTAAATGATTAAACCGATCTCTACAACGATCTGCATAATTCCAATCAGTTTCACTTACGAAACGCGATGAGTTGTCGTTCTTGACCGTCTTGGCATTGCCAAAGGCTTCCAGAATGGGATTGGCCTGCAGCAGCTGTTGCTCCAGTTCGCCCTGCGGATAAAGCAGCGATTAATGAAGTTGCTCTAGAGGATCGATTGGATCGAAGCACTACACATCAAAAGTATCTACAAACACGCATACAACTAGCAATCTACAGTTACAGATACAGTTACAGATACAGTTACAGATACAGATACATATACAGATTAAGTTACAGATAAAGTTACAGATAAGGATTAATCTAGAAACAAAAACATTTACATGCAAATCTTGTTTGGAACATGAAATCCTACACATAGATTGAACGCTGCACAGTTTCCCAAATGCAATTGGTGCAATAAGATCGCCTTGATATTGAGATGCGGATCAGCTCATCTTGCGATAAGAGATCTCTGTTATAGATAGAAGTGAGATCTTCTTTGAACTGAGGATCTTCAGGACGAAGCACTGATCTGTAGTTTGAACGATCTAGCTATAGAGTTTCTCTTTAATGTTGTATAGGAAGTCGAATTAAACGAGAATAAATGTGAAATTTAGAAGAATCGCTGTTCTTTCTGGAAGATAAGCACAGATACAGATCAGTTAATAACCTTGGATATAGCAGATTGGACATTGGAGCTTGGATCATCTCGTTTTGTAATATCTTGGCGACCTTTTGATCGCACGCGTGTGGCTTTACCTCAGCTTCTGGCATATCAATAACAACACAATTCGAATCTTTAGCTGCAGTTCCCTCCTGGGAGCAACTGCTTGTCAGTTGCATGATCGCCGTTGTTGTGGCACCAACACCGTTGCTTGACTCGATTGTGGCGCGTCTAGCGTTTCTACTGTGCACCGAATTACCAAATATATTATTCACATTACACTTGACCTTAATGTACTTATTTGTGTTGACCGAAAAGTTCTGGAATAATGCGGGGAGTGGGTTAGGTCAATGAATCGATCACTCGATCAGGAAGAGGAATAATATATAAGCATATGCATAAATAAACTGAAAAGCAACTTCTACTTAGGTTAAACTATATTAAATATTCTTCAAATAGTCCGTGATTAAATGTCGAATACTTTACCGCAAATGTTTCTTGATGACTACTCTAAAAAGGCGTAGCGTGAGGCACAAGGCGTGGCATGGTTAGCATGAGGTTTTAGGAGGAGGAATTATTAAGTACATGACACAATTGCGATTAGACTTCGGTTAGTGGACAGGTCGATAACTCGATCGTTTCGATCGTTTGTCAACGAATTGTGAATAACAATGAATAAAATGTAATGAATTTGGATGATTTGGCAGTTGAACAGGAAGTCACAGGAAAGGACAAGACTTAACTACGACCAGGCCGAAGATATCGATTTATATGCTTGCAGATTTCGATATAGATATTGATTTCGATTTCGATTTATATATAGTATATTTGATTTCAATCGATTGCTCTTTAGTTTATACTTATTTTTTAACTACTAAAAGAACTCTGCAAGTTTATAAGTTCTTTCTTGTATAAAAGAAAAGTTAATATAAATAATTTAGAAATGCTTGAGAAACAATTAAAAACAAAAAGGTTTTTCTGGTTAATTTGCTTGTAGTTAGTTGATATACACTTTGTTGTTGAAGAGAACTGTTGTATACTTACAATGAGCACGGCAGGATTCGGCACCTGTGCGTATACGTGATATTTGGGTTCAATTGGTTGTTGGTTGTTGGTTGTGGTGGGTTCGGTTGGTTGTTGTGGTTGAGTTTTTGTGGATTGACAACATTTGTATATACAAATTAATTGAAATAAATTACAAATATACAGAAAGTTGTAATTGCAAACAGAAGAACCGAAGAATGGAGAGACAACAACCCATCAATTGTACAACAACATTAGCCGTATGTGTGTGTGTGTGTTTGTGTGTGTGTGTGTAGCAGGTACAGTAGGGTGTGTAGTGTTGTAAAGTGAAACATGAAAATAAAAAATGTATAATTAATAATAAAAGAGATAATAAACAATCGAGACTTAATTTAATTTATAGACATTTCATTTATAAGCCTTTATGTAAAGTAAGAAAGTAGAAGTGAAGAGAGCAACCAGTGTTGAGAAATACTTAATAAAAAAGACCGTTTGTAGCTGTTGCTCTTCCAGTAACGAACCACTCGATATATCATTTACAAGCTTTTTAGTGTACTTTTCTAATCTATTTTGTTTCGTTTTCTTTCATTTTCGTTTACTTTTCTTATCAGAGCTGGGCACAGTGTCTGATGTGCAGGAATTTTTAATCAGAATGCCTGTTTTCGTCTACAATTTCAGGTGAACTTGTAGTCAGCTCAACTGGTTGGTTGTCTCGATGATGATTCAGTTGCCTCGACACGATATCAGTTTCTATTTATGGCAAATATACTCATAATTAATAGCAGCAGCAGCAGCAGCAGCAGCAACAACAGTTGCAACAACAACATTCAACAACTGTTTGCACTTCAATTTGAAGCTGAAGCTGCCTTTTAGAGTTTGTTTGCAGCTTATCACGTTTCGGCTTGTCCAAATAGACCCATCATATAAGGCAGTAAGACAACATGAACAACAACAGCAACAACAACAACCTCAAGCACAGTAAACACATGTTGTGCGAAGCTCTTGCTCAGCGCCTTAAAGGATTGCCAACAGCTTCGTCTCAGCCTTAGTCTGGTCCCCCCTCTCCATTTATGGTAGCTGCCGCAAATTATGAAACATTTGACACAGTTCCCAAATGGACACAACTCTGAAATCATCTCCACAGCAACTGGTTGGCCCTGGGGCCTAGCCATATGCCCCCATTCCAAGTGATTTAATTTTCAATTCACTTTAATTTTCAATTGTCGATAACTTAGCTTGCGTGGCTACAGGGCAGCAGGGGAGGGAAGAAGGGGAAGGGGCAACCCTTTGCCTACATATAATGTGTTTCTTCATTTTATGGTTGTAAGTAAACGAGTTGAGAGAGAGAGAGAGGCCACTATACCCTGTAAAGATACACAGATAGATAGATACCTCTTATTTGGTTCTTTCTTTATAGCCTGCTTTCACTGTATTTTCAGTGTCTTCTGAGTATTGCTTACAATCAAAGGTTGAGTTTTTACTGCTTGAAGTTTGCTTTATGTCATTTCAAGCTGATACGTCATAGCGTGGCTCTACTGTCCCTCCCTCCATCTATACAGGCATACATCATCCGAATGTCTTCTAAAGTATTTTCTCCCCTTTGTTTTGCATTTGACTGAAGTAATTTGTCAGCAACCATCAAATAACTTGGGGAACAGTCGACTGTGTGTGTGTGTGTGTCTGTGTGTGTGTGTGTGCCTGATTAATGAAGTGTGTGGCGTGTGTGTCAGTGTGCAAAGGGGGAGGGGAGGGCAGCTTCGTATATAGCTATGATACTCGTACTTGTATCGTGGGGTCTACGTGATTTAATGTCATTACATCAATGCTAAGTGCAACATTTGTGCTCTGAGTGTGTGCGAGTGTGTGTCTGTGTGTGTGTGCGAGTGTGCGTGTGTGTGTGTGTCTACTCAGTTGCATTTGCGGATCATAACTCGTAATTGGAGTCGGACACCAGCTGGGAAAACTTTTTCATTGAAAAAAAAAAAACGAAAACGCAATGCAAAACTACTGATACCCTGTAATTGTTATCGTGTATCTATCGTGTTATAGATTTCGATAGAAGTCTAGTTTATCTGCAAGTCCCCCACTAAGTCTATGACTTCATCTATCAGCTGCACTCTCTGTTACTCTGCTGAGATGATCCGTTAGTGCGTGTGGCAGGTTTACAGGGTATTTAAAGCACCCACACAGCATGTACTTGTTGCGGGCGTATAAAAGCCGCAGCCAATTTGCCGACACATTCACAATTCTATTTGGATCTATAAATATTGTCTATTTATATCAGCTTCAGGTCTCTTTAAATCGAATAACAATAACAATATGAACAACAACAACAATAACAACAACAACAATACTTAAGTACCCTTTTAACAATAAACATAACAATTGTAGCGCTTAAATATGTGTCATAAATGCTACTAGTTCTTTTGTTGTCCATCCCACACGGCGTTGCCATATCAAAGGTAAATGGGAATATATCGATAGATCGATATGTTTGTAGTTGGCTCGTTAATCGATCAATAGTGAGAGAGTTACAGTTAAATAGATCGATGCACACATAGATAAATATACAAAATAGGTCAATTGACGTCGCCTAAGGAATAGAGTTATCGATATATCGAATGATCGATAACGTGGCTACAATTTGCATCTGTCCTATTAATATTAGGTCAATAAAAATAGGTCAATCGACGGTTTCATTAGTCGCCCAAGGAATATAGTTATCGATATATCGAATGATCGATAACGTGGCTACAATTTGCATCTGTCCAATAAATGTTATATAGATTGACAAAGAGATCTATCAAGCGATAGCTGACAAGGTTGTGATCTTGGTAAATATATACCTTTAGATAGTCTAGTTAGATGGTTAAATGGATCTTTCGTAGAGTCGTACTTACCGCACCAGAGCCCTTGGGCTTAGAGGCAGCCACATAGGCCAAGAACTGTATGACCTTCTTGGTATTTTCCGTTTTGCCAGCACCTGATTCGCCAGTACACAGAATCGATTGGTCTTCGCGATCTGTGGAGCAGAAGATGAAAGAGGAGACAGTTAAGAATAATGTTGATATGGATAATATTTGCTCGTAAATGGGTCACAGCAAGTACGTCGAAAATGGCTGACAGCAAAGTTGTTGTTTCTATTTTATTATTGTTATTATTATAATTGTTATTGTTAATTTTCAGTTTCTTTTGTTTTTTTTTTTCTCTTTTTCTTCAAGCAAAGCTCAGCTTGAAATTTCTGTTGACCCAAATTCAAGTGCGCAGAAAAGACAAAACAAAAAAGAAAGAGTAGAGAATATTTGACGGCGAAGATACCCTATAGGCACAAAATACAGTTGACAAATTGCTGTACAGTTGTGTTTTGACTCTGCTTCTATTATGAGTGCAAAGCTAGGGTATAAATCAAGGGATATTCCGAGTATATATAACAAATGTCAATATAACAATCAATATATATAAATATTTAAGCTGTCATATCTATGAGACATATATACCCGCTTCGATTGATTACAGGGCATACAAATGAGCAGGCAAATAACACAAATGTGAGCGACGCACATTCAATTGAAAACCGTTTAAAAGTGCGCGCATCTCATAGATACATAGATACAAAGATACAAAGATACATAGATACATAGATACACAGATACACACATAGAGGGAGAGGAGACATAGAGGGATGGCAACCTGCGGACTGCGGGCGCCACTAAATGATCCGCTGATCGATCTGACAGTCTATAGTCATTACAGACAGCTCGCAGTTAGCCCAGTTACTCGATACACTCGATACACATGCATTTTAACCACAAACGCCGCGACATATTCATCGGTTTGGCTTGGCACAGATATTTTCGGTTTTAAAAACAATCAGAAAAAAAATTAAAAATAAAGTGGATAAAAAAAAGTAGATACGAAAAAATTGGCACACAACGACCCCGTACTTATTATGGCTGTCAGCACAGAGCCATAGATGGACATTGTGTAGATCTCAGTTTGTAGTTTATTTGGTTTTTCGCGAGATTGGAAACGTCGCGACGCCAAGGCGACACAATATCCCCTTCCCCCTCGCAATTCCCCTCTGCCAACCCAAAAGAAACCCCTCCCAGCCGAAGATTGTTAAGCTAACGATAATAGCAACTGCACAGCAACTGCAACTACAGAACAACAACAGTAACAACAATTACAACAACAACACAAACTTTGTTTTGATTTTTGATAATATTCTTATCTTTATTATTATATTCGGAAAGTGTAAGTTAGGTATTAAGTTCGACTACAACAACTAATAGCTTCTTTAAGCCTTGCTGATTAGACTCTGTACTAAAAGTACATAGTCTTCTAAGTTTGGCGACAGCGAAATCTGTGTAACAGGCAGAAGGAGGCGTGGCAGACCCTATGAAGTATATATATTCTTGATCAGCATCAACAGCGGAGACGATGTAGCCAAGACCATCTGACTGTCTGTTCGTCGGTCTGTCTGTCTGTGCTTATGAACACCTAGATCTCTGAGAGTATAGGAGCTAGAGTTACCAAATTTGGTGACAATACTCCCTAGTGCGTATGCAGTTCGATATTGATTTAGATTTTACCCAACAATTACTCTAATTATAAGAAGAAGAAGAACAATAACAACAACAACTATAACAAGACACGCTGCGAGATCGAGAGCTTAAAATTTCGCTGCTGACAATTACAAATTTTACTTATTGTTGATTATAAATTAATTGTAAGTTATAAATTAAAGTTTTTGCTTTTCCCGTTCAGTACAGAGTCCCCAGAGTCGATTGAGCTCGACTGTAGCCTTACCCCCCTTTCAGTTACAAATACTGATCCACGGTACTCTACTGTGGCTGGCGCCCCGACTGATCGGCGGGATGTTTTGCAATAAATGCGAACGCAAGTGCAATCCTTGAGAGATTCCGAATCTACTGCAAGCACTGTGAAAGTATCTCAAATCAGATAAGTGTCAGATTAACTGACTTTGATCCTATCTTGGCACTCCCCTGTGGCCACACCTCTCCGCGCTGCTCCTCGCTGCTCCTCGCTGTTCCTCGCTGCAACTGTCAAGAAGCGAAAAGTCGACTCCAACAAGCCAAAACACAGGCAACGCCTTAAGGGCGTGTCCGTTGTGTCATAAGCAATAAACTTATGACATTGGACGCATTACGGGGCTCACTTCAGCTCCACATGCCCTCGACAAACAGACAAGAGACAACAGAGAATTGCATTCGCCAGAGAGGTGACCACTCGGTGGACGACAACTGTGGCTATGAAGTGTGGTTCGGTGGTTGAGGTGGTGAAGGTGGTGCGTGTTTGGGGCCAATGGAGATGAAGCTAATGATGGAGTTGGAGCTGCCATGGCATGGGATGGGCTGGGCTGCGTTGGGTGGGGCAGCGGGATTTCTACACGAGCTCCGTGAGAGAGCGAGAGCGAGAGAGAGAGGGAAAGAGCGGGAGAGCGAGAGAAATAAATCAAAAACAAGGCAAGAGCCGCTCCCATAAAAGAGATTCGGTTATTTTCGGATGGCAGCCAAAGCCAAAGCCAAAGTCCAAGTCGTGTTTCAATCGCTGTTGTTGTTTCGGTTTCTGTTATTTTTTTGTTGTTATAAGAAATATGAATGTGCATAAACAGAAATTGATTAAGCGGCAAATATGGTGACGAAGTGTTTAAAAGTTAACAACGAAATCGCCAGACTGTGAGTTGAATTCTAGGCCCAAATATGGTAAAGACACGTATACGCAATATTACGAGGCGAACCAATAAACAGCGGGGGGAAAGGAGGGGAGAGCAGGGGGTGAAGCTATAGCCAGAGTTTGTTGCGGCTGAGTCATCATCATCGCCACGCTTCAAACGAACCCAGGCCAGACCTTCTCTCCTACAAACGCAAATAAGCCAAAAAGGAAACCAGTTTCGGTTTCACAGTTGCCACATTAACTGATTAGAAATATGCGAAACTCCCCCCCGCTCAAACTGTCTCTATTGCTCTCCTACTCTTGCCATCTCGCTCTTGCCTCACTTTCATTATGATTCACTTGGTTTTCCATGCCAGTTGCAATCAGCGTTGATGTCAGGGCCCAAAAAGCCAACAAGCCAACAAGTGACAGCATTTGGGCCAAGTGTATCTTATGCTTAACTCAGTTACGCAGTTCGCGGAAATTCAGCAGTTACTTGTAGCCCTCCCCCTCAACTGATATCTTATCAAGGTATTTTCGACTGTGCGTTGTTTGTTTCCCTCTGCTTCTTCTTTCTGTTATACACATATATAAATATCTTCTTTTTTCCTGTTTTGTTTATTTGCTTTAGTCGGAAATTCGTTCGATAAAGGCGTGCGATACAAATGGCAACAAGAGCTTAAGGGGCAGAGTTGCTGCAGCAGCTTATGCAGCTATATATAAACATATATCACTTGCAGATAGTAGTATCTATCTGCTGTACTTACCACCCAACATATTTCTATAGGCACTGTCCGTTATTGCAAATACATGCGGAGGCACTTCGTGTCGCTTTATTCCCTTGTAGCGCTCCATTATCTTTTCGGTATAGATTGGCAGCTTCTTGTAGGGATTGACCACAACGCAGAAAAGACCGGAATATGTCTGAAAAGAGCAAAGCAAATAAGCGTTGAGTAAACAATAATTGATGGAGAACATGAATAAAACTAATATGATTTACTTTAAAGTGAACATGGAGAGCAAAGGGGCAGAAGTAACTGAAGTAGGAGTATCTATTCGAAAAGCAAACTAACAATAATGATAAAAAGGCTAAGCAGTTAATAATAACATCAGTATGTGGATCAGTATGGATCAGCATTTATAACTGAAAGGTGGGTAAGGCTACAGTCGAGCCCAATCGACTGTGGGGACTCTGTACTGAACGGCAAAAGCAAAAACTGAAATTTTTAATTTATATTTTATTTATAATTATTAAAAAATTAGATATGTAATTGTCAGCAGCGAGATTTGTTGCTGTTCTAACTAAAGCAATTGTTTGCCGCTGCAGCTGCCATGAACCTAGTATCATACATTCCTTAATATCTTCTATGTCTGCTCTGCCATATCTGAAGTTTGTAGCTCTAGAAATACGTTTTTTTTTCGATTTACGAGGACGGAAGGGGGCGTGACTAAAATCTAAAGCAAACTCGAACTGCATACACACTATAAGAGTGTTGTCACCAAATTTTGGTAACTCTAGCTCTTATAGTCTCCGAGATCTAGGTGTTCATACGCACGGACAGACAGACAGACAGACATGGCTATAACGTCTCCGCTATTGATGCTGATCAAGAATATATATACTTTATAGGGTCTGCCAGGACTCCTTTTGCCTGTTACGCACATTTCGCTGTCGTCAAACTTAGAAGACTATGTACTTTTAGTACAGAGTCTAAAAAGTATGCTGAGAGACTGTGACATTGGAGGACATTCATTGAAAGATAGAACAATAGTAAAGCAAATCAAATAACAATTATTGTGAAGTACATAAGAGGAGGATATTAGTTGATTAAAAAGACGTTAATTAAAAGTAAATGCAGGTCGAACAAAATGAGAACAAATCAGATAATATTTATTTGAAAGATGATAAGAGTGACTAAGTGAACATGGATGCATTCTAATGTAGAGTCAAGTCTAGTTCTAGCAGCTGCGTGGCATTTGCTAAGTTCGGTCATAAAGCATAGCTTGTTTCAGATAGATTTTAGAGCCGAAACATGAATGCAACAAATTAGGCAGCGACAACTCGTTGGATGCTCAGTGGCCTAGTTAATGTTGCCCAAACACACTCGAGCACACACACACACACGCACAACCCAAGTTGTTAAAAGTTGGGTCGCCATAAACAGCAAACGCCTGTATCTGTATCTGTATCTGTGTGTATCTGTATCTGCCTGCAAATGTATCTGTATCTGCAAGCCAGTGGCTAAACCGACAGGCAGGCGGTACAGCCCACATATATATGTGGCTACTTCATAGACTATATCGAGTATATACACTCTAGCTGGACTGCGTGGGCACTAAGTATGCGGCTCTTGAATGCTTTTCGTGTAGCATTACTCAGATATTAAATAAACATCAAATGCGAAATTTGCAGATACATAACAAAACCCAAACTCAAAATCAAAATCAAATTCAAATTCAAATTCAAATGCTGCCCACACACAACTCACATCAAATCAGAAAGAGAAATTGAAAGTTGTTAATTGTAAATTGGGAACTGGGAATTAAGTGAAATAACTATTTTGTTTTTGTTTATATTCAATGCATCATATTCGCTCCTCATATGATGATTCACATCAAGCTGGCAAAGGGGGAACGGGACTGCCGAGGGTACGGGCCCGGGCTTATTAAAACTCCATACATTTGGCCTCAAAAATCACGTCTTGGCAATCAACAACTAACAACCAACAACAACAACAACAAACAACCTTGTCGGGCAAACCAAAAAAGGCATCTGAAATGTTGTTGCTCTTTTTGGCAATCGTTTTAGAAGTGTCGACAATGAGGAGCCTTCTCAACTCTCATCTCTCTGTTTCTCTGCTCCTCTGCTTCTCGTTCTCCTTTTACTCCTTCTCCCGCAATGCTGATTCATTTGCCAACTGCCATAACTGATTTATGCTCTTGCGCTGTTGAGTCACTGTCCTGTCGGCCAAGCAATAAAATGGCTAAAACTGCGATCCGTTCAGAGATCATTAACCGCAGCTACCCCCGCTCTTCCGCTGACTTTTCCGGGCAGCATTAAACGCTTTACCAAGTATGGCCAAAATATCGTTCAAGTGTGAAACTTGGCGACAACAACATTTTGCGCATAATAATAAGTCAATATTAAACGAAATGTATTTAAATGTGAAAGCACCAAATAATCATAATAATAATTCCAAGTAAACGGTCGCCCTAAAGGAAGATACATATGGTCACTCTAGCAATCATAAGGTGTCATCGTCTCAGCAGTTGAATGCTGCGAATCGAGAGAGAGAGAGAGAGAGAGCAGAAAAAGTCGAAGCAAAGTCTACATCCAAGCCGCATATACCCCTTCAGCTCAGTTGAGCCACAGAGTATGCACAGGTCGCACAAGTCGCATAAAAGTAATTTATACGAGTGTCATTGCTGCTCTGCTCGATGGACGTGGCAAGCCTTTCAATTAAGCTTGACTGAGCTTTGCGCTGAGCTTTTAAGCAAATTCATTTCGCTGTCAAAATGTGAGAATTTCTTGCTGTCGATGTCCAGCAGAAAATTAGCTAAAGCAACTTGCAACAAATGGTCGAACGTGTTGCAAGAAATTACATTCGCAAAATATTAAATGCAATGTGTCGGCGCTTTTCATGTTAATTACGAAGCAAACCCGCCTATCGCCCATCGCCCATCGCCTATCGTCTATCGCCTGCCTCCTCCCGCTTGCCGCTTCCCATTAAACGTGACACCAACGAAACCGAACGAACCGAACGAACGGTACATGGCAAAGCTCTCAAGCTGCCAATAATTATAAAGGCGATGTATAATATGTGTGTAATATAATTTATATGCCGCAACGTAGCCATAATTCGCATGCATCATAAATAAATAAATATACCTGTAAAAGTATATATCTCACTATATCTATATATATTCTATATATCTGTACAATTGCAGCCAAAAAGTATGAAAAGAGAAAAATAAAACAACAAATCTGGCATATTTGCATTCGCTCGTGGCAAATTGTAAATCTTGCAAAACAAATTAAGTGTCATCAGTTGGAGTGAGCGGAAATTAAGGGGGAGGGGGTGGTCATATTAATATGGTTTAAATGCTGTCGCGATATGCAAATGTCTGCTATGTATGCAATTTCAATTAGTGCACATCTCAAAGATAGTTAGAGACGACTGATCTGCGCCAAGGGATGCGGGGGGAAGGGGGGTACATTAGAGGCATGGGAATATGGGGAAGGGGTGCGGTTTTGGCGTCATTTCGTCGGATACGTCAAGTGTATTTATTTTTAGCTGCCAACGCATTTGACGACAGCTAAGCAAACAGCTAAAGCCATTTATGTTGAATTTGTTTGTTATTTGTTTAATTTAATGCGAATTCAGCTGGTCAATTGCATCAAATTCACTAAACGTGAAGAAGACATCAAAAATCGAAGAGCGTCGCATCCAATTGGCTTTGCACCCAGGCGCATCCAATTGGACGTCACTGTGGCTTGCCGGACAACCCTAGACGCCCATTCCATTGGACATGCATGTCCAACAAATTGTCAGTCGCAATATTTGTCGATGCCGTTTGAGAGGTGTTGACATTTGATTTGCATGTACTCATATTTAATTTTTTTTAATATTTTTTTCTTTTATTTGACGTGTATTAATTACGAACAAGCAGCAGGCAGCAGCTGCCACGCAAATTAATTGAATTGAAACTTAAAAATCAAATTAAATGTCAACAAATTACAATAATTATGCTGTTAAATACCGCAGCCAACGCAAAAGCTACAACCCTATACTCTTTCTCTGCCTCTCCGAGAACGTCAGCAACATTTTCTACTATGAAAATGGAACAGGTCACATAGAAGAAGAGAAAGAGAGCGAGCGATCGAGCGAGAGTGTTTGTGAGCTTGTGTAAGTGCAAAGCTGACAGCGCAGCAGCAGAGCAGCAGAGCAGCAAGAACAAGCTACAACGCGTGCGTCGGCGTCGAGTGCTCTGAAGCGTAGCACGTCAACGTCAACAACAGCAGTAGCAGCAGCAGCAGCAGTAACAACTACAGAGACAGAGACAATGTATATAAACAAATTCAAAGCATTACGCGCCCACATGAAAACCAGCGGCAGCCGCATTTGAAAAGACCGAAAACAGTTTGCGCATTTAATTAGATTTAACAGCAACAATAACAATGCACTGTTGTAAGCAGCGGGCACATAAAATATTTATGTAAAAGGCAACGCATAATTTGTAAGCAAGTGGTAGCCGCCGAGGTAGCAAGCTAAATCCAAAGTCAGAGACAGAGACAGAGAGAGAGGGAGAGGGAGAACGCACTCCCACAGCTCGAAAGCTCAGCAACAGAAGCTGGCAACATGGAGAATCCGCAACATGTTGCTGGCTCTGTTAGAGTGAAACTCATTTTGCAATTGCTTATATTAATGAGAGAGAAGAGGGGATGACTGCTGCTTAATCAATTCTCAATTTGTTGCTTATTTAGTTTTGGTTATTTATGTGTCAGAATAAATTTCTATCAATTGAAAATGCAATTGACAGCCGCAACAACGGCAACAGTTCATTGATTTATATTTAAGCCAAATTTATGACCAGTAAGCGTGGAATTTTTTATCTTCATTGAGCAAATGAGATAAGTTTGCTTTCAACCTTTTCCTCTTTTTTTTATTTTCGCCAAATTGTCAAACGCTTTTGGCATAATAATTACCGCAAGCAATCTTGTTAAGACATTGACAAATGCACTGGAAACAGGGGACAGGCGATTGATGATTCGATATTTGTGTTTTTATATACACACACACACACACAAACAACACTTATGCATGTGTGTGTTTGTGTATGTCAAATATTTGCTTTGCTTTTAAACAAATAGAAGAAGAAACGAGACTTCATCGCAGCCGCAAAGCGTTTCGATTTTCAACATTTCCACATAACTTTGAATCAACCGCAACATCCAGCGAGGGTAGCTCAATGCGTTGCGCCTCTAATTAACTTAAACATTCAGTGATCAATTAAGCAACCCTCGGCCCATTCAATGTTTATCTAAAGTTCACGTCATCATCGTCACATTGCCAACAGCTGTGGCAACTTTCAAGCAATTCTCTTTGCAGTTCTCTAATGGCTTTTCATGTACATCTTTGTACATTTATGTACATTTATGTGTGTATATGTGTATGTGGGTCTTGTTTAGATACTTACATAGATCAAGCCAGAGTAATATCTGTCTTTGATGTTGTGCAAGACGGATGCCTCATTGAGGCATGTCAGCTCGGCCATATCCTCGACTTTGTCGAACTTTGGCGGATTCATCTTCTGTATGTCATCGCGTAGGATCATGACACGCTTGCCGGTCTCGGCCAGTTCCACCTCCACCTCGTCGCCATGCTCGCGCTTAATACTGGCGGCAACGAAGCCCTGCAAATAAAAGAAATGAAGAAATCAATAAAGTGAAGAGAACTAAATAAATAGATCCACAAAACAAATCAAAGCATATTTATTCGAGAGTTAGTCACACTTCTTGTTGTTACTAAGGTGAATCACTAAGCACTGCGAGTCAAGAGTCAATTAGCAGTCGAAGACCGTTAATTATTCAACATATCGTCTATCGATAAATGCAAATACCCCGAGCTAAAGAGAGCAGCAGTTACAGTTACAATTAAAAGTTGCAATTACAGTTAAAGCTCCTGCTGGATTTTAAGCACACAGCGAAAACGCCTTGTTATCGCTCCTCTCGCTGTTGTTGTTTTTGGCCTTCCATTGAGTGTGGGTCCAACTGAGTCCACATGTGAATATGTGAGTGCTCTTCTGCCTCTGTGTGAGTGTGTGCAAGTGCATCTCTTAACGCAGCGCTGCATGAGTCAAGCGCCAAGGCGCATCATCATCCACAACAGCAACAACAGAATAAGAAACAAAAAGCAGAGAAAGAAGAGGAAATGCAGACGATAAAACTGACGCCCGTTCAAGTGCCATTGTAGACGGCGGCGGCACAAGCACAAGCACAAGCAGCCAACGCAGAGGCAGACAGAAGCTGTGGCAGCTCCCGTTCCGTTGTCTGTCTTCTGTGGCAAGTTCAAGGCTCTCTCTCTCTCTCTCTCTCTCTATCCCTGTGATGCACAATTCTGTTCTGTTTATGGTATTAAGCATTAAGTGTGTTGTCTATTTTGTTGTTTTTGTTAATCAATGCTAATTGATTATTGCTTTGCACTTTTGCAAAATGCACAGACTGAACCTGAAGAACTTCCGTATTACCCCAACTTCCGAGTCTATACAAACTATACTATCTATACTACTTCAATTGTATTATTATCATAAAAGAGCTGAATTCCTTGCAGCTGCCTAGATGCCGTGAAATATTTGAAAGTTCTTCAACTGAAACTAAGATCACTTCGATGATGCATCGTATTCTGCGTGAACTGCCCCCACGCAGGGATTGGCTCTCGTTTCGCACTTATAATGGGAATTAATGTGGCAGAAATTAACACAAAATGTGGTATGCTAAAAGGAAAACAATAACAAGAGATCGCTTCATTAAGTCTCCAATTAGAACTCAAGTGCAACTGCAACAACAACAATAACAACAGCAAGAGGCACAGCTCCACAGTTCCACTCGGTATAACATTATTTGGATTCCCAATTCCAGTTTATGTTCCCATTAAAAGGGTGAAAAGCGCAAGTGAAATGAAAAGCATTAACCAACCGACTAACAGCAGCAACTGCAACTACAACTACAACGATAACAACAACAATCCCCGAGGGGCAACCTTAAATTAAGCATGAGCACGCCCCAATGCTCAGTGTATCGCTGCAAACGCCTCGCAATTCCATTTTCATTCTCATCTTGTTTATCTCGTGCACATGTATCTGTTATCTTTGCGCTTTTCCGGCATGAAAGATTTACAGCAATGGAAAACTGCTGCAAGTTGTTTTTTCTTTCTTGCAAGAAGGCAGCCCATAAATTGTATATGAGTTATGGATATACTCAGTAATCAGCTTAATTATTCACATTAAAGCAATCGAATCAATTCTAATCAAACACAAATTACATCAAGATGTTTTTATGTTTCCATAATGCAAATCGTTACTAGAACAATAATTCTAGATAATAACTTCCACAATGGAGAATGGGAGTATATACTGCAATGACCTTAGGTTTATCCCATGAAATGTTTGCATAAAATTATTAAAACTCTTTAATTGTTCAAAGATATTGTAAAAAAAGAGAAAAGATTGTCGCGTGCTCGAGCAATGAGATCATCAATCAGTTGTATGCCCCCCTCTCAGAACGCCTCCGCCCATAATCCTACATGCTTCTTCACCACCCCCTCCTTCAGCACTTCCTCTTCGATACTTTATTGCCCTCGCAAAGTTTATAGATGTTATCTACAAGCCCGACACATTCCAAGCAATCAACGAAGCAAAACCGAGCAAAACTAACAATAACAAGTCAGGAAGCTACAGTCGGGGTACGACTGTGGGAGACTCTGAACTACAGCACGAGTTTTTGCATTTGTCATATATATATATATATATACGAATTTCTAACGAAATTTGGTTATTGCTTTCTCTTGAATTCTCAACATTTTCGGACAAATATGGCAAAATTAATATTATATGTATATATAAAATAAAAGTAATTAATTTATAGTTATTAAAAAATGTATTTTGGAATTGTCAGCAGTGGGATTCGAGCTCGCGCCTTTGCGGCGTTTCTTGTTGTTGTTGTTCTAACTAAAGCAATTTTGGCCGCAGAGGTGCCATGAACCTGCTGATCATTCATTCCTTAATATCTTCTATGTTTATGAACCGATCGTGCTGATATTTTCAGAAAACGTCCGAAATAGGACATCCTCCATATGTGCCAAATCTGAATTAAATCTAAAGTCGGTAGCTTCAGTAATACGTTTTTTTCGATTTGCGGGGGCGGAAGGGGGCGTGGCAAAAATCTAAAACAAACTTGATCTGCCTGCAAACAATACACGTGTTGTCACCAAATTTGGTTACTCTAGCTCTTATAGTCTCTGAGATCTAGGTGTTCATACAGACGGACAGACGGACAGACGGACAGTCGGACAGACGGACAGACGGACAGACGGACATGGCTATATCGTCTCGGCTGTTGATGCTGATCAAGAATATATATACTTTATAGGGTCTGCCACGCCTCCTTCTGCATGTTACGCACATTTCGCTTTCGTCAAACCTAATAGACTGTGAACTTTTAGTTCAGAGTCTAAAAACAATGCAAAAGTTATCGAAAATTGTCGAAAAGAAATTCTCAAGAGTATGTAGAAGATGATTTAGCAGATTAAGTTGTAGCACCCCTCTGAATGGTCAAATTTAGTTTCTGGCACGTAAAAGTAAATAAAATAATAAACAATAAGAAGAGAAAACCTTGAACTTCCAGATGTTTACAGAAAAATTAAACGAAATTCAGCTCTGATATTTGCATACCAGGTAATACTCAAGAATATATATTCTATATATATATTTACTTTTTGGTAACTTCTTCTCATGTTTACTTCGCAAATAATTATATTTATAAATAAAAGGTTCGTGCTCAAGCAACATTCCTATCATTCGATCCCGCTCTCGTTCCCCTCTCCCCGTCTCGTTCACTCTCGCTTACGCGGTTTCGCCTGAATGATCGGGAATGGAGATCTTGGTCTCAAGTTCTCTGAAAACAAAGCGCAAGATGACCGGCCATAATAATTTGTTAGTCGCCTCTCTGTATTTCGTATTTTCGTGTTTGTGTTTTCTTTCTGTTAATCGATCAACGCATATGCATACATATAAGTAAACCGATATACACACACACACACGTGCACATGTAAGCATAAGAATGTAAGCGAGCCGAAAGAGAGTGGGAGAGAGAAAGAGATATGAGAGCTGCAGGTTCGTTGACCGTAAACCGGACGAGAGACGAATCTGAAAAAGCTCTAGCTACGATTTGTTAGCGGTAAAGAAGAGACACATTTGTATCAGTAAAAGAGAGAGAGAGAGCGAAAGCCAGAGAGTGCGTGGGTGTTGTTGTAGCTTTCCTAACTGAGAGGAAGAGAATGAAACATATCTCCCTGAACTACGTGCTTCATCTGACTTGATCATAACTCTATCGATAACTCCCAGGATTGATTTGGCCTTATTCAAAACTAAGCCAAGTCTTCAATTATACGACTTTTTGTAACTGGCAAGTGAAACGTAACCTGAAACAAAGAGCTTTATATCAATTTCAGCTTCAGCTTCAACTTGTGCACACGCACAATGACACCCATTGTTTCTGTATTTACATAGACACTGGCATACCAGCGATACACACATGAGTGACTGGGGTATATGTTTAAGATACATATTTTTGCCTTTTTTACATTGCGCAAAGTTTGAACAGTTGTTGTGCTGTTTGTGCGCTGGCAAAACGAGTGCACAAAATGTGTTGACACAATTCCCAATACCCTTTTTTACCATGAAATGAGTGTAACTGTAGCCGCCGCTGTGCAGCTGTGACTGTGTGACTGTGTGTCTTGGACATTCCAGCGGCGCAACAGTTTGTGCCATATGCAAATTTCTTTACAATATCGGTCCGTCTGGCTGTCCGCCTGGCTAACTGTCTGACTGTCTGTCTATCTGCCGGCCTGCTTGACAACTTATGACAATCGTCAGTCGCATTTTTTTCTTCGTTTCATTTCATTTTATTTTTTTATTTTCTTCTCTTTGTTTTGTATCTTTTATTTGTCGCTTTATCTGTGTGCGCTTGAAATTCCTTTTGGGCTAAGTAAATGGCTTTTTTTTTATAAGAAAACGCGTAATTACTAAAAAATGCGACAAGTTGTTGTTTCTATTATTATCATTAGTGCTATACCCCTTAGGAATTGTAATTGTTAAGCGGGTCTAATCAGCTGACAAAACACTCAAACACTCAGAGGCTATAAAATACAAAGATACAGAAGCTCTCTTTAAACAAACTACAATAATTTTAGCAGTAAGCATAATTATTATCTTATTATAAAGCCTCTAACTATTCAGTAAAAGACAAAGCAGGGTATCTGCCAGTTCATTTGGGTCATAATATACGCAGGTTGAATGACACCTGGAATCCAAAGACTGTATGAAATTTGTTATAAATCTGAATGGAAGGCAAACAAATTTTGCATAACAATTCAAAGGGCGAAAAAAATGGGAACCCGTTGCGTTTGTCATCGTTATCGTTATCGTTATCGCACTCACACATACACATTCACATGCCCACGCCTAGAGTATTGTATTTAATACAGATTAAACTTGTTTTGTCGTGCTTTGTTGCTATCAGGAACCTCTCTCAAGCCTCTCCCTCTCTCTCTCTCTTCTCGCTCTGTCCCTGTCTCCAGCTCCGACTTGGTGAGTGACTCAGCGGGCAAACGAATTGGAAATTGAACGACTCACCGTTAACTGTTAACTGAAACAATCAACCGGCTACTTTGCAAATGAGCACTATAATTTCTGCATAAGCTTTAATTTTGATCAATGCATGAATCTGTATCTACAGCCTTGAGATGAGTGTATACCTGGCGCTGTTGTGATTCAAATTCGTGCCAGAAACAACAACAACATACGTGTGTGATTTCCTCGACGGATGTTTATTCAATTTTATCGCCCCGCGCAAAAGTAACGAGAAATTCAAAGAAGTTGCCTCTCTGCATGATTCATGCGATGAGTGCGCAGCCGAAATGGTGATAACTGCAGGCAAAGCGAAACAGATAGTGAAAGAGAGGGAAAGGGAGGGAGTTAGTCAATGAATTCGACAAATTGATTGCTCATCGAAAACAGTTCCAAATCTAGATCCTATTAAAATGCTTCCACAGTCCTCTAAGCCCATGCCACTGTCTCTTAATCGGCTTATATTTTCATTAAAATGAACAAGTACAAAAATGTGACGAAGTCAGAATACCCTATAGATGTAATTATTAATATAAATTTACTTTAGAGCTGCCAAACTGCTCAAATTGTTCGTTATACACAGCAACAGCAATAGCGACAAACTCAAGAGAACTGGTCAAATCGCGCCCAGAAAATAACAACAAAAAGAAGGAGAAGAAGAAGAATAACGAAACACGAAGCACGACCAACGCCTGCGCAACGCAACGCAACGAGGCGCTCTACAGGTTTTTCTGGTCGTTTGGAGACGGCGACAACGACTTCTGCGCGGCCGGGTGAAAGCCAAAACCTCTGAGAGTACCAGCGTGCAAGGAGCATGACAGCGCCCAAAAGAAAAATAGAATACGAGTACGTAAACAAATGACAAAATAATCGAATGGAATGTAGAAAAAAGAAAGGAACCTGAGTCACAGTGTTGGTAAGGCGTTCAAAGGAAATATCCTCTTTTTTTATATAATTCTCTCACCTGATTCTCGTGGGGCACCCAAACAAGACGCTTCTGTGTCCATTCGGCCTGTGTGGCCGGATCGTTGAATTGATTGCGTTCCACCGAGAGATATTTCAGCTCGGGGTCGTTGCGATCCACTTCTTCTGACATTTTTTGTCCTTTATTGCGTTTTCTGCGTTATTAGTTTCGTTTTCTATATTTGTATATATTTATCGTGTTGTCGTGGCTGTTGAGGTTTCTTAGATGTTTGCTTTATTTGCAGTTGCAGACTTTTAAATACTTTTCTGTTGGTTTGCAAAACAAATTAAATGCACATTAATTTTTATATATTTTTCGGCACATAACGCACACACACTCTTTCACTCTGATACACACACACATATAAAGATAGCAAATGGCAAACGCATTGTAAACAAAAAAATTTACACAATTTTAAGATACATTTTTTGCGGCACATTCTTATATCCAAGACGCGTTCGTAGTATTTTTTATTCTCTTTATTTGTATTTTATCTAAGAAATGCGGCAACAAAAGGCAGACGGCGAGAACGGCAACAGCAGCAGAACCGAGAACATAGATTCAAAAGGGAACCGACAAGAAACAAATATGGCCATACATTTTCTTAAGCCAGAGGCTCTCGCTCGCTCTCCATCTCTCTGTTACTCGCTGTCGCTCTCTCACAGCGGCAGCAGCAGACATATTCCAAACATCGTAGATGAGCTGCGATGTCGTTCAGCGGAAAATAGCGTTACGTAGCTGTTTGGCAATTAAAGTAACCAGTTTGCATTTTTTAAGCCGCAACATTTGCCTTGATTTTCGGTTATGGTTACTCTAATTGCGGAGCAGGTACGTCAGCAAAATGCGGCGGCTGTGGCTACTGCTGCTTGCTGTCGCCGTGGTCGCAGCCATCACGTCTTCTTTTTGTCTTGCTTGTTCTGCACTCACACACACACATTCATTCTCATGCACACACACATCCACACATATAGAGCGCAGTTTTTGTTTCGATTTTGATTTTCATTTTCGTATGCATTTATTAATATTTTTCATATATTTATGCTCCCATTTCACTATGTCAGCACGGCAATTTAGCAAATTCAGCAAAATTTGCATTAAATGCACACATTTTAATTTCATTTGTTTCAACAAGCGGCTGCATTAACAGCGTCCGCGGCGTCGGCGACGGCTGGCCGGCGGCATTTGGGCGTTGAAATTATTTTACATGAGTTTATATTTTGCTCTTAGTATTGTGTTCATTTGTTTTTTTTTAACACTTTCCAGGCTTTCAATCCACCTTAGTGCAGCTCGGTTACAATTGTATTAAGCTTTAGAATAAAACTATGGGGATTTTATTTGCTATAAGCGACAGCTGCACTTCTTAACATTTAACACCAACACACACTTATACAATTTTAAACGCACCCAAAACGCGTCTTTCTCGTTCGCTGCTACCAGCACGAATGTGCAATTGACATACACACCGATGTTATATTAACAGACTGCTGAACTGAAATGTTGTTAACATTTTTTTTTTTGTTCAAATCGTACCAGTTTTTGTTTTATAAATAATTTTAATTGCCATACATTTTAGGATATAGCCGATATGACAACTAACATTTTCAAAGGAAAGCGGCTAACTAAGCTCGATTTAAATATAACAGTGGCTAACGGAATCCAAGCCATAGTCTCGAAAAATGATAACATAGCCATTAACAAAGCAGTTGATATCGATAATTAATTTAAGGCACTTTATAATAGTTTTTATTTAATGTTTCCATATGCTTACATATATTGAATAAAATTGTATTTCTCAGCCCTTTTGACACACCCCTTATTTTAAAGTAATACCAATGGTTTTTATCAGAAATATCGAATAACACAAAATATCAGTAAGTTACAGCTATATAAATGAGAAAATGAGAAGTGCTGCCCATCCATGTCATATTTCGGGACACATAGCTGTTGTGCAAAGTTATGTTAAACTCATAATGGCACTGTCAAACTCAAAAAAATTTGTCGGTTTACAAGTATCGGATAGTAACTTAACAGATTCTGTTATATAATTTAACAGAATAAGATAATGCCGTTCCCGATATATAAACAATTCGATTCTTAGGGTGACCATTAAAAAAATCCATATTTTAAGCGCAGAGTTGATTGCAACATCCTTGAGTGTACAAATTGTGGAGGTGACCGATATATTTGCGCGGTGCACTCTTAAGTAAGTTTGTATCGATTGTGTTAATCGCGCGTCTGCAACTTGCTGGTCACATCTAAGTAGTAAGACTAATTAAATTTGATACAACTCCAATATAAAAATAGTGCAACGCAATCCTGCGCGCAACACATACGACACAAAGCATACCCAATATAAAAAATAATCTCAATATACAGTGTTGGCATACGAAAAAAATACAAAAACAGAACCACGCAACGTTGCACGAGTGACTTGTGTGAGTGTGAGTTTGTGTGCGTGCGTGTGTGTGTGTGTGCGTTTATGTGCGAGAGTACATACATATGTGAAGTTCATAAAGCATAAAAAAAATCGTAGGCGTTGGAGCTTCGTCAGCAGCAGGAGTTCAACAGAAGTAGAAGCATAAAATCGATTCCAAGTGCAAACATCATTTATGTAGATGTGTGCGTAAGTGTGTGTGTGTTTATTGCAAAAGTAAGAAGCAGAATCTCACGCGCTTCTGTCTTCCCTGTGGAAGCTTAAATATAATTTGAATTGCTGCAAAAACGCGTATGTCTGCGAGCGTGAGCAGTTGTTGATAGTTAATGTGAGATATACATTATGCATGAGATGTTTTACCTTGTGACAGGTTACTGATATTTCTTGACTTTGTGAGAAGCAACCCAACTTAAAATAAGGTATGTAAACTGCCGCTATAAATATTATATGATGCTCGTGCTCCAAACATATAGCAAAATGCGCGCCCATTATTACTATATACGTGTGCACGTAGTGTGAGTGAGTGAGTGTGTTGTGTGTGTGTGTGCCAGTACATAACCTCAATTTCTCAATTGATTACGCTCAGCGATAGCATTTGTGAACAAAGCGTCGCAAGCTAAATGAAATTTCTTACATGTGTATTCGTAAAATAATTATTAATTAATTATTCAAAGCTCTCGTACTAAAGGTGGATGCCTTTGCTTTGTCTACGTATAAACAACGTTTCCACATTTCGATTGTACGCGCGTTTGTGTTAGTATGCCTTTGAAAATTGTGAACGTAGACATTTTTAATTGCCACTGCTTACAATTTGATAATAAAAAAAAAATATTTTAAAAGTGCCTCTCAATAAATTTCTGTAAAAAGGAATGTATTTCAAAGAGCAACAACAATGACGCATATCATTTACACAAACACACGCCTGCAATCGTACACCGACATTTAACATGCTTGCATGTGTTGTGTGTTGTTTGAGAGAGCCGAGAACGCTCTGCCTACGAGTCTCTCACCTTCATAAAATACCAACAAAAAATACTATGCTGTCAGCAGTTCAAATTCAGATTTCCCCCCTGCTCCCCCAAAATGGTCGACTTGCTACCGAATTAACATTTGATTCAGGCAAAATTATTTATGTAATTACTAAATGATTAGCATGGTTTTTCGATATTTACAATTTTCTTCAACTTGCATTTGTTTGCCGGCAAACAACACTTAAAACAGAGCTTTAAATGTAACATTTGTCGAATTTATATTTGATAAAACATCAAAGTGTTTGTAGTCACCTCTCGCACAATCGTCGCTTCTGCTCCAAGTCTGGTTTGGTTCGGTTTGGTGTTAGCTATTTAACTTTTTGGCTGTTGCTCTTTCATTTACCAAAAAGACATGAAAACTTGAAAAACGAGTTATAGTTACATACAATCGCACTTCATTTCTATACCCTTAAGCAGAGTATGCTAATTTTGTGAACCAATGCGTATCATAGTGACAAAAAAGACATTGTTCAATCTATGGAGTCTTCCAAAATCATTCTCTCTCCACCATCAGTTGGCTTACATACTGCTGTTCGCTAGTCTAGAAGGGCATTTTATGTTCGTCAGTCTTCAGGTGAGCTTTTTCCACGAAAGTTGGCGCGTTATCGCCTCTGCAGTTGCTTTTGCCTTTTATGTAAATATAGATTGGGTCTCTATTCGAAAGGGGCTAAGAAGCCAATGTAGAACCCGGCTTGAGATTAACTGTGATAGAATGCTCTCTAAAAAAAAGGAACACATGTGTGGAACTTAAAGCTTTGGCATAGAAATATCAGCAAAGGAGTAGATAGACTATTATCCTACTTCCGAATGTCGCCTTTTATGTAAATAGAGACTGGGTCTCTATTCGAAAGGGGCTAAGAAGCCAATGTAGAACCCGGCTTCAGATCAACTGTGATAGAATGCTCTCTAAAGAAAAGGAACACATGTGTGGAAGTTATGTGTGGAACTTAAAGCTTTGGCATAGAAATATCAGCAAAGGAGTACTTAGACTATTATCCTACTTCCGAATGTCGCCTTTTATGTAAATATAGATTGGGTCTCTATTCGAAAGGGGCTAAGAAGCCAATGTAGAACCCGGCTTCAGATCAACTGTGATAGAATGCTCTCTAAAGAAAAGGAACACATGTGTGGAACTTAACGCTTTGGCATAGAAATATCAGCAAAGGAGTACATAGACTATTATCCTACTTCCTAATGTCGCCTTTTATGTAAATATAGATTGGGTCTCTATTCGAAAGGGGCTAAGAAGCCAATGTAGAACCCGGCTTGAGATTAACTGTGATAGAATGCTCTCTAAAGAAAAGGAACACATGTGTGGAACTTAAAGCTTTTGCATAGAAATATCAGCAAAGGAGTAGGTAGACTATTATCCTACTTCCGAATGTCGCCTTTTATGTAAATAGAGACTGGGTCTCTATTGGGAAGGGCTAAGAAGCCAATGTAGAACCCGGCTTCAGATCAACTGTGATAGAATGCTCTCTAAAGAACACATGTGTGGAACTTATATGTGGAACTATGTGTGGAACTTAAAGCTTTGGCATAGAAATATCAGCAAAGGAGTACATAGACTATTATCCTACTTCCGAATATCTGCTATATCGGCTATATCTGCCCATTAAGATATTACATATTATAGAATCGTTTCTGCACTTGAGTTGTGATAAGAATATCCGTTGTTATTTGGAATACACATTTGAGTTAACATCGCACGGTATTTTAAACTATTGTCTGACATATCACGCATACGGGTACGTAGAAATTTAAAGAGAATTACTTTAAAATGCAATACACAGCATTTAGTATATATAATTAAACAATTGTGCTCGCTGTTGCTTTTGTTGTTGTTGTTACATTACATTGACGGTTCTTATGCAGCTGCGCTGCGCCTGTTATTGTTGAACTGCTCATATTCATATATTGATATATTTATATATCTTTGTTTATTGTTGCGCAACAGCAAATGACGTGTCGTGGCGTGATGAGATGTGGGCCGGAGGGGCATCTGAAATTAGTGTATACCAATTAGTATATAAGTAAAACCACCTGAGAACACAAGCACATACGTTCGTCAAACCATCAAAAGTACCTGGAAAAGACAAACAAACTTGTGTCCGTCCCACCGCACGATACCCAATAACAACAACAGGCAATCGCTTTGCAGCATTTAGCAAGATTGCAACACACACAGCCGCACTGTAGACATAAGTGTGGTTGTCTCTGTTGCACTTGTTTTAGTTGATGTGCGCATTGTGGGGGAGAGGGATTGAGTCGAATGCATATGTGCATTGCAGAGGCACCTGCACAGGAACTTTGAACTTTAGTCAGCCTTCATATGTTGTATCTGCATCTTAGTTGTGTTCACTCGATTTGCATTATCTATAGTTATCGGTTAACGCAGTTCAGTTACTGTGCTGCAGCAAGCAGGTGATTGTCCACGTTCTCTATCTGGCTCTCTTTCTCTACTGTTTGTTTCAATCTCTCCTCCATTCCCAGTGCAGTTGTCGCGCTCCGCCCCCGCTGCGCAATGCAGTGAGCGCACGAAAAAAATCGATAATTGCAAGGTTTCCATTTTCACCACCATGAGCGCACATTTCGCAAGTATACAGATTTTTATTGGCGCTTCTCTGCTGTTGCTGCAGTCAGCCCCTTTCAACGTTTAGTTGCTCTGTCTCGCGGCCGATCAAATTCCAACATGTGTTTGACCAGTGCAGAGAGCAGAAAGGCCGTTCAATGCGATGTGTATGTTTGTACATATGTGCACATGTATCTCGTCTATATGGTATGCCATGCTATCTACATACATATGTACGTATCCGCCATTGCCACGGCGAGATGGCGTTGGCATCGCCGCAACTTGCATCCATATTGTTGTTGTTGTTTTTTACCTTGCGCTCGAACTGCCTGGTTGCTTTTTATGCCCGTTGTGGTCTCTGTCTTTGTGCGTCTTCTCGTTTCCGTTTTGTAAGCAGCAAAAACTACCATTTCACCACCACTTGCAAAGAATACATATGTATATAAATGCATGTGTGTGTATGCGTGAGACAAGTGTATGGTAAGGTGAGACAAGGTGTATGCCGTCCGCCGCCGCCACGAAGTGTAACCGTGGCAGTGTTGTAGCCAGCTACTCGTCTGTTTGGTTTCTGATTTTCAGTTTTGTCGATTTCATTATGTACTGCAATATCTCTGCGGCGTGAACTCGTGAGTGTAGCCTGTATCTTTGTAAATATGTGTATGTATGGATGTTTTTATCTCTCATCTTGTACGCTCTCGCTCTCTTGTACAGGGTGAAAATCCTCAATTGGACACACCGTAGTCGTCACATTGTTTGCTCTTAATGAGCAGAAACCTAAACACCCTGTAGCCATAGCTTCAAACCGTCATGCTGACTCTGTCACACAGAAATATAACTGTTGTGCCATTCGCACTTACGTAAGCTTTGCGAATTTGAATTTATGAGCATTTTTGCACTTTGCCTTATTTCGTTTGTCTTAGATAGTACTTTATAAAATGTTGAGTTTGGATGACAAATGACGATAATTCAATTTTTGTGGAATTATTTCTGCTTGCTTTCCCTCTGTACTCCAAAAGAGTGACGGCAGTGAGTGTGACGTAGGCGTGAATAGTAAGCTCGTTTGCCCTCGAATACAGCGTGCTATTTTCTCGTACTCAGCGACTCCGACGTTTCCACGAAATGTTTTCTGCTACACAGATTACAACTTATACGCACAGCAAGAAGACTCTCTACTTACTGTCAAATACATATGTATGCATATTGTGTATTGCATGTACATTTAAGAATGTATTTACTTTCATACCCAAAGCAGTATTTTCCCCATTTTTTTATGCTCGAAGAGTCTCGATGTTGCGCTGCGTTGCCTCCCTGTTTGATATGCTGCTTGTCCGTTGCCATTGTAGCAATAGCAACCAACAGATACGAAAATGAAAATTAAGAATTCCAAAGCAACACTGTGCGCGCGCATTTACTCTCTATCTCATCCACCAGTTTCTGTCTTATGTTCATTCTCTTTTCGATTCTCTCTCAGATCTCTCTCTCTCTCTGTCCGTCTCTCTATTTGTTCGCATTTCGCGCTCTTTTGTTTCTTTGCTCACACTGGCCGTCGTTTAATCGAAAATGTTTGCGGCGGCGTCAAGACGTACGAAAACGTTTCCTCGCCAAATTTTAGTGAATATCTGTAGAAATTCACTAAAGGAAAAATTGTTAAAAAGTGAAGCAAATTTGATTTCAGAAGTGAAATTGTTTTGAAACCTCATGCGTTCGCCGCGTTTATTTTAAATTCTTGGAAGCACAATAGAAAATTTTGAAAAACTGCTTCAACACATACATACATTCAATACAAAATTCATGTACTAAAAAAAAGGTGAAAAGTTTTACAATGTGTGGAATAAATGCTAGTGCAAAATACTGCGTAAAACGTGAAAGTTTTCAATAACAAGCAAACGGTTTATAGTAAATACACTTATGTATGTATATGTGCATACATACACTTTCCGAATACATGCATATGTACACTATATCTGATGTAAGTTTCCATTCGCGGGGTGAGGAATATATAAGAAAACCTATTGAAATATTGCCCAAATTTAACAAAGCAGTTTAGTTATATGATAATTTATACCATCTGCTTATTTGTTCGCAGCAAAAACTTGTGAAAAATACAAAAATTTTAGGTTAGGTCAATTTCAATTGGTTTATATACGACGACGGCACACAAACACAAATACACACATAAGCATGCACAAACGAAATGTATACATATACATATAAAGCGCACAGACAAAAAGTCGTCGACGGGCTGCTCGCACTCAACACACACACAGTCATAAACACGCGTATACACATACATACAAGTTTTTAACATTGCTTTTGGCTTGCTTGTGAACTGACTGTATTTTTTCAACGTAGTGTCGTTTTATTTTCGTTCGTTCATTCGTTCGTTCGTCCGTCTGTTCTCAGTTCGTGCGCTTATCTCGACTTTTGCTTTGATGCGCCATTCGTATGTACGTCTGTATATTTTTTTGTGCATATGTTTGTATGTATATACCTAATTTCATTGTATATGTATGTTTGCGTGTCATGTACATATGAGTAAATGAGCTCCCAACTCGCTGGCAGCTGGTTTGGTCAGCGGCTCCAAGAGCAAGAGCTATCGTTTCTCTCTTCGTCTCTCTTTTAATATATGAGTGTGCAAGTCTATTTCAATGAGAGTATCCTCGCTCACTATTAATCGGCACTTGGGCTATGAGCTTGAAGCTACCAGTCTGCCTTCTGCTTTGTTGTTCTTGCTTTATCTATTTTGTCTACTGTATATATGTATGCACATATTTCTCTACACATCCATATGTTTTATGTATTTGCGAATTTATTAATAGCGTATAGAGTAGTACCCGATTCTCCAAGTGTTAGTGTGAGTGCAAAAAAAAACTATTTATATACCGATAACAAAAATTAATTCGTGAAAAATAATAAGTTGCTGTGGAAGCTAAACCTTTTTGCATATTTCTATCTACATTTTCGCTATTTTCTGCAGTATATACATAACAAAACAGATAAGATAATAGACGTGTGCACGTAATACAGCAATGAAGAATATAAAAAATGGAGGGAAAATTTTGCCCACATGTCTCCCTTTCAGGCACACACACACACGAACAAGAACAACTACCATGAACGCCCCAATTTTGTCCGGAGCTCCGCAACCTCGCTCTCAGAGAGAGCGAGAAATGTATATGTACACGTATATATGTATGTATGTATCGTGTGTGTGTGTGTGCTGTGGATGGTATGGCGGCCAAGCTGCTCCAAAATACACACAGCAGCAACAGAGCAATAACAACAAAAGGCCACACACAGTAATATAGAGAGTGAGAGCATGTTCCGCGACAAACGTTTCAACTTGTTTTCCCATTTGGCCATAATACGTGAAGGATTATTTGCTGTGAAAGGCGCACTCTCGAGAGCCGAATGTGGTGTGTGGGCCCCCGGTACAGTTTTCAAATACAAATTACTGTAATTTGTTGTTTACAAATGCACATATTTTATATAGATGCATTCGTTCATTCAAAAATAGTCATATTCGTATAAATGTATGGTGTACCTATGATATTTGCTAAGGTTCACAGAGAAGGTGACGCTTTTGCCAAGAGTTCCATGGCCTCTCTTTTCCGTTGCCTCCCGCTAGCTCACGCATACATTCACTCACACACAAACACATTCAATAGCTCCTAAATTCAAGTTATATTTACACTTAACGACACAAAAACGTACTCGCTGGGGAGCACAATTGGTGCTGCTTGGTTCTCGTTCTTTGTGCATTCGATGCTCTTGTTGTAATTGTAGATGTAGTTGTAGTTGCCGTTGACTGAGCGGCCGACAAATACTTGTTTATAGTTGCTGTTGAGTAAAAGTTTAATAAAATTAAAAAAAAAAAAAACTACAACTACGCCACAAAACAAATATGTGGCTCTCATTCTCGCTCTTACTCTCTCTGTAAGCCAGTTCTCTCCGGCTCTCTTTCATGTGGCTGCAGCAGAATGAAAGAACGATGAAAAGAAATCAAGCAAGGAGAGTAAGTAACAGGCTTCTCACCACCACTATTACCACCATACTTACTCATTGTTTTGTGCGGCGGCTGCTGCACGGTTGGTCTGCTGCCTCTTGTAAGTTATGTAGAAGAGGCAAACACCCTGGTGCATACCCCCTCTCTTGTACTTCAAGAGGACCCCGCTCAGCAGTCGCAATGCTCGCAGTGTAGTGTATTCTATGAAAGTTGACTTCGTCATCGTCGTGCATGGGTCATAAAAAGTTCTATGGGCTGCCGCTTGCCCTCCCTTGCCAGTTTTTACTGTACCCGTTAAAAACAACAAAGCGCGCGCGCCCAATTCCGGTTGCGCTTATTTACACACACACACACACACACACACAGAGACACATATATATGCATATATACCCATGCTTGGATGATGACTCTCTGATCTGACGCGCGCTCTTCTCTCAGCCCTCAGTGCGTTTGGCTGCTGTTTGCAGTTGTTGTTATTGGCTGCGATATATACAAAGAAATTATTTTCAACTACTCGTACATGTGTGCATATGTATAGAGTATAGTTTACTCTACATGTTTGTTTGTGTGTGAATGCGAAAAAAAAGAAGAAGAATTTGTCGTTGAACAATTTAAAATTTGGTTGGAATGTGCAAGAAGTTGCAAATAAAATGAAATAATTGCTTTTTGTGAATGTTATTAATAAAGTGGATATACCGCTCGAATAATTGATTCCCCAGCTGTTTCTAGTTGTTTTTAATTATTTATTTATTTGCTTACTAATTTCACGCTTATTTAATTACATTTTTTGTGTGATTTCTTACAGTGACTGCAACGCCAACAATAGGATAAGAAACGCAACAGCGACGTGGCAGCAGCAAAAGAAAAAGCTTTAAGATAAAAATTGATCTAAGTTCGACTTGGGATTTGGTGCCTGCCGCTTAAGCGGGCTGGCTGCATCCATATCCAAATGCATATACAACAAGAAGAACGACATATGTTGCATACACGAGCAGAGCAAACGCTGCAGTCCAGTTATAGTTACCAGTTACGACCACGACCGTTTATTGCCTACTGCATACGCTCATAGAGAGCGAATTCCCGGCCGGAGGCATCCAGTCCCGCATCAACATTAAGTAGAGCACAATAAACGCAATAAAACAACAGCAACAAGACATAAATATACATATATATACATAGACAACCTAAAAGAGATATTAAAGAGGAGAGCATTGAATCAACTCAAAATCCTCTCCAAGCATGATGAAAAGAAATCGCATCGATGAAGTCCAATTTGGCACGCGCACCGGCTCAGGACCGGGAGGTGGCGGCTCCGTTGCAAATAGCGCCACAACAAGCGTGGGTGTTAACACGGCTGGAGGCGTCACGATTGGCACAGTGGTGCCCAATGCTCACAGCGCCACCATTAGCAGCATTGGATCCATACACCATCGCATATTGACGCCACAGCATGGCGGTGCCCAAACCATTGCCTACTTGCCGTCTACAACGCCGACGGCAACGAATCTTAAAACAACGAGCAGCATTGTCGATAGCGCCAGCACCGGCGCCCAAACCAACTCTGTGGCCGTTGGAGGGCCAGGAGGCGTTGTCGTCTCCACAGGTAGTGCGGCCACACAAACCTTGCAGTATACCACTTGTAAGTTAATCTGTATATATCGCCTCTGTTCAGTCGAGATCTAACCAATTGCTGTTTCTCTTCTCTTGCTCGGTATGCGCAGCTTACAGCGTCGCTTCCATCCAGGCGGGTGGCACTCTGAAGGCCACAATAGCAGACAGCAATGCGGTGCCGATACATGTCACTGGAGGCGGTGGCGCCTCGGGAGCAGGAGGCGGATCGCAGACAGTATCGAGCAGCTGTCAGACCGGCACTATACGGCAACGCACGATTAGCGGCACTCAAACGAATGCCACCAGCGGAAGCCTGACAACAACAGCACAGCAAACGCAAGCATCGACACAGCTGGCAGCACAACAAACACCGCCCAATGGACCAGTCGGTGGTGCAGCTGGAGTTGGTGGAGGCAACAGCACACCGCCCCAGGGACAGTCAGCGGGTGGCGGCAGCGCCGCGCCGCGTCTCAAGGTGGAGGATGCACTCAGTTACCTGGATCAGGTGAAATACCAGTATGCGGATCAGCCGCAGATCTACAACAATTTCCTGGACATTATGAAGGAGTTCAAGTCGCACTGCATTGACACTCCGGGCGTGATTGAGCGCGTCTCAACGCTATTCAAGGGCCACGCGGAACTCATTTATGGCTTCAATATGTTTCTGCCGCCTGGCTATAAGATTGAAATGCAACACGATGCCCTTGGCTTCTCCGTGCCGGTTGTCTCCATGCCCTCGCCACCTGGTGCCCCCAGCAGCACCGGCACGGTACACATGATCGCCGCCGCCGGCAACACGGGCGGCGTAAATATACATACGACCCTCAAGCCGTTGGCGCAGTCGGGACCAGGTGGTGGTGCAGCTGCCGCTGCTGCAGCGGCTGTGGTGCAAATTCAAACGGCTGGCGCCGTGAATTTAATGACCCACGGTGGCGCTTCGCTCACCCAGACGACGATTCATGCACTGCAGCCGACGGTGGCTGCTGCTGCCGCTCAGTCGCCGGGTGGCCATGTCCATGTAACTAGCAGTTCAGCAGCAGCACCACCCGTAGCAGGAGGAGTTGGCGTCGGTGTTTCGGTCTCGGCACATAATATCCCTCAGAACTACTCAAGAGATCGTGGAGAGCAGCGGGCGACTATAACGCCAACGGGAACTGGTCAAGTGGCCGCATCGGTGCCGGCGCCAGGTGGTGCCAGCATTGTCGTCGGCGGTGGTCCCCCGACGCCCAATTCATTGAGTGAGCTAAGCCCACACGCAGGACCAGCGGCACAGCACAATTTGCATCACATCCAGCAGGCGCATCAGTCCCTACTCCTGGGCGAGGCGACGGGTCAGCAAAATCAGCCGGTGGAATTCAATCACGCCATAACCTATGTGAATAAAATCAAGGTAAGTGATCGGTTATTCGTTATTCATATTCGTTATTCATTTGCTTATTATTGCCATCCTCTGCAGAATCGTTTCCAAAGCCAGCCGGCGAAGTATAAGAAATTCCTCGAGATTCTGCATGCTTATCAAAAGGAGCAGAAGGTTATGAAGGAGGGCAGCGGGGGCGGCAGCAGCATCAATCAGGGTAAAATGCTCACAGAGCAAGAGGTTTACACGCAGGTGGCCAAGCTGTTTGGACAGGATGAGGATCTGCTGCGTGAATTTGGCCAATTTCTGCCGGACGCCACCAACCATCAATCTTCCGCTGCTGCTGCTGCCGCCGCACAGTACATGTCCAAGTCGGCGCTTCACAATGATCATCACAATAAGCAGCAGGCGCAGCAGCGCACGACAACAACGGCAACACTGAGCGGCGGCGCCCACATCAGCATGTCATCCGCTTCCCCCTCGGCGGTGCCCAACAGTGGCTCCCCGCTGCACCTGAGTAGCGGTGCAACGCTCTCGCAGATTGACAGCAGCAGCGCACATGCTCATGCCGCTGCCATTGGGAACTTGTCGGCGGTCAATACCAGCGTCAGCATCAAGTCATGCTCCGTACAGCAGAACCACATCATTAGCAGCAGCAGCAGCATTTTCGAGAAGGAGTTCCACGGACTGGGGCAACAGCAGCAGCAGCAGCAGCTGCAGCAACATCGTGGGCTGCCGCCACATCATCATCTGGCCAGTGGCACACCACCTGGCGGTTTGCGTGGCACTGGACCCGTTGGCGCTGGGCTGGATCAGCGAAATAATCATCATGCCCAGAAGTATGTGACACATCCACATCAGAATATGTCGCAGAAGAAGTCGCCCAGCTACGGCGGCATTTCGAATGCCAATATGCCGCATCATCACCATCTGAACGAGAACTCGCTTGATCGCAATTCGCCAAATATTGCAAGTTATGTGACGCCCCCTCAGCTGCCCGCACATCCGCATCACAATGCGCATAATTCGAGCACCGGCAGGCGGCAAGTGGTGGATGAATTAACGGCAGCGTCGATTGGTGGTGCTGGTCTCAGTACGGGCGGACCGCCGCCAGCGAAGCGACCAAAGCCATATTGCCGAGATGTTAGCTTCTCTGAGGCATCGCGCAAGTGCACCATCTCGGATGCGGCATTCTTTGACAAGGTGCGAAAGGCCTTACGCAGTCCCGAGGTCTACGACAATTTCTTGCGATGCTTAACGCTCTTCAATCAGGAGATTGTCTCGAAGACGGAACTACTCGGACTGGTCTCCCCGTTTCTGGTCAAATTTCCCGATCTGTTGCGTTGGTTCACCGACTTTCTGGGCCCGTCCATGTCCAGTCAGATTGGTGGCTCGGCTGGAGCTGGTGGCCTAATCGATGGCATGCCTCTGCCCGCGACACAACGTCAGGGTAGCAATAGCAGCTCGCACGATCGGGCGAGTAGTCATCAAAGCACTGATTATGTACAGGATGTAGATTTATCATTATGCAAGCGACTCGGTGCCTCCTACTGTGCCCTGCCCCAGTCGTCAGTGCCGAAGAAGTGCAGCGGTCGCACTGCCCTTTGCCGTGAGGTGCTCAACGACAAATGGGTCTCATTTCCGACGTGGGCCAGTGAGGATTCAACGTTTGTTACGTCGCGCAAGACACAGTTTGAGGAAACCATCTACAGGTGAGTTTACTCTTCTATTCTATTCTATTCTATTCTTTACCTCCTTGTTTCTTTTCCTGTTTATGCTTTCCTTTCCCATTCTTTGTTTCTTGTTACTTCTTGTTTTCGTGTGTTATCATTTCTGTTCTTTGGCTTTCGTTTATATTTTATTAATTAACGAATCAACAAACGCTCTAAACAAAAGGAATATTCACAGAACGGAGGACGAGCGATTCGAACTGGATCTGGTGATTGAGGTGAACAGCGCAACAATTCGGGTGCTGGAGAATGTGCAAAAGAAGATGTCTCGCATGTCACCCGAAGAGCTGGCCAAATACCATTTGGATGATCACTTGGGCGGCACATCTCAGACAATCCATCAGCGCGCCATTCATCGCATTTATGGCGACAAGTCCGGCGAGATAATCCAAGGCATGAAGAAGAATCCCTCCGTGGCGGTGCCCATTGTGCTCAAGCGTCTGAAGGTGAAAGAGGAGGAATGGCGGGATGCCCAGAAGGTATGTGCATTTCAATAGTGTTTCAATTATTCAATACATTATTCACACTCATTTGTTGTCCCACATTCACAATTCGCAGAGCTTTAACAAACAATGGCGCGAACAGAATGAGAAATATTATCTGAAATCTCTGGATCATCAGGCCATCAATTTCAAGCCCAACGACATGAAGGCACTGCGTTCCAAGAGCCTCTTCAATGAGATTGAAACGTTGTACGATGAGCGACATGATCAGGAGGATGATGCCATGGAAGCGGCCGGGCCGCATCTGGTCCTACCATACAAGGATAAAACCATACTGGACGATGCGGCCAATCTTCTGATACACCATGTCAAGCGTCAGACGGGCATCCAGAAGCAGGAGAAACAAAAAATCAAACAGATTATACGACAATTTGTGCCTGATCTATTCTTTGCGCCGCGACAACCCCTCAGCGATGATGAGCGCGATGATGGTAAGCTGAATACCCTGTTCTCTAACACCTAAACCAATTCCTACACACACACATAAAACAAAACAATTGCAAATGTTTGATGCGTTGTATATGTTTTCTAAATGTTTACTCTAAATGTTTGGATAAGATATATATACACGATGAACAGATCTTGATGAATACATTGCTTGAAACTAATATTTGTCCTTAAGTCTTGAGCGTATTCATGCAGCACTCCTGTACTACTAACAAGAAGTATAGAAATCTAACCAGCGTTTACAAATAAACCATCATTTGTTAATATCCAAGTATCTTTAACTTAGAGTATGTTTTATTTTTCGTTTTCTTTTCTTTTTTATATTTTGTTTTTTTTTTTTTTACCGAAAATTCGAACTGAAAATGTTGCAAATTGTTGCCTGATTTTGCCGTTCCGTTTGCAATTTGCAATAATTAATTTTGTAACTTAACAACAACCGTAATTTGAATTGCATAATTATGACTAACCCAACAACAAATGGGGGACACCGCACAACCACCACAATTACAACCACACCGACCCAACGTATCCACCGATCACCACACAAAAACGAAACCATTCTGTATAGCCTTTCAATTTTTGGTAGATGACACTAAAATGGAAGTCGACTCGCCGCTGAGTCGCGCCCCCAAAGGCGTCGGTACGCCAAGCGAGGGTGCCTCCCCAGCGCGCAGCAATGCTAGCAGCAGCAGCAGTGGCGGCGGCGGCGGCGGTGGCGCCATCAACGTCAACGCCAACGCAAGTGGCAATGTGAGTGGATCAACTGTGGCAGTCATTAAAAATGAGTCTGAGGAGTTGTCTAAGGCTTTGCCAGCGTCGACGTCAGCAAGTGCAACAGCAACAACGTCCGATGATGCAACGCCGTCGACATCATCAGCAGCAGCTGCGACCGCATCGTCTTCTGGCGGTGTCGATGTGAAGGAAAAGGCTGAGTCCGATGAGGCATCAACAACAACAACGACATCTAATGCTGGCAATAAGGCCAACAACAATGTTTCGGCTACTGGCGCCAGTCCAAGACGAGGTGAAGATGGATCAGCAGCAGCAACCGCCTCCGGCAGCGATTTGAATGTGAAGCAGGAGCATGGAGACTATGCGAATCCCACGCTGCAGCCGGCGCACGCACAGGGACAGCGTGAGGTGAGTAAAGAACTTACGAAGATATGTTTAACTTTCCATCAAATTATATAATTGCTTCACTATTATAGAACGAATCCTATTCCCTGTTCTTTGCCAACAACAATTGGTATCTATTCCTGCGTCTTCACGCCATCCTCTGCGACCGCCTACACGTGATGTATGAGCGGGCGCGTCTTCTGGCCATCGAGGAGGAGCGGTGTCGCGTCAACCGGCGGGAAAGTACGGCAACGGCACTGAGACTGAAGCCCAAGCCGGATGTCCAAGTGGAGGACTATTATCCGACGTTCCTCGACATGCTGAAGAATGTGCTTGATGGCAACATGGACTCGAATACCTTTGAGGACACCATGCGTGAGATGTTTGGCATCTATGCCTATATATCATTTACACTCGATAAAGTAAGCCAATCTGCTGTCCAAAGAGAGGAACCTTAATTAATCATTAATCTCTAAACCTTCAGGTTGTCTCGAATGCTGTGCGCCAACTGCAGTACTGCGTCACGGAGCGTGCTGCCCTCGACTGTGTGGAGCTCTTTGCCAGCGAGCAGCGACGCGGCAGCACTGGAGGCTTCTGTCGCGAGGCGCACAAGAGCTTCGAACGGGAGATGGGTTATCAGCGGAAGGCAGAGAGCATACTCAACGAGGAGAACTGCTTTAAAGTGTACATTGTATGTGGTTGACCAATAGCTTAAGTGATTCTATCGGGGATAAGCATAATCTAAAAATCTCTTTTTATCCATTTTAGTACAAGATTGACTGTCGAGTGACCATTGAATTGCTCGACTCTGAGTCCGAGGAAGTTGAAAAACCCGCGGCGTTAAAGGCGCAAAAGTTCAGCAAGTATGTTGAACGCCTGGCGAATCCAGCAATGGGTGCGGGTGGAGGAGGAGGCAGCGGCAGCAGTGGCAACAATGCTGCTTCAGGCAACGACAGCATGGCGGACACAACGGACATCAAAACGGAGGAGGAAGAGGAGAACGCCGAGGTGAGTGAGCAAATAAACAGATAAAACAAAGAAAAAAGCAAAAAAAATGAGCAGCAGCAGCTTTATGTGTGCTTGAAGAGTGGTTAACCATGTTGTTTGTGTATTATCTGTTGTGTTTATTTGTTTGTTTTGTTGTTGTTAAGTTTAGTTCACTATTTCGCTTCCTCAGTTACAACTCGACCAACCCAAAGTTCTGTACAAATTAATAATTACTAGTATTAACAATTCTATCTATAGTCGTCCGCTGACGAATTTGTCTGTTTAAATACTATTCTACGGAGTTTTTCTTTGCCACATGTCACGTGTCTCACATTTTAAATCTCACCTTTAGTCGTACGATTTAAACATTGAGCCGATTAGTAATCGATAATTTGTGAGACTTCACTTTAAGCCTCATCCAGACCCTAAGAACTGGCAGATTGTATAAATTATATTGCGTTCAGTAGCTTAGAGGCCTATTCCATCCATTCACTGAATATACATATATTTTATTATTTTTTTAATTATAATTGATATTGTGATATTCTTGATATAAGTGCAGACCATCCCATCGATAATGTGATACCAAAGAGAGAATTGTTTATTCATAAATCGATAAGTCGGTCAACTATAATTTGTTGTACATATGTACATAATTACACACATATTGTATTGCTTTGTTTGTATATACGTATCGTATTTATATGTTATCATTAATCTTTGTTGTTGTTGTTTATTTTACTTTTTTCCATATTCATCAACTTCACTCTTAAATTAAGAGAGTGTTCGTTATTATTGTTTTGAGTTGTTTTATGGTTTTGATATTTTGCGAGCCGGTTGCGCTTTTCGCGTACATTTTCTATATTTCTACAACTTTCTTTTTATCGTTCTCTTTCCTTTCCGTTTCGTCTCTCATTTCAACATGCCGCCAACCAATCGCCCACATATTCGTATGCGAACCAAACAACATACAAAAAAATAAAAAAAAATAAAAATAAAAAAAAAACAATACCGAAAAAAAGAAAAATGTTCACTAATTAATGCTTTTTCTGCATTTTTCTCATTTTTTCCACTTTATTTTATGTACCAGGTCAATTCCAAGGCTTGAAATAACAAAATAGTTTTGATAATTTCATTGAATAAGAAGAAGAAAAAGTCGTATTGCAAAATGAAATAGTAATAAATGAATTTGTTTTTTGAAATTAACCAACAAAACCTGCAACAACAAGAACAATTCAGTTTTCATCCAGCCACCATACCTGCACCACAAACACATACATACACACCCATTCATCCGTTCATACAACACCCACACACATAGCCATACATTTGAATGTAATGCAAACAGTTATATACAAAACACATACATTATGTAAATTTTAGTGAATACCCCAACAAAAAAGAAAAAAAAACAAAACAAAAAAAAACCCTCACATACATAAGTATTATACATATGTATAAATATGTTAACTAGTAGTTTCTAAATAATATTCATAGGCACGCATTTATTGCATTTATTTCTAATTTCGTTTTGCTTTGCGTTCGTTCGTCTTAAAGTCAAACAAGAATTTCAAATACAAAAGCAACAACAATTAATGCCCAGCAAAGCTTAAGTGAAGCGCAGTCAGGTGAATTTTGAAGAAAACGAGAGAGAGAGAGAGCGAAAGCGAGGAGAGAGTATAAGTTTGAGTTTGGGAGCAGCAGCCAGAGTAATGGATGCAGTATTTTTTCTGTTTGTGTTTGTGTGCATGTGGCAGTTGCATGATCGATGATCGATTGCTACATGGATGATGTGTTATCGAAAACTGTGTTGGTTAAGGGCCAAATGAATAGAGCAATCAAAATTCGTATAAATAAAACGAAATGAACAGATGTAAATATTTGTATTTATGTATTGTATTTTATTATCATGTAGCTTAAGTGTTCACCGTAGCAAATTTTGTAAAGTCACTATCGACGGAGACGTTGAGAGTGAGAGAGAGAAAGAGATTAATTTTAAATGACAGAAGTGGGCGTGTTATATATTTAACAATTTTTATAACTCTTCTACACAAACATTCATAACAAGAAACCTAACAACAATAAAACCAACCAAACATCAATTGTAAATCCAATTGAAATATATAATTGAAAGTAAAAGTCGCTTAGGCTCTGAGTTCTCTTGGGTTTTGTTTGGGCTTAGTGCAGCTGGTGGCATACATTATGTACACAATTATGTATATCTATATGCATATGTATATAATGCATATATACATATATATATAAAGTATATAGTGTATATGCTTTTAAGTTTTAAGAAAGGTAAGTTACGCCTTACATCCTACGGTATATGCATATGTATTCATTTTATTTATTTAGATTAATACTTTGATTCAAATTGCTCTCAGAGAGCAAGAGACTGTTTTCGTTTGAGTTATCGTTTCGTAATCTTGTGAATGTTTTCCTATCGATTAGTCGAATTGTCGTTTTTTGAGTTCAATTTCAATGTGTGTGTGTGTGTGTGTGTGTGTGTGTTGTGTGTGTGCTATGAATGTGTCCAGTCTTGGGCTTTTGTTTGGCCTGGTACAAAACACTATCAAATAACAGCAACACTCGCCCCCTCTTTGATTCTTTGGTTCGCCCTTCCCTATCTTTGTATCATGTATTCGTCTGTCGTATAAACGTATAAGTCGTTATGTCGTTAATTGTCATTGTTAGTTATTTACACATACACAAACACAAACACCTCACGCCCACCCCCACACCCACCCACCCGTACACACGCATACCCCTAAGCTTTAAGTACATGATTTATATTTAACTGTGAACAGCATTAGCATGTTGAATTGCATTTAACAATTTGTTGTTGCTTCAATTTGTGGAAAGTGAACTAATTGTGTGTCTAATTCTCGTATTTGCAGCTGGTGCGTGGGGCACGCAAGGCGCGCTTCCTGTTGCGCAACAAGCGTCGATCGCAGCTGCACGAGGAGCAAGTGCGTCAACTATTTGAACAGAAGCGCATCTGCAGTGGAACTGGCACTGGCACTGGCAGTGGCATTGTAGCTGCCGAAGCAAATGCTGCTGTGGCTGATGCAGCGGCAAATCCTAATACAAACAACAATAACAATAATAACAACAACAATAACAACAGTTGGAACAAACGTGGCCCGGAGCGATTGGGCGCACCTCAATCGGGCTTGGCGGAACAGTATGCATTCAATGATCGCGACGAGATCAGCACAAATGCCAGCAATGGACGCTGCTTTGTGACCAGCAAGAATCTCAATCTACTCAAATACGATGCAGTGCGTCGTGCCAAGAGGGTGAGTCTTGCCTATTAATCCAATCTTAATTGATCAATTATACTAAACTTTGCTTTTCCGCTCCACAGAGCCATTGCCGTGTCACGCAGGGGAAGTACATTCGATTTCAGAGCTATGTCAGCAAGTGGCTGCAGCAGCACGTAAGCGAGCAGTTGCAACAGCATTGCAGTGACTGGCTGATGGGCAAGACAGCGGAGCAGATCAATGCCAGCGGCTGGGGCGCCACCAGTAAGACCAAGTCGTTGCAACAGAAGGATACGTCAAAGACGCCGTATCGCATCTACACGCGCTACAAGGTGCTGCAATCGGGCAACGGCAACAGCAACAGCAATATCAGCAGCGGTAGTGACAGTGGCAGCAGCGGTGCCATATCTGCTGTTGCAACAGGTGCAACAGTTGCAGCTGTAACATCAGCAACAGTTGCAACTACCGCAGTGGCAGCAACTGCTATCGTATCAACAACACACTCTGCTGCCAACAATGCCACCAGCAGTAGCAACAACAGCAGCGGCATATTGAACGCTGACTCAACGACAATAACCACAAATGCACCACAACAACATTGTAATAGCGCTGCAGCAGCAGCTGCCGCTGCCACAGCAGGCAATGCAGAGTCAGGATTGCAGCAGGTGCGACCAATGGAAAGCTAACCGACACTTGCAGTTGCCACATCTGTGGTTGCCGCATGGCCAAATGCAATTATGTGAAGCGAACCCCTGAACTGTATTCAAAGTGTTAATTTATTTAAATTGTGATAGCTATTCCTGGACACATAGCAGACGGGGACGATGGCACCTACGAGACCGTGGCTATATCCGGAGTATTGGCTGTTAGCATAGAACGCAATTGATAATTTGGCAACACAAATCAACTGGATTCGGATCATCCCGATAACGAAGCTTTTTTTCACTTTGTACAAAAGTCATTTAAATTATAGGCGTAGTATTCCTCCTAATGAGAATTTTGATAGGCTTACTACAACATCTTGAGTATCGTTTAGTGTTAGTTTATTATAATATGACGGCGTTTCCAGGAAGTAAGCGATTCATACACACACACACACACCCCCAAACACACACAAACACATAGAACACAGAGGTTCTTGGGTGTTGCGAGTGTGTTTGTGTTAATTAAGTTGATAACGAGCGTCTGTTTAGCATTAAGAGATTTTATGAACACACACACACACACAACTTTATAATTTTACAAACATTTAACATATTTTTATACAAAACAAACCTTGTACAATTCCTTGTGAATACTATTGATTATATGCCTAAACGTAAGTTACATCTAAGTTGTAAAAAATCAAATGAGCTAATTAAAAAACGTATCAAAAATGAAATTGCATATTGACAACTAAACGGTCTCTTGGGCTTTTAAATGAGATTGTTGAAAACCGAGTTATAGATGGATCACAAGTAACCATCGATATATAGGAGGCAAGACATAGAACTATGGGAAGAAATAGAGAACACTGTGTAAGTTTAAAAACAAGGTTTTTGTGTATTTTACATAATGTTACATAGATACATAAAAGTGTTTTCGTACGACTATTCGAATAACTGATTAGACCAGCTAGCTTCAATATTATCTGATTAAATATTACTTGTAGATGAAATCGCGTCGCGTTATAATGCCAGCAATGCGATTCTCATTGTTAATGACCAATAAATGCCGCAGGCCCAAGGCACGGAAGATGTTAAAGATTTTTGGCACCGAATCATGCTGACAAATGAAATAATAATTAATAATCGAAAAATCAGCCTGACATAAAGAAAAGTATACTTACCATATTGACGCGTACTGGAGATGGATTCATGAACATGGATAGGTCGACGGTGTAATTGTACTTTCTGTCCAGTGGACGTACGCTCTATAAGATTAGAATATTGAAAAGGGTTTTACTCCAAACATAATTAGCATTTGTGAAGTTGATAGTTGCCTTAATACAGGGATAACGCGGATAGACATCTCTAAATGTTTGTATTGTTGTCTCTGGCAGCCAAAAACGTTTATTCTCCACATATAAGGACTTGAGCAGTATGACAATCAGTTGAGAGCGCAATATAATGCCGCAGACGCGTCCCTCAGAACGACGATCCTGCAAATAAACAATAGAGTTTGAATGCACTCAATATAGATCAAGGGCCAACTTACGTCCACAACATTATCCACAACTGGAAATCCATTGTGATGGCATCTTGTAAGCATTTCGTAGATGTAATGGGCGCTATCAACTAGCTTAATACACATAACTGGTTTACTCAATATCTCGTTTGCTGTGAGTCCTTTGTATTGCGGTAATGGCTCCCATGGAAGCATGGGCACATTATTCATCTCGATGACAGTGTCGTAGATGCCGTCATTGAAGTAATCACCCACCCATTTGGCGCTGATCAGTGCTATGATCAGCGGAAAGAAGAATGATGTCTCAATGCCCGTTGTTTCCATCAGGATGACCGACAAACTGATGGTCATGCGTAGTACTCCGCCCAAATTGGCAGCGGCGCCAATGAGTGCATATTTGCCAGGATGCAAAAATTGCTGAAAATTTCAACAGGTTGTATAAAATGGAACGAAATGTAATAGAGTCAACCTACTGCCTGCGGAAACAGATAGAACAGCAGCATCGCCACGAGTCGTCCCCAGGCAGCGCCCACCAGAGCCGTAGGTATAAATACGCCCAGGGAGACGTTGAGACCAAAGGTGGCACACGACAATATGTAGTAGACGAGTGTGAACATGGCAAGCGTGAGTATTTTATGAGAACCTAAACAGGAAGACAGTAGTTATAATAAAGGAATACAAGCATTTGAGAAGTGAAAGAGCTCACCTGGTGGATCATGGAATAGTGCACGCACAGTTGCCTCGGGTGTCTGGAACCAGAGTGCCGCTACAGCATTGTATTCGTTATCCTCGCAAAACAACTGTACAGGATGTATGGTCGGATCGTTGCCCAGAGGACGGCAATCGTTGATGTAATAGATCATGATGCAGGCCATTGTAACGCCCAATATTGCCACCAAAATGGCTTCGCACACCTTGCCTACTTTCCAAGGTACAAAACGCCTACGAAACCTGTTAATGAGCGAATTCAATGAATTCCATGCGGCGCCCAACAGACCACCTGTCACACCGAGCAGCATGAACAGGGGAAGCTCGAAGTATTCAAAGGTCAGCGGCTGGTCAAACTTTCCTAAATTGAAGAGGCCCGTGAATGTGAAATCCTGCAGGCCGTGATAAGCGGAGAGCACAATGTTCAACGTGAACGAGCTGATAATGGACGCAATCAGGGTGCGCCAGATAAGATTCTGATTCCAGAAACTGGCCGCCTCTTCCAGCGAGAATAACATGCCACCAATGGGTGCCCCGAAGGCGGCCGAAACTCCTGCCGCAGCGCCGCCCAGCACAAAGTCACGTTTCTCGTGATCATCGCGAAACGCTTTAAATATGCGAAAGTCCTTAACAAAAGTTGTGCTTTTGCCCTGTGATATGCCTGCCGCGACAACGGCGCCAGCATGTATCATTGGTCCCTCCTTGCCTCCAGCTAAGCCGCCAACAACCGATGTGATGACACCAATAGCTTTCACGACCAGCGTCTTGATGCGCACAATTCGCGGCACCTTCACGCCATTCAGATAACTCTTCACCTGGGGTATACCGCTGCCGGCGGTAATTGGCTCGATATAGGTTACAATTGTGGCTCCAATGGCCACTGGCACAATGCTAAGCAGAATCCACCAAAGGAAAGGTAACGCTAGATCCCCACTGCTGTCTGTTATAGGCACATTTAGATCCACAGCTGTAAGAAGAAAGAGCCCAAGTGTTCAATTATCGTGTTCAATAGTTTTGGAGCATTCGTTTACATGATTTGAGAAACTTGTACTTCATTTCCGACAGCTCCTCGATGATAATATCTATTGTGCATGCTATCAGAGCGGTTACGATGCCAATGAGTATAAAGATAATCCAACGTATGACGTGAGTTCGCAGCGAGAAGCGGTCTCTCAGACGCTTGCGCTGCTCATCCTGGAAAAGCGTGTTATCGCACACATCGTAGTCCAAACTCTATTTATATATAGATAAGACTATTATCTTATATATGTTTGTATTTAGATGTAATTAGTTATAAGTACCTCATATTGAATGTGAGTTTGCTGATCATTTCCTCCTTGTACTGCCGATGTTCGTGATCGTACATGGAAAACAGGTTCAGGATCACGGGCAACATCGTTGCGTCTGCTGATCTCTTGCGTTGAAATACCCTGTTTTGAGTAAACCGCATGAGTTGCAAGTATTTACATATGCACATATGTATTTGCACAAGTGTCGATCAATTGCAGCTATTGCATGAATCATCCAAGTTTCTGTAATAAGTAACAAAACAAAGCACTTACTCCGATTGTCTGCTCCGGAGCGGCATTAATGTCTAATAATGGCTGTACATCTGTGACATTCTCAAAAGTCCCTCTTTCAAAAACTGGTTGAATTTGTCTTGTAGACGTTTCTGGTGTGTTGGAGTGTATTACAGGTGGAATAGGCAGGGGTTGTTGTTTTTTGACTACTTCGTCGTCATCACTTGACAGAGATTCATCATCCATATTGATCAATTTGTTTCTTTCATCCATTTTGGACACTATAAAATCACTTTAATCACACACTAAACATATAATTGTAATAATAAAAAAAAAACAAATCACAACTAGTATCCCGCAGTAAAAAGAAACATCGACTTATCGATGTAACATCGCACAATGGATATGCATATCGATAGCATTATTCGATTCATTTAGTGGTTTAATTCTTTTTGAAAAAACTATACAATTTTGTTTAAAATGACTAATCATTTTATTTTGATAATTACAGCGAATTCGTTTCACAGAAACGTTTGTTCATAGTGCAGGATCAAAGTTGAAATTAGGATGAAGAAACTTAAATTTAGCCATGTCGAAGAGTAAACGTTTGCGCTCGATTTGATTGCGCGTTTGCAGTTCATCCTTTATATCGCCCAATGTGTTATCAATACGCATCAGAACTTCGCGTGGCGATCCATTAATATATGTAGCTAGCTCCTGGCCACTGGATAATTCAATTTGAGCATTCTGCATAGAACGACTTACAACGCTATGCTCCAAGTCATCACTCTGTAACGAAGAGCTTCTGCTAAGATCTATGGCTTCCGGTTGCTCGCTTGTCCCTTGATTTGGTTGTTCCGGCTTGATAAGATTAACAGGTAAAAGGCGTGGTATACATATCAATGCGGCTGACGGCATAGCCTCAGTGGTTGCAGTTGGTAGATTGTCCCCCAATGTCTTTGACGCATCTAGATTCAGATCTGATAGCTGTAATTTACAATTACAATTTTTAAATTATTATTACTTTAAATTGTATTTAGTTACATTGCTTGTATCCTGTACATTTTGCATATTACTCGTATTGCTGTTAGTATTATTCTTGTTGTTATTATTATTGTCTTGTATTGGGGCCATGGAAAATTTGTCTGAGCTTTGGCTATTGTTATCCAATGAAGTGTCGCACACCGAAACAGACTGAAATGAGAAAAATAAGTAAATTTGTTTATTTAAGTATTTATATATATATTAACATACATAATTACTATGTTTCATTCAACTGTTTTCTGCTGCACCAGATACATACATATGAAGCTATATGAACATGGATAGGCAATATGCATACGCACGCAATTCGTACGTGATAAGCTTACTTATAAGTATGTGTGAACTTATAACGGTAAATTGCATGCGATCTCGCTCTTTTCAAACATTGCTTTACACATGTAGATGGACAAAGACAACAACATTTTTGGCATGTCTTACAGTTCGAATGGCCGCTGCTTCCTCCTGTTTGTGATGTTCTTGTTTATGTCGTTGAAACACCGTTTTAATTTTTAATTCGTGAGTTTTTACGTTCCTTTGCGATTCTATGGTCGAAGTTGCACTTAAAGGTGAAGATGAAGCCGAAACGGCGACAGGCAATGGAGATGTTGATTTCTTCCGACATTTAGCAATGCGACGGTTTTTCGTAATTCTATCGCGGCGTTCTACCAACGCTGCCACCTTCATTTCATGCAATTTACCCAGCAAAGATGCATGACGACGCTATTAGTGATTATTTTCAAATTAAAATGTTTAGTTAGAAAGCTCCCCAAACTGAGTATCTATTCTAATTGCTTATTTCCTACCTTGATATGCATATGAAAGTTGCCTGTGGAGCGTACACTGCCTCGATAAATTCGATCTGGTGGACAATAACAGCACTTGACAGTCACATTATCTCCAATTTGGCTTTCAATGCGATAGAGCTCGCCGTTCAATATGTAAGGTACATGCTGGCGACGCACTGGATCAGCTTTCAAATCACATTGGTCTTGCTCTTCGTCCTCGTCCAATTCATGCTCGTCTTTTGGCATTGCATAAAATATTGCAATATTAATGCTAGCACTAATAAGAGATCCGTTGCCTTAGGACTGAACGATTCGATTGAACTTTTCTATCCTAGTAAGTGTGTATGCATGTGTGTGTGAAGGCAATGCAAGAATTGTCGAAATAGATACATACGCACATGCATCTGTGAGTACAAATTGATGATAAAAGAGGAATTTAAAACAGTGTGCGAGAAGAATGGGCAAAATGTATGAAACAAATCACACATTTTTGACAGGGACGTAGAATGAGACGCCTTGCACTAACAGATTATATTTAGTCATTTTCTAAAAATACCTTTATTTATAATTTCAAATCCTTTGAGGAGTGACATAATAATTATCATATATCTCTAGCATTTATTTTTTATTTAATATTTTGTTTATTAATTTTGTTCGAAAGTTTGAGCTATACGCGCCAAAGTACTTATAAAGTACTCGATATGTTATCGATACTTTGTAATTGTTATGCACAGCAGCCCTGGTAAGCTCACGTTTTTTTATTTTCAATATAAACAACAAGAGATGACCGAAGTAAGCAAGCCAAATATATTAATTACCGGTAAGTTTATCTTTGATAACCATGTTATAGGCTTAAAATGCATTGTTTTTTAATATACAGGTACACCTGGCGCCGGTAAATCATATTTGTGCGAACGTTTGGCCGAACAATTAAAGTTCAGCTGGTTGGACTGCTCGAAGATTGCAAAGGAAGAGAATTTCATTGAAGAATATGACGAGGAATACGATTGTCCCATTCTTGACGAGGACAAGGTATACATTTTGTGGATTATAATAATATAACTCAAGGCTTTTAACGATTTATCCATGTCCTCAGCTCATGGATCACCTCGAGCCAATAATGGCCAACGGCGGCAACATCGTTGAGTACCATGGCTGTGATTTCTTTCCAGAACGATGGTTTCAAGCTGTATTCGTTGTCACCTGCCCCAACAAAATCCTCTACGACAGACTCAAGGAGCGCAATTATAATGAGAAAAAGTTAACGTCCAATATACAGTGTGAAATTTTTGGGACAATTTTGGAGGAAGCGCGTGAATCCTATAAATCCGATATAGTCTATGAGCTGTCGGGAGAAACCAAAGCGGATGCCGAAAAGAGCCTAAAAACAATTAAAAATTGGTATAGCATGTGGAAGCGCAAATAAAAATATGAATATATAAGTATTTACTAATAGAAATGAACATAAATATCTTTATAAATTATGGACCATTGTGTGAAATTGCCATCTATTTTCTATATTATTTGCTTTGAACTAATTTTCAATCAAGGTCTCTATAATTAAACGACACTTGCGTCATCGGATTCAGCAAATGTATATGTGAGCGATATAACTCAATACTGGCAGCAATTTTAGCTTGAGCCATACCAAATATGGTTCAGTCAGTTTTAGTTGCCTTTCTTTTTTAAATCTTAACGTTATTTTATTTTTCCAATCCTTACCAACATTGATTTGTAATTTCTTACTTTCTTTTAAATATTTATGAAGCTTTCTCGACACTCTTCCCAAATTGAAAAGAATAATGGACATACATTATATAGAGCTTTAATTAACATATATTTTACAAGCTTATATTAAGTGAATGGTTTATTGACTAATTTTAAATACGCGTCATTTTGAAGCGAAGGGGACCATCCGGGGCGTACATGAACGTCACGGCATAGTCCAATGGTGGATGATTGTACTCCAGCTTGTAGTTGCGTATCAGTTTGGCCAAAAGTATTTGCATCTCTAGATCGGCAAATCGACGACCAAGACACATTCGAGCACCGTAGCCATAAGGAAGTGAGGCAAACGGATGGAGTTTACCAGAAGTGCCACCGTGTTGTGCCTTAAGCCAACGTTCGGGCCTGAATGTGGCTGCATCTGTGACATATTCTTCCATGTTGCCGGTTACAATCGTGGGAAAGACCGCCTGCACTCCCTTGGGCACCTGGTAGCCACAAATAATGCTGTCCTCTTGCAAGGTGCGTCCATTTCCGATGACGGTGCTGTACATCCGAAATACCTCTTTGATGAAAGCTTTCAGGTGGTGCATTTGGTCAAGCAGTGGAATCGTTAGTGGCGTATTGGCATCTGGGAGTAAGCGCTTTAGCTCTTCGTGCACCTTCTGCTGCTCTACCGGCCGTGTTGCCAGCTGGTACAGAATGGAGCATACTGCCATGGATATCTATCGCAAGGAAAGTGTTATTAGTCGGTATCTTAAACATTAATTCAGAAATCACTTACCGTATCAATGCCAACGAGTATCAAATCCAAAGCCATAATGGTAGCAATCTTCTCATCTTTTTCTGACATGATTACCTTCTCCAACAACGATGGCTCTCCGGCTCTTTGGCTGGCATCCTGCGTTTTCAGGCGCTCCGTTGCACTCTGTATATACTTCATGCAAACGCTTCGGGGTGGGAAGAGATTAGAGTACTTCCATAACTTATCTGATTGGACTTACCCCACAAAGAAGTTCATGTTTTTGACGTAGCGCGTCCAAAGAGGCGTGGGAAAATAGCGCCAGTAGGGGGCTTTCAGCTCCAAAGTGGCTACATTGCGTAGAGCGTATTTAGCTGCATCAATAATCTGCTGTGGCTCCGAGTCCGGCGTCAGATTATCCTCCAGGCAACCCAGACGAGCGTCCAGCGCCACACGCCCAATGCCTAGAAGTAGTAGAACAAAATGTCTTGAAAAATACTAGGACCAAGATGAGGTAGTTCTTACACTCCAAGGACCATTTGTGTATCTCGTTATCGAAATCCACGGGCAGTTCCTCATTAGCATCCAATAGGCGTTCACAGCGCTCCAGAAAGTCCTCTGTAATCACCTCCAAGGGCTGCAGATACCGTCGTATAGTGGACAGTTGGAGAACTGGTTTCTGCACACGCGAGCGGAACTGACGCCATGGCTCACCGTGTCTAAAATATATGAATTATGGAATAATGGAAGTAATCAATATACATTTGATGCAACTGTTTACTTACACGCCAACGACGCCGCCGAGCTCACCAAAGAAATCCTTGCGCACAACACTCTTGTACTTGACCAGACTGGGCATAGATGGTCGAAATGGGGTGGGCCCTTCGCTGCGGTAGCACTAAAAGAAAAAGATTCCTTTGTTTGTATTGACATTGAAACAATTTGTGGCAGTTTTGCAACTTCTCCATCACAAATTGTTGTTGTACTTGATTGTAATGCTTTGTTGCCTTCGTGTGCAGTCGAGCGTGTTGCACGTCTTTAATATGTTCCGCTGTGTGGATGCGTCGTCTGTCCGGATATTATCTTTGCGCACTGCGCGATCGTCTTACCTTTTCAATTTCATCGGCATCGTAGATGAAGAGCAGATCAGGCCTGCCTATCAGCCCAGAGAAGCGCACAATTCTCCCGTATCTGTCGTGCAACAGTGACGAGATTTTAGCCACATCCGAGATCGTGTATTGTCCAATTATTGGCATCAAACTGTCAAGGTAAAGCCGTATAATTCATGTGACATGTTGTCATTGAAATATTGCAATAAAATAGAGAAGACTTCATATGCAAAGCAATTAGAGATGCCGTGTAGCCGATAGTCCCATTCGCAGCTGCTGCAAATATTTGCCCATATCTAATTTCAAATATGAAAACACGTGCTAGCGTTTTTTAGCTGTCTAGACAGGAGATTTTTTTATGCTGCGGTTAAATAAACATGTCAGTTAGTCAAGCACTTGTTTAGTGCTGTGGAGAGTACACCTGTAATATTGTTGTTGACTAGTCAGCATGACACCATAAATAATACTATTTCTTTGTGCCTTCTTTATTTTTTTTTTTTTTTCGATAATTCCTTTTGAACTTCTGTTACGATAAGTCAAGTAGCTTATCGACATGAATACTGAAGTGCAATTCTTATTAGATCCACAGTCATAGGCTGGCATTCTCATTACGAATGCAAGTTATTTTTTGCAAATACAAACACGAACACACAATTGCAGTGTGTATAAATAATACTCAAGTGTATTTATTGTTTGCATTTTTTTAGCTTGCACCAAAAATTCACACATTGTTGGCGACCTTGAAAATGGCGCTAATTGAATGCTAATGAAGAGGAAAGAGAGAGAGAGAGATAGAGAGCAAGTGAAGATAGATAGGCACGCTGCGTATTTACGACTGCCAAAGAGGACGCTAACCAAATGCCCTGTTATACCACCAACAGAGTTAGCCTATTCGACAGATTGAGTGTAAATTAAGGTAAATCCACAAGAATCTGCAAACGTTTACGTTTATTGTCAATTTATAGTTGGATTACAACATTCAATGGGAAACTGGAAAACCCGTTTGGTTATGGTCAGTGAAATGATTGCTTGAAAGCAAAAATTCAACACACAAACTAGATTATCATCGTCAATGGCAACACAGACCCACGTACAGAGATACATACATACATACATACATACACCAGCAGCAGTAATTGGGTCAAGAGAAGCAAGCGAAATACCAGAAAAAAAGAAAAAGATACAAGAGTTTTCTCTGTGGAGAGTGCAATGCGATGCATTAATCAGTGATTATTGCATTGTACAGGTATTGGAAAGTGAAAGCAAGTTTGTCGTCAAAGTCTTTTGATTTAGTGATGGCTTTTATTTGTTTTGTTGTTTTTTTTTGTTTTTTTTTTTTATCATATACAAACCGCCAAGTATTGCCAAGTATGGGCAATGGTTTTGGTCCTGGTATTTCGTTGTAGGCCAATGCATTCTGCCACTCGGCTGTGGAATGTATGCGTGCTGCAGCTGGTTCCTGCTCCAGCCCAATATGTGGACACACTGTTGCTGCAGGTGCTTCAGTCGCAGCTGCCGAATTGTCACGCCGTTGCAACAATTGTGAATTGGCTGCCTTGGCAGAACCAACCTTGGATGCACTTCGTCTTAGGACAGGTTGGACTGTGGCAGTGCCACGCCAGGCGCGCAATGGTAATTGATTCATTTTTGTAGGCAAAAAGCTTTAATCGTATTTAAATTCCCAACAGATTTCACTTGCTTTGCCGTTGTCGCTTTTGATTTCCAATTGAAATATGGTGACACACACACACACAAAACGATTTGAAATGGGAATGCGAGAATACCAAGAATAGCTTTGTCTTTGGTTTGTCAACTGTCAACTACCAACTACCAACTACTAACTGCCAACTGCCAATTGCTTATTGCAAACTGCCGTTTCCGCTGCTCACTCGACGGCTGCTCGTTGTAAACTGGTTAACTGAAAAGCTGAGCTTCGTCATGGGCATCCGTTTTGGTCGCTGAACGCGTCAGCTGCTTTCTAATGAGTTTCGACGCGTGTGCTTCGGATTCTCATTCGTTTCGTCTGTCTTTGGATTCGGGTTTGAATTCAGTGTGGAACCATGCTCATACACAGCTACGCACTACGTCTTAACCCGCCCAACAAGCTATATTTAAATATACATTTAAATAGTGATATCACACAAAGCTTATCAGACTCTCCCCAAATTCTAAGTTGAGTTGAAACCTTTTACCTTCTCTCAAGTTTTCTATAGTTGGGTTGAAGTCATGAAGCAGAAAACAGATTCTGAATAACAAATGACGTTCCAATGAAGATATATATCATGAAATTTAAAGAAACTCATTATGATAATGAGAATTTAATCGACTGGAAATCAATGAAATGCATTAAATGCGTACATTAAATGTTTTTGAAAACAATTAGCATAGCATTTGCAGATTGCGGTGAACCAAATTAAATGAGAGTGCTACGTTCTTGATTTTAGTGAATTTCAGAACTGTCGACTGACGTTGTTTGTTTACCATGGCACCCTCGATTTGAGTAAGCTTCTCAAGCAATCAAAGAAGAAGTCCTTCGTAGGAGTGATCCTTGCATCGGGTACCAATCAATCTATCGCAACCATGTCATTAAATGATGAGATGTGGATAATATGGAGATTGCAATAAACAGTTGCGATTTGCCACAGCGAATATGTGGAAGTTTCAAATTGAAGTCTTTGCAGGGTCAGTGCTCTACTCTTCTTCTTTTGACCCGAAGTATTTTTTTTATTTACAGAATCTATCAGAACTAAGCTATTTATCTTGTGCTCTAAAACTCAAGACTATAGACTCCAAATTGATCTTGTAAATATTTTTCTTTCGATTTGAAATAAGCTAGACTAGCTGCGATTAGGAATCTACATTCCGAACTTTGTGGCTATATCTCTTATAGTTCCTCAGATGGACGACATGATCTAATCAGCTGTGGATACTGATCCAAATTACAAATCCTTTATAGGTCCTGCCACGTCTCCTAATACATGCATTTGCACAAAGCTAAAATAGCCCATTTGGTCATTTTTAATGGGCACAGGGTATAAAAACTAATGTAATTTTAAATGCCTGTAAATTAGAAAAAAATCTATAAATCAATAATACATTTTTAGCCATTATCTATTCCAGCGAACCTTAACGGAGATTCGCACCTTATGTGGTATATTTCAAAATTCATAATGGTACATTAGTGAATCAGCAATGGATGTGATAGCATTTCGGTTCTTAATTCTAGTGGTAATTGTGTTTTCGTCAAGTGGCGATGGCAAGAAACCCGGTTCGAGGTTTACCAATCTTAAGTGCGAGTCGTACAACATCAGCTTCGCCAAATTCAAGACCTGCAAGCTCAATGTGCTCGGCAGAGGTGTCATCGGTACCAATATCTACATAAGTTTGTTCCAAGTACCGATACACACTGTATCTGTTAGTAATTTAGCTATTCATATTTTATATGGTATTACACCTACATATCCTTTCATTTAGATCAATTGGAGTATGTGGCGTCGCTACAATGGCTACCAACCGTTTCTATACAATTCCACCCTCGATTTCTGCAAGTTTGTGAAGCAATCGAAGAAGATGTCATTCGAGAGACTCGTGCTCGACGCTATTGCATCTCGTTCCAATCTGAACCACACTTGTCCCTACACTGTGAGTCCCTTCTATACATTGACAAGAACTTTCTTAATGTTTATTTACATTTTCAGCATGATATTATTGTGGATAATCTGGTGTTTAACGATACATTTCTGCGCACGCTGCCCCTGCCACAAGGCGATTACAAGATTCAACTGAAATTTGGTAGCGACAACGTCTGGAGGCTGCAAGTCGAAATATTTTTATTACGGAATGAATAAAGCAAATAAATCTGATCATTTAATATTGACTTTGACACATTCCTAATTATGTGCTCCATCGATTAGTTCCAGATTTTTAAATTAAAATGTTAATTTATTTGGATGTCATGAAACGAATAAATTGATATTTGGCTAAACGTCGGATGTCATCATCATTGGTTGAAATTAACATAAATAATCGCTAATGGCACTTTAAATGATTGCAAGTTGTAATTATAATATTGTAATATTATAGCAATTATGTCAATCTGACTCAATGTTTACCAACCTCAAATGTGACTTCCTCTATCTTGTTTTCAGTGACTACAAACTGATTCCTTGCAATGTCAATTCTAATCTAAGTCATATAAATGTGAGTTTCTGGGGGGTTATTCAACTGGACTCGCTAATAAAGTTGATGTAGATTGAATATGATTCCAGCACGTGAGAGATATTGTCATTACGGATAATTTGGTGTTTAAAAATGAGCTACTGTAAACGGTGGCACTGCCACCGGGCGACTACCAGATACAAATGCGATTTGCTGCAAACAATTTGGGTGATGATTGAAAAGTATTTGTGTTTACAATGTGTTTTCATATTTATTTGGCAAATTTCCTCATTTGCTTTAAAAAATAGTATCAAATAAAATTGTATTACAAATTTCAATGCATGTTTTTATTTCTTTTGTAATATTGTGCAATGTTTTGCGATAGAGTTAAATGGAATTGGGACTATTGTGCATAGCAAGATGATAAAAATTCAATGTCATTCAATTTGTTCAGTTGCCGTACAATATTATGATCAAATAGTATTACAAATATAAATAAAACACTTTTAGTCAGTGAATTTTGAAGGGCTCAAAATATCGTATAAAAGATTTGTAATATTTATATGTATAGATACCGTGTTTTATATTACTTGTTTGTTGAATGTTAAATGCTTTGCTGGTAGCTTTAGTGACTACTAGTGGATTACAGTCTAAAATGTTGACTTTAAATAGGCTTAAGTAGTTAAGAGTTTTGTAACTTAATCGAAATGGCACGTTTCAAACTCAAAACCAAACGGGAATACAGTCATTATTTACTTATTCAATATACATGTATATAGATGTATGTACATATATACTAGGGTTGCATCGAATCGGTAAGAATAAGTTTGATCTTATGAATCATTTGACTAAATAAATGAACAAGGCTCTTGATTGTCGTTCATCTCGCTCCGTAGTTCCATAGTCGAAGTCTCCTTCGTTCATTTTTTACAATCTGATTGGGAACCAATGAAATGAAATCAAAATTGAACGAAGAGACAGATCGAACGAACGAAAAGAACGGTTCATTTAATTATCACTCGTTTTACAACCCTAATATACAAATACTAGAAAAGTCGAATGTTTTTGTGATTTTGATTTTGTTTAGTAATTATAAAGTTTACGATAAGACTTAGCTTAGGTGATGCATATTTAGTTATATATGTGAATGTGTAGTTCAAGTTGTGGGGATAAAATTTGGTACGATTGAATCCGGAATCTAGAATCTAGAAACAAATAATGCCACTGGCTGAGAGGGACTTTCAGATAGTTGTATGCTCGACTTAATTTATCTTTTAATTTGTTATTGTTAAAATTAACTATGCTATATGCTAATTATAGTTTATTATATGTAACTAATTGTATTTATATTTATATGGCTTCGTTCGTATTTCGTATTTACAGTTATATTCGCACATTTAACTAAAATTAATTTATTTTAAATTAACTTCAAATTAATGATAAATGCAAGAACTAAAAACATATTCGAGAATTAAAATTACAAAATAAAACAAATAACATTGTCAAACGATTCTCTCATGTGCTGCCATCTAATACTTTTGGCCAAATTTTCATTTTTAAGCCACGTTAACACTCGAACTCGTTGGCTGTTATGGCGCTCAGATCCTTCATCAGCCCCTCTAGATTGGCCATCTCTTGATTAAGCTCCTCGGTGGATGTGCTGGGCGCCAGTCTTTGAATCTCATCGGTGGAGTGGGCCACTGAACCACCGCCTTGCAGGCGATTGGGCGTGGCAGCCGAAAATGATGGCTTCTTGTAGGGCGACTGATTCTGGGGACGTATTGTGACTGCAGGAGCTGGAAAGTCATATCAAGGGTTAGCTCCATTTGAGTTTGCCAAGCGGGGAAGTACTTACTGTGTTTGTTAACGGGCGTGGCAGCGCCTGTGGGCGGGGGACCTGGCACGCTGAAACTCTTGAGCGGGTGACCACGTTTAGCGCTCTCAATGGTGGACACACAACCATTGCCAGCAGCCCCATTTCCACCCGCTGCACCCCCCGTATAGCCAGCATTGCTGCAAAGAGACGAATAGAGAAATAACAATAGTCTTTCAGTACAAAAATACTTTTATAATTAGATCAGTACAAAAGGATGGGTTATCAAATCGAACATAGAGCGGCGAGTGGAGTGGAGAGATGATTCAAGTAGCGTCACGGCAGAAGAAGTGCAACATGCGCGACTGCTGAATCTGCTGTGCCTTTCGGGCCAGCTTAATGTACGGCTGGCGATCCGAAACACTCATGGTGCGCCAGGCGTGCGCCGCCAGCTCGGTGACAGTCGCCGATGTGCGCATCGTATAGACGCCCTTGAATTCGTGATTAATAAGTATTTTGTCCAGACGAAACTTGTTCAAGAAATTAAGGAACGGCGACGGCGATGCCATCAACAGCAGCTGCTGTTGCACGAATCGCGGCAGCGTTCTCTTATCCAGCTGAAGGACACGCTCAGCAGGTCCCTGCACCAGATCCACCTGCACGGTGGGATCGATGCGGCCCCAACGTGTTCGACGGCACATACTAAAGCTTCGAATTTCGATTGAATCTCTGAATGCCACCAGGACCAAAATGTTGATCAATTTTGTAAGCAATTTTGTTGAAAAGTGTTTTCAAATTTGAAAGGAAAAACGATTTCCCAATGTCAATGTCAACTCACCAGAAGTTGGCATCGTAGCCGCCGTAGGGGTGCTCCGGCGTTTGGGCCAATGAGTTATTTTGCGGCTGTGTGAGGCTCTGCTGCGATAAACCAGTCTCCATGGTCATGTGCGAGCGATTCTGGTGGTTATATTGGGTGCGTGGATATTGGGGTCGCTCCATGGTTGAGTTCATTGAGGTGGCTGCTGGGTTATTGAGAGAGATGAAGGGAGGAGCTTAGCGTTAGGAGCATTAGAGGAGGATGCGACTTGGTACTCACTCATGTAACCAGCGACATAGGAACGTTTGTCCAAGGAGTTAGTCACATGCGCTGGCACCGGCGTCTCCACCTCGTACTCACTGTGGACGACGGAGCGTGGCAACGTTAGGGCGCCACTGCTGGAGGCGTTGTCACTGCAAACAGGCGTGGCATTGTGCATGCTCTTGTCAATGTTCTTCAGCTCCATTTGATCATGATGTATCCATAGATCCGGCGGCTTCGGTACGCCCACATTGTTTTTCTGATAGCTGTGGAGGATCATGTCAGGGATTAGCAAAAGGCACAGGTGAAGTGTAAAATGTAGCGCCCTCTTACCTCTTCTTGGTGTGCTCTGGCGAGGACTGCGGCTTGCGGCGACAGAGCAACAAGAGGCCAAGAAGCAGCAGGAATAACACCAGTGCTGTGCATCCAATGATGATATACAATAGATTCTGATTATCGATGCCCTTAGCCATGCTGTCCGCTTCCTGCATGATGACTGCGGCGCTGGTCGTGAATGACACCAGGGCAGAGAAGGGGGCATTGCTGCTGCCCTTGTTGGTCCGGGCCTGCACCTTGAAGTAGTAGGTGGTATATGGTTTCAGTGTGGATAACATGAGCATTGTCTCCTCGCCATTGAACGCCTCGATCATCCAGTCCCTATCCCGCTTTGTGGTATCCGTCGTGTAGTAGACGTTGTACCCGATGATCTGACCAACTGTATGCTTCGGCGGCAGCCATTTGATGATCACATTGTGCGGATTCAGTTCGTCCAATCGAACAAACAGCTCCCTTGGCGGCGTCATTGGCACATTCTGATAGGTGCTGTTCAGCACGGACATCGACCATGCCGATTCCCTTCGACCCTTCACTACCTTCACAGCGAACTCGTACTGCGTGTTGGGACGCAGCTCGTTGATCATGCAATTCAATTCGCTGGTGTTGTGGTAACGATATCGATTCGAGCCTGTGATTCCGTAGCTGACCGTGTAGTGTCGATTGTCGGTTACATGTTGATTCTTGTTCAGCATCGTGTCTGTCCAGTAGACGACTATCGAAGAGCTGGACATGGTGATGGCTCGCAAACCCACTGGCACCTCCAGCGGCACCGGCACATCCAATGGTTCCTCATCACGCGTCTTGATATTATCATAGATCGGTTGTCCCTCGCCCTTAATGTTGCGTGCTCGCAAGGAGACCACATACTCTGTATTGGACTCGAGCCCTTTGAGCACATGGTAGCGTTCCGTCTCCTTCAACTCGAGCATATTCTCATCGGGTATGCCTCGTCCCCAGCCAAGCACATAGTTGCGTATCTTGATCTCCGGTTGCTGTGGTGGACCCCAGTGAAGTCCAATGTGGTTGGCGCCCGGCTGTATGTTAATCCAGATGGGTTTACCTGGTACCTGCGTCTCATCCAGATCGTTTTCCAGCGTATTGGAGCGATACCATTCGGTGAACGGGCCAGATCCATTCACAGTCATCGCCGCAATCTTCACCTGATACTCTGCATTTCGTTCCAATCCGTTCAACTCGAAGTACCGTATGTTGGCCGGTGTGCTCTTTACTTGTGGGGCATCCTTGTACTTGCGATAGCGTATCTTATAGCCGGTTATCTGACCATTGCGATCCTCCTCAGCGGGCGGCTCCCAATGCACTGTAATTGTCTGGAGGCGAAGGAAAGATGAATTACGCGACGGGGTAATACATAAGAAGCAACAACGACTTACGCTTGAGCTGGTGACCTCCAGTGTCACATTATTGGGCGGTTCCGAGGGCGTAGAGGAGTAGGTTTTCACCTTCAGCTCGACTGAGGGATCTCCCATGCCATTGCGATTGAAAGGCACGACGCTAATCACATAATCCGTAAACGGACGCAGATCCGTTAGCACCAGATCCAAGGACATGCTATCGTTATACTGATCCGCGCCGCTGTCGTTCTGCGATTGTCAATTGTCAGTAGGTTCGAGTTATAGGAAGGCTTTAAGGATGATCGATTGATTTACCTCCGAGTAGTAGACACGATACTTGAGTATCTCGCCATTGGTAACAGATGGGGGACTCCAGTGCACATAGATCTCCTTGTGATTGCGGGCATAGGCATCCACATTACGTGGCGGACCCGCAATGTTAACCTCCGGCTGTGTGCTGGCCTCTAGAGCTTGCGAGGACTCGCCCATGCCGAAGTTGGTGTTAGCCACAACGCGGAACTGATATGTTCTTCCCGGCAAGAGGGACTGTATGCTGACCTGCTGATCCTCATGCGATTGCGTCACAATCTTCTGCTCACTGTGGACAGGACAACCACGGTTCGGTTAATGGACTCAAGGGATCTGCTGGGAGTCTGCACTTACCGCTCGCTGTTGTTCACCCGATAGTACACGGTGTACGAAACCACTTCGTTGGCATTCAGCTGTGGTTCCTGCCAACTCAGTGTGACGAAGCGCGGCTTGACAATCTGAGCCACCAGGCTACGGGGTGGACTGGGGAGGCGGGCGAGGAGTCCACTACTTAGTGGCTTGGGATCACTGGAAGTGTCTTCTCCTGCGGTCAAATCTGTTGAGGCAAGATTGGATGTGGGGGACATTTGTTGCTGGGCTTTCTTGTTCTTATTCTGCCAGGAGGCCAGTATTTTGTCCTCGTTCATTTCCTGTTTAGACTCAGACTCATCATAGTCATCGTCATCGTCAGCGTCATTGTCCACGTCTTCGTCCCCATTTACTTTGTCGTGGCCCTGGCCTTGTCGACGCAGTGCGCCCGCCTCATCCGCCTGTTGCTCGGCGGGACGCAGGAATTTGAGCAAGTTTCGTTGGGGAATCTCTGCGGATTTGTCATTTGCGTAATTGTCATCGTCTTCGTCCGTATCTGGGAATCTGCTGCCACCGAATTTGGCGCGAAGTTCGCCGGAGTTGAAAGGTCGTCGTCGTTTCAGGGTCATGTCCGAGGTTTGAAGGGATTTCGTGGTCTGACTTTGTGCTTTACGATTTTTCATTTTGGCTTTGGGATTGGGATGGGGAATGCAAAGTGGAAAGGTGTGGTTTTGGGTGTGGAAATAATGAGGGAAGATGGGATAAGAAAAGTATAAACAATTCAATAAACAATAAGTTAATCAAAAATTTAATAAATATAATAATATAATATAATAATTGAAAGCAAAAAGAAAACTCAAATTGCTTTCTCCCTTGATTTTATTGCCGGATGAGAATGTTAGGATTACGATCCTTAGATTGATTCTAAGAAAGTTCTCATCTAAACAGATCAACAAATACATTCTCAACTTGTTATTGGCGAATTTGTGGAGAAAGCAATTTGAGAAAATAACTGATTACAGAAACAATACGAAAGACATACATATATATTCACATACACTGAGGAAATTATTGTACAATAGCTGAGGGAAACTGAGGAAAGGATTCGGCGTGAATTTTTGAAAGTTTTCGATAGTATAATACAGTTAGGATGCCCGTTGGGGCGCCAATTGGTTAAGCTGGATAAATACTGGACACCAAGCTAAGAATATAGAGACTACGTCTACAAATGCACATTTTGAGGTGTCACTTACCTCCGGGGGGAACGACACGTAGTCGGGCGGAGGCTTGGACGCTACCCGCGTGATTGGTGCCGATGCATTGGAACATGCCGGCGTCGGAGTAGAGAAGTCCGTGGATGCGCAGGTTGTGGCCGTTGACGAACTGCATGTACTCATTGGGCGTGATGACGTCGCCGTTCTTTAGCCAGCGTATGATTGGCTTCGGTTTCCCATGGATGGAGCACTCCAGATTGAGGACTTCCTTTTCAGATGCACTCTTGTCACGAGGTGACTGAATGAACTTGGGCGGCACTTGCACCTGCACCGTGGCCTGGGCGTCCAGGGAGTCGACAGTGTTGCTGGCCCGGCATTGATAGTTGCCAGAGTCAATGTCTTCAGCACTGGAGATCTGTAGGGAGCCGGTGCCGGTGATAGAGAAACGGGAATCGAGATGATTGAGATCCAGTTCCTCGCCGTTCCTTAACCATTTGATTTGTGGCTTAGGCATCCCATTTGCCACACAATCCAGGGTTACGGTGTCGCCCTCGCTGACAGTCTTTGGAGAGGGTCCAACTAAGAAGGAGGGTGCCACCGCCTGGTCCATGCCTGGCTCCGTCGCCTTCTTGATGTTCAGATTTGTCTTACTGCTCATCCGAAAGGTGCTGCCCGAAGTAACGTTGCACTGATAGGCACCGCGATCACTGGGGATCACCTCGTCGATCTCCAGAGCCCCATTGGGGAGCACCACCATCCGCAGCTTGTCCAGCGGCATCGGCATATCATCCTTGTACCATTGCACCGAATGCTTCAATCCCGGTTGCCACACATGCTCCCCTACCATGCAACGAAAGTAGGCCGTCTGCCCAGGAAGCAGATACGTCTCGATGAAATCCTGATTAAGCTCCGGCTGACGGGCTATCGCCACAAGAGCCGGTCGACTGAGTACGCTCCCTATACCGTCGGCACTTAGGAGACATTGATAGGCACCGGTGAGTCCACGATTCTCCTCCACGGAACTAATGTACAGCGAACCATTCTTGAGCTGAGTGCGAAAAGTGTCCCCAACAACGCCAAGATCCTGACCGTCGGGTCCCCGCCAGCGTATGCTTGTTCCAATGGATTTGGCCTTGCCCTTGCTGGCGGCTTTGCCCGCACATTGCAACAACACCGAATGGCCCTCGGGCACGACGGAGTCCTGGGGCTCCAGTGTGAACGTGAGTGCTGCAAATGGGGAACAGAACAGAAAGAGGACAAGTGGTTAAGTTGTTGTTGTTTTTGTCGAGTTGAAGTCACCCCCACGATGTTGAACCCTACGGAGCACGCGCATCCTCTTGATGGTTGGATGAGTCGAGTAGGCAGCTGCAATCTGTCAGCTTGTAAACATGACTGAATAATTGAAGCAACGAAAGCACACCCACTTCTGCCTCCCCAACTCTTGAATGCGCCTCTCTTTACTCATTTTCTTTCCCGAGTCTTCCTCAGGCCAGACAAATATTTGCATTTCCACTTTGGCTCCAGTCTCTAATGGAAGCCCTGCCAATGAATATCCCAACATCCTTTAATGGCAACAGCACAAAAATCGAATCTTACCCCGCCACGTGTTGCACCCTCCTCTGAGCCAGAGTAAAAGTCACCCTGAAGCTGAGGACTAAGTCTTAAACAGGGGATTTAATGACTCATTGAGCTGTTGTCCTATCGTTGAGATGTCGTCTTGGAACTGTATTTGATTCAGTTTTGAACTGGGTCATTATTAACCTTAGTTGAAAGATAGGAAACTGAATCGGTAAGTCTAAATCATAGTCTGAAAGACCTTTGAAACAGATCAGTTTCAGTTGTTGCCTAGAATTGTTTTTCGCTTGATAATTTTCCGAGTTGATTATAAAGGGTTTATTACTACTTTTAAAGACATATGAAGCTACATATATATGAAACTAAACATATATTTAGCTTCAATCTATCAAAGTACCAAATTTCAACATTGCGTCTCTAATACAGTGAACCACATGGGAACTGCTTGGGAACCAATTACCATTAATAAGGTATAGCTAGGTCTATCTATGTTATGGATATACCTTAACTGCTTCTTGTAGCATTCATTTGCTATTTGAACAGCGTTAATTAGACATCCATAAACACTCGAGTCCTGGTCCTTCATAATTTGCAAAATTTATCCAGCTGAGCAAATGAGGAGGGTTGAGAATTGAGGCAGGAGTCTCAGGAGTCTCAGGAGCAGTGGCTTGGCCATGGTTTATTTAACACGAGTCTCCCTACACTGTTCTCTGTCCTCTGTCCTCTCGTCAGCATTCCAGTATGTTGACCTCAACGAGTTTCAACCAAGTGTGCCGGCAATTTGCTTGCTTTTGTTCTGCTTCCACCACGTTTCAGACTTTGCTCAGAAGTTTACCAAGTTTACGAACCGTGCAGCTTGGCACTCTTTTACTCTTACTCTTTCTCTCTATCTCTTCCTTTTCCTCTTCGTCTGTTGTTCTGGATGCTTCTCGACTTCATTAGGGCAACAAATTTATGCCCTGTCCAGAACCAGGAAACAACAGAAGCAGCTACTTAGCTGGATCTGGAGCTAATGTATTCGGCAACCTGAGCACAAGTCAATTGCCTTACTCTGTGGTCTGTGCTTTCTCAATTTAAATTTCTATTTCATCTCTGGTAAGGCTAGTGTCATATTACTGTTGCTACTGGTGAAGTCATGCATTTAAAGTCCCGTCGTGTGGTTTTTATGGTTATCGCCTCTTACACTCCCGCTCTCTCCATCAGAGCAGAAATGTTCTCCGCGACTCATTGGCTGTCGCATTTCCCTCGATGCAAACTCATTTTATTTGCAATTCAGTCCAGACCCATGACTGTACAGCAAATACCATCAACATCATGATTGGCGTCGAAGAGTATAACCATAAACAAGCGCATGCGACTTTATAATACCCTGTACAGTTCTGTATAAGAAAGGTACTTTGATAATTAATTACTAAACTGAAAATATCCCAATTGCCAAAATCGATATCATGACGATACATTTTTAAGTGGCAACCTCTCTCAGGTGTGGCAACTCAGGCAATGCATCTCAGCTAATTTCATTGAGCTTGCTTGCGCGTTAAATTAAAAAGAAAACAATTGGCAAGTGATCAAAAAGAGTATTTTTAAATTCCTCTTAGGTACTAAATTCTGTTATAGTCAATTCAAGAGAATGCACAAGTCGCACGCGCGCTACTGATCCCCTTTTTTAGTAATTAATAATTAACTGTTTACTAAAATTTTATTTATACTATTAATTTTGACAATAAGTCAGAAGATATTAAACTTTAATAGCATAACACAATTATGTTACGAATTTGTATTCGCATATGTCTAAATGCTCATACATAAAAAAACAACGCAAGAAATGTAACGGCACTGCTCTCAGTTACCGACGCTCGCTATTACGCCTCTCTTCTAAGAGTGAACGGTAACGGAAACTTGCAAAACGGACAATGAAAGAGAAGCGAGAATATATTTTGCTTTTGGCGCACACCGACGACATTTGCAACGGTGCAATTGTTAGAGTGTTGGTTCATCAATCAATGAGTTCCTGGGTGCGTTTACACAGTATTTGATATGTATGGCTTTTATAACTGTAGATCCCATCGATTGTCTTAGCAGTTGGTACTGAGGGTGTTGTATCAAATGTTGATTGACTAAGGGGTATATCCACAGTCTGTCACTCTCCATCACGAACAGCAATTAGATATTATAGTCAAAGTCGCCTTTTAGGCGCTGTTCCATTAGACTAACCACACTAAATGCTGCTTGAAACTGATTAGTGTCTACCCTGTAAACCACATTTCTCTCAATCATTGTTTGTTCATCAGTTTCTCTTTCGTTTTTCCCTCATCTCTTCGCTGCCGTTATATTTGCAGCTGCATTTTGATTGACATTTGCTCTTTTGAGTCTCTTGCCTTGGTATTGGATTTCATCATTCATCGAATTGAGTTCACATTTCGAGCTACCTGCACTTTTGTGGCATGTCTCAATTATATGCCACACCCGCATATAAGTACGTATATCCATCGAAGTGGAGCGAGCGACAGGGGCAGAGGCCAGCTGCATTTTTGAATACATAATTTGAAAAATATGCCAAAATCATAAAAACATAATGGATCTCTAAATCAAATGACGACATCAACACAATCGAAACACAAAATACGTAAACGCGACGGGACGCGCAATCATTTCAAATTGTTTTTATTGCTCGAATTGATTTTTATTGTGTCTACGTTCTATCTGTAGATACAGAGACAACCCATAGATACGCACAACATTTACCAGATACATTTCGAAAGGCAAATCGAGGTTACCTCCCTATCTTTCTCTCTGTCTGGAAATATTGCTTCCGAATATGTGTCAATTGATTTTAGTGTCCAATTCGTTTTGTGAAAGTCTCTTATCAAAGGAATGCAACTTTCGGCAGTCAAAAAAAAAAAAAAACAAATTACGAAAGTCGAGCCCACGCGACAGTATAATACCCTCTATAGTCTCTAAAATTAAGTAAACTCGATCTGGAGAGGATATACAGGAAACTTACAGCAAAATTTGGATTCGAGTGTTGATACTGATCAAGAAAATAGTTACTTTATATGGTCTGCCATGCATCCTTCTGCCTGTTAGACATTTTTGGCACAAAGCTAATATATTTCTGTACAGGGTATAAAAAGAGTGTACGAAAAGCAATAGAGGAGTCAGGTTGGAGGTTATGTTTGGCAGCTGTCATTAATTAAATCAATTATCAATTATTATCCAACGTCAAATAAACAACCAAAAGTTACTCAGAGAGAGATAGAGAGAGAGAGAGAGGGGGAGAGATTCGGTAATAAAAAGAGAGAGAAAAACATATACTTCGTTCTGATCGTTTTCTCTTATCACAAATTGAAGTTGCAACATGTGGAAAGTTGCTCTGCCCCCAAGCACAGATATCTCAGCATCAAAATCAAATTTCGGTAAATTTTATATTGCAACTGTCAGCTATTCTGCATTCCTATTCCCTCGCTAACACCCTTACGGACTTTTAGCCACTAACAATCTTCCCTCCTCTTACATTACAATCCCTGACCCCTGCGTCGCATATGGAAACTTTGGCGGGCTGCAGTTTATGTCGTTGGCAATTAAATCAGGCAAAAGTTTATGTTGCTTTTGCCTCTGCTATTCGCTAATACACATTACGGCTCCTAATGTCGGGAGGTCGTAGGTCGTTTTGTCTCCATGTCTGGCATCCTGTGCTGCCCTCAGTATTTCAATGTGTGCTGTTTCGCAATCCACTTAAGTGCTTTAGTCAAAGTACATCATGCTTTGTAAGGCAAAAACGCGACGATAATCCATTTTTGACTCTGTACTAAAAGTACATAGTATTCTAAGTTTGATGAGAGCGAAATGCGCGTAACAGTCAGAAGGAGGCGTGGCAGACCCTTTAAAGTATATATATTCTTTATCAGCATTAACAGCCGAGACGATATAGCAATGTCCGTTTGTTTTTTGCTTTTTCCGATTAGTACAGAGACCTCACAGTCGATTGGGATCCCCCTTTCAATTATTAATGCTGATCCAGGGTACTATACTGTCGCTGGCGCCAGTTAGCAAATCAGAAGACGGGATACAACATACAAATCAGATAAACAGGAATCATATAGATATACTCCTCGATATGTACGTAATATGTAGTTGTATCTGTATAAAGGCTGCCTTTGTTACATCGAATCTTTCATTGATATTGAACGAGAATATATAAATATATGTTTAATGAAAGTTTAAGCCAATATATCCTCTTTTAATTGTAAATTGTTGACTTAGCTTTAGCAAAATATGTACTTTAAGTCTTTAAAATGCTCGAGTAAGTGCAGAAAATGCATCTCTGAACTTCTATAAAAATAAATTTTATGCATTTCCTTTTCAAACTCTTATTTGGTCTTTGTGTTCGCGGAAATAGAAAAACGAATGCAGAGAGAGAGAGAGAGAGAAACCGCTGCATTACTTTTATTATGCACTTACCCCTTACTACCGCCTTCCCTCTCATCAGGCTACCCCCGTTTTACCATTGACGAATATCGCGGAGTTTTTTTTTTACATTTTTTTTTCGCTTGAAAAGTTTTTTGTATATTCATCAAAGCGGGAGTAGGCTGTAAAATATGTAAACGTATAATGGACTGGCGGCAGTACAAATCTCCTACACACCCTTCCCGTTATCCTGCATCCTTTTTGGCAAATATAAATGCAAATTCTATGTTAAATCTTTAAAGTTTTAAGGGATTTGCATTTTCTCTAGCTAATATCCAATCTCTGAGGCGCATCAGAGCTACGAGCTACGAGCAGAAGTTGAGTATGTGGATTCTCATTTATCGTATGATGAACCGTCGCACCACCAAACAATATTTATTTTAATTAACAAAATAAAAGCATAAATAATTTTACGTACAAAAAATTATAATGGCTTAATTGAGTTGCCAGCAATTCTCCTCGTTTCCATCTTCCCTTCCCTCGCTTTTCTAGTCTTCACTGAGTCTTTGCGACTTTTGAGTTTGCTTTAATTACGAGAGCTGGAAGTCGTTTCTTGCTCATTGAATCAAATTAAACAATTATCATTTCAGTGAGATTTGTGTATATTCCGAGAAAAAAAAGCTGAGTTGAGTTTAAATTGTGGTCAAAATAAATTGAAGAAAAAAAAGCAAAAAGCAAACATATGAAGTAGATTTTTATTATTATTTAATATGCGCTCAGCTTAATTGACTTTAATTGTTGAAAGTGTTTCAACTTCAAACGCAACGAAAACACACAAATGTGCAAGTCACGAATATAAAATATAAAATTTACATAATCTCTAGATACGGCCAATCGACTCACATAAAGTGCCAAGTGAAGAGTAGAGACAATAGATAAAGAGATAAAGCTCCTTCGAAAAACTTAGCTTCATTTCAAGTAGTCAAAACGTTAACGAATGTCGCACAAAGCAGATGAGATGCATTGAATGCTCTTACAAGACAATAAGGAACAACGATATAAATAATAATATATGTGATCAAGAGAATGGAAAGAAACAGAGAGCTGTTAACGAAGAGAACGGAAAAAGTTTACAAAATAAAGGTAAGTCGGAAAAATATTGGGAGAAAGAGAAAGTGCGAGGAAGAAATCGGTTTGTTTCAATTTTAAGATAGTTATATAATATTGAGGAACACACATATTTCCAGGAAATGTAAGGAATATAAGGAGAACGGCTAGAGCGTGTGGGAAAAAGGCGATAAGTGAGAAAGCAGAATGAACAAATAGGGAAAACTTTCAGTGTGATAAGAACGAATTAAATGTTTGCCAGCAAAAGGCTTAAGTATGTAAAGCAATGAGGAGTTGTGGCAAATACATGTACCTATACATGTGTTAGAGCTGAGTTTGAATAGACCAATCATGTCATGTTGCTGTCTGAAGCTCGACTTGGCTGTGAAAGCAGTCAACGAGTCAGTCTAGGCCAGTTCCAGTTCTCCTGGCTAACGGCTTGAATATTTATGATTTTCCAATGAATTTGCATATTTTACGATTTTTCATTTGCAAGCGATAAAATAAAATAAGCAACAACAAGATCAACAAGCTAAGCAGATGCCACAGCTGGAGCAACAGCTCCATCTCGTGTCCACATCCACATCCACATCCAACACAGCATACACATAAAATGCAAATTTTGTATGTCGACAACAACAACAACAGCAACAACAGCGACAGCAACCAAAGTAAACGATGAAAAAATTAGCAGTTCGTAAGAAAAACGTTGTCAACTTTTCTTCTTGCTTCGTTTTCTTTTCAGCCAGACACAAAATTACTGGCCAAGTGGTGAATATATTCACAGGAACTGTTAGTGGATCAGCGGCAGCTAGTAGTCGACTCAATTTTTTGAGGCTAAATCAATTGGCTAATTGCCGGGACTCTTAGCTACGCCCACTCGTACTGCGACGCGCCCTCGGCTTGGCATGAAAAAACCAATCAAATTTGCATTTGGCTAAAAGAGAAAAGGAAAAATGCAAAATGCGAAATGCAAAATTCGTTTGGGCATCAAGCACGCGAAAGTCGCGCGCAATTAGCCAAAATTGTATGTATGAGCTTCAACAGCAACAGCAACAACAACAACAGCAACAGCAGCAGTAGCAACAACAACAAATATTTAAAGAAGCAGCCAACAATTGTGGCTATCGCCAGTCCGAGATCGCATTGGCTGGCCGGGCAGGAGCCAGAGAGAAAACGCCATTAGAGCGGGCTAATGGTAGCACCTTTTAAGGTTAAATTGGGCAGCCGAGTACAAGAGCAAGAGTAGAAGTGGGAGAGTAGGAGCAGTGGAGGGGACGGTGAACGGGCAGCATCTCTATGTATGCGTCGAGTCCAGCTGAAAGCCTTCTTCTTATCGCCAGCTAAATTTATGCGCAGCAAGCAGGCTGCTAAGGGTTAAAATGTGCCAATAAGCCAGGCCAAAATGCGGGCCAAATGCTTAAATCGACTTGGTTAAATCTACATAGACACAGGCCCAAGTCCCAAACCTTAGATCCAGACACTAGCTGCACTCAATTGCATTTGCATTTAGTGGCAAGGCAGGAAAAGAGCTCCTCCAAATAGCGACGGCAGCTCTAGCTGTTGCCATGGTTATCGGAAAATGTGCATCGAATGGTCGGGCCACAGACGCGACCTAGAGCCTTGGGGCACCAACGAACAGTGTCCCGAAAGACGGATACATCTACAGCCACAGCCGCAACCACTGCCATAGCCAGAGCCCGAGCCAGTTCCCACTTCAGCTCGAACTGCGAACCATCGATTTTGGCCTGGCTTGTTGATATTCCATTTGGCAAGCCAAACAAACTCTGGGCAACACAAAAAGTTGTTGGCGGAAATGTTGCATCGTTAATCCCCGCCAACCAATCCCCACTTATCCTCCCCGCGCAACCAACCATTGTGCGTGTGAATTCGATTCAGCGACTCCAAATGGGCAGCGACGTGTGAAATACACTAAAAAGCCGAAGGCAGCTGCAGTTCAAATTGCATTGCCAAGTGCACAGCGGAAAGCAATTGCAGGCAACCCCCCTTGCACCTCTTTAATTAATGCGAGTAGTAAATGTGGAGGAGAGGAGTTGAGGGGAGGGGGAACGGGTAAATGCAAGGCGGTTGTGCGTCTGGAACTTCACTGAACTCGCGCAATCACTTGATGAAGTCGAATGCCCAACATTATTGCAATGAATTGAAATCTCTGCAGTTTTGAATATTACGATTAAGAGTAAAGAGAAATTGAGAAGTCAAGAAGATGGGGAATAAACACTCGGAATAGTAGATTATGTTGAAAGATTCATTCTAATAGTGAACAATAAAAAAGTGAGCAGGAGAGGAGCTAGAAAGGCGATAGACTTTGAGAGAGATAAGTGTATCAGTGAAAAATAAAAGCATTTTGCAAATGATTAGTTAACTTTATATTAGACTTGCAACATTATTGTCATCAATTGAGATATTTGAGAGTGTTGATTAATTCCAAAACGAATTTGCAGTGCCGTAGCACTCAGTTGTGGATAGAGCATGTGTACATATGCAAAAGCTTGCAGCTATGAGCATGCAAAGAATTCAAATTTCGAAGTGTTTTTTGCCAAATGTGTGCATGTGTGAATGTGTGTATATACACAAGTTTATGTCTCGCTCAATGCTGAGTATTTTGTACCCTGCACAGGAATATATTAATTTTATGCAAAATGTCCGCATGTCTGTCTGTCCGTCTGTTTGTCTGTATGAACGCGTCGATATCGGCAACTGTAAGAGCTGGAGACACCAAATTTGGCAGAAAGGTTGCCGTATACCGTCCGCTGATCAAGTTTATTTAAAATTTTAGATACCTACCCGCCTTCCCCTGCAGATCGAAAAAACTAATTATGGCCACGTCTCTCAACGTAGATATTTCAAACTTAACAGATGCTTGACGAATTGAGAAGCAATGCTGAAAGTTTCATCAAGTTCGGTCCATAAATAAGAAAGATAATCAGAAAAAAAGAAAATTTAACATATGTGTGCAAGTGATGTAGCACTCAGCTTTGGCGCGCAAACAAGCTGAATGCAACTGGCCTGATTGCTCAGCTTAAATTGCGTTCGATTTAAGAAATTATCACTACAAATGTAATTGGGATATTTTCAGTTCAGTAGTAATATTTATGAAAATATATTTACTATAGAGAACTGTTCAGGGTATTATACAGTTGTGTGTGCTCGACTTTGGTAAGATTTTCTTCTATCAAACCGTCAGACGGACAGACAGATCGACGCCGCTGTTGATCAAGAATATACATTACAGGGTCTGCCATGCCTTCTTCTGCCTGTGATATATATATATATCTGTGCAGGGTATAAAAACAGCTGCTCAGCCTTAACAGTAAACGACGAAACAATAGAGGGAGTGAAAGAACAGAAAAAAAGGTAGAATAGGTAAGCGGTGCCAGCTAGATTGGTGTTCACTCTTAGTTAATAGACGTCTTCTCTTGGCCTCCTTTGATTAACACTTCGAGCGACATTCACGCTTTAAAACGGCGCCTTGTTGAGGCCACAAATTGGACAGAAACAGGCAAATGAAAAAAAAACATTGTGCAAACGCTAAAACGGCAAAATGCCTGATGCCCTTTGGGTGACAAACAGAATGATAATGAAAAGTGGGGACGAGAGAGAAAGAACGAGAGCAGAGACGCAGATGATGCTGTGTGTGTGCGTGTGTAAGGATTTAAAGTGAAAAGGCGCCAGGCTAAGCGAAGCCGCATGACCAACCTTCCTCCCCCTCCCCCCATTCGTGGGGCCACTTGTGCTGTCTGCGCTTGCCCGGGCGACACAAAATGCTGCACAAATACAATTATAGACGTCTGCCTACCATTAGACGGACCCAGACGCCCCGACCCACTCTCTCCTCAACTTTTCCGCCTCTGTGTCTGTCTGACGCACCCCCCATGATGGCGAGAATGGCGTATCAAGTGAAAACACGAATGGACATGCACAGCGCAGAGGGAAACTGACCAAAGGACAGCTAAGCTTTGTCATTTGATTTCCCTTTACGCTCATTCTCTTGCATTCCCTCAGTTGAGAGGTGAGAGTTGAATTTGACATTTGACAGGCGACAGTCGACAGTTGGCTTTTGAGTCAAGTTTCAAGCGATTTGGTGTTGTGTCCTTTATCGATTTCCTTCTCCCTAGGCTCCCCCTTCATGGTAACCTATGCCAACCAGCTGCTTTCAATCAGAGTCGATTCCTACTTTATAACATTTCAATTATGCTAATTACAAGCAGCCGTCAAACACCTAATGGCTTCTGGCCAAGATTTATGTGCTGCCCACTCCCACTCGCCACTCTCCAATGTCCGTGTGGCCACGCCCCTCTCTAGGCAGGCAACTGTCTAACTGCCTGTCTGTTCCTTCATTTTGTCATTGAGCAATTGCGGTGTGCAGCTAATTTATGAGCTCGCAAACACCAATACCCGACTCCCGAGCACCTGTACTCCTATCCTGACTTCCCCTCCCCTTCCTGGCTGACTTCTTACCTTTGCGTTTTCCGCAGCGAACAAGAAGTTACCCTGCATGGGGAGTAAACGACTCGCTTTAAGACTAATATTTATCTCTATAAGTCTTATGGATTCCTAGGATATTTCTCATAATTTATAAGTCTTCCTTTATTCGTTAGTTCGGAAATTCCTTTTCAAAGCTTAGTAGAGTATGTACTCGTTGTTTTGCACAACTTTCTTAGAAGAAGAAGTTTCCATGAGAAACTAATGAATATCCTGTTTAAGGACTTGCAGGGAATCTCTTCGTCAATCAAGGAGATGCGCAGCTTTCCTAGTTCCTTTGTCCTTTTCCACAGAGCCATTCACTTGACGATCAATGAGCTGCGTAACTCATTTTTAATGGATTTTTTCGTGCTCTAGCTTCTTCGCATTTCTTCAAATTCCCAATACTCAGCTGGGGCAGGAAATTTAAGCAAATGGCGCAAATAAAGTTAGCAACAGGAGGAGAACGAGCAACCGAAGGAGAAGGAGAATGAGAAGCGAACGCTTTTACTAGAACAATGACAATACAAAGTAAGCTCAAATTACACAAGGAACAAGGCAGGGCAAGGCAAGGAACAGAAGTTGTCTACGACTGTCAGATGACAATAGATATGGCACATAATTTGAGTAAAACAAATTTTATTATGCAGGGCGACAAGTTTATCGCCAAAAGATACGTTGAGAATTGCGTATAGTTTTCTGAAAGCTAAAGGGAACAATAAAACCAGGAGCAAGACATGCGCAAGCCCAAGATCCCTATCCCAATTCCAATCCCATCTTGTATGACCAGGCAATACAATAAAGCATGCACAATGCGAGAGCTCGGCATTGTTTGAGGCTAACGGAGCGCCATTCCGCCAGTCAGAGAGAGAGAGAGAGAGAGAGAGAGAGAGAGAGAGAGAGAGAGAGAGAGAGAGAGAGAGCGACGGCAGTCGGCCACATAAATAAAGGTGGCTCCAGGCCGGGAAGAGACCGAGGCTGTTATCATAAGCCAACAGGGCTTGCATACAAATTGGCAAATGGAAGAAGCCAGGCTGCAATTTACCAAGAAATGAGCAAATGCGCAAATGCTACAACGACAAAGATGACGTCGAGACATTGCGATGTGGAGACAAGAGAAAAGGCGGCTGCTAATGCGGCAACATGGCTAGAATCAAGAGAAATGCGTCATTCGCGTCAGTGTTTGAGCCACTTAAATAGCTGGTGGCTGTAATAAAGCCAAGTCAAAGGCCCCAGTAATAAACGCTTGGCCACGTTAACAGCTTCGCATCAGACTCTGTCGCAAAATCAGGCTTCCATTTACTTTGCAGGCGCTTCTACTTACTTTAAAACATCAAGTTGCCTCCGCATTGCGTACGGCATTTCACTCTGCGAAAGCCTGATTAAAGTTTTATCAGGCAGCAGGCAGGCAGGCAGCAATGGAGGGCGGAGTCACGCCCACTTTGCGCATTGTTGCGTCACTCAAGTTGCCTGGTACGCTCCACGCTCCGAGCTCCACGCTCCGAGCTCTTGATGCACATGCAAAAGGCTAACGGACGAGACAATTCCCAAGAAGGGAGGCATTGAGCCTTACAAAGGGGTAACCAGGGTATAGAGGGAGAAGAGGACGTTCCTTAAGAATGCATTATTCATCTTCTCTTTTTGTTCACTTCAAGAATACAGATTGGATAAGTTGCACTAACTGCAACGCTCTCATCTCAGATCGTTAATCATCACACAAGCATTGCCATCTGGCTTCGCTCTCTGCTGCTGCTCAGTTTCGATTTTGCATCAATGGACACTAGAGATTATTGGGGAATTTCTCTTTTGTTTTCAACCGGACCATGCAAAGCCCTATGCCCTTCAATGGTGCTAAGCCATTCAAACAGCTGATAACGTGTTGTGCTCAGACGTCCACATGAGAAGCAGTTGATGATGATGAGGATTAAGTTGTTGATGCTGAGTGCAGATTAGATGGAAAATTGCTCAGAAAATATGCGCAATTTCATTTATAGTGTATAGACAATACCCGTACTCAGTACTGACAAAGGGGTATGCTCAGGCAAGGAGAAACAAATTTTGTATCTTCACTAAGATATCAGATGATAGATGACAGATGATAAATGTAGCCAGCAGAGTTGCCACAATGAAGGACAGTTGTCTCCATCCAACAGTTACATAGTAATCGATACCAGTCATCGATATCGATTACAAACCGAGATAAGATATGCTCAGATAACATTTACAATGGCAGCCGCAACGCATTTCGGGGCGGGTTTATGGTCTGATAGCTAACCAATTGATAAGGTTTATCAATTTGGGTCGCAAGCTGCCACAACTTGTAAATCAATTTTCAGCTAAAGATTGTCGAAGATACCAACAGACTCGAAGGGCAGAGAAGAAAAGCTTCAGATAATTACGAAAGAAAAGCACACACACACACACAGACACGCACACACACACACACACACACACACAAACACACACACACAGAAAGCCCTTTAGACAGCAGTTTTTCATTGAAGCATAAAAGCTGCTTATGATTGTCTGTGTGCATTTGTCTCCATGTGTGTGTGTGTCTGTGTCTCTGTGTGTGTGTGTTATATTATGTTTTAATTAACGGTTAGTTGATTGGGTTATGTATACTGTTTGTATACTCTGTAAACTGCATTTCCTCGCCTCATTTGCTTAGCTTGGTTAATAACGTTAGGTTAGGTCTATGACTCCCCACGTAAAGGCGGCGGCATAGGATATAATCAAAAGGCGACGACGACTAGGCGGTTGGACATGGCGTCAATGCGGCGCGCCGAGCGGCATATCGGACGTTGGCTTGGGGAAGGGGTTAAGGCACGTGTGCTCTTCGTGTGTCTCCACGTATGTTTGTGTGTATTTAGTCCGCTTAACATAAGCTTAGAAACGCTGTTAACGCTTCAGGTATCGAGAGGAGAGGGTAAAGGGGAGGTGGAGGGGAAAGCGTGCCCAGCTCACGTCGTGAGGCACGCAACCCATTCAGTTGCTTGCTTCAGCTGATCAATCATGCACTTATTCATGCATTAACTCAATTATTCAATCAGCCATTGCAGGACGCCTTCAGGACCTAGAGAAGCTCCTAGGCACAAGGAAGGCACCTTTAATGGCTTCCAGCAAAACGTATAATTTCGTTTAATTTGACATATGCTCTGCTCCCTTCCGGGTGTCCCTCCAGACGACCACGCCCGCTCTGCGCCTGCGCATCCATTTGGCCCGGGTTCAATGCTTCCTTAACGCATATTCTTATGTCCTTCTGCTGCCCGCTGCAAATGACTTTGGACACATGCTGAGGCGCAACAGCAGCTGCTGCTTCTGGCTGTTGGCTAAGCTCAGCGCATTTCCACTTTTCCGCTTTTTCACTTTTCCGCTGTGTCTGTGCATTGTCCTTTTGGCATCCTGTGGCGCCGCTTTTTCCGCACAGAGCAACTTTTGCATTATGAAATTGTAAATGTTGCCATACAGACATCTGCAAGGAAGGCAGGGGCGGCTTACACTGCACAACAAAATTAAGCTGGAGTATTCACTTAAGAACGAATATGTGATAGTGTAAATTTAATTATATTTGTTTGTGTTGTGGTAACTTTTGTTATCATATCTAGAGATATCTTTGTTTCCCGTTTTCCCGTGAATTCCTAGCATAGTCGAATGAAGATGAGGCAGAACTTCTATGCTTATGCTCGCTTTGTTCAACTCAAAATAAAGCAACTTATGTCAACTTATGCTGTCTAGCTTCAAGAACTCCTATCAGAAGGAACAAGGGAGGCAGGGAGAGGGCGGACGAAAGAACTTCGAAACGAACAACTAAAGAAGTTCTCATTTCATTTGTTGTCAACTTATGTTGGCTAGTGTTAGTTTAGCTTGCAGTCAGTCAGTGGAAAAAGGTTTAGAAAATGCCATCCCATCTCAGATGGGAGCAGCTAAAGTTTTTCCCCCAAAGTAATTTAATACACGACTTTGATACAGTTTGTGTCTTGCTTTCGTTTTTACTTCGATTTTGATTGCATTTTCGCTGTGGCATGAGGAATTAAATTCTTATCAACGCAGACGACTTAATCTTCAGCTATTTCCTCATCTCCCTCGTCACAGTCACTCGCCCCCCTTTGCAACTGCAACTGGAGCTAAAGAAAACTGTTTTATTGTCAGCGTGAAAGATTTGTATATATGTAATTCAATGTATGAATAAGGGAGTTAATTAGTTGTCTAGCTCAAATTCCACAATCTCTTATCAGTGTTGTTGGAGGGCTTTCAACTCGCCGCCAATTATATTTGCTTCTCTTTGTTGTAATCTGATTAACTCGAGAAAAGAAACTTACATCTCTGGAACAATGAATCATTCAATATCTTATTGAATATTCATGCGATTCTATATATAATAACTTTTAGATCTGTCTTTATTCTTATAAAATGGATACACTCTATTTCTATCTCAATTTTTAGTTGATTTCATACATAGATAGATTCTAGATAAATACTTCTATTCTAGATCGAGTCATTTCCCATACAGAGCTCTATCTGTGTGTATATCTCGACATAACTAAGAAAGGTATTCTCTGTCTTCCGCACAATAACAAAGCTACTGGGTCAGGTACACAAGATGAAGTGAGGTTTGTAGCCCACTGCAAACCTTACTAGGGTCATCAGTTTGAGGGTGGTTCGGTTCGTCGAGGGGGTTCTCTTCAATGAATGTGGGAACTGAATTCATTTCTATTGATTTTATTAGGTCTGTTATTGATATGATGCGATTTCCAGCAGCTCAATCTCAGCTCACCCCTGAGCTCAGGCGTTGGGTTGCACTGGGCTGGGTTTTGGGTCAGGTGGCAGGCTGTCCGGGTGGTGGGCAGGTCGTGTGCCAGTCGTGTGTTGCATAAATCGTGCTATAAATAAGGGATGAGCGTCTGGGGCAGCCTCTTTGTTGTGCCTCCTTTGACTAACTGTAATCCGCATGTGTCGTAAATATATGGATTTTGTTGCACTTCCCTGAGGCTTTTCTGGATTCAGTTGTGTTCTGCTTGGAAAGTTATTCCAAAAAGAAAAGAATATAAAAGGAAAATTCATATTTCCAGAATTAATGACTAGTTGTTAAACTTTCAAATTGATCTATGCATTTCACAGTTGGCTGAGAATACAGTTTCCCCACTTCCCCCCACCGATCCCAGTATTCTTTTGATGTTCGGTTTTTTGTAGCTGCCGTGCCCCATGTTGCATTCACTCCGCTTCGGATATGCCTTGGATAGGCAGTGTCAAAGAGCGCGCCAGAAAAATAAATTTATGATTTATCGAAAGCATATGCTTTCTTTATGACTTCCTCCCCCACTTTCCTCTCTCTCTCTCGCGCTCTCTCCCTCTCTCTCTACATCTGTCTCTAACTCTCCCCTTGCCGGGATCACAGAAAGTTTAATGCGTTGCAGTTGCAGTTGCCCAGCTTCTTGTGTACATTTGGAGTGCATCTTATACGCAATATTCAACAGATTCTTCAATCATTTCGTATTATTACTATCGGTCTATTACAAATAATCATCGAATTTGAAAGCGCTTCGATACCAGATTATTGGTAACTGCTATTTAATTATGTTCATAGAGTCAAAGTGATGCTCAAGGTTCACACACAGTTTTCGATCGATCTCATGATATTTTGAAATCAACTTTCCCCTTGTTCTCAATAGGCATTGTCTACTGTTTCTTCTCTGCTAATGACAGCTCGCATTGAACACAAAACACCCCTCTGCACACCCTCGCACCCTAGCAACGGAGCAAAAAGACAGATGTTTCTTTTCTCGCATTGCAGCTGTTTTCAATATAGAGTTCTTTTACTCCCCGGAGACCTTGAAGTCCAAACAAAGTCATGTCACATAGCACACAAAGATATTAATAACATTTTGGCATGAAAATGGCTCAAAAGAATGCCTACACCTTGAAATAATTGAAACTAAAAGAACAATTCAAGAGACAATTGCAGCTTTGAGCACATATCACACTTACTGTGCAGTGAAGCCTCTAAAGAAGCACTCAAAAAATATTAACAGCGCCATGAGGAGGTTATTTCTTAGAGAAACTATGCACATTGTGTGCTTATAAGTATAAGGGGAATTCTAATTTAACACCATTAAAACAAATTAAAGCGCTCAAGCGGAAGTGGAAGTGGAAGCAAGCAACAAGGAGAACTACTCCAAAAATAGCTGAAAAATATGAAAATTGATGGCAACTTTTCTCGACACCGAACACTGAATTATGCCTAAGGTTAAGTGTCGCTGACAGATTTTGACGCATGAGGCACATGAGCGAGCGAATGGGGCAACTAGAAGAAGAAGAACTTTTAGCCACAAATCAATTTGATGTTCAATTTGTGGTGCATCATTTTGGAACTGAAGGAAGAGCAAATGTGAAGGTTGTAAACTAAAAGCAACTGAACATTTAATCCTTTGTTGGGCAACTTATGTATGTTGTTGTTAATTTTGCAGTTGTTGTTACCGCTGTAAGTCCCTCTCTCTGCCTTGGGTTGGCTTAGCATCAGCTGCTCTGTCTGGTCTAATGGTCTAACATTGTTGTAGCAACTTGACCAGAGCTCGTTGGTTGTGCCTCACGAATTAATTACCTGTATAAGCACACACACTCACACACAACGTTTAGCCATAGGAAAGTGGCATTGTTTCTATATTCTTGCTCTTTCGGCTTCGGGTTACGTGAGGCTTTTTCAAACGGGTCGTGGGATGGCGGATGGCGGAAGGAGAATGGAGATTGGAGAGGGATATTGAATACCGTGACTGCTTTCTTCATTGTAATTCTTTCAATTGAAATAAATGTTTTATGGTTTCATGGCGACCGCACAAGCACACACACACACACGCACACACACACAATAGCCAACTGCTGATGACCATTGCTATGGCCAATGAAGATGAACTGAAAAGGGTATTATGGCAATGTGAACAAAAGCTAGGGCTAGGAGATTATTCGAACTGAAAAGTTCATTCATTAGAACATCAAGTACATATAGTTTCATTTAATCAATAATTCATTAAAATATCAGAGATTATAATGTCAGCATTCTATTCAGAAAGTCGTATAATGACGCATGCAACAGAGCAGAGCAGAGTGTGTTATTAGCTTAATGAACTTCATCTAAGTTCTGAGGGTATCTTAGAGCTCTTTACCAGCTATCTTATAGTCGAGCACACTCTGACCGCTTTCTCCTTTGAACTCTTTCTTAATTCATTTTCTTATGCGGATTGCAAATGAAAATGAATGGGAAAATTGTAACTGAATTGGTTTGCAGGAAATACGCTGCTCGTTCAAGCGACCTCATCCTGTATCCGTCGACTTCCTCGTTCCCTCTACTCTCCTCGCCTCGCCCCCCATACTTTGGTCTGTCGGCATTGTTGTCCACTCGCAAATTGCGCATTCTTTGGCAAATTTCCTGTTTATGCTCCATAAAATCCATTGAAGCGTTTAATATTGCCAACTTGTCAGACGTCTCCGTTGACTACGTGGACTGAGTGTGAATGGCTGACAAGTGAATGAATCCTCAATGTGGGTGGCGTCGTTATCGACGTTGCCAACAGTGATTCTCAACTCTGACTCATGGCCGGGCCAACAAGCAGAGACATGTCAACCTATAGAATACGTTAATTGGCTTTTCCTATTGATCACAGTTTCATTTCTATTGAAAGTCACACAAAATTGGATTTCAATTGCAATTAATTTAACTGAATGTTTATTAATTCAATTAATTGCACTCCAGCTGAAATATAATTATGCAATTAAAATTGTTGCTCGTTTTTTTTTAACGATTTTTTTGTTCAATCGCCATCATAATTTTTGTATCGTGTTGTGTCGCCTCAAAAACTGGACACCGCCCCAGCTTTTGGATGCCGGCCTGTCGCGGATTACGCAATTTTAGTACCTCCCTTCCCCCTGACCAGTGTTCCACTCAACCACTTGAAGCTACCACTGCCACAGCAGTCGCATCCCACGCGGACAGCTTACACTGTGCTCCTATCCTATGTGGCGCCTGCCCACACGTTGCAGCATGCAACGTTAATTGAATTTTCGCGCACAACATAGAAAATGGCAAGTCGAGCGCACTCAACTTTGTGGTACCCTGCCGCTGTACCAGTGACCAGAAGAGTATTTTGATACAGACATTATACATCATTTATAAGTTATTTGTTGTAAGTTATGGAATAGCTTAAGTGTAATGGAATTACTTTCCTTTTCTTTGTTAACTAATATTATCGAATCCATTGTTAATCAATACTCATTAAGAATGGAAGAACTTTCTAGGACCTATTTCCTTTGCCTCTGCCTGTCACATACTTTTGCATTAGGTTGATATACTCCCTAGTACAGAGTATACAAAACGTTAAAGACTTAACAGTCAAAAGCGTAATAAGAGCTGCAATTGCTGCTGGCAATCAAAACGAGTTTTTATTTTTGCCATTTTATCAAATTCGTGTCAATAATATTCCCTCTTCTTTTGTAGTTGCTTTCGAAAATTTGTGTTGATTGCACCTGACGTTCGATTTATGTGAGCAACAACATGACAAGTCCCAGGATATATGATATATATATATATATACAAAAACAAACACTCTTACTTTTAGCTATATGATATATATATATACAAAAACAAACACTCTTACTTTTAGCCTAAATGCGTAATGATTTGGAGCTCCAACCTAGACATTAGACCATGCCAAAGTTTAAGGCATTCTATGAAAGCCATACTAAAAGAATAGTTTAATTATTGATCTTACTGCAGATCTGGGACTGATCATTACTTTTACAATACTAGTATCGTCTTGAAGCTATTTATAAATAACAATTTCCCACTTAAATTAGTTTAGTTTTGGCAAAGTTCCGATATCTTACGGCATTCCTTAGAGGCTGTCATCTTTCAAATTGTTTATTTGCGCTTAACGATACGATATTAATAATTATTAATAAAATACGATTGAGATCGACTTAGCTTCAACTATCAGCTGCCAACTCTCCGATTAAGGAAGCTCAACTGGATCACATCGGGCTTTCAAGTATTCCCATGGACTTACCTGTAAAGAGACGGAAAATCAAATAAAAACTGTTTTATAATTGTGTGTGACGTAGGAAAAGTGAGGTAGAAGGTTTGATTTAATGCTTTCTGACGCCAAGCACTAAAAGTTTAAACAAAAATCATTTTATTGTTGCAACCACGCCCACTCATAAACAAAGTAGGGAGGGGGAGGGGGAGGGAGGCAATGATAATACACGTAAAATTTGTGTGTGCAGCCGCTTGGTATCAAATTTGGCCATGAAAAGTGCCTTCAAAGAGCTGTAAATCATCTGATTTTGTCATGGGACATGATTATTTATGGGCGGGTTTAACAACACTCGAAAGCCATTAAAGACAAAAGGTATGTCGGGTAGGTGCCACAACCTGAGCACCGTTAACGTCCTTAACAGGACTTGCTGCCTTCAAATGCTGAGTACCGCAAAAATTGGGAAAGAAGTTTTTGAAAGAATGCTCTCTGAATCATCTGAAAAACTGAAAATCATTTGCCATTTATGTGGCTGCTTCCCGTTCGCTGTGTTTGATGTCATGACCCAGACCCTCACTCACACTCTCCCACTCTCCCACTCCTTCTACCACCACTTTCCGCTGCTCCCTGCTCTGACTGTGCGTCAAAACATTTGTCGTGTTGGGGCCAACCACAACGACAACAACTCTTGTCTGTATCTGTTTGCGTATGCCTCTGTGTGTGTATCTGTATCTGTATCTGTATCTGTAGATATATAATAAAGTGAGGCTGTTGAAAGTCGCATTAGTTGGCATGACGCAGAGGGGGGCAGAAGAAAAAGAAGGGGAGACTGGGGAAATGTTAGCTGGCAACCGTCTGTTGCAAATCGTAAAAATATTGCGAGCATTCAAGGGCTGAAAGCCTGGCAAAGTTGAGTGTGGACAAAGGAAGTGGCAACAGCACACACAACTAACAGCTGAGTCTTTAGACCTCCGCTGTCGAGTTGTCGGGGGCAGCTAAGAGAAAATCGATAAGTGCTGAATGAATGCTATATGAATTATGTGTCTGACTAGGAACAACCGCACCAGCATCTTCTCCAGCTGAAACTTCAACTGCCACACGTTGCACCCCAAAACACACTCCGTTCTCCCCTTGCCACTTTGGCTGGGCTGCCTCCCTCCAGGCTGCTAATAGTATAACTCGCCATCAATTCTGCAGTCGCATTAAATTTTTGGCATTTTTTGTTTATTTCTGTTGGCAATGCGTGTGTGGGAACTCGATGTTGCCACTGCCCACAGTGACCGCATTCGAGAGGCGGTTAGTTGCATTTGCAACTGAAGTTGTTGAATTGTTTTCGGTTTCAACTCTAATCAAAATATGCTGCGCTGCTGGTCAGGGCAGCAAGTTGGTTAACCACATTAGACAGACCCAGTCAGTTGCAAAATCAATGCAAAAGCGAAGCCATAACAGCGACAAACCGAGTAAATAGAGAAACATAAATAGTTACCACATCAATTAAAGAAAGCAGGGAAATAGGACTTTGATATTATCCATGCAAGAATCTAAAATAAGCTGTGCTGCAAGTTGACTAAACAACCGACTGAAACAGAGACGAGTTCCCACATAGCAAGAAGAGAAGTTCACTTTGAACAAATTAACATATGTGAAACTTTCCTATTATAATTTCCTATTATTATATTATTATAAAATATAACTTTTAAATAATCAAAAGTGTGAAAATGCAGGAGTTACATACAAGTCAGGAGTAATGAAAATAGGAATGGGAAAGTTTTTAGATATCGGATCGGATCGATCGCAACATAATATAAATCCTAGAGAAGCAGTACGAGAATTTGAGGTACTTTAGGACTACTTTTCTAGAGAAGCAGTAAGATAAGTTGGGATACTTTATGAGTTCTTTCCTTGAGAAGTAGTAAGAGAAGTTGACGTTTTTTATGAGTACTTTCCTAAGAGAAGTTGAGGTACTTTATGAGTACTTTCCTAGAGAAGCAGTCAGGGAAGTTGAGTTATTCTAAGAGTACTTTCCTAGAGAAGCAATAAGATAAGTTGTGGTACTTTATGTGCACCTTCCTAAGAGAAGTTGAAGTATTAAAAATACTTTCCTTGCGAAGCAATCAGAGAAGTTGAGGTACTCTATGAATTCTTTCCTAAGAGAAGTTGAGGTACTTTATGAATACTTTCCTAGAGAAGCAATAGCAGAAGTTGAGGTATTCTAAGAGTACTTTCCTAGGGAAGCAATAAGAGAAGTTGAGATACTTTATGAGTACTTTCCTAAGAGAGGTTGAGGTAGTTTATGAATAATTTCTTTGAGAAGCAGTAAGAGAAGTTGAGATACTTTATGAGTACTTTCCTGGAGAAGCAATAAGAGAAGTAAGGATAATTTATGAGTACTTTCCTAGAGAAGCAATAAGAAAAGTATGGGTATTTTATGAGTACTTTCCTAGAGAAGCAGTAGGAGAAATTGAGGTACTTTATGAGTACCTTCCCAGGGAAGCAATAAGAGAAGTTGAGGTACTTTAAGAATACTTTCCTTGCGAAGCAATTAGAGAAGTTAAGGTACTCTATGAGTACTTTCTTAAGAGAAGTTGAGGTACTTTATGAATACTTTCCTAGAAAAGCAATCAGAGAAGAGATATGATGGATTGAAATCATTTGAAATGGCAGCCACATGCTACGAGCCATGGTGCAAAGGGTTTGATTGGCCTAATGGACATTTTCAGTGCTGCTTAGATCTATTAAGGAGTCGAGTGTCGAGAGCTGAACTCTAACCTGACTAGGCCCAAAGCTGTCCGGTAACAGGGCAACAACTTTCATAAATAGAAAGCGTGGCCGTGCTTAATGCCTCGTGGATGTGGCTAATGCCCAGTGGCAGGGCATGATATCGACTCAGTCATAAATTGTGAGTGCATATGAGTGTACTCACATCACATTTATTTATTACAGGGCCTACCCATTCCGCTATTCGCTCTCCCACTCCCAGCCTATGACGCGGCACGCACAACTCCAAAACAAATTTTCCAATTTTCAAAAATTAAAAAAAAAAGAGAAAGAGAAATAATAAAATTGACCCTCGACGCAGCACCAGAAAGTTATCTACAGATCGATGGACGGGGCTCGGCTATCAATTTTGTTGTTTGTACGCAGATATGGCCAGAGAATAAGTGTAACTTGCTGAGGTTGCAGCTGAGAGATACCCTGTAAGTTTGTTGAAAAGATGTCACATACGAAAGAACTTGAATAACGTGATAAAGAACAAAGTGTCAAGATGTCATAACTGAGATACTTCTGTAAACTGATCAAATACAAACGAATTTCATCAAGTACCTTGAAAGAATAGTTCAACATTGAAATATAAATCAGTTATCCAGTAAACAAGCAATGAATGGAGGAGAGAATATGTAGAAACTTCGTCTAAGTGAAGTTACCAACGTGGGAAAACTCATTTACAGGGTATTCAAAACGGAGCACAACAGAACTCACTCATACATGGTGATAAGGCAATCAATAAAACAAATAGCACAGTTTATTGAACCACTGAAGGGTCAGAGAAGGCAATTAAGTGAGTTCGCTGCGATTGTTGTAGGGGGAACGGCTCCAAATTGATCGGGAAGAGAAGCGAAGAGTATTTTTAAGCTGTCTATTGCTGGCACATGTTAATTTCTTACTTAACTAAGATAAATGTCATGTTTTTTGGAGGGGAAGAACTCCCGAATGGTAGTTACGTTGCTAGTCAAATGTATTAAAGCTATTTGTTTGTTCATGGTGAGACTATAATGTGGCAAATATTTATATTTACAGGTAAGTCTTAACCTGCCTCGTTTCGAGAGTCGTACATTGAGACGGCTTTTAGTTGAAAGGAGACTTTGTCTGTCAGGCCAAATATGTGATAACAAAATATTTACACAAAAGCCCCAGCACCAAATGATATTTGAGGTGTGTGTGCGAGTGCGTGTGTGTGTGTGTGTGTGTGCGTGTGTGGCCCTGAACTTGTTGCAGGTTGCGAGCGAGGAGTGTTACTCCACAAATGCAAAGAACATTTGCATATGACAAACGCTGAATGTGAATTCAACGACTTTGCATACAAAACATTTGCTGATCTGGCCAAAGTTTTAATTGAATACGAAAGCCTTAAAGTCTGGACAGGGGGGGAGGAACAGGGAGCGCTCTGACTTAACAGCATATCAATCACATTTTGGCAGCTGAGGGCCTTGTCTTTGCTGCCCCTCACCCCCTTCTGCGGAGCACTCAGTCTGCCGAAGAGCGCTGAGACGTGACTTCCGTTGAGTCAACTTAGATCTACTTGCCCCGTCTGCCCCGTTTGGCAACAGACTCGCACTTTCCCCCTCTATTGCAACTTGCAAGCTTCTCTCAGACTCTCAGACTTCTCTCTAGTGGCAGCTACGCCTTGCTGTCGTGTCAAACACTTGCTGCAAAAGTTCAAGTGTGTGTGTGTCTCTTCTACTTCTGCTTTTACTTGTTTCTGTTTGTTGTTTGTTGTTATTCTAATGCGTAATTTCACGCTTGTCAGAGCAACAACTTGCCACAGCGTGAGGCATACCACTCTTTGCTTTTGAGCTCCCTTTAGAGCTAATCGTTTGCAAAGTTCAACTCATTGCATAACTCCACAACGTTGCGTTGATCGATTCCGAAACTTAAAAATTTAAATGAAATAAAATAAATAAAAGAAAACTCAAACATTGTTAATGTGTTTGGCAAGTTTTTCTTGATATCGAAGCCCTCTAAGTAGTGGCACTTTGCCAAGCAAATTGTCAGCTAGCAACATGATCTTCAGTGTGAGATTAGTCTAATAACTTTATTAAATAAATAAGAGCGCTTATTCACATAAGAATTAGATATCCATTAAAATGAGTAAAAGGGGTATTATGGCTCTTCTTAGTCAGTATTTTCTGCCTGCAGCAAACCATTCTCAGTCCGACATACCCTATCGATTTTGGTACGCTTTAATTACAGGGTCTAAAGACGAACTACAAATGATATTCGGCTGAAACACAACTGAACAGTAGCTTACTGACTTGGCTTGAGTTTTGATGATATAAATGATACACGCAACTGGACAGTAGCTCCTTTGACTTTTGATGAAATAGATAATATATTAAACTAACCCTATTCCCAATTCAGATCATTGTCTACAAATGATATTCGTCTGAATGAAACACAACTGGACAGTAGCTCCCTTGACTTGGCATGAGTTTAGATGATATAGATTAACCTAACGCTATTTCCAATTCAATCATTGTCTACAAATAATATTCGTCTGCCTGAAACACAAGTAGACAGTAGCTCTCTTGACTTTTGATGATATAGATGATACATTAAACTTTAATTATATTCTCCCGTCTGAAACACAACTGAACAGTAACTCCATTGACTTGGCATGAGTTTAGATGATATAGATTAACCTAACTCTATTCCCAATTCATTCATTGTCTAAAAATTATATTCTCCCGTCTGAAACACAACTGAACAGTAGCTCCATTGACTTGGCATGAGTTTAGATGATATAAATGATACATTAACATAACTCTATTCCCAATTCATTCATTGCCTACAAATGATATTCGTCCGTCTGACTTGGCATGAGTTTAGATGGTACAGATGATACATAAACCTAACCCTATTCTCAATTCAGATCATTGTCAGCTCGCATAATTTAATACGCGGCATTCAGTTACGCACACAGGCCATATTAGGGCCTGGCTAAACAATGTGGCTCTAATGCCTGTAGATTGGATGTTGTTGTCACAGAGATAGTTACTGTCTCAGGGTCTCGATACTTCAGCCTCAATGACAGACGCAAGACAGCAGCAATTTGTGTCATTGCCACAGAACGTGAAAAGTGCAGTCGAGTCTCTGTACTTTACCACCTCATTACAAGATTTGCATATCTGCCAGACAACTGTGGAAGGAAGTCAGAACAATGGCAATGTTCTAGCTGGCAGTTAGCGCCGAGACAATGCGAGCTATGCTGCAAGTAGATGACGACTAGACTACTTAGCATATATATTACGCTTTTATACTTGAGACTCACTCAATCAATAAATACAAACAAAGTGTTCACTGTCCTGCTGTAAGTTCTTAAATTCATCCATTCAGAGTCATTCCTCGGGGTTTCTCTTCTTCCCAAAGCAAACATCTACTGAATTCTTATTGTCAACATTGTTTTTACTACTTAGTCTATACATTGCACTTTGTGTATTGCATGCTCTAACATTGCAGCCGTATTTTCTAAGCTTTGAATTGAAACTAAGCCTGCATTTAGCGTAGTTGAGTGTGTAATCAGTTAGTCGGCTGGCAGTCATTAAATCTATGTTACCAAAAACACCAGCAGTCGGCCTGAATGAAAAGTTGGCCTAGTCGAGGCACAATCGCTGACAGCCATTCGGCTGCAAAGCTACGCAGTTTGTAAGAGTCGAGTGTCCAACACAACTGAACTGGAATGCTTGGCCAGCCAGGCTAAGCGGAGCAGTCGGAGAGTGTCAGCTGCGGGAGATAGGGAAATAAGAAGTGTAAGGAGCGTCAAGTGCTTGGCCGTGGTACACAAAGTGGGCATATAATGGCCCGATTGCCCGACTGCGAACAAGTCGCATTTTAAGCACTTTATGCAAATGTCAGTTGCGACACGTAAATTAGCGCAAGAAACTCTTAAATGCAGCCCAACTTGGCCCCAACTGCAACCGCAACCTGAGCATGACAGCTCAATTGAGGAAGACACTCAGGAGATAGAGAGGGAGAAATATGAAGATAGGTAGATGTCTTTACCTAGTGCTCTTCACACAGATAATTGCCATTAATCAGAAATGAGGCGCGTCATAAACTGCAAAAATAATCGACTTTTTGGCATTGCAATCGCAGCAAATGCCAACAGAGGAGGCAGAAGCAGATGGAAAGAGACAGACGGAAAGAGGGTTCAGCAGCTCAACGGATCGCGACCAGACCCGATTACAAGCTCCCTCCCATCTGCTGCTCAATCGGACCATGGCTATGATATATGCAGCACTTAGTACCTACTTAAGTTGCGCGAATGCGAGCTCCGACGAACAACGTTTGAGATAAGATCACAGCAACTGCCAACAAAGATCGCTGCCTGTGCCCATGTGCCTCGTTGGGAGTCAGGCGGGGTTTGTCGTGCTGCCGGCACATACAGATGTGGCACAGTGGCACAAGTATCATTGCTAACCAGGGAGTCATTTCAGCAATTTCTTCAGCTCTCTGTCAGATTGGTTTCTTTGAAAGTCTTGCCCTTTTCAAATGTCCTGTTGTCACCTTTTGAGTCCAGATCCCTCTGAGATTCACAATTCTGCTCTCTTCTAGCATCAAGTATAGAGTATTTCCTGCCGTTATCTGTGTATTGCTATCTCTGCACTTCCTGGATCCAAACATGTGTTTAACGACACTCTCAATCCAAGTTCTCCCTCGCTATTTCCTCCGCTTACATCTTGCTATTTTTACAGTCTATACTCTAAAATGTATACCACTGTGCAACTGCTGGGAGGGAGGAGGACAACAACGGTGGCATAGACTCTGGTAAGTGGTATGAAGTACGTGCATTTTGTAGATAATATTGAAATAATAGCAAAGACTGAGCATTCGAGTCCGAGTCGATGTTGCTGTTGATGTCGAGCTGGAATCGCTAGAATCAATGCAGAGTTGGCTCCAGCTGCTGTTGTTGCTGTTTTGTCTTGCTCTTTGTAACAAATTACTTGGGTTGCCAGTACCCCGTCCCCCCACACTTCGCTTGGTAACTCCCCAACACACGCTCTGGCCCCGGCGAGTTCATGACGTCGTTTGTCGTCGCCGTTGTGCGCGTCGCTCGTTTTTCATGTTCTATTTTGTGTGGCAATTGCAGTCGCTAGATTAAAGCAGCAGATACAAACACAGATACAGATACAGCTAAAGCTACAGACGAAGCTATAGACGCAGCTATAGATACAGAGAGGTAGCAGCAGAAGTGGGACGGTGGGATTGAGCGATCGATCTACTTTAATGCAGCTCATGGCCAGCAACAGCAACAACAACAACAGCAACAACAAGATGAACGTTTAACCGATAAGCGTTCGATAAGCGTGGCGACTCTAAGACGTGCCACCAAAGTGACCAACTCAATTTGGCTGCCGCATTTTCAATTAATACTGCCCCAAAGCGGCAACAACGCAACAATGCAACAATGACTATGATTTTATGTCCCCCCCTCCCTCATAATACTTATGGAACGAGTTTCGTTTCGCTTTGCAGTCTGACTCATGCACATGCGGGGAGGGAGCGGCGAGTGGGGAAATATGCGAGAAAATAAATTGTTAATTGCGTCTTTTGCCCCCCAGTTGCTCAACTGCGTCTCCGATCTTTAGGATTCAAGGGGTGTTCCCTTGACTTCCGTTGAGCCTCAGACTAGTCGTAGTCGAAGTTCTACTCCCAGTCAGAGTCGTTTGACTAGCAGATAATACTGGGGCGTTTAATGGAGCCTCTGTGCAGGAGCTGCTTAAGCTGGGCGTGCAATTTTACGAGCAAGTTTCTCGCTTCAGGTGGGGTTTCGCTTCAGGCTTCTGCGGTCTGTTAAGGATGTTGCGCCTATTACAGTTGTTGGTGTTGACGCTCCAAGTGCCGTTAAGGCAGCACGCTTAAATTACTTTGAAATTGACAATAAAATTAACAACAACAACTGACACAGTTGTCAAGAGCAGACGCGGACAAGGTTGAATACAAATACAAATGTTAGGCTGATCTTCAGCTACAATTCTAGGTGCGTGTTCTGACCTCTTCCTCTCGCTTCCTCTAGGTCGATGGTGGCTGTGCTTGGATGTTGGCCTGTTAACGCCTTACTGACAACGCCAAGACAACTGAACTGTTGTGGTCACAACATACAAGGCTTCTCCATTGCCGTAGATTATCAACTTTAGATGCAATTGTTGCCTGATTGCTGTGCTCACCCACACTCTGCTCCCACACATACACACACACACATATGCAAATTGGCTGCAACGACCACGCCCGCGCTTGTGCCCCATTGTCAATGCCACAAGTAATTGCAAATAAAATAAATAAGAAGAAAACAAGAAGGTAAAGCAGATGTACAAGAGAAAAAGTGAATTTTATGGCATTTCCTGCTATGGATTTCTTTTGGACTTTCGCCTTGAGATCAGAACAAGACACGGTACGAATCTAACCAGTCATGGGTGCGTTGAACTGCAGCAGCAGCAGCAGCAGCAACAACAACAACAACATCAAGAGCAGAAACATTCGTCTCAGTTAGGGCTTTGGGATTTCTCCTGCTGCAACTGCTGTTGTTGTTGCTGTTTTGAATTATTCATGTTGTCTTTTCGAATTGGTTAAAAAGGAAGAGCCCGGTGCGAATAAAAGCAGAGATAGAGAGAGAAAGAGAGAGGGAGAGAGAGGGAGAAAGAGGGAGAGAGAGAGAGAAAGAGAGAAACAAGAGCAAGAGGGACAATTGGAAGTGGTTTTTCAATTGGTTTTAAAAAATATTTGTTTTGTTGCAGGCAACATGCATGTTGCCCCCTCCTGCTGTTTCCCTTGTTCCCTTGCTGCTCTTGTGGTCAAGCCATAAAACAGAAAAACAGAAAATGTAATAACACGACATGCCAAAAACAAAATGCAATACTTTGTTTAATTCGTGCGAAAATTTATGTGCGCGCAAATTAAAATTGTTTTTGGCTGCGAAATTTGTAGCAATTTAATGTGCAGCTGAAGCGGAAAATAACGCCACATACCATTAATAAATATGTTTTGAAAAAATATTAGCTCGACTAAAACTAAAACACTGTAAACTATTTATTTAAATGCATTAACACTTGCTGCGAGGAACAAATGCCAATATATTTAGACTCTGTACTTGAAAAGTGGATAGTCTTCTAAGTTTGAAGAAAGCGAAATGTGCGGAACAGGCAGAAGAAGGCGTGGCAGACCCTATAAAGTATATATATTCTCGATTAGTATCAACAGCCGACACGATATAGCAATGTTCGTCTGTCCATCCGTATGAATATCTAGATCTCAAAGACTATAAAAGCTAGAGTTACCAACAATCGCTTAAGTTAGAACAACTACAACAACAAAAAGCAGCGAGATCGCTCAAATCACGCTGCTGAAAAGTACAAATTTTATATTTTTAGACTCTGAACTAAAAGTTCATAGTCTACTAGGATTGAGGAAAGCGAAATGTGCGTAACAGGCAGAAGGCGGCGTGGCAGACCCTATAAAGTATATATATTCTTGATCAGCATCAACAGCCGAGACGAGATAGCCATGTCTGTCTGTCTGTCCATCCGTAAGAACACCTAGATCTCAGAGACTGTCAGAGCTAGAGTTACCAAATTTGGTAGCAACATTCTAATAGTGTTTCCGCCAAACACGCCCTCTTCCGCCCCCACAAATCGAAAAAAACGTATTTATAGAGATACAGACTTCAGATTTGGCACACATAGAAGAAGCTTTGGGGACGTTTTCCGAAATTTTCCTCATGATCGGAACACAAATATAGAAAATATTAAATATTGAATGTTCACAACAGTTGCTTTAGTTAGAACAACAACAACAATAGCAGGACACTCTGCGAGATCGCGAGCTGAAATCTCGATGCTCGCAATTACAAATTTTATTTTTTAATAATTATAAATATAAATGGAAGTTGTTTGCTTTTCCCGATTAGTACAGAATCCCCACAGTCGATGGAGATCAACTGTAGCCTATACCCTTTTAGTTATAAGTACTGATCCGCGGTACTATACTGTCACTGGGGCCCCGACTAACCGACTGGATTTTTTTCCAATTTGATGGATCTCAGTTAAGATTCCAAAGTTGCTTAGTGGCAGTTTGAGAGTAAGAAGAACGAAAGATAATCCCTACAACCCGAAGATTTGATGCGTTGCAGAATTTTCAGTTCCGACCCATTGCTTCAATAACTAATTATATAATTTGAATAATAATAATAATATAAGCTGTCTAATATCTATTTATCGAGCTATATTATATATTATATAGCATCTGAGCTGCCATCAGTAAAAATAGGAACCTGTCGCCCTCATCGAGTATGGGGTCTGCCTTTAATAATACTCTTTTATAATACTCTTTGCAAGGGTACAACTAAAAACAGGGAATTTCCTCTAGAAATTACTACACAGATGTAAGGGGAATCCACACGTCGAACTTATTTCTGTGTAATACAGGGTATTTTACTGTCGCTTGCTGCTTTTTAAACCACTATAATTTCATATTCTAGTTTTGCATTTCAATATTTATTCCTGGTTTCGATGTCAATGGCGCAGTTGCCACTGTCACAGTTGCCAGTTGCCAGTTGCCACAGTTGAACAATGTCAAAGCCATCGTCAGGCTAAGCATACACACAACACATAGCACACAACACTCAACACTCAACATGCAACACATTCATACTGGCAGAAAGACTTACATGGATACATTTTTACCTGCTGGCAATAGTAGCAGCTCCTCAGACGTGGGTACTTTGTTTGCCCGGATTGAAAATTGACAGAATGTTGAGAGAATTCACCGGCAGTTGCCAGTTGCCGGTTCCCAGTCCTCGACCCGAGCTGAGATGGAAGTCCTTTCAGCTGTATACAACAGACCTGCACTTAGTCAGACTGTTGGCAATTTCCGTTTCAGGAAATGATTTCCAACCAAGTCTTTGAGAGACGATGCAATGCGCTGTAATTAGTTGACAGCAGGCAACATCAAGAAACAGAAAATGAAACTGAAGAAGTGACCTCATTCTAGGCCCATTCCATTCCCTCTTCCGTCTGTGCCCCTACCCCTCCACTTATTTATGTACATTGTGTACACATTGCGACAGAGCCAGAGCCAGAGCCCTAAGGGCAGGCGGACCATATGGAAATGTTTATGGCAGGCGAGCGCACCCTTCAAAAGGGGTGTGAAATTAGAATAACATGTCACTCATATTCGGTATATCACGTAATGCGGCCAAATATGCTGGCTTGCCCGTATCCCAGGCTACGAGCACGGCTCCAGGATTCGCACTGGTATCCTGGTAACATGAACACGAACACGAACACGTACACGAAACAATTGTCACAGTTCACAGGGGGGGACAGGCACTAAGCAAAGAATTATGACCATTAAAAAAGTAAAAAGTGAAAAAGCAGGTATTATTTATATGAGAATGGAGAAAAGGGAGCAGGACTTTGCTTTCAGGTTACACCCAGTTCATTATTTTTATCGTTATCGTTGTTGTTGTTGTTGTTACTCTTGTGTGGCTCTAAGATTTTTTAATTACTGCCCGGCCATTAATTAGGGCCTCTGAGTTTGTGTGTGCAGGAGCCTCTTTAAGCCATAAGTAGGACGTTTAGAGCGAGGGAAATTCGTATCTTGAGTTTCATAGTAAAGTGTTTAAGTGAACTAGTAAACAGGAATTATGTTATTAAAATACTTTGAGCAAGTTAAATGTGTTTACAGCAGTGCAACAGAGTCAACTGATAGATAGTAAACTACGTTTAAGGTTATATTTAAAGTATTAAGGAGTAAGTCGCATATGTGAGCCAGCTTTAAATTTACAAACAGTTTTCCCTGCAAACAAATTGCGTGTTACCACACCACAAGAGAGTTGCTTGAACTCAGCATGATACGCAGCTCCGATTGAACCTTTGGCTAGTTAGATATAGCTTCAAGTCTGAGCCATATTCTGATATTCCGTTACACGCAATTTGCATATATGTAAAAAGCAGGCCAAGCACAAGCCTGTCAAGGGAAGAGCTTATCATTACTTTCTGTTTGACTTTTTCCACTTTTCGGGGATGTCCTGGCAGTGATAAATTTCACTCAGCAAGGGGGTGCTTCGGTTGCCTTGACGGCAGTTCTTTCCCCTATTCGCTAAGTCATGCGAAAGGCATTTCATTTGTTTGCATTATTTGCGCATTTTCTGAGGATTTTCTAAGGTTTATTTTTAGATGGAAAACTGAGAAATTCTATTAGATTCGTTGACTGTGGAAAAATAATCGGTTAATGCGATGCAGCTGCCTACCTCGCGATATTTGACCTGTTTTCGAGGAACATTCAACTACCTGTACAGCTCGTACAGTTGTTGTTCTTTGCTATCATCAAATTCTGAATGAAACTGCAGAAAATGTGTATCCTCTTAAATGATAAGTTCTACGAGTAAGCATAATTGAATAGAAAACCTTGCATTTCGTGTTTCTGTTGAAATACAAAATTATTCGATATTTCGCATATTTTTACGAACGAGTTTAAACGTTAAAGTACTTAAATGACTCGAAGGCAACTCATAAAAACTATTTAACAACCAAAAGAAGATAATGAAATGCTGATAAAAGCGTCCTTGTCTTATCTTCAGCAGAGGTACATGTATACTCTTTGCACTATACCAATTGTCGAAAACAAGTGAAAATTGATGACTAGCATATGGGTAAGGGTCGTTTGATTGTGCGATTGGCAAAGCTGTTTCACATGTGCTTGGGCAAAAAAAAAGAACCTACCCAATTTACGTCAAACAGGTACGCTCAAATCAGTTATCAGCTCAGCTATCGTCACAATTTAATAGTTAACAAACTAATTTGCAAATAGCAGGCTGGGCTAAAACTTGCGTTATTGCACGTCAGCCAGACAACTTGTCACCTTATTTGAAATGTCAGTATAGCGATAACTGTAACTGTACTTACCTTGACTCCCATGCGAAATTGTCGCTAGTTGTAATAGCCCAAACGAGATTAAAATCCACATCCATTTGTTAAGTGTGCCTCTTTCAGTATTTGCTGCCATTGTGAATTTCTGCTATGAATTGTGAAACCTTCCGTGTTTACGCTGTCTACGGTTATTTGAATAGTAATGATTTTGCTCAGCTTAAGCTAGATTTGTGTATTTGTTTTTGTTCTCAGTGCACTGCATTTTGACGGCGTCTGATTTTGCTTTGGTTTCGTTTTCGGTATTGGTATCGGTTTCCTGTCACTTTGTTTTTGTTACTTTTGCACAGGCATTCTACAAATTCTCCATATTTTATTCATTTAGATATCTTTTTATCGCTCACTCCACTTTTGTTGTGTATTCGCCGAAATTTGGCATGTCGCTGTTTTTCGTTGGAAACTTGCGGATACTCGAGGAATACATACATTCATTGAACTTAAGTTGTTGATTTTGATTTGCCGGCTGCAATAACAATAACAATAAGAGCAGCAGCTAGAATTTAGCTCAATTTTGGGCGCATTTGTTGTTCTTTTACAATCAAAACACTTTTACCATGGCGCATCCAACAACAACAATAACTACTATGAGCGAGCACAAGCGCCAGGCACTACCAACAACAAAAACGGCATCAACAAATTGCGCACACAGTAGCGTTATCTCGCTCTAACCAACGATTCCGTCCTTTGGCCACAGGCGTCGCGAATTGTATATTTCTGAACGCATGTTTTCACTTAATTTGTGTATTAAAATAGTCGCATTTGGTCACACCAAAGAAATAATTTCTCTTTATTTTTATTTAGTTGAATTTCTTTAACAATTTCTTGTTTAAAAACACGATTTTTTTATTAATACGAACAGTAATACGACCGCAGGCAACCTTACGCGACCACAATTAAAAAGAAACTGAAGAAACGCGCCCGAACAAGACGCAAATGCAGAAGCTAAAAATGCATGCGAGAGAGTGAGAGAGAGATTGAGAAACTGAGCGCCACCAATTACCCTCAGTATTGTAAGAGAGCAATACATCGCCATCACTTCGATATATCGATACTTACTATCGAAAGTAAGTCTGAGAACGATTACATACTTATTTGATATGAATAGCAAAAATAATTATTAATTGTAATGAAATTGATAATGTATGGCCAATCGATTTCGACATTAATTTCTACTGCATTTCGCTTCTTTTGCGCTTCACAAATTGGATGGTAAACTTTCCAGCACTGGATGGCGCCAGAGAAATACAATTTGAATTGTTATTTCAATTAAATGCACTTAATTGATTGATATACTATTGCTTTATATACTTTTCATACAAAATAATTTAACAACAAACTTCCAATGTCGCGATGCTTGACAAGCAATATGTTGACGGATTTAATTAACCCCAACTGTCATCCGTCAATGTATTTATGCATGTATTTATTTACATATGCCCTTTTGACTTTACTTTTTTGCTGTATGTTTTATTACAAAGCATGTCTAACTTTTATTTTTTCATACATATGCATAAAAAGAGCATAACTTTTTATAAATAGTTTTTTTTTTAATTTTCCGACGAGTGTTGCAACGCGTTTGATTGTCAACCCAGCTGCCCCAAATGACTACGTTGTGGTTTAAAGTTGTTGCAGCAAATTTCCATAATAGAAGAAAAGCTCTTAACAACTCATTCTAGACATTAATATTGAAAAGTAAAGTTGAGTTAGATTTTGATCCCAAATTTAAGCATTTATAATACTGCTGAAAAATTGACTGTAATATAATAAATTTTAAATGCATTTTTCAGACATTTACACAAATTGCCGTAATTGCCGCAAATGCATTTTGGCCAGAACGTGAGACTAAAAGAGATTCAGAACGACAGGGGAGAGAGAGCGAGAGAGAATGGCAAGATGGGAAACTTCTTCAGTGAGTTTAAAAGTGGGTCAAGTTATGTGGATTTATCAAATTGCCAAGCAAAAGATTTACACGCTCTTCGCTAATTACAGCATTTCAATGGTTTTCCTGGAATGATGCTGGGCTGAATGCTGCTATCCATCTCATCCCATCCCTTCCCATTCCCTTCCAACTCAGCGCAATTCGAAACCACTAATTTTCATTTTAATTAATGGAGCTGTCGTTGTCTGTCTGTTAGTTTGTCATTTGAAATGACAGGCGAATGCGAAGAAAGTTACTTCAACGGGCTTTTAAACCGCCCACAAACTGAGTGCTCAGTGAAGAACTGCTTGAATACAAAGCTAATGCGGATGGAATAGTGATAATTAAGGCAAATGTGCTCATTTACATAAACATAAGTTTTAAACTTAGAGTGCTGTCGGTTGAGTCTGTTTACATTTGGTTTATTTATTTTAATAAATAATAAATAATAGCACTTATTTCTTGCTATTATAACGGAAGCAACTTTACCAAGCAACATCTGCAACAATTTGTCTCTTTTAAGCATTCAGTTTGTTATGAGATGTGTATTCATTGCGTTGCATATAGCTTGGCACGCTTATAACACTCTATGCGAGGGTATACCCAGCATTTTTGTACCTTAATTGCAAGTGACGTCGACGCATACCGCAAATTGCCAGACCGAAGGAGCGAAAGAGGGAGAGAGAGAGAGAGAGAGGGCGAGCACGCGAAAGAGAGGGAGACTACAACGCGAGTTAAATTAAGTTAGCGTCGAGACGACTTGACAGCAATAACAGCAACAGCAACAGCAGCAACAACAACAGCAATAACAGCAACAGCAACAACAGCAACAGCAACAACAACAGCAAAATACATATTCATATGCATATGGACATAAATCAAAATCAACTTGTAAATTTAATATGTCGCCGTGTTTGTGGCGCTTGCCACATGATTTATGCCGATGGATTTTTTGAATTGGCGAACTTCTCATGAGGAAAAACAAAACAAAAACAAGATATTCAAGCAATATGTGCAGTGGGTCTGCGAGGGGAGAGACATGCACTTAGCATTCGACAGGTTCTCACAGTTAACAACCAAGAGGCAATAAACCAATTGATAGGCACATCAGCTTCTTCAAATTTTCCCCAAAAAAAAACAAAAACTTAATTTTCACACATTAAAATTAGTTGGAAGCGCCCCAATTTATATAGAGAACCCCCTCCCCGCTCCCTTCCACTGTGCCCTCCTCTAGACTTTGAATAATGACAATTTCTTGCGCTGGCGACAGTTTGACAGCTTGTGGATCTTCGACTCTCTGGTAACTTCATAGAAAGGCAGGAAGGCGAGGCTAGCAAAGGCAGGTGAAATATAAGATACCCTTATCATTGTTTCTGTAGAGAGTTTGGAAATTGTAAATAGAGTTTAATTTATTATACGAAAACTCTTTAGCCAACCGATTGCTCCGATTGATATTGTAATTTGTAGTTGAATATCTTTAGTAGCAGTTACAGTAATAAGGACATATCAGGACCCTCGGATCACCTCGGATCGGTTACAAGTTACTCAACAAATCTATAATACACTCAGTAAGCATATAACTACACATATGCATGTCTATCTGGAGTGAAACGAAAGCAAAATTAGGACTTGACTTGCACTTGGACTTGCTTTGCTTGTGTGTGCGAGTGTGTGTGTGTGTGTGTGTGTGTGTGTGTGTGTGTGTTTGTGGGCTTGCTGCATGCCACATGTCTTGAGTTTTGAACTAAATAAATGAGTTTGTCAGGCAGCAGCGACATGATTTGATAATTGCTTTTAAATGCAATTCGAAAGCGGCTCAGAAAGTGGCTATAACAGGAAATGCTTACGAGCCAACATATAGATGATCTGCATAAGTAAATATACATATATGTAACATAATTTAATGTTGTTTATAGCTCTGGCTACTGGAAAGACCTTTCTTTATGGCCATATCTAAAGTTCGGCCCATTGACATTTGGCTGAATCAGTGAATCGGCACCAGCTTTCAGTCAAAATGAGTCAACTCTCGACAGAGAGTAAGGTTATTAGACCCCAAACCATGACGCATGTGTATAAGCCGAGTTCGAGCCAAGGGAACAAAAGTCTTCAACATAATTTCTGACACTCGAATAAGTTTTATGAACGCATTTGAACCGTTAAATGTGGCAATAAAAAGAACTTAGTCAGCCCGAAGCGAAACTATTTTAATTAAACGCCAAACAACATGCTGTGGGGTGCCATCAAAAGTGGTGAACCACCAGCGCTAGGGGTTGTTCCCCAGTCTCCCCTCTCTGTGGTTGCCTCCCTAATGGACTCGTTAACGCTACTGACAGTCCCTTCGCAAGACTGCACTTGCAGTTGCATCCATGTGCAGCGCTGTGGCATGCAGCCCATAAATTAATGTTGCAGCCCCACCCCGTCGCCTCCTCTTCACTTCGCCACCTTTCGCATGCTTTGCTGTATGCTGCTTGTCGCATGCCAAAAAAATTTACAAGCGACAGCATTTTCCAAATGCTTTTGAAGCGTGAATTTTGCACACATGTCGAGTGAGTGCAGCTGATCTCCTGAACGGAGCTACGGGACATGCCACATGAGGCAAGTGCAACTGCAACTGGCGCCCAAAGCGTTGACAGCCTGCTAGCAAAACTTGGCATCGGATATCCGTAGCAATGGTCAAGTTCATGTCAATGCAATGTAAAACTGGCGAGAAATTGAAATGTTTCAAAAAGCGAGACAGCTGCTCCAATGGAGCATGAAAGGAGAGCAATTCAAGGTTGAAGAGGAGGTTGAAGATGATAAATAAGAGCTCAATGAGAACCTCAACAAAAAAGTCGTGGATTTTGTTTTGAAGATGTTTGAAGGGAACTATAAAATGATAATATAAAAATACAGTTATCTATAGTAAAAGTATTTTGATAATTATTAATACTAAACTAAAAATATACCAATTCCCAAAATCGATATCATACCGATACATTTTCAGTGGCAATTTCTCAAAACGAACGCAACTTAAGCAGAGCACTCGAGTCTGCCAACTCATGCAATGCAGCTTAGCTAATTTCATTGAGCTTGTTTGCCAGATAAACATTTGACTGACAACCATAAAATGTCACATCATATCACACATAGTTATAACATCGCTATACACCTGATATCTGGGAAGATTTGTTTAATTAACTTCACTTGGCAAATGCTAAAACAAAAGTACGTGTTTGAACACCAAAGACATTCTTGAGTCGCTTCTCATGCCCGAGAGAGCTTTTCAGCATTATCTTTGTGCTTGTATCTCTCGCGTGGGCTGACAGCTTTTCACTTGCTGCTGGGAAATTAATTAAGAGCAAGTTTCACCGTTGTTGTTAGGCAATTGTAGTGCCAAGCTGAGCTAATAAATCCTTGTTGGCTGTCACAGAACTTAGAGGAAAAGGAACAGAAACAGGAGCTGGATGAGTCGGTGTTTATCTTTTGGATGTGGACAAATTACTGCATTTGAAATAACGGCAAGAGACTAATTTAATTACAGCTCAATGAAAAATCGCATAAATTTCCACGCTGAAATGATTTTAATGAATTGCCATGCCCAACTGACAGAATGCCCGTCTCTCTGTCTGCCTGTCTGTCTGTCTGTAGCCCTGTCTCTTGGTCTATTGGCACACAATTAAAACACAATTCAAAATAGACTCACACAATGGTAAAGAGAACATAGATGCATGTTGGGAGTTTATTTGTTTTTGGCAGCAAATCGGGAAAATTTTTGCAATTTTCCGAGAATGTATTTATCAACTTTTTTCTGGTTCTGTAAACAAAATTTGATTTTCACAAATATTGGCAGCTGAATGACAGATAGTTGCGAATGCGAACTGCGATTCTGCGATTTTGTGACTGCGGTTTCAATTACTATTTTCAAATGAAATGGCACATTTTGTGGTATTTGTGTGCTGCGAGTGTCTCTAGTCTCGAGTCAACAGTCCATAAATCATGAATGTATATTTGATCAACTAATTCAACTTTAAACCTGAACCTCAACCTGAAATGAATACTAGTCATAGGCTTGAAAGAAAGAGATATATTCTCGCCATAAATTGAAGGCCAAAAGAAAATAATATGATAGGATAATAATAATCATAGAATTACTCAAGTTCACATGACCCACAATGGACACTCTCTGACACTATGTTTGCTACATCTTAATTAACCTGAAACGATGCCCAAATTAAACACAATTGTCTCAATGTGTCTCAAAGATAAATACAGTGCCACATGTGCTACATACACAACAAACACAAATTTCTATGTGGTGGCTCATCAATCATCAAGTTGGTAACCCTGAGTGTGTGTGAAACTTTTAGCGAAAACGCTTAAACGTGACTTCCGACTTTGGAGAGTTCGAGAGTGGAGCGTGTCGCCTTCCCTAGAGTCAAATGAGCATAAGTATTTAAATTACAACGATATGTTTTCATGTAAGTAAGCCACATGTGGTTGTATCAACCACAAATGCACAGACACACTCATGCACACGCACACTCACGCACTAAGCATGGGCCAATAATGCGCATAACTGTATATCTGCATACCTGTTCTGGGTTATGGTCGGCAAGAATCGTTGCATGTAGCATAAATCAATGTGTTGGCCACATTTATTCATATGCATTTTCCACGCTTTCGTTGCAGCAGCTCTCATAAATTTAGCGAACCCTTTTAATGCTTTGCGCAATTCAATTCAACATGCCTGACCTTTTCGTTTGACCTTTTGCACACGTTTTTGGAGAGTTTCTTTTTTTTGACTTGATTACAAGCTTGAATTGTCCCGCGCTATGTTACAGTTCAGTGTTGATATGTCGGAAAATTGCTCAACACTTACATTAATCGCAAGCAGCGTTGCTGCCATCGATAACTCTACATCATTTATCGGCGACATATACAAATTCGTTAAAGGTGTCAACTAGAAAATAACTACAAACGGCTTAGTCAAATTCTTAAAATACAAATAATAATTTTAATTTTAAAATGTCACGCGATGAGATAGCAAAACAGTTACGTGGAACACGAAATGAAGCTGAAAGCGCCGTAGAGGCAATTCGCACGCAATTTAATCAAATACGAAAAGACGGGACGTCCAACGTCGCTTCTTATGCCTTAAGATATGAAGTTGGCACATTGCGCCAACTTTGCTGTGCTTTGCAGGATAATTACCACAAATATGCTGATATATATTGTGACATTGCGGCATATATGCTGCCCTACGTCGAACCCAGTGCAGCAAAGCCCGAGTTTTGGACAAGCCATTTGACCAGCCTGCACTACATTCACCATGCGATCTGTCGAGAGGTAAGCGAATTGTGTCAGATAATTGAACACATCTTTTAATAGCATATTCATCTTACAGCAAACAATGGTGGAATGCCAAAGATTCTATGCGTTGGTTAACAGACCATGTGTTCAACTCCAAAGCAAATCAGACTACAAATTCTATATGAACATTCATATAAAGCATCTTTACTTTTTTAGCCAGCAAATGCAAAAGAAGGCAACGTCCACGGCCAGAGATCAACTGTGCCATGTACTGCAGGCTATGGGTGCTCTCTTCCAAGCCATGCAGCGTCAGAATACTGACTACAGCGAGCTAATCGGCGAGTTAAATCAAATCCTGGGCAAGAGAAGCAACACTTTCCTAAAGATCCTGGGCACATTGCCTGTAACAACCTCGAACCAGATGTACGAGCCACTTTTTAAGCTAATGTCCTGCAGTGGGGGTACCACTGATGAGCTGACCGCACAGTTTCCAGAATACCTAAGTGCCCTACTGGCCCTCATCCAAATTGATGGCTTCGCGTGGCAGCAACAGGAGTCAGAGGCGCACCAGCCGTTAGCGTTGCAGCTGCTCCGTTGCTGCCGCGAGTTATACAAAGAGTTAACGTCCCAAAACTATGTCATTCAGTTACTGTACTACTACTTGAAGTTGCTGTACACTCGTGATTCTGGCCAGGCTGCTGACTTGAAGCGCTCTTACATCGATCTGGCCAAGAAGTTCACTAACTTCTTTGAGCACAAGGGAGCCGCTCATGCCAAGGAGCAATGGTTCATCGACTTCTTGTTGGTTTTTCTGCGCGTGCAGAAACTGCTGCATGAGATGGAAGGAAAAATGTCCTGCTTCGAGCTCTTCTGGCAGGTATTGGGCGGCGTGGACAGCGCCGATGCCTATGCCGCACACTTTGAGCTGATCCAGTGCTTAATTACCATGTCGATGAACATAAGCAACAGCAGTCCTCTTGCCGCCAGTTGTACCAATGATGGCAACTGCCAAAGCCTCCGCAAACATTGTATCTTCTCGCTCGGATGCTGTGCTGTCATTGCCTACAGCAATTGGCAGCCCTCATATCAGGCGACACTCCAGAAGGTAGGACAGCAAATTAAACATGTTGCAATCTTTGTAATCTGCAATTCACTTCCCGACAGCTTGCTCAGAAGTGCCTTGTCAGCATTATACACTACGCCATGGATGTGGTGAAGGTAACAAAGTGCATGGTTGCAACGAATGGAGAATTGGTTAGCTTTGTATGGCATCTGACCAACATTGCCGACAAAGTATCAAGTATCGCACAGATGGCACTGTTGCAACCTTTGCTGAAGCCATTGCAACAGCTGCGCCCGCTTCTGGGTATGCAGGAAATGCGGCAACTGTTGCGTCGCATCTACAAAGCCAGCTCACACTGCGACAATCCGGAGCTGGCTGCCCAGATGCAGTGCACCTACATCGCTGTCGTGAGCTGTCCTGCCCGGCAGTTTCAGCAATTGTGCATATACTATCGTACGGCCAAGAACTCCATTCCCAAGTGCGTCTACGAACTGCACGAAACGAGCCCCTTATGCAATCCCCTGACCACAGCACAAAAGCGTAAACTCTACGAGTTGGACATGTTGGCCGTGCTGAGCAATAGAAAGACGCCGGCTTTGTTGCAATCGCTGATGCGTTATCGGCAGACCGACTACCAGTTGGTGCTCCTAGGACGTCAGATGCGCACAGATGCGAAGATCCTGAAGCAGTTTGAGGAGCTGCGTTTGAAGTTGCAGCGCATGGGCAATAAGACGCGACTGACACGCTTGGAGCAGCTGGTGCTGGCACATGTCAGCGTCGTCAAGCTTTTGGAATCGCTCGAGGCGCAAAAGACAAAGATACCCATCAAGGAGACGGCAGAGAAGAGTCTGGAAGAGATGCTTGTCAAGTATAATCACTTGGATGTTAATATTGCCAGTGAGATGCCGCTGTTGGAGCTGGCCACAACGGCCATAGGCGCCTTCGAGGTCTTCTATAGCCAGGTAAGTGAGTCCTGTATTTATTATTACAATGTCTGATTGCCACGCTCTCTCCCTCCAAAGGCGGATGCCGAGCCCCTGAGCAGTGACGAGGCGCTCATCGACTGGGAGGCGCTGATTGATGATGCCATTGTGGCTGCCATGGCGTTGTCCACCATGGGTTATATGCCGCAATCGGATAAGGCTTGGTTGCTTTTGCTTCGCATCAGTCGCCTGCTGGGCGACAGATTCACCTTCCTCCGTGCCCTGATCCACTTTATGTCGCATTACACGCAGCATCCGCACTTCGATATGCAGCACGAGGTGGAGCATGGCCAGCAGGTGCTGGATGAGCTCTGGCCGCAGCTCCACAGCGCCCATTTCTTTAAGCGTCAGCATACGATCTTGATGCTGTGCCTCTGCCAAATGGGGCTGTACTATGCACGCTTGGATTGCATGAGCCACGCCCAGTTGTTGTTAGTGCACGCGGAGCGACTGCGCGATCAGTTTGAGGAGCGTGTGGGGAAATGCGACATCGTCCAACTGACGCTGCAGTCGGTGCGCTTCCGGATCTGTTATCAGCAACGACACTGCAGCATCCTGGCCAGAATGCCGACTGCATTGCAGCAGCTGGACACTTTGGCAGACAGTGTGCGTAATTTTAGCAGCATATCATCGCTGGATCATGGCGTTCTCGTCTTGTTGCTGAGTGACCTCGTGCGGGACAGCACCGAGTGTACGGCTAATCGGCTAAGCGAGCGTCCCAACCTATCCAGCAGCCTGCTGCAGTTGCTCCTGCAGAGCGGCTTGGTGCTGCGCTCCGTGGAGGTGTTGATCTCCTGGCTGTGGACCAATCTGAGAATGGAATGCCTGGACAAGGCGCTCTCCAAGCTGCGTCTAATCGAACACTTTCTCTGCATTCAGCCCTTGTCCTTGGAGCAGCCGACATCCAAATCCAGCAGTTTGATTACTGCTCCTATGGACGCCCAGTCAAAGCACATGAGCGAGCTGGTCGGCAAGATGCTTTACATGCAGCTGGAGCCGGGCACGGCCAGCGTAGAGCCTATTCGGAAGCAACAGCAACTGACGGTGTCTTCGCCTCGCATGGTAAGTAGCTGCAGTAGTTCCATGTGCAACCTTATCTCATCTGCTCATTGTTCTGCAGGAAATGCAACCGATAAGTAACAGCAGACTGAAGCTGCAGCGGTATCTGCAGGAGGCGCATCCTGTGGTGCGGGACAGCATTCAGTTGCAGTGCATTTACTTTATTGTGGGCAATCTCCATGCGCGTTTATACTTCTTGAATGGGGAGCACGATCAGCTGGACGATTTCTATGCCATGGCTAATGAGTGGCTGCAACAGGACGCGAAGCGCACTAACGCCTTGGGGCACATGCTGCTCGTGCTGCAGGTTTATCAGACCAACTTCCTCCGCGCTAAGCAAATGTACCGCCAGGCTATTGAGATCACTCAGTCTGCCTTGAAGATGGCCAACAGCGAGCAGCTGCAGGAACGGGTCGATGTCAACTATCGTTACAATTTGCTGCTTCAGCTGCGCACGGCCCAACTGGAGTGGAGTGCGCCGAAGTTTCAGCAGCAACCACGTCGCGCTCTCAAATTTAACATATCGCCGGTGGACAAGTCGAAGCCCAAGTTCAAGTTCAGATCACGTAAAAAGGAGGATTTCGATGCACTTTTAGTATCACTTGCTGAAAGCGAACGCGAAATAAGCAGAGCAATCGTGTCTGGCAACTCACGCAATTCATCTTAGCTAATTTCATTGAGCTTGTTTGCCAGATAAACATTTGACTAACAACCATAAAATGTCACATCATATCACACATAGTTATAACATCGCTATACACCTGATATCTGGGAAGATTTGTTTAATTAACTTCACTTGGCAAATGCTAAAACAAAAGTACGTGTTTGAACACCAAAGACATTCTTGAGTCGCTTCTCATGCCCGAGAGAGCTTTTCAGCATTATCTTTGTGCTTGTATCTCTCGCGTGGGCTGACAGCTTTTCACTTGCTGCTGGGAAATTAATTAAGAGCAAGTTTCACCGTTGTTGTTAGGCAATTGTAGTGCCAAGCTGAGCTAATAAATCCTTGTTGGCTGTCACAGAACTTAGAGGAAAAGGAACAGAAACAGGAGCTGGATGAGTCGGTGTTTATCTTTTGGATGTGGACAAATTACTGCATTTGAAATAACGGCAAGAGACTAATTTAATTACAGCTCAATGAAAAATCGCATAAATTTCCACGCTGAAATGATTTTAATGAATTGCCATGCCCAACTGACAGAATGCCCGTCTCTCTGTCTGCCTGTCTGTCTGTCTGTAGCCCTGTCTCTTGGTCTATTTGCACACAATTAAAACACAATTCAAAATAGACTCACACAATGGTAAAGAGAACATAGATGCATGTTGGGAGTTTATTTGTTTTTGGCAGCAAATCGGGAAAATAATTGCAATTTTCCGAGAATGTATTTATCAACTTTTTTCTGGTTCTGTAAACAAAATTTGATTCTCACAAATATTGGCAGCTGAATGACAGATAGTTGCGAATGCGAACTATGTTTCTGTGATTTTGTGACTGCGGTTTCAATTACTATTTTCAAATGAAATGGCACATTTTGTGGTATTTGTGTGCTGCGAGTGTCTCTAGTCTCGAGTCAACAGTCCATAAATCATGAATGTATATTTGATCAACTAATTCATCTTTAAACCTGAACCTCAACCTGAAATGAATACTAGTCATAGGCTAGAAAGAAAGATATATATTCTCGCCATAAATTGAAGGACAAAAGAAATAATATGATAGGATAATAATAATCATAGAATTACTCAAGTTCACATGACCCACAATGGACACTCTCTGAAACTGTGTTTGCTACATCTTAATTAAGCTGAAACGATGCCCAAATTAAACACAATTGTCTCAATGTGTCTCAAAGATAAATACAGTGCCACATGTGCTACATACACAACAAACACAAATTTCTATGTGGTGGCTCATCAATCATCAAGTTGGTAACCCTGAGTGTGTGTGAAACTTTTAGCGAAAACGCTTAAACGTGACTTCCGACTTTGGAGAGTTCGAGAGTTGAGCGTGTCGCCTTCCTAGAGTCAAATGAGCATAAGTATTTAAATTACAACGATATGTTTTCATGTAAGTAAGCCACATGTGGTTGTATCAACCACAAATGCACAGACACACTCACGCACACGCACACTCACGCACTAAGCATGGGCCAATAATGCGCATAACTGTATATCTGCTTACCTGTTCCGGGTTATGGTCGGCAAGAATTGTTGCATGTAACATAAATCAATGTGTGTTGACCACATTTATTCATATGCATTTTCCACGCTTTCGTTGCAGCAGCACTCATAAATTTAGCGAACTCTTTTAATGCTTTGTGCAATTCAATTCAACATGCCTGACCTTTTCGTTTGACCTTTTGCACACGTTTTTGACTTGATTACAAACTTGAATTGTCCCGCGCTATGTTACAGTTCAGTGTTGATATGTCGGAAAATTGCTCAACACTTACATTAATCGCAAGCAGCGTTGCTGCCATCGATAACTCTACATAATTTATCGGCGACATATACAAATTCCTTAAAGGCGTCAACTAGAAAATAACTACAAACGGCTTAGTCAAATTCTTAAAATACAAATAGTATAGTATAGTATAAATAGTAATAATGTTAAAATGTCACGCGATGAGATAGCAAAACAGTTACGCGGAACACGAAAGGAAGCTGAAAGCGCCGTAGAGGCAATTCGCACGCAATTTAATCAAATACGAAAAGGCGGGACGTCCAGCGTCGCTTCTTATGCCTTAAGATATGAAGTTGGCACATTGCGCCAACTTTGCTGTGCTTTGCAGGACAATTACCACAAATATGCTGATATATATTGTGACATTGCGGCATATATGCTGCCCTACGTCGAACCCTGTGCAGCAAAGCCCGAGTTTTGGACAAGCCATTTGACCAGCCTGCACTACATTCACCATGCGATCTGTCGAGAGGTAAGCGAATTGTGTCAAATAATTAAACCCATCTTTTAATAGCATATTCATCTTACAGCAAACAATGGTGGAATGCCAAAGATTCTATGCGTTGGTTAACAGACCATGTGTTCAACTCCAAAGCAAATCAGACTACAAATTCTATATGAACATTCATATAAAGCATCTTTACTTTTTTAGCCAGCAAATGCAAAAGAAGGCAACGTCCACGGCCAGAGATCAACTGTGCCATGTACTGCAGGCTATGGGTGCTCTCTTCCAAGCCATGCAGCGTCAGAATACTGACTACAGCGAGCTAATCGGCGAGTTAAATCAAATCCTGGGCAAGAGAAGCAACACTTTCCTAAAGATCCTGGGCACATTGCCTGTAACAACCTCGAACCAGATGTACGAGCCACTTTTTAAGCTAATGTCCTGCAGTGGGGGTACCACTGATGAGCTGACCGCACAGTTTCCAGAATACCTAAGTGCCCTACTGGCCCTCATCCAAATTGATGGCTTCGCGTGGCAGCAACAGGAGTCAGAGGCGCACCAGCCGTTAGCGTTGCAGCTGCTCCGTTGCTGCCGCGAGTTATACAAAGAGTTAACGTCCCAAAACTATGTCATTCAGTTACTGTACTACTACTTGAAGTTGCTGTACACTCGTGATTCTGGCCAGGCTGCTGACTTGAAGCGCTCTTACATCGATCTGGCCAAGAAGTTCACTAACTTCTTTGAGCACAAGGGAGCCGCTCATGCCAAGGAGCAATGGTTCATCGACTTCTTGTTGGTTTTTCTGCGCGTGCAGAAACTGCTGCATGAGATGGAAGGAAAAATGTCCTGCTTCGAGCTCTTCTGGCAGGTATTGGGCGGCGTGGACAGCGCCGATGCCTATGCCGCACACTTTGAGCTGATCCAGTGCTTAATTACCATGTCGATGAACATAAGCAACAGCAGTCCTCTTGCCGCCAGTTGTACCAATGATGGCAACTGCCAAAGCCTCCGCAAACATTGTATCTTCTCGCTCGGATGCTGTGCTGTCATTGCCTACAGCAATTGGCAGCCCTCATATCAGGCGACACTCCAGAAGGTAGGACAGCAAATTAAACATGTTGCAATCTTTGTAATCTGCAATTCACTTCCCGACAGCTTGCTCAGAAGTGCCTTGTCAGCATTATACACTACGCCATGGATGTGGTGAAGGTAACAAAGTGCATGGTTGCAACGAATGGAGAATTGGTTAGCTTTGTATGGCATCTGACCAACATTGCCGACAAAGTATCAAGTATCGCACAGATGGCACTGTTGCAACCTTTGCTGAAGCCATTGCAACAGCTGCGCCCGCTTCTGGGTATGCAGGAAATGCGGCAACTGTTGCGTCGCATCTACAAAGCCAGCTCACACTGCGACAATCCGGAGCTGGCTGCCCAGATGCAGTGCACCTACATCGCTGTCGTGAGCTGTCCTGCCCGGCAGTTTCAGCAATTGTGCATATACTATCGTACGGCCAAGAACTCCATTCCCAAGTGCGTCTACGAACTGCACGAAACGAGCCCCTTATGCAATCCCCTGACCACAGCACAAAAGCGTAAACTCTACGAGTTGGACATGTTGGCCGTGCTGAGCAATAGAAAGACGCCGGCTTTGTTGCAATCGCTGATGCGTTATCGGCAGACCGACTACCAGTTGGTGCTCCTAGGACGTCAGATGCGCACAGATGCGAAGATCCTGAAGCAGTTTGAGGAGCTGCGTTTGAAGTTGCAGCGCATGGGCAATAAGACGCGACTGACACGCTTGGAGCAGCTGGTGCTGGCACATGTCAGCGTCGTCAAGCTTTTGGAATCGCTCGAGGCGCAAAAGACAAAGATACCCATCAAGGAGACGGCAGAGAAGAGTCTGGAAGAGATGCTTGTCAAGTATAATCACTTGGATGTTAATATTGCCAGTGAGATGCCGCTGTTGGAGCTGGCCACAACGGCCATAGGCGCCTTCGAGGTCTTCTATAGCCAGGTAAGTGAGTCCTGTATTTATTATTACAATGTCTGATTGCCACGCTCTCTCCCTCCAAAGGCGGATGCCGAGCCCCTGAGCAGTGACGAGGCGCTCATCGACTGGGAGGCGCTGATTGATGATGCCATTGTGGCTGCCATGGCGTTGTCCACCATGGGTTATATGCCGCAATCGGATAAGGCTTGGTTGCTTTTGCTTCGCATCAGTCGCCTGCTGGGCGACAGATTCACCTTCCTCCGTGCCCTGATCCACTTTATGTCGCATTACACGCAGCATCCGCACTTCGATATGCAGCACGAGGTGGAGCATGGCCAGCAGGTGCTGGATGAGCTCTGGCCGCAGCTCCACAGCGCCCATTTCTTTAAGCGTCAGCATACGATCTTGATGCTGTGCCTCTGCCAAATGGGGCTGTACTATGCACGCTTGGATTGCATGAGCCACGCCCAGTTGTTGTTAGTGCACGCGGAGCGACTGCGCGATCAGTTTGAGGAGCGTGTGGGGAAATGCGACATCGTCCAACTGACGCTGCAGTCGGTGCGCTTCCGGATCTGTTATCAGCAACGACACTGCAGCATCCTGGCCAGAATGCCGACTGCATTGCAGCAGCTGGACACTTTGGCAGACAGTGTGCGTAATTTTAGCAGCATATCATCGCTGGATCATGGCGTTCTCGTCTTGTTGCTGAGTGACCTCGTGCGGGACAGCACCGAGTGTACGGCTAATCGGCTAAGCGAGCGTCCCAACCTATCCAGCAGCCTGCTGCAGTTGCTCCTGCAGAGCGGCTTGGTGCTGCGCTCCGTGGAGGTGTTGATCTCCTGGCTGTGGACCAATCTGAGAATGGAATGCCTGGACAAGGCGCTCTCCAAGCTGCGTCTAATCGAACACTTTCTCTGCATTCAGCCCTTGTCCTTGGAGCAGCCGACATCCAAATCCAGCAGTTTGATTACTGCTCCTATGGACGCCCAGTCAAAGCACATGAGCGAGCTGGTCGGCAAGATGCTTTACATGCAGCTGGAGCCGGGCACGGCCAGCGTAGAGCCTATTCGGAAGCAACAGCAACTGACGGTGTCTTCGCCTCGCATGGTAAGTAGCTGCAGTAGTTCCATGTGCAACCTTATCTCATCTGCTCATTGTTCTGCAGGAAATGCAACCGATAAGTAACAGCAGACTGAAGCTGCAGCGGTATCTGCAGGAGGCGCATCCTGTGGTGCGGGACAGCATTCAGTTGCAGTGCATTTACTTTATTGTGGGCAATCTCCATGCGCGTTTATACTTCTTGAATCGGGAGCACGATCAGCTGGACGATTTCTATGCCATGGCTAATGAGTGGCTGCAACAGGACGTGAAGCGCACTAACGCCTTGGGGCACATGCTGCTCGTGCTGCAGGTTTATCAGACCAACTTCCTCCGCGCTAAGCAAATGTACCGCCAGGCTATTGAGATCACTCAGTCTGCCTTGAAGATGGCCAACAGCGAGCAGCTGCAGGAACGGGTCGATGTCAACTATCGTTACAATTTGCTGCTTCAGCTGCGCACGGCCCAACTGGAGCTGCATCCGCCGCAGATGCAGCAGCAACCACGTCGCGCTCTCAAATTTAACATATCGCCGGAGGACAAGTCGAAGGCCAAGTCCAAGTTCAGGGCAAGTAAAAAGCCGCCAAAATTTGAGATTTATACGGAGGATTTCGCTTCATCGAGTGGCAGCAGCATGGAGAGCACCAGTAGTCCGGACGAGAACACTCGCTTCGATCTTAATTCCTGTCAAGTGATCATAGACCTAAGCGACGAGGAGCTGTCTCCTCCCCTGAGCACTGCACAGCTGAAGCTCACCAAGTCCTTGCCTCGCACCGCGCAGGCCACACGCAGCACTAGGACTCGCTCCCAGAAGCAGTTGGAAACACCATTGGTGCCAGCTAGACGTGTCGCTACCGATCCCAATATCTTGGAACTGCGGAGAGGCAGCAGCAGCTCCAGCAGACGCCATGGCATGCCCGAGGAGACGCCCAAGACAACGACAAGCACCAGGGGACGCACAAGAAGGCAGAATGCTGCAGCGGATGAGCAAGTGACGCCTCTGTTGAAGACGGATTCAGTGAGCAGTCGACGCCGCCAAAGGAACTGATGATTAACGTAATTCTAGTTTAGTTTATTATTCTATTGATTATATCACTCGTGTTTTAACAATAAATGTTCAGTTGGAGTTCGGACTGCGACTCTTTACTGGCAGCACGGAGCTCGTGCAGATGTCCTGGCTCCACATGCCGCGCTGCTGCACCTCTTGGCCATCTCGTCGGTGGTAGTAGACGCCCAGGCCGGACTTGCAGCCGTTCTCGAACTCACCCACATATCGATTGCCATTGGCTGAAGATTGAGGCTCAAATCAAAAAGAAAGCGGAGCAACTCGTAGAAGGAATTCCCTTCAGTAGACTCACCCGCGTAGAGGACGCCCCTGCCGTGCATGGCATCCTGTTTCCATTCTCCTATATAGATGCGTCCATCTGCCTGCCACTGTATGCCATGTCCTTGGCGTCCATTGCCCTGCCACTGACCGTAGTAAACGGAGCCGTCCTCGTAGTATTGCTTGCCTTCCCCGCACCGCACATCCCTCTGCCATTGACCCACATAAACCCGTTCCTCGTCTCCATTGGGCCTCTGACGTCGCAGCGTGCCGTAGCCGTGTCGGTGCCCAAGGCGCCACTGCCCCTCATAGACGAGGCCGCATCTGCTGGCTTTGACGCCGAAGCCATGATGTTGGCCATGTTGCCAGCTGCCTTCGTACTGGCCACCGCCCGCAGTATAACGGAGACACCTAACTCCACTGAAGCCAGCACTTGCACGGCGCGACATGCTGTCCTCAACTGAAACTGAACTGGGAACCGGAACACGACACGGTCTCTCGCCTGTTGTCGTTTGTCATCTTGCATGGTGCCAGTCACAAACGGCTGATGGGTGATGCGGGGCAGGGGAGGGGTGTTGGTTTTTGTTCTAATCAACATGTCTAACATGTCTAGTCTATGCCACAATAGGTTAGACCGCCTCAAATGGAGGCCAATGACTGGCACGCAACCTTAACGAGCCCTAGTTCCGCTTGCTAGGAGTTGGGCGGGAGGGGGGAATAATAATTTTGTAGAACTTCTCTTGTGTCTAGGAAAGAAAACCTTTTCTTTAATTAAGTATACAAATTACAGCGAGATATCGCTTACACATAGGTCTAGCAATAAATATAGATACAGGGATACGATCCCCGCACACAAATGGATCCAATTTGAACGAGAATATTATCATATTAGTATTTTTATCGTCTATCGTAATTCGTATAATATGTAAAGTAGTAAAAAAATGTATATATGTATAGTATATATTGCCTTATGCGTATCACAATTTACATTCGCTACAAATGGATATCTGAACCGATTTGTAGTCTAAAGATTAACGTCTTGGCCGCGACCCTCCCTCTCTCCCTCCGTGGGATGGGCGCTGGGCCGTAATGTCTTTTATCTTTACGTAGGTATATTTTCAACTGTGGGAAGAATAATCGATTACATGCTAGAGTTATCGGGGAGGCTATACGATGTCGCCGGAGGCACCGTAATTGAATCCATTATTGCGTGAATTGTTGTGCACCTCGAGATGATCCTGTTCCATCTGCTCCTTGAGCAGCTCCAGTTCCCGTATACCCGATACAGTGACCTCGTACTTGTGCGTCACCAGTGAGCGGTAAAAGTGCACGGCAAAGGCGAGAAAGATCACCATGACGGGTATAAGGACAACCACAGCCGACCAGGCAGCCGTTGTGCTCAGATCATAGAACTTCACCCAGCACAGTATCGCAATCTCCACCAGAAACAGTATCAGCCCCAGCAGCGTGGAGAATGCCCATGCCGTCTCGATATACCAATGCAGGCGCTCGTGCGGCGACTCGTGCACAAGGGAGATGCTGTGCAGATTGCAGACCGTCTCAATGTTGGGCAGAATACAGGTGCTAATCATCAGAGCCAACATGTGCACCGCCACCAGCAATGTGGTGCAGATGGCAAAGGCCACTAGCATGCCCGTGGGCACACCTGTGTCTTTATCCAGTTGCACCTCCACCATGGCCACCTGTGGAATGAGATTGAGAGTGAGAGAATCGCAGCGAATCAGAGCAAACGAATGGAAGAGAGCGAGAGAGAGAGAGAGAGTGATAGTTCTCTCTCTTTATGTATTATGTGCTGTAGATTAATTATTATTAGCCAATTCTTGATGCGGCCTTTTTGGCAACAGTTCCCGTCGGCAGCACGAGAACATTACATATTCAATATGTATTCATACATATTTATGCGATTATCCTCGCCTGCTTGCCCTCTATATTTCGCTATGGCATGCCAGCAATTATGCGACTCTGCGCACTGATGCACTTGCAAATACCCTGTATGAACTGTACTTGCACCCTGCACTGTTTGCTGAACAGCATTCATCAAATTTGTTGTTTGTTTTCATTTGCAAATAGATGAAATGATAATAATAATAGGACTGTCTCATAAATCAATTAAATCGCCTTCTAAACAATAAACAATAAAAAACTGTTGATTTATTACCCAAACACTAATTTGCTCTAGCTACTTGAACATTCCCTGCAGTTCATTAACTTATGTACAGGGTATTACAAATATTTGAACATTTAATTAGACTATATTTAACTAACTAATTTTGAATTTAATTAAAAATCGCTATTCATCAAAAGTTCAGAGTGAAAGAGTTGGTAGCCGATTCAAATGAACTGGTTCATTCACTTACCATAGCAAAACCCGATAACAGAGCGGATGTCTTGCTGGAGGCCTTTAGTTTGGCACGACTGAGCTGCAGCTTCCGCCAGGACAAGTATGTGGGCGAATGTAAATCCTCGCCAGACTGCGACATGCTGCTCCGAGTGGTGCGGCGAGGCTGAAAACGAGAGAATTGATGCTGTTGATATGTGCGCAACTTAATTGGACATGCACTGAAGGAGGACTGTACTATGGAAGCTGCTGGCCCCAACCCTGACCCTGGCAATGGGAACGGCGACGGTTGATGTGATGATTGCGTTTGCTGCGCGTTGAAGCGTCTCGAGCTCGCGTGCGGCGAATTCGAATGTAAATTGCTGTAGTTTAAATATCGCGTCGAACCGACGATGCTGCTCGGACCCGAGTGGGTGTAACGACTGAGATTGCTGGCCTGCTGCTGGGACTGATGTTGCTGCTGCTGCTGGCTTAATCTCAGCGGTCGATACGAGTCGCATAGGATGTGGTCGCCATGGCAATGCCCAGAGGTGGCAGCATTGGCAGTTGCCGCCGCCGTATAGGCATCAACACTGGCCGCCAGCTTTGCTGTGGCATGCAGAGCACTTGCGAGCCCATAACGTCTGCATGCCGCAGGGGGCAACGACGGGCGGTTAGTCGCTAATGGCAGTGACAGAGGCAATTGCGACGGCTGAGAGCGCTCACTGTCTTTCGCCCGCTCCCGCTCCGGTTGTTGCTCCTGGGTTGATATCGGCGTGTCTAGCGTCTCGCTGCTCTCAGTCCTCTCTGTAGATGTCGGCACACTGCCATCAAATGAGCTCTGCTGGTTGAGCAGCAGGCTGCTGCGACTGAGATTTGTGCGGGCATAGCGTAGATTTGAGTACATGCTGCTGCTGGCGGATAGATTTAGTGGCAACAATTGCTCCTTCTCCGTCGCACCTTGCAACTGCAACTCGCCCTTATCCGGTTGATTCTCTTGCTGCAGCTGCTTTGGGCGTCGCGGCGGTTTAAGCGGTGCCTCGCAGCAATTGGAACGCATGTGCAATTGTTGTATTAAACAGTAATTTGGTTAGTTGCTTCAACTCAACTCTCCTTCACTCTCTGTCTTTCTGTTTTAACTGTTTATTCCGTTTGGTAGCCAACGCGCACACACAATCATTCCACACATGTATATGATTCTGAATTCTATTTCTTTTTATTTTGAATTTCAAAGTTCTTTCTATCGAAAAGAAAATAAAACTAAAATTTGTAGGCCGCTCTGAGAAAGTGTACGTGGAAGTCCAAAAGAGAGCGCCAGAAAGTATCAACACTTTTCCAATTCCTTTGCCGTCGCTTGAAGCTTTCTCTCTGGGCAAGCACTTTGAGCTGCGCTCTCTGGGAACAAAAAGCTCGCTTCACTTCGCATCATTTTTTCCGCTCATTGTTGATGGCGACTGCTGATAGCGTGCATTGCGTTTGCAGTTTTAGTTCGATCTTATTAATTAATATTGTTTACTTGTTATTTATTTATTCGCCGACTCAATAAAACTGATCAGTAATTGCGCACACACAGTGTTTTTTATGTACATATCTTTCACTTGGTTTAATTGGCAAAAATTTTGAGCAGCTTGTTGGTGCTCTCTTTCATTCTTATTTTGCGTGCACTGTTATTGTAGTGTGCGAATGTCTAGCGTATTTAAATATTTACTTTTATTTATAAACATTTTATAGCATATAAAAATGTAAAATGAATGTGTCAATAAAACACAGTTTAGCACATATTTATGAGCACGTCTGCATGTATGTTTGTTTTGTATGTGAGTATTATGTTGTACGTGTTGTACGTTTGGCAAACCGATAATCGATAGCCGAGCTGCGATTATTGAGACGCGTTATAGACGCACTCGTCGTTTATCGTTTGTCCGTTTTCAGTTGTAGCTCAATAAAAATAGCTATTAATCACGATCACGGGGACAAGTTCACGGCAACCAGACGAGCGGCGAAGACAAATAAATTAGTTTTAATTAAATCGAATAGTAGTTCGGCTCTGTTCGACACATTTAAATTATTTCGCACTGCAACAATAAATTCGCTGTTTCTGCTTTCTTGCCAGATGGTTGAGTTTCTTAGACTCTCTCACTCTTGCTTCTCTCTCCTTCTTGCTTGGTCTCTCTATATTCCTTCGCAGACAAACACACACACGCACACACACACACGCTGATATACGAGCCGGTGGGGGAGGTTATTGTTGCTAACTGTTGGTGGATGGTGCGAACGCGCGACAACGTCTAGTTAACAACTAACTGATACGGCGACGGCGGCGATGCCGTGTTGATGCGGCGACGTTGGCGTTGGTTGCTGAACTGCCGACTGCGGCGCGCGTGATATTCAAATTCGACAATCAATTTTGGCGACGACGACGGTGGCGGCGGCCTGCGACGACAAAAACAACAACAATATAACAATAGAAAATCGAATTACAAATGCCATTTGAATTAAACCAAATAGAAAAGAAACTAAAACGATGGCAAAAGGGGGCATAGAACATAAAACGGAAAGCGGAAAACAATCAAATCAAAAAGGAAAGAAAGAGATGGACTGTCAGTCAGTTCCTCTTCTCCCTCTCCCTCTTCCTCTTCCACTACCTCTCACTCTCTCTATCCCACTCAATCTGTCTCTCGCACACTCTTGGCAATCAATCAGAGCATTTTCTACCTGTCGCGCATCTGATGTTCATCAATGGGGAAATGGAAATAAAACGATTCAGATGTTGACACTGGGCAGTTGGCATATTTGTTGGTCAGAACCCTGAACTGTGTCGTGATTGAATGTTAATTCAATTAGATATTTAGATGACAACGCTGACCACTGACCCACGCAATTGAGAGTAGCCACACCAACAGCAGCAGATGCTGCGTCAGCCTGGAGCGTGGCAGAAGTGGACCACAGTTGGCCATCACATGCTGAATCCAATTGACATGATCATACAAATTGTTGAATACCATGAGGCTACCTTCCATGCAGCGCTTCTCCATACCCACGGCTACGCCATAGAGGACACCATTGCAGTAGAGGGGACTTCCCGTATCGCCGTGGCAGAGTGTTCCATGTTTATCGGCGCTGACCAGGCACAAGTTGTAGGGACAGTCTCTGCTGTTCTCAAATGAATTGAGGCACGTTTTGTAGGGCACCGCCTTAACGTAAATAACCATCAGCTCGTCAGCGAATGGACCATCCTGTGGATTGGAAAGTGAACACTCCTATACTCAGATGTCCGACCTCCCCCGACTCACCATGTAGAACCGACCCCAACCGAAAGTGTAACACTGTAAGCTCCCATCGAGCGGTTCCATGGGCAATCGAACCCTCTTCGGATAAGTACGGCTACTCCAAATGGGACGATGCAGTTTTAGCATGGCAATATCATGATTACAGGTTCTGTCGTACTTGGAATGCACCCAAATGTTGGACAAATAGAGAATGTTACGCTCATCGGGACGCGCCAGGCGATACATGGTCCCCACCACTACGCTAATGCTCTTATGCTCGACGATTCTGAACTTGGAACTCTTGGAGGACACCGTCACGCAATGGGCGGCGGTCAAGACCCAACGGGAAGTGACAATTGCCCCGCCGCAAAAATGATTGTCGCCCCAATGGTTAATGTATGAGACCGTGCGTATGGACACTGCGCACCAACTGTTGATATCACGGATTTCCCTCTCCCTATGATGTGACACTGCCAATCCGGAGACCAATCGCGATGAGTTATCCACTTGCATATTGCCATCTTCGTAGCAGGAAGCCCAAGGAAATCGTCGACTCAATATGAGTATCATACAGACAAACATGCGAATGGCACTGGAAGTGCTCGGAAAAGTGGGTGAAAGTGTCATCTAGTAATAAAATTAGCTTTGCCAAAGTATAAATCTAATCGCTTGCTGAGAGTTTCAATGAATACACAGTGAAGAAACGAGTTCATTCACTTGCTGCTACAGTGAACTCTAATTCTCTGCTTCACAGAAACGGAAACATGGACATAAGCAGAAGATTAGTCTTACTTCTCGGAACTATAAAATATTCCGCAATACTCGTATGTTAGCCACTTTTGTATGTCCACTCTGAAACACTGGACACTATGTTCAAGTTGTAAATCTAATAAGACCGACTAAGAAATTGATACAACATTAGAGGCAGAAACTAGCTTTATATAATTATAATTGCCTATGGATAATTGATAGGGCTCGTTATCATTGTTCTTCTTTGGGTAATAAACTCAATCAAAGTTAACCTATTTATATAATAATTGACCTTAAAACGGGTTTCCTTAAGTTTGATACTGTTTGCCGTGTGAATTCATGCACTGTTCCATTGTTTCAACGATATCGCCGAACGGCATTCGCTTTGTTTCCGTCGGAATTTAAATTGTGTACACATATTCTATGTATATAAAACATAAAAACATTTATTGCTAACACAAGGAGCGGGACGTGCATAAAGCTTCTAAATATATTTTATCGTATGCAAACAAGTGATAAAGCTCTGCAGGGTGTGCACAACACCACACATGAGCCAAATTTCACTTTAGGAGCGGGCGGGGGGACTGTATTCTAACCACAAACCGATATACAAAGCAACGAACTCCATGACGTCAGCGGGAAGATCAATTGTGTGTAAAAAAGTCGCAAGTAATATTTTTTTAACATTTCGCGCACACACAGAGAAAGAGAGAGAGAGAGAGATAGAGACATTCGTCTCATATAAACGAAACATGTGGGATCTGGTTCCACTTGAAATGGAGGCCAAGTTTAGAGCGAAATTTTGTTGTCCGTGAAACGCGACGAATTCGCGTTGTTTGTTGTTGTTGTTTGATATTGCCACCTCGTCAGCGGCTTGAACTTTCTACGGTAATGTGAAATATGAACAAAAAGATGAATAGAGAGAAAGGGCGAGTGTGAGTGCGAAGGAGTGAGAAGAGGATGGTGATCTATTGCAAATGAAAAAATGATTGATTTATTAAGCATAGTAAACTTACCTTTGAGCTATTCTGACTGTAAGTGGGTATCTGGGAAGCTGAATTACTGAAACTGGAGCGTTTGAATGCGAAGGCACTGTTACCGTTATGGCTACTTCCCGAACTGCTTCCAACGTTGTTATTGGTATTGTTATTGCTGATATTATTGAATGGTTGGAAATGTAGCTGCTGCTGGTGTCCAGTTGCTATTGTAGTGGCGGCAGCGACAGCGGCGGCGACAACGTGCTGAAAATGTTGCGCGGTGGCTGACGTGGTAATATCGCTGCCAATTGGCTGTACAAATGTGCTCAAGTTCAAATTGCCGGCCGATTGGCGTAAGGATTTGTTTGATGCTGTTGGTTGCTGCTGAGGCAGCTGTTGCAGTTGGTTTGAGGAAGACGTTGCGTTAAGCGTCTCTAGGCCAGTATCAGCAGAGCTGGTTGTGGTCCACACAGACATCTTGAGCGTTGCAGTGTCTTAACTACGGCAGAAGCTGCGTTCGAATTCCTTGAGAGAGCACCCATTTTGTATGTATTCCAACACATAAGAAAGGAAAAAATACACAAAACAAAAGACAGAGGGACACGAGCGAGGCGCGACAAAAGACAAGTAATTTTGATTAAGTACGTTAGGAACAGTAGGTAAATTAAAATTAAAGAGTTTGCACTGTTTGTGATTTACATATTAATAAATAATAATTTGTTTTGCTTTCTATATATGCATATTAAGTACGTGCTCGAGCAATGGGCAACCGTGAGACTACAAAATCAGACTAACAGATGCTTATCGATAACAAACGATTGCGCTTACTTTTTACTCAACTGAGCTGTTAGTTACTCAAAAGAGCTCTCAAATTTTAGATAACATAACAGTGCTCTGTTATACTAGGTGGCAACGCTTCTCAAAATGTTTTATATTATTGCTACACTTGGCAGCGCTGCAAGTTTACCCGCTAATTTTAAATACTGATCTTTTTTAAAAGTTATGAGATAGTTAATTAACTATTTGTTGAATGTACAAATTTAAAAGAAGCAATTATATTAGTGGCCTGTTTTTAATACCTGTGTAAATAAAAAGTACCAAGAAACACAATTGTATGACAGTGTGGCAATAGGCCCATTAATCAAACGCCCACGAATTGTGAGCTTATTAATTTATTCTGAACGCAAATAAATTAAATGCATTCTTCTACACTAGCAGTGACATACATTTTAAATTTAAATATATTGTTGTCGCTACGCTTTCGCAGTTTTGGTTTTTGCTTATATTTTTGTTTTCAAATTGGTTATTTCTCTTCCTACGCCCACGATGTACGTACGATGTGCTGCTTTTATTTTTGTCAAGAAAGCATGGTACACAAATATATGTGTCTATGCAACGCGCCTTGAACTTGCCAGCTTAACAACTTGCCACAAGTCAAAGAAAAAGCAAAAGCGTCCATTCAGCGGCAGAACTGCAAGAGATACCTAAGAGATATCCGCGAGGTACCTGAGAGATACTCTATATATACGTATATGTAAATAAGTCCATATGTAAATCTCTTTAGCTATAGTTTTCATCGGATTCTGTTTTGTGTTGTGAATTAATTTGACAAATAGATACAGCAACAGATGCAGATACAGATACAGCTACAGATACAGATACAGTTACTGCTACAGATACAGATACAGATACAGCTACAGCTACAGCTACAGTTAGTGCTTGTGCAGAGTCATGTGCCGCATTCATTGGATTCGTTTATTTCTTTTTTGGGGGCGACAGATTGTTTAATGGTTTTCCTGGGTGGGTTCCGAATTGGCTGCGCCACCTTTGAAGGTGTTACAAATAAATATACATATTTCTGTATATACACAGTGCGAATTCTTATCAGACTATCAGCAACTGCGACTTTGCTTTGTGCGTTTGCTTTCAAATAGAAATCGAAATAGTGTAGCAAAAAGTCATACGGTTCAAATGGGTTTTGTGCGGCATTTCAATTGCATACGCCATGATCGTGATGGTGATTGTGGACCAGGAACTGAGAGCTGAAAACTGGACAGGCCCAGCACACGTTTTGGCCCACCAATTAATGTCAATTGAAATCAATAAACCAACTCAAGTACAACACATATTGTAAGCCCTCCAAACAGCTGTCATCTCTTAAAAAGACCATTTATGAGCTAAGTTTCCATATTTTTGTTTGCGGCACAAAGACGCCAAGTCATGGGGCTAATAATAAACCAGATTTCTCAGAACAAAAATTGACTTTCGATAACAAAGCAACAACAATAACAAATATATGCATGTATATGTATATCTATAGATATGCCTAACGACATTCTAAGGCCCCTGAAAAGTTGCGCAAATAACATATCTACAACTTTGCTATTGAATTTGTTTGTTCTTTTCTTCTCCTTATTATTTTTAGCTGAACATTTCGACTTCGTTGTTGAAGTTTGGTTTAGCTTATGACGTTAAATTGTTAAATTTAACCTAAAAAAATTAAAAAAACAAAGACTCCATTAAATAAGTTAAGCTTAAGAGAGAGAGTTTAAGAGCAATGTTAGCTGTTGTGCTTTTGTGCTGTTAGTTAACAGTCTTTATTCTGCCCCTCGTGACACGCTCCAGCCTTGACTGATAATTATTTAAAATAGTCGACCTAAATCTATCGATAATATTGATAAAAAACTTTTCTGTCAGAACTGTAAATTGCTAAGCTGAAAGAATGCAAAAGTGAAAGCAAAAGGCACCTTTCTTCAATTGTAAATGTGTTTTTTTTTAATATATTTGTCTTAATGCTAAACATGGTAAATAAGGGGCAAACGGGGGTATTGACAGGGACAGTAATACATTGCTAAGTACGCGGCATAACTAACAGCTAATGGACAAGATGAACATCACGAGACAATTATCCGATGAGGGGAATACCCCGCTATCTGGCTAACTTTCAACTCACTTAACTTGGAATACAATTCAGATAAAATATACATATGTAGATGGATCGATCACAAGACAATAAACTTAAATGGGAATCCCCGTCTTACAGCTATATACATATATATAAAGATAGTTTAACAATTCAGATGATAATAGGACTCTCTCAGCGTATTGTGTGCTCAATGTTGCCCATGGACTTTTTGCGCTGATTGTTGACCTCGAAGCGCTGCATGATCTTGGCCACAATGGAGGAGGGCGGTTGATCGGAGCTGGATGTGAGTCCGCGATAGCCGAGAGCACTTGAATCCGCCAGAGAGCTGGCCAATTGGAGACGCTTAACGAACGCCTCCGTGTCGATGCCCGGCACTTTGGAGGGCTTAAGGAATCGCTTGGGTATGCGGGATAACATGTCCTCGGTGCCAACAGGGCCAAAGCCCAGATTGATGAGAATCGCCTCGGGATCCGGCTTTCGTGACTCCAGCAAACTGTCTACGCTCGAGTAGCGACTGGAGTCCGACTGCATCGAGATAGAGCTGTCGCGAAGCAGCAAGCTGCTGAAGCGATGCTGACGCACCGCCTGTGGACTCATCTCGGGAGCAGTGCTGCTTGAGTCAAATGAATCCTCATGACGCAAACAACGGCTGCCCGGGATGTGATGTTGCTGCTGATGAAAGTGTTTTCCCGGTATCAGGCGTGGCACCTCATCATCCGCGTCCGCATCCTCCTCCAGATCAGCGGCATATGCGCATTCGCATTCCATGGTCACAACCAGGTCGGGATCCACATCATCCACAATCACAGGCTGCTGGCGGTGTAACTTACGGCGTTTGCGAAGAGGCTTATTGGGCGGAAAGGGCGACATGGTTTTGCTGCAGTTGGCATTGCAGCTCTGTGGCAAGTTGTCGCTGCTTGTGGCAAGTAGCGACTCATCCTTATGCGAATCGTGCAGTTGTGCAACACTTCTAGCTGCAAAATTGCTACAGCTGTGCGAACGTTCCATCTTTTCTGCAGGTGTGTGCGTCTGTGACTCTCTCTCTGTGTGTGTGTGTGTGTGTGTGTGTGAGTTGTTTTTGTTGTTGTCGTTCAAGTCACGGCTACTTGGATTACGCTTCGTCTGTAGGCTAGTGGCTTTTGCTCATATTTGGTAAGAGAGCAAAAGCCGACACGCTTCCGAGATTGAGATCAGGTTCAAGCAGCAATAACAACAGCAGCAGCCTCAGCAACAGCAGCTGACTCCGGTCTAGTCTAAACTGATCTGGACTGGCCCTGAGCCCTCTCCGCTCGCTCTCTCCCACTTCCCGCTGATCAAGCGCAGTATATTGTCGATGTCGATGTCGTTGTTGTTGCTGTTATTGTTTAATTTTAATTTTGGGGACAACAACAATGCCAGCAGCAAATACAACGGTTACGGCAATAATTTCAGTTATTTTGTTATTTGATTTGTGCGTTGTTTTTAGTTGTTTTTTCGCTTCTTTCTGGAAAACACACAGCAAACGTGTTTCGCGCCGTTTCCACCTTTTTAGTCGTTTTTCTGTTTTTCTGTTTTGCTGTTTTCTGCTTTCTGTTTCTCTGATTTTTTTCCGTTGTCTTTTGAGCTTCTATTGAACGTTAATCAGCCGCCAAGCACTTCTGACCCCGGATTTTGTATACACTTAAGATGTCGATCGCCAGTACTTGACATTGATAATGGTTAACGGTTAGCGGAATTGGGGATTGACCGACGGTTGTTTGTTGTTGGGGTTGATTGTTAAAGTTTATGTCAATGCTTTAGTTTGAACAGCTTTGTTTATTTAATTATATTTTGTTATGCATTAAGTACACAAATTAATTATAGACTCCTTCATTCTCCCTCTTTCTCTCTTTGCGTGTATCTCTTTCACTGTCGCCTTCTCTCTCACTCCCTCGCCCAAGTCGAACCACTCGTCGCAAAGTGATCTTCAAAACTGAAATCACAAAACGAAAAGCGTCCAACCGCAAGCAAGGCATGCGAAAGCCGCAGCTAAAGCTCGCACAACTAGAGAGACAAAGACGGAGAGCGAGCGTGTTCGTATAACAAAAGGCTTGGAGAGCGACTGTAGAATTCGACGCCGACGACGCGACGTCGTTTGCTCTCCTCGGTCGCTTCACTTGCGCTTCACTGGCGACTCGTCGTGAGCGCATTGAAAATTGAAATTACTTTGCGCGCATTTAACAATTCCCTCAAGCACGACGCCAATCTATAAAACTTTTTATTAAAAGCACAGCGTTTTGCGGTTAACTTCTCTTCGTCCCACTCTCTTCCCAACGGAAACAACTCTGCGAAGCACATGAGCGCCGACACTAAAGGGGAAATGTCTCCAGGCACGATAAGAAGAGCGCCGCTTAGCGGTGTTTGATATTATTTGCACGTACTTTTTATGGTTCTGTAATGCATTTTTGATTATGCACGAACTAGGCCCACTTTATGCTCTTTAAATATAGATTATATTTTCTAATTGGCTGTATATAAATTCAAAACGAATTGTGAAGATAAGGCTTTGTGTACAATTGCAGAACTTAAGGAAAAAATGTACAAATTTAAGAGAAAAGGTGCAACCCTATATTATGATTAACATAAATTTTATTTAAATATTTCAAACATAATCTAGTATTAAATTGTAATTAAAACATTTACGGAAACAAGAAACAATAATAAAACAAAACTTTTATCGTTTAAGCTCACAAGAACGAGGGTACCAACAAACAAAGAGAGTAACAGTTTCTGACTACCGTGGTTATACGAAGAGTGTGGATTGTGTTTGTTTCGCAAGTAGATATTGTAAGCGAAGAAAATTCCCTGTGAACGTGTTCCACAGTGCCAGCGTAAAAGCTTTTAGCACTACTGATCACACGACGAGCTTTAACGGTACCCAAGAGCGAGCTTAACACGCTATGTTATAGAACTCAGTGAAGCAGTTAACAAATATTAAATACCCTTCTAATCTAGGAAAGTTGTCTGGCAATAAAGATTATGGATATTATCTAAGCCTTAAGAAAGAGTATTAAAATAAATACAGTGATATATTGTGTCCAATCAGCAGAGAACTCGAATGCGAATGCGATTATAATCGTTCATCATTCACGGCCAGCAACATCAGGCAAGAAAATAATCGAAATCGAAAACGAAAATGAAAACGAAAACGAAAACAAGATCAACGAAATGTTGTTTAAAGGTCTTGTTAACAGTTCATAAACGATAAAATGTTGCAAGTGATTTTCAGCTTGTTTGGGTCGCAATATTGATTACATTGGGAAATGTGTGCCAAGATAAAAGCCACAGTTAGTTTACACAAGCCATCCAAATTGTCTTTGGTATCTCTTCACAATGTGAAGCCATATACATATTGTATATGCTATATGTTTTATGATTCATGGAATCTTAACTCTCGGAATTTAATCTGGGGGCGGCCATTTGATTAATAAACTGCAAATTGTATTCTCAACAACGGAATAACTCAAAATATTACAATAATCAAGTTGAGTTATTCGCCCGCTTTATCGCGAATTTGAGTTGAATAATCATAATTTAAATAGTGACTATATATCTATCAATAAATTATAGTTATACAAACAGACCGTGACTGTATCTGCGACTGCGACTACAACTGATGCTGAAACTGGGAACCAGGAAGTAGGAGCTCTTCCACTGCTGGAAAAGGTTATATAGCTCATTAGCAACTGGAATGGAAACTGGAATGTAGCCTCTCTCCATCATGATTTGAACTTTGTTTCCTAATGTCGTATGCATGTATCTGGAAGCTCTATCTGTATATTACGTTAGAGGTAATTATAAATGTTGATAAATGATAAATATACAAAATTTCATGCGCAAAAACTTTAATCACTGAGATTAGCAATTAATGCTCTGACTAATTGTTAAATAAATAAAACTGTTGCCTTTTTTATTCACATTCAATTATTTGTTGTATTACGAAAGAATAATGCGACACACGAGATGGTCAGAATCAGTGCCACAAAGCCACTAAAATAACTGTTATTACTGGAAAAACCTTTCCATTCAAATGACAGTCGCGTGCTGATAGAATCTGAAATCGAAATGTTGCACTTCTCTGGAACCAGATATTCATACTGTTTGGTCATGCGGCTTGCTAGCACCCTTTTAATTGAATCTAATTGGCTTTCAATTAAAGCTCAAATCAGAAGAATCGAATTTGAAAGTGAGCGGCAAAAATATATGCTATTTGTATAATAATAATAACTAAGGCTGGGTTTCGCTGATCAAACATGCATATATTAATATATATATATATATATATATATATATATATATATATATATATATACATATATATGTAAATGAATAAATGAAAGTGTTAGTGGCAAGGAAGTACAATTATTCCTGAAGTATTTGGAATCATAGCTTACCTGGTGCTCTTTTTTGCTGTGTATCCTTTATTCGCTTTACTCTGATTCGTTTCGTTTCGTTTTGTTTTATTAATTTGTTAACATTTGCTTTGGTTAACCGTTATAAATGGATCGATAAGAGACGTCTGTGTAACGGATTAGCGTGTGCAACAACTGTTGTTGCTTTCTAAGGTATTCCAAATTCCACAGCTTGAAAGTGCAACGTGAATGTTTGTGTGTGTGAGTCTATGTATAGGTACTGCAAGTGGGGGCGAGACAAGGACAGCGACAGCGACAGCGACAACAATAGCGACAGCGACACCGACAGAGGCCGCAATTTATTAACTCACAACCGGCGCGAAAGACACGCAGAAGAGAACTGAGAAGTGAAAATGCCGTATGGTTTTTCTCTTGGCAAGAAAAAATGTTAACTGTTGTGTACGGATGAGTCTTGCTCATAATTATAATCAGATTTTTACGCTGACATTAGAGATCATCTGGAATCTTATCTTAACGGTACACACGCACACACGCACACGACACATACGGACACACGTGGACACTTGACTGTTCTGTCAGAAAAATCAGGCCTCACGACGAACGCCAACCAGTTGTGTGTACTTAGAATTGTTTAAGTGCCAACAGACGTAAAATTATTTACGCTTGCATATAATTTCCGTTTCATTTTGTTTACGTTAATGTAACTAACTGTAACATACTAAGTCTGGTCGCTGCCACAGCACGACCAAAAAGAGAAACTAAAACTGAACTACAAACAGTCAAAACAAACATGTTCGCTTGTGAGTGAAAGAGAGAGACAGAGTGAACGGCAGCATTGTTGCTATAGCAACAAGTGTTAAATGCAATGCGGCTGCAAACACTTTCAGTTCCGTCACTGTTAAGCATAACATGTGGGTAATCTGGTGTGTGCATTGCCTGCGGCAGCTAGCTTTCTCCAACTGAAGTATTTAACAGACAAATGCAAATTGGTTGGCAACACTATGCGATTGGGATGCTGTTGTGCCGCGCAATGTAGTTGAACTGTTAACTTGTTGTCGACTAACAGGGGTAGTATATAACACGTTCTCTCTGTTGTTTGGGCTGTAAGTTTGTAGCTTAGAACTGCTGAACCGTAGACAGAATTATGTTAACATTTAACATGCAGCATAAAGGGTTTAACGCAACACATTATTTACTTTCTGTTCTTTATTTAAAATTTTGTGTGTTCATTATGATAATATTGTACAATTTGTTTTAGAAAAATTCTCAAGTTCCATGCATACATACATCATGAGTATATTGTATGAGTTTCACTTGTTCTCAGTTTCAGTTAACTTTTACTATTTTTCGCGGAATCGTTTCCAACAGGTAACAAAAAATAAATTATTGGCTTTTTAAATATATATATGTATATATATATGTATGTGTATATATATATATGCATATATGTATTGTAGAAAGAGCATAAAACTTATAAACTATAACTAAACATAAAGATTTATAACATTTCGGCAAGATATTCGATTCTCTCATCTTTTGTTTTGTTTTTTCTGCTTCCTCTCATCTCATTTATAATAAGTATTTTATTCATATATATTTTGTATGCTTTCTTCGACTTTTAGACTACAACTAAAAACAAATTGTGATGTACAACACCGAAGAGATGACAAATTAAAAAGAATTGTTTCTTACAAATGTAGATAGGGTTGTGGGAAGGAGGGGTTGTGTTTGGAAGGTAGGGGGTGTGGTAATGTTTATAAACAAATTATAATATGTAATAATATTGAGCATTGAACCGTGTACTGTACTGTTCAAGATTGAAGCAATTGATGCGGAGTATTCGTTGGAAATATATGGAATATGGAAAGCGCAAGAGCGCACTGCACGAATTTTCCAGCTTTTCTAAATTACCTCAAGTAAATTGTAAATTGAATAAAACAATTGTTAATTAAATTAAGTAAGCTGTTAGTTATGGCAAACAAAGATTGTAAACGCACAAATGTCATATATATGCTGTGTAAAATTATTAAGTTGCTATTATATATGCATGATATACATAATATTACTATCATAATAATATTATTATTTCTCTCATTATGTACTTCAGATTTGATTTGTTCAGATTTCGATTCATCTTTTTCTCTGGTGCTTTTCTTACTTGCTCTTCACCTTCATCTTCATCTTCCATCTTCTTCTTTTGTTTTGTATCAACCATTTTCATTTTGTTGATTATTTTGTAATTTTTTTTGTTTTACAACAAATGCACACAATTGTTTTTGTTTGTTTGTTTTGTTTTTTTTTTCCATTTTTAGTTTTTGTTTTTTTGCTTTTGCTTTTTGCTTTTACCTTAACTTGGACTTAATTAAGATTTGTATCAACATGTTTTATTGCAGAGCGACTTAATTAACTAAAGTTTAATTACTCTAAAGAGTTGTTGTTGTTCTTGTTGTTGTTGTTGTTTTTTCCATTTTATTAACATTTCAGATTTCGTTTATGCTTATCATTTTCTCTCTCTTCTTTTGCTTGTTTTGTTCTAGGCATTTGACATTAATTCATTTGCTTGTGTTCTTTCTTTCCTTCTTTTTGTTAAGCAGAGATCCTAGATATTTCAACTTTATATAATATATATATACGGTTATAGCCACAAATAACAAGGTCAAAGGGCAATTGGGCATTGGGCATTGGGCATGGGCGTAGAACAAACGATTGAGTTGGGGTTTTTTTTTTAAATATTACATTTTTTGTTGTTTGTATATTTAACAATAATAAAAGATGACTTAAGACGAGTACAATTCATTAGCTTGATTTATCAGTTAGAATATATATAAAGAAAGAAAAAATAGAGAGAGTTATATATATATATATATATATATATAGAGGGGAGAGGCTAGGAATTTAGAATGATTGGGACCTATGGTCTAGTAAGGGGGAAGGGAGGGGAGGGAGAGCAAAGAAGTGAGCTTACGTTTAACTGGACAGACATTTTGCACTCTATTCTTGTTGTAATTTACTTAACAAATATTAAGGATATATATTTATATATAGACATATCTATCGGATGCATCTGATAATTTCACTTAATAACAGCATTGAAATTTGTTAAAGAATTGTTGTAATCTCATTGTTACTAAAATAACTAAACAAAAAACAAATATCATGCATATACATATATTAAGTACAGTCAGCTAACAGTTTATTATTATTGCTGCTGTGCCGATTGTTGGATCTGTTCATCTGTTATCGATATCTATCGATATACATACATACACATATTCTCATATTACGATTCTCTAAGTCTAACTTATGTTTTATACATATATAAAAATGGCTTATTGAAACAACTTTCTGTTAGCAAAATTGTGTCCACATTTTGTGTGTGTGTGTCTGTGTGTGTGTGTGTAGGGTGTGTTTCTGTGTGTAGATTTGAGAGCAACTATTACTGATTGGGCAGCTCCGTGAGCGTCACATCGTACAGATCATCCTCGATTTGTTGCACTTCCAGCAAGAAGATGTCCTCGTTGCAGTAGAAGGATATCATATCATCATCAATTTTCGCCGTAATCCTGCAATATACCAAATGAGACTTGTATAAGTAATGGGCTTGTGCATCGGCGAGCGAAAGAGAGAGAGAGAGAGAGAGAGATGATAGAGTATTATATCGTCGGTTCGGTGGGTTCGTTTCCTTATAGAGCATCCCATGCCAGGAGTTAGTTTGAGGCTTAACTACAGGATGAGCGTGTGATAAAATGTTTTTAATATGCTGTGTTGGTGGTGCTGGTGCTGGTGCTGGTGGTGTGAGTGTGTGAGTGAATGAGTGTGTGTGTGTTGTGTGTGTGTGTGGTGTAGTGTACTGTGGTGTCGTGTGTGTGAGTGTATAGCACTTGACAGAGCTGTTTCCTTACTTACCCCTTCTTATTTGTGCGATAAATGTTATTTATGCTCGTTGTTGAGATTTTGTATTTGTTTTCAATCTGCAATTGAGAAACGAGAGAAATATGATGTTTTGTCTGTTGTGTTTGCACGAGTAGCGAGTAGCGAGTAACGAGTAGCGAGTAACGAGCATCGAGCTTCGTACATCGAGTAACGAACGGAGTAACGACTGAATGGATCAAAACTAACTGGAAAACTAAAATATTTCTCTTATAACTCTTGTGTGTGTTTGTGATTTTGTTCATTTGTTTAATTTTCGAGTTTCTTCTTCTTCTTTTGTTTTTAACTGATTCGTATTCTTTTAGCCAATCTTTCAATTTCTATCGCCCAACTCTATTTGTGCCACATTGCATTGTGTGTTAAGTGTAGTTATATATGAATAAATATACATATTGTAACATATATATATATACATATATATGTATATATATATATATATATTGGTTGGATCAGCTACTGATGTGTTTGGTTGTTGGTTTGATGAGGTTTACAGCTGGTTTATGAGACATGGTTACGACGGTTTCAATTAGTTTCAACTACAATACAATACGATCCCCAAGTTGCTGTTGTTCAAGGCTGCAAACCTTTCTCACTTGCAGTGGATCGGTTCATGAGACGAGTTACTCCATTTGGAACTGGAACTAGCTCAGAAGTGGTTTGCAGACTTGGTTATTATTGATTGATGATGCAATTGAATTTCAATTGGTTTTTAAATGAATTACGATTGAAATGAAGTTGTTGTTGCTGGATTGTTTAAGAATGCTTTAGTTGATAGTTGTTTAGAGGCCTCATCTTTAGGATTTGCACATTTTGGATCGTGAATTTGCAACTGATTTGTATTATTCTTGAGTTTATCGACCAATTAGACCAAAATGAACAAAATTACAGACGTTATTAGAGCTTTTAATTGATTTTCATATTATTTTGATATATTTTTAGTGAGTTGAGTTGAGTTTGGTTGGGATATTACTTTGGATAGGGACACATGCTGGGTCGCTTAATCATCGTTAACTGTATCATCATCATCATCATCACCATCTTCTTCACCTTCTTCACCATCTTCTTCTTAGTTCTCTTTTGTTCTTACCGCATTGAGAAGGCCAATTGTGGTGGGCGGCACCACATGCAGGGGCGTGTAGACTTCCTCGTTCTCCTGCCGCACATACAACATGACCCGCTCCGTGGTTGGCGGCGTCATCCGGCCACGTTTCATCGGCGGCCCAAAGTCGGACATGGGTGTGCTGGTTAACATACTCTGATCCAATATGTGATCCTTTTTGTCACTTCACGGAGCGAGGAGGGAAACGAGAAGGGAATTAGCATAGTTCTCGAATTGCCGGACTCCATCAAGGAAGCGGCAGTCAGAAAGGATAACGATTTTTACTCACGTCTGCATGTCGGGCGGAAAATGATTGTGGAATTTGAGCGTGGGCGTGGCAACCTTCTGGCCGTGCAGCAAGAACGGTGAGGCGCCTTTCAGTTCCGGCGAGTCAGTCTCGTGGCCATAGAAGCTCTGTGGGGCACAAGCAATTGAGTGGTGTTCTTGTTGTGGCATGCAACTAGCAATTGCTGCTGCTGCAGCTGCAGCTGCTGCTGTTGTTGTTGTTGTTGTCGTTACCTTCTCAATATCCTCGGCGGGCGAGAAGAGCACCGGCGGCTTGGCCAGGTCCTGCATTCCATAGAACTCCGAGCGATCCGTCACCGGATGATAGAGCTCATCCAGCTTCTTGCGTCCTGTGGCTGTCATCTTGCGCTTTGCCGCACGTCGCTCCTCATCGCGCGTCTTGCGCTCCGCGCCCTGTGGGATAAGAGAGAGATACAGAGAGAGAGTGAGTGAGTGAGAGGGAGGATGAGTGTTAGAGTGTGTGCGAGACAGAGAGCTAGGGAGCAGAGGGAGGCTGGGCTTTAAGCGCGGCTTTAGCTTGCGCAATGCAGCGCCAGGTGGCGAGGTGGCAAGCTGCATGCTGTGTGTGTGTGTCTGTGTGTGTGTGTGTGTTTGTAATTAGCAATCAATCAAAATGCTTGGGATGCCCACATTTTGGTTATTGCAGCAGCGATTCGTGTGTTGTTTTTTTTTATTAATTAAATTCGTGTATCGTGCTGCAAGTGCCATAAGCCTGCCACAGCCTGTGGCAGACAACAGTCAACTGTTGCCTGCCGTCTGGCGTCTCCCGTCTCCTGTCTCCCGACTGTCGTCTGTCGGTGCTGTTGAAATGCAAAAGGAAAAAAGAAACAAGTTTTGTTGCTTGCCACCAACGCTGCAACTTGTTGCATTTGCCAGGCTTTAGCACCGTTAGGGTCAGCGCCCAAAAGCAACAAAAAAGACAGACTGAGAGACAGAGAGACGCGAGTGAGAGAGAGAGATAGCGAGAGCAAGATATTATTATAAAATAGTTAGGAGATGCCGCATAAATATGCATACATCATAAATAATGCGCGGCGGCGCCCCAAACCATTGCAAAGCAAAGCTGCTGTTGCAGTTGTTGCAGTTGCAACTTGCAAGCTCTTGGCTAAGTTTGCCAAGCTGGTCAATTGCCCACCTGACCAGCTGCCCAGTTTGTTGCTGTTGTTGTCGTTGTTGCTTTGCTGCTTGATTGCTTGTGAGTGAGTGAGCGTCACACACACAAACACAAACACACACACACACACACACACGCACACACACATACTGATTGCTGGTTTGCGTGTAAACAGATTCTCCAGTTGCCGCCGCTGCTGCTGCACTTTGCATTTGTAATTAAAAATCAAGCAATTGAGGCGCAGGAAGTGATATATACCCCCGCTCCGCCCCTCTACTAACTTCTTCTTGCCTTTCCGACAGTTGGCAACGCTAAGCATCTGTTGATGCTGCTGCTTCTTCTTCTTCTTCGTTTGCTTCTGCTCTGCTAGTCATTTTTTTATGTGCTTAGAGTTATGCAAGGCTGAGGATGTCCATGCCTGCCTACAAATCGCACAGATCCCCTTCTTCTCCTGCCTTCCCTTCTCCTACTCCACCTTCTCACACGACTGCTGCTCTCGCTTCGCTTATCACAGCTACAAATTTTTGCCTAGAGCATTCGATGAACATCCCATCTCTCTCTCTCTCGTTGGGTGTGTGCATGTTGTGTGTGTGTGTGTGTATCTGCATGTAAATAACTGTATTTTATTACATACTTTTATTTTATCTTGGCAAAAATATCGCCAAAGTTGCGCAGACAGCGGCTCGAATCGACGCCAATCGCGGTCAATGCACGTCGCCGCCGCCGTCGCCGTCGCTGTCGCCTTTGCCTTTGCCTGCTCTCCAACTGCAACTCCATCTTCATCCTCTTCTTCTTCTTTTTCTTCTTCTTGCTAATCGAGCAACTGACTGAGTTGTGTATGTGTGTGCATGTGTAGTGGGAGAGGGGAAGAGGAAGGGGAAGAGTATTGTAAGGAGGAAGGGGTAGGGGAAGGGGACATGCTATTCACATTTGGTGCTGCGATAGCCACATCGATTACTAAGCTCAATTTTCGATATGCCAATTTGGTATTTTTTTTTTCATTTTTTTGGTGTTTTTCTTTCTTCTGTGTGTGTATCGATAAATTCCAACTGCGTAGATCCCCATAGACATTAACTTTCTCCAAGGTGTTTACAGTTATGAAAAGAAAACACCCAATAGTGTTCTTTGCCTGAGCAGGGTATACAAACTAGCAATGTAATCAATAAGAATTTTTATCTTATCTTTCTTCTAATCTTATCAAGTGTAAAAGTTCTTTTAATCATTAAAATCTAATTTATTGAAACTATTTTTTTAATTTATTTCCAAGTCTAACAGAAGTCAGAGCTGGAGTTGTAATATCTTAATTGTATAATCTATTATATAGATGGAATAGATTAGAGTTGTAGAAGTAATGAAAAATATATCTTTGCCAAATATATTATATTGTAATTAGCGTGGAGAGAAATTTAAAGAAAGTATTTTGGAAAATTGAAATCCCTATTTATTATTACATATATTGTTCTGATTATGCCAGCAATAACTGAAGGCTACCTGTGATTATGATCTGCTTCGATCGACAACAAAATGGAAATCTGGAAGCTCTTTTTACGTTTGTTCGCCCCTAAGAAAAAAGGTGGTAAAATGCGGTAATTGCAAGCGAGTTGCAAATACAGTGAAATCAAGAAAAGAAAACCGATACGCAGGGGGAGGAGAGGAATTGTGCAGTAAATAAAATGAGGAGGAGTCAATCGGTATATAGCCATAAAATAAGCTGGTACCGCGAAATTTAATTGATACATTTACCGATAAACACACGCCTCAGAGTCTTGGAATGGGGCAAACAGATATGGTAGTTGTACTGCAGAGAGAGTGAGAGCGAGAGAGAGCGAGAGAGAGAGAGAGAGAGAGAGAGAGCAAAGGGAGCATTGTAGTGTAGTAGCCTAGTGTGGTGTGTACTTCTGCAAGTACGACCACAATAAAAGGTTGTCAGGGCAGTTGCAACTGAGGGCCATGTCCAAGTCCATGTCCAAGCATCCATCCGCTGGGATGGAGGAGCGCAGAAGTGTAATGATATGAGAAAATTAAATTGGAAATCCACGAAATGATTTATTAATAAAGCACATCAAGCGCGCAAAACAAAAACAAAAAAGAAACCAAAAAAGAAGGAAAAAAGTGAAGGGTTCGGGTTCGAAACGGTTCGCATAAAGCATAAAGCATAAAACGAGAGGAAGACCAAGGCGAAACGATGCTAAAAACAAGGGCAATGGGCACATAGCGAAAGGATGGATGCCTGATGCCCGGAATCAGTGTCCACTGGCAGTAGATCCACGGGGGGAAATGAGAGGAGAGGAGAGAGGAGGGCGATCGTGAATTGGAGTCAGACACAAACCGCTGACTTTGTTCATTTACTTTTGTACGCGTTACGCTTTCCACCTGAGCCCAGAGTCAGACTTGATGTAGGGACAATCCATGCAGCAGGCAGAGGGGGAGGAGGCAGAGCGGCAGGAGGGAGGGAACAGGCAACAGGCAACAGGCAACAGGCAACAGGCAACAGGCAGTTGCCCCCAATTCGATAAAAGCAGCCAGCGACAAGTGGCAGCAACAACACAGTGCCCCAAGCCACGTCTTGAGTGTCTTTTAGTTAGCTCGCTTCTCAACTCATTCAACCTGTTGCACGTGGCAGCTGTGTGTGCTGTGTGTGCTGTCTGTGCGTAATTATGTGCTCTCTCGTATGTGGTAGCTAGTGCAGTGCGCTGCTGCACCACATTGTGAAATTGAAATCACTTACCTTATCGCAGAAGACCTTTATCTGACAGTAGCCCCGATGGAAGACCGTCGCGTCTCGCGGATCCTCAAACGTATCGATTTGTACGTGCAACGGCAGACCCTGCAAGCATGGAGAAGAAGAAGGGCAAATATTATAATGAAATCATAATGATTGTACGAGTTCTTCAATATGCTAAGCGAACTGCGCATGCCACTTTAGTCAGGCTTCACTGTAGCTGTCACAATTTGCAGTCGCAGCCAAGAGTTGCGCTCTGTGTTTCTGTCAATGAAATATCAACTTAATGGTACGCATTACAACATATAAAGGATGCAGCAACAACATGCCACAGACAACAGCAACAACAACAACAACAACAGCAACTACAACAACAACTACAACAACAACTATCTTTCTACCTACGTTTGCTTTGCCAGAACCTGTAAGAACTGAAGCAAAGCTCACAAATGACAATCGCCACAGGCTGTTGCTCCTCTTTTCCTTGATGATGCTGGCCTTGCCACACCGGGTATTATGACTATGTGATTAAGTGTGTAACACGGTTAGATCCTAGGGCTAACGCCCCTTGGGTACACCAGCTAATTTGTGGCCGAGCACAGCAATACCTATTTGATCTCAGGTGTCTGCTCTGAAACCTACACGATACGAAGTGTTCTCGCTGGCTGCGCTCAGGTATTTCTAGAGTGTTGTGATCTGATCAATGTTGTGGGCTAATGGGGAAACTCATTCAAAGTTTACTTTGTTGAAATCTGATTACTGGCAAGATGATAACTTGTAGTAGAGCTTAAACTACAAGAGAATTGTTGTGACTTGTAAGTGGCAATTCGAGTGTGCAACTAACGTTGCAGCCCTCGCTTGGAATTCAGCTATTCATTCAGCTGTTTAAGGCTAAGGCTTAAGCAAGGCACAAGGAAAATACTAAAAATATACCAGATTTACAATCGATAACCCTTATCGCTTTTATATACTATATTTTAGCTGTTGTAAATCGTAAATACTAAATTGATATGAACTATGTTATAGTTCTAACTTGGCTCTCAGATTCTTTACTTTGCTTTAACGATTAAACGATAATTCAAAGTTTTGCTTTGTTGTTGCTTTACAGTGAAGCCTGGCATTCTTGTGCGCTTACAGTTTAAGTAAACTTCAATTCAATTACTTAACTATTTATACATTTTATTAACTAAATTGAGAGTTGAACTCACCTTGACACCTTTCTGACTGCTGAAATCCGTGCTGAGGCACTGCACGGCAATGTTGATCTGTGGAGAAGAGAAGAGTTTATAAACAATAGTAAACAATTTAAGGAAAGTCAAATGCTTAAATAACAAATGATACATTGATCAATTGAAATAAAATATAAAAAATAAAAAAGAAATTAAAGCGACAGCAAAAAGTGCAAATTGACAGACGATGAATGCGTTTTGCGATCGCAGACGGGGACTTCAAATTCAAGTTGGACTCGGACTGGGACTGTTATTAGAAGCAATTGTTTTCTCTCTATTAAGTCGATGTCCTCTTTATGCCCACGACAGTTTAAAACATTCCAACACACGCGCACACACGCAAACACACGCACACACACACTGAGACAGGGACGCACAACAAAGGCGGGGATACAGTTGGATATGGCAATGGCAATGCCAATGCAAGTTGGAGACAATAACAAGGCAATACACAGAGGACCAGCCCGAACTGTGGCAATAACTGAGTAGGCAGAGATACAGAGAGTGAGAGAGAGATCCAGAGAGAGGGGGAGGGGAGCGTAGCTGGTTGGCCAGTTGACTTTTGCAACGCATCCAATTCATTTTTTCTTTGCTCTTTTTCAACTTCGATTCAGTTGCTCAGCGACAGACTGCAAGACGCACTGAATGCCTGCAAGTGTGTGTGTGTGCGTGTGTGTTTAAAGGCATTTTAAGCATGTCCAAGCCAGATGCGACGAGCCAAAGACAAACAACAAAAAAAGAGTAGAAAATCCATCAACGCAAAAATACCAAAGGAAACAATCTTAATGGTAAAAGTGCAACGCAGTCGCCGCAGCGCTGTCGACGTCGACGTCGGCGCTGAAGTCGCAGTCGCCGTGCAGTTGTTGCTGTTGCTGTTGTTGCTGGACGTGGAGCAGTATTTAATGTGAATAATTAGCGGGCGCGTACCATATAAGAAGAGACACAGGCTGAGGCGGTGGCTGTTGTGGCAGTTGCAGCCAGAGGGGAGTTGCAAGTAATGTGGCAAGCACCTGCGTGTCAGTGCGTACGAAAGTTTTATATATATATTTATTTTTTTTTGTGCTGCTGCTGCTGTTGATGCTGCTGCCACCGCCACCGCTGGGAAAGGCAATAACAGATGCGTGCGGCAGTTAAAGGCGAGCAGTCGCGCTGGCGGGGAGTGGGTAGAGGGGATAGCGTGGCTGCCTAACGGCATAAAACGAAATCGACATTATGCGGCCGCTGCGTCTGCGTCTGCAACTGCAACGTGCAACGTGCAACGGACAGCGGACAACAGGCGACAGTCGACTCTCTCTCAATGTCTCTGGCGATTTTTAAAGATGTTTTTTTCTGCTTTTTTTTGGATTAAAATCTCAGCGCGTAAACAATTTGTAAATAAAAAGCGCGTATCAAAATGCAGTCAAGATTGCGCTTATGGCCAGCCAGGCAATTGGCCAACCAGCCAGCTAGCCAGCTAGCCAGCTAGCCAGCCAGCCTGTTAGCCAATTTAATAACTGCTTACCAATTTGACACAAGTCACTGAACTTGCCATTTGACAAAGAAAAAACATTTGAAAAATAGCAATAAATGTGAAAATCAGTGCAACTTCAATAATATTACTATTTCAAATTGGTATACCCTGTAAAATGGCATAAGCAGGCCATGCCGGACTTACACTGAACTCTGCAAACAAATGTAGGATATCCTAAAGTCATCCACTACACTCACTACTTGATATGGAACATGTGACAACAACAGCAGCAACTTACTGGGTATGTTGCCGTCACGCACTTCCCCACAAACAACTTTGTTTATTGAAATTTGATATTTTCCGTCGCCAAAGCAATTGCAATTGTTTTTGTTGGGCGGAGCTTTAATCAAAGCGTAAGTATGCATCTGCGGGGTAATTGTCGGGCTGTTTGGTGGTGCGGTGGTTGCGCTGCTTGCGCTGGTTGCGGTCGTTTGGTGGTTGCGGCGCTACAGCGGGGCGTATACGTAATCCGACGGCGCTTGCCGCTTCAACGCTCGATAGAATTGCAAATATTTGAGGCGATTAAATTTGCTGATAATTGCTAAATTAAACGCGCTGGGAGCTCAGACTCAGACTCGGACTCGGACTAGTAGCTGTATTAGCCTTAGCTCTGTCTGTGGCTGTGACTGTGGCTGTGGCAATAGACCCCGTCATAAAATCTTACACACACGCGCACAGCAAATGGTCGAGGCAGGTGATTAAAACCAAGTGTCATAAATAAATAAATGCATAAATTATTCTTTTGAATAAAAACACAAACAAATGAAGCCAAGAAACAAGCGAGACGGCCAGCGCTGTAGCCAAGCGTGCGAGCGGGATGGCTATAGAGGCGACTTCAGCGAGGCGACGCGACGCGACGCGGGTTGAATAATTTGCGTTGTACTTGCAATTGAAAATAAATCACAAATTAATTCTTGCCCAAACAAACATACATGGACACAGCGTGTGATAGAGAGAGAGAGAGAGAGCGGGCGAGGAGGCGCAGGAGTGAGGGAGGAGGCTTCGCTTATTTGCCGTCTCGCTTTGTGTTTGTTTACATTTTTATATTTATTTTGAAATTAAGGCGGCGCTCCACACACAAACAAAATGGCGGCAACTACACTTGTCGCAGCGAGTAGTGTGTTGAGTGCGGGAGAGGGGTGGGGGTGCATATGAAATAGAAATAACTTAGAACTTACCTTGGCAGAGCTCTCGAGCGGATTCCAATAGACGGCAATGGCATTGTGCGACACTTCCTCAATGCAGCCAACAAGACCAACAGAGTTCTTTGTGTCTGCAAATAGAGAAGAAGAAGAAACGAATGCGTAAGAGAGTAATCAAGAGAGAGAGAGAGAGAGAGGGGCAGATCGAGTGAGCGAGCGGAGTGAGCTGAGTTAACAAGGCATTGGATCACATTGGATTGCATTGTATCGCATTGGATCGTATTCTATCGCATTGTATCGCCTTGTGTCGTATTCTATCGCATTGTATCGCATTGGATCGTATTGTATCGCATTGTATCGCATCGTGTCGTTTCATTTGTATTTAACAATTAAGGAAAACTTCTGTGACAAGTGCCTAATGAGTTATGCCTGATGGGGCAGGCAACGCAACAGGATGCAACAACACAAGCAGTGGCAAGCAGGCAGCAGGCAGCAAGCAGCAAGCAGCCTCTGCAGCGCACTGAGAACTTCTTGTGGCACACGGAGAGGTAGCTAGCCAGATTATCTGCAATCAAACAAACCCGAACGCATTGCGCGTTTATCAATGTCATAACTCTGGCCGGAGTCGAGTCTGGTTACCCCCGCATGGCCCCGCTTAACAGATCTGCCTCTTCGCTCAATAAAACCCAACAATTTACGGCTAGAAATCTTATACAATGGCCGCAGTACACAAACACACACACATACACACGCGCACACACACGCGCATTCACAAGCGCACAGACGCTGTTGGAGTTCGCTGGATTTACGCACCTGCATCCAAGATTCTTTGCTTCACGGAATGCTGACGACTGTGCCAGAATTGCCAGGCCTTTATCTCATCTTCGGGGCTCTTCTCCTCGCGAAACATTAACATGATCACACTCTGTGGAAGAAATGGAAGAGAGACGAAACTTTAAAAATTGAAATACATATTAATTAGGCTTGTTTCCTTAATACCCTGCAGGCTTATTCCGTATAGAGTCTTGTAATCATTGTACGTTTGTCGAAGTGAAAGCAACTCAAATATAGAGACAATGTTGTCCGTTGCACAAATACCCTGTACTTCCCTTAGCTTGTTATTTTCCAAAGTTTAGCAACATTCAATCATAGTTATACTATTATTATACTATTACATGTTATCACATCAGTTACGAAGAAACATCGCTTACAGGGTATCTGCCAGTCAGAAATATATCAAATTTGAATTATCGTTCGTTTCCAGTTATGAAGAAATGTCGCTTACAGGGTATCTGAATTAGAGTTTCTTTCCTGTGAGGAAGAAAAATCGCTTACAGGGTATCTGCCAGTCAGAAGTATATAAATTTTTAATCAGCGTTTCTTTTCAGTTACAAAGAAACACCGCTTACAGGGTATCTGCCAGTCAGAAATATATCAAATTTGACTTATCGTTCGTTTCCAGTTACAAAGAAACACCGCTTGCAGGGTATCTGCCAGTCAGAAATATATAAAATTTGACTTAGCGTTTCTTTTCAGTTACGAAGAAACACCGCTTACAGGGTATCTGCCAGTCAGAAATATGTAAAATTTGACTTATCGTTCGTTTCCAGTTACAAAGAAACACCGCTTGCAGGGTATCTTAATTAGCGTTTGCTGCGAGTTACGAAGAAACATCGCTTACAGGGTATCTGATATTCAGAAATATATCAAATTTGACTTTATTTTCAGTTACGATGAAATAACGCTTATAGGGTATCTGTCAGTCAAAAATATATCAAATTTGAATTAGCATTTGTCTCCAGTTACGAAGAAGCATCTCTTACAGGGTATCTCAATTAGCGTTTGTTTCCAGTTACAAAGAAACACCGCTTACAGGGTATCTGCCAGTAAATATATAAAATTTGACTTATCGTTCGTTTCCAGCTACGAAGAAACACCGCTTACAGGGTATCTGGCAGCCGCTATGCCGCACAACTCTTCGCCCATTGACATATACGAGTTGTGACATTTGTTGCCAGGCGGCGTCTTACTCGCACCCTACAAAGTCAAAAGGATTAGGCGCTGGCGCACAAAAGGACGAATTCGATTTAGCAGAAAAATATGTAGCACATCAGATGGATCTGTCTGTCTGTCTGCCTGTCTGTCGCTTCGTCCTTGCGACTTTTCCCAGAGCATTTGCATTTTCTGTGCATTATTTATACATAAATTTTGTAACATTTTGAATAATTATGTTGACAGGGAAGCGCACAGATACAGATACATCGACGGAGATACTGAGATACAGAGATACAGAGACAGCTACAGATACGGCGATACGGAGACGATCCCGTGTCGCGCTAGTTCTTGAAATTGCAACCCTTTGTTTCCACTCCCCTCCCCTCCCCACTCGGCACTCGGCACTTCCCTTAGCTTTGAATCTTTGGCAACGCTCTAGCTGATTACTCGGCATAAATATTTTTGTGTATTTTGTGCGCCTTTTTCCTGGGTTCTTCTGGGATTCCTTTATGGACTTCGTAAATATTCATGGGTTAATCAGCTCGTAAATTATACTCCTTGTTTTTTGTCAGTTTTTCAGTTTTTCAGCTTTTCACCGTTACTAGCTGGGAAATGGATATGGAAATATGGTAGAGAGAAATGCAAATGCCTTTAGTTTTGCTTGATTTTTCTTGAATTTACTTCGCGTCTCTTAAGTTTCTTCTTCATAGTTTAACCCATTGTGAGGGGACGTGCCCGAAAAAGGGGCGAGAGGGTTAAACAAATAAACTCGTAAATTAATTTTGACACTTTTTTCTCCAGCGTCGTATGCAAAAATATTGCTGTTTTATGGTAATACGAGATCATAATACAGTGAGGCACCTCCGAAGGACTGCTGCCAGGACATTGGATAGTGGCAGCTCTGCAATTTGAGATGTGAACGCGCTACAAGTCGTATCTTTCTACTTAATTTATCGCCTTAATTATCATAGACAGTTCTTATGATGGATGTAAGGCATTTGAGTAGCTAGAGCTGTCTAGATTCATAAAGAGAAATCCTTAGATTCGAGATAACTCCTGATGTCCTAAGGTTTCCCTTGCACAGAGAGAGAGTTGCCTCTCAGAACGATTGCACAACTGTTAGACCCAATATCCTTGCAATCTTCAAGATCTTTTTACCACTTTTTTATCTCAAGTTTGTTCATTAATTTGTCGCCAGTTCACTTCGTTGTTTTGTTGCATATGCAAATCACGAACTGACAGCGAACCCCAAGGCGAAATAAGAAATAAGAGCTCTTAACCCAATTGTTGTTTACTTAGTCCACAGTTGGCACTTCCATTTCCATTTCTATTTCTATTTGAATTCCCACTTCCCATTTCTACAGTTACTTTGATTGTCATTCCCGAGCGGATCTCAACGGGTTGAGTTAACAGTTTGCATTTGCATTTTCCAGTAGCAAGCAGTCAGAAGACGTCATTTAAGCTTATCTGATTGATGATGTTGATGTGTATTGTCCTGAATGGCTTGAGCCTCGGCCCAATTGCGAGACGAAAGTCCTGAACAAACAACACACACGTGTGTAAGTCTGTGTGTGTGTGTGTTGAAAGGCTCACAATTTGCATTGAGCGTCATATTCAAATTCTCATAAAGCCGCCCCGGACCCCGGAGTATCATTTATCATTTATCATCGGGCGTCAGGATATGCAAAGGAATGTAGCGCAAGGATTGAAGACACAGCACAGTAGTTGTTGTAGTTGTAGTTGTAGTTGTTGTGTAATTGAGCAAAGGGTGCCGAGTGCCGAGAACTGACAAACTTGATTAGCGCTCAGGCAAACTGACGAACTCACGAGCTGACAAACTGACAAACTCCTCGGGGCATCAGCTTCAGCACTGACAAATAGAGCTCTTGTTCAAATGGTACCCTATTAAGCCCCTACCCGTTGCGCTCGTGGTGTTGATGGAAACGACAATAATAGTAGGAGACTCAATAGCATAAGACCCAATACACTAGAGCTATGCAAAAGATTTGAATGTGATCCTACCTTAACTGTTGTATTTTTGATTGGCTTCTCCGCATCGTGCACATACTCCAAGGTGATGCCGTAGAACTGCCCCTTATTGATGTAGGTGATGCGATCGTCCTCGCGACGCTGGGACGAGCTAATGGGACTCTCCAGATGGTAGCGGAAGCCCACATTTGTGAAGCTATTGGAGAGAGTTACAAATCAAGTTGGAAAGGTGGAAAGGTGCAAAGTGTTCATATACATGGAGAGAGCATATCAATCGGGATATCTCATCTTGCTTGGCGTAACGCTTTGATTTTGGACTTACATTTTTGGTATTTGGATTTTATCAGCATCGTTTTGACGGCCGAAATCGTGCCAGGGCCTCGAGCGAGTTGAACCATTTGTGCTGGTGTCCACCAACGATGTGGTTGGACTATTCTGGCTGCCGTGCACCACAGTGCGCTGCTGGATGCTGTTCACCGAAACGGGTATGCTGCCATTGGCATCGATCAAGGTGCCCGGCTGGCAGAGTTCCGTGTAGTCGAAGGACTGCAAGTGTTTATCAAAGAGAGTTTAGCGTTGGGGGTTCAGTTAAATGGAGTAAGTATAGCTTAGTTTAAGGCTGAAGACTTTAATGGACACGTCACGCATTTTGCTACTTCTTACACGCTACTCGCTACTCGCTACTCGCTACTCGCTACTCGCTACTCGCTATTCACTTTATCGAAACTGCACTTGCTGCGAGCCTAGCGGAGTCTTATCGCTATAGAACATTTGGTGTATACCTGCTGTATGTGATTCTGATCCCGCGGCGTGATCGCATCCGTGCCGATGCCCGAATCGGGACTCGGTAGATCCACGGTGAGACCCGCTGCCGTTATGGCCTTGGCATACAACGGCGTACCGCCGCTTTTTCCGGACTGTTCATGCTGCTGCTGCTGCTGCTGCTGTTGTTGTTGTTGCTGCTGTTGTTGTTGCTGCTGTTGCTGCTGCTGCTGTTGCTGCTGACTGTGATGGTGTGCATTGCTGCTGGTGAGCACTGTGGTTGTGGTGGGCGCATTGCTGCTGAAACGTGCCTCGTAAACGCCTCCGACGGGCTGCGCCTGCGTCGCCGCCGAAACGGAAACATCCTCGCCGTAGAGGCTGCGCGCGGAGCCGGCGGGGACGTAGCCCCCCTGGCCGTCAGGTGCAAAGTATTCGCGGTAATAGGGTTCCGTTATGAAGGTCGTTGCGGGCGGGGGGCCGGGCGGCAGTCGGGTGGCCGTATACATGCCATAGCTGTCGGTTGTGATATACGGACCCGGGCTGGGACTCTGCGCTTGCAACGAGCTCTGCTGTGTGGCACCAGTGCTGCTCTGATGTGAGGTCTGCAGGAGTTCGGGATCAGTCTCTCTCTCTCTCTCTCACTCGCTGCTCTCACTCACCTGTAGATAAATCTGTGTGCCGCCCGTGGTAGCATACATCTCTAGATCTGCTGTGGACCTGGCGGGACTAGTTGCAGTTGCAGTTGCAGTTGCAGTTGCAGTTGCTGCTGCTGCTTCTGTTGCAGATGTTGCAGTTGTTGCAGTTGTTGTTGTTGTAGCTGTATTATCGCTAACTTGTGCCTCACTTCTGGTGGCATCCACGCGCAATATCTGTGAAATTTTCGGGGTTTTTTTTGTTTTGGATTTTTGTTTTTGAGTTGGACTTGAACTTAAAGCTAAGACTCTTGTGCTGTCAACTAATTGGTTCAGCCTATTACAATGATTGATCTGCACACACACACACACACACACACACACACACACACACACACAGACAGACACACTCAACAACAGCATTAAGCACGTGTATTTATTAATTGTCGCTTGTTGATTGATGACGGATTTTGGACGCGGAAGGTCAGAGCGACGCTGACCAGGTGACAAAAGAGTGCGTTTTTCGCTCAGACTCGCTCAGGCTGAGTTCTTTGCTGCCGCCGTTAGCTGATTCATAAGCCAACGCCAGCCACAAGCGGGCCAATAAGTACAGTTTATAAAAAATAAAAAATATATAAAAATAAAAAAAAAAAACAGTCGAAGCAGTCGACGACTGGAAAGAAACCAATTAAAATGCGTTGTTCGCGGCGAGAGAGAGAGAGAGGGAGACATCTGCATATATATATATTTATATATAAATATATATATAATATGTATATTTATATAGTATATGGTATATAATTATATGTATATGTATATGTATATGTGCATATGTTAATTAGCATTGCTGCCTTTTTTTATACATTGTTTTTTATTGATCGCACCAAAATGTCAAACGTTTTTCGACTCTTTTTCGTTGTCGTTGACGCGCACGCTAAATGAGGTAATACGCCAAAGAGATACAGATACAGCTACAGCTACAGCTACAGCTATAGATACAAGATACATTTAGCTATATACATATATATATATACATATGTGCCACGCCCTGTTTTTTTGATCAGCGTCTAGGCGCAAAATTAGCATTTAGTTGATGACTTTTTCACGCGCGGAGCCCAAAGAAAGTGAAAACCCAGCGCAGACGTCATGGCGTTGCTCTATAATTCAGATGTAGCCAATCAAGCAGTTCGCCAGTTCAAGCAGTGCAAGCAGTTCTTAATGGCCAGCAGACCGCTAAGTTCCATTAAGTAACATCTTCAACTTAGAGCCACAAACAACAAATTTGACAACGATAAAAAACAATAAACAAAATTATAATTTCGGATCGTCCAATTGTTATTTATACAAAATGAACTGTTGTATAATTTAGCAGCCTTGTTGTTGTTGCCGTTGTTGTTGTCTCGTTTTTCTGTATGTTTTAAAATTTTGAATTTGTTGTCTGATTTTTTCATCTGCTGCTCTGGGGGCTTTGTCTCAAAGCGCCCCAAAGATTCTAGCTACGAGCTAATTAAATTTGTTCATAAAAATCAATTTGCATTTTTTTTTCTTCTTTTTTTTTTCGTTCAGCTTCAGCTTTGGCAGCAGCGTGCAACGTCAGAAAAGGCCTTGGCTAGTGAGTCGCTAAGCCAACGATCGACAGTTTTTTTTTTTGTATTTTGTATTTTTTTTTGTGCGTGTCGCGTTTTGAATCTTTAGGAATCGTTAGCATATATGCCATATATAAGTATGGTCTATAGTCTATAGTCTATAGTCGGAGCTATTGACGCTAGAATTATGCTAAGCGAGGTGCTGCCCCTCTCCCTCTGGCACATGCTGTCGCTGTCTCTGTCTCTGGCACATATTTATGTATGAGGAAGAAATAAAAATTTAAATAAAGCCAATTAACTATTTTAATGCCTTTGGATGATAAAAAGTGAAACTTTTTTCTTCATCTGCTCGAAGATGTTGTTGTTGTTGTTGCTGCTGTATTTTGTCTACTTTTGAGATATTCTGTTTGGCTGGCATTTTTATGCATATCGTTAATTCTCGGAAATAAACCAAGGCAAGGCAATAATCGAATACAGAAGAATGAATACAACTAAATTATTATTATATATTTCTATTTTTTAATAGTTTTGTTTTCCAAGTGCTTCCAATTGCCAAGTTTTGGAGCTCTTAACTCCATTTGGGCTTAAGTGAGTCAAGTTACTTGTTACTTGTTTACATCCGACAATTGCTATCGATAACATGAACTTATCGTTTGTTTCTACCTAAGTTCTTTTGATCTTCCAGATTGAGTCATGTTGTTATAAAGTAACTAAACACAGGAGTATTAAAAGTTATAAGAAATCTTTTGTCTTTGCAGTTATTTCATTGAAATTTAAAACAAGTCTGCGTATATTTTTAAGATAGCTTTAAATTGAAAGCTTCAACAGAAAATAGGGATAGTAAAGTAAAGGCAATGTTTATTTAAGCCTATCCAAAGTATTTTCTATAGTCCTACATTTATCATGAAAAACTTGACTTTGAGCTAATTCAGTTCTATTTAGAAAGTCTGAAAGCTTTAATGCAATATGATAAATAGACGCTAAAGGAACATTCCACCAGAGTAATCAATCGCCTTAAACTTCTTCTTCTTTCTATCTAATGACTCAACTTTCCGGTCTAAAATTGCAACAGATTGCAATATCAATTTTTCATTTGTCATTTTGAATTTGAATTCTGTGCTACGAATTAGTTAAGCAATTTGTTCAATATGGTACGGAACCTTTAGACTTTATATACAGATACAGATACATAGATAACATGATATACATATGAATGTCTATACATATATATCTATGTATGTAGCTATCTAAAATTTATTAACGTATATATTTATTAGTTATGGCTATGTCGCCGCGTGTATGCAAATGAATAAGACAAATATTACGAATAATTAACTGTCAATGCGAGAAAAAACGTATTTATAATATGAATGTACAATAAATTAGAGTGCAATGCAAATTGCAGATAAATAGTAATCGAAAACGCAACAACAACAAGAGCATCAAGACAGCAAGAAAACAAGGCAATTAAATTTAACTAAAAAATTTGCTCAATGAATTTTTCCTACATTTCACACTTACATTCATATACACACGCATACACATACACATACACACACTCACACGCACATTTGTGGTAGCCCACACTCTTTTCTGCAAATCAAAGCGTTAAAAAGCAACAACTACAAGAACTGTTACTGTTTCTGTCATAATTGCCGCTGTTGTTGTTGTTGCTGCTGCTGCTGCTGAGTTGTTGTTCTTTATGCTGTTTGGTTCTCGCGCGCCAAACAAAAGACTTAGAGCTCAAACTTGTTCGCTCTGTGTGGGTGTTGAAAGGCAACGCGTTGCGACTCAGCTCAGCTCAGCTCAGCTGGCTGTGGCCACTGCACGCCCACACACAGGTGGTTTTTGTTGTCGTTGTCGTTGTTGTTGTGTATTTGTCTTTGCGCATGTTCGTTCAATTTGAGTTCGCTCATGTTGTAGTTGTTGTTGCGTTTCGGTTTCGGTATCGGTTTTGTTTTTTTCTTCTTTTTCTTCAGTTTGATTCGTTTTGGGCGCGCGTTTGCATTTTGTTTGCAGGTGCTTATGTGGTTCGATTTTCAGTTGTTGCTATTGTTGTTATTGTTGTCTGTTGTCTGTTGTCTGTTGCATTAGCTAACTGGGCAACTGGGCGCTCACATTCCAATCTAGCGGCACTATATCATATATCGTATGTATATAAAACATAATATGCAAATTGCCACCATATCAAATTCGGGCACAACTCAGACACACATACACACACACACACACACACACACAGCACTCGCACACACACTTACATTGATTAGTATTATATTGTACCAATTGTATTGGAATTGTCACAGGGGGAGGAGGTGGGGCTTTAGGTTATTGGCACTGATCACTGAACTGAACAACACTGTTTAACACGATAAACTTGATTATTATTGTTGGTGCGCGTCGCGTTACAAGATTTACGCGCAGGAAGCATTCGCGAGCTGCGGACTGCTCAGAAATCAGACGAATCGCAAAACGATCCTACTCCGACAGCGTGATACGACTGACTGAGCGATTCACGTATGACAACGGCGGCGACGGCGGCGCTACCTGAACACATACTCACACTCTCACACACACACACACACACACACACATACATATACTCATGATCAGCCTTACACGCATGGACATACCGACAGACGGCAGCGCTGCGTCGGCCAGTTGGACCAGCAAAGCACATACACACACACACACCAATGAGCAGACGAGCGAGCGAGCGAACGATCCACACACATACAGGCGCACGCATATCAGTTCAAAATGGTTGGAATCTCTGTGGCTGTCGCATATTCTGACATGAGCAGCGGCCGGACAGGGCGTTACAAGCGTCGACGCGGCTCGAGTTCGTTCGATACGAACAGCGCGGCATTAAAAAATAGTTTCATTGATTCGAGTACGATCGAAGGAAGAACGTAACACAGTGCGCCGGAAGTGCGCACTTAACTTTTGTCGCCATCGGTTACTGTATTTGTAAGCCGCGCAATTTTCCACCATTTCTTGTACCTAGTTGTTGTTTTTGCTATTGTGCAAAAGTCTTTAATTATAGTTTTGATTTTTTTATTGGGTTTTGTTTTTGCATGTGGCTGCAATTGATAAAACAGCAGGCATCGAACATGCAACTTGCAACTCGAACCGACAAGCACTCACTCAAAGCGCAAGCGAGCGAGTCTTATACCAATTCACTGTGAGTGCAAGCGAGCACAATATACAAATGACACAATCACTTACACATGCGCACACACACACACAATGTATATACGAACTTCGACGCGACAGCGGCAGAGACGACGCGATACAATCGTGTATAACAAGTTGAGTGTATAACAGTTTCGGATGCAAACTGCTGTGGCTTTTTAAATGTGGTTGTTGTTATTGTCGTTGTTTTGTTGCTGCTGGCAGCCTGCCTGCTGAGCGGTTGCGTCTGTTGTTGTTGTTTGTTGTCTCATTGCTTTTGCGTCAATAGAACCACGACGAGCGACAACAACAACGTTGCGACGCTGATTCGTATTGGCTGCAGCCACTAATACTCATTGCTCACACTCACACACGCAGTTGACAGACCAATTGCAAGTCTTAGAGAAGCAGCGACGACAATAACAACAACAAAACCGCAGCAATCACAGCATGTTAATTAAGCAGACAAAATAGAGCGCAGGATGTGCGCTCTCACTGTCGCTCTGGATCTGGTTGTGACTGCGCAGTCGCAGTCGGAGTCGGCCACGCTGCGCTGCCACTAAATGTGAATGGGGAGTTTGATCTTTAGCCTAATTGCCTGATATAAACTAATTTCTAGTTGATTCTTTCGATCTCGATTTCGATTTCGATTTCGATTTTGATTGTGATATTGGAATTGCGTGCGTGTCCATTAAAGCGATAAATATGTAAAGCTTTCAGCAGAGCTTTTTGAGATTGTTCTAATTTTGTTTATGGAACTTTCCTACCTTCTGCGTTATCACCGAACCGCCACCGTTTGCTGCGGCGCCAATGTTGCCATTCTTGGGATCCTTGCTCAAGTCTTCGGGCTCTCGTTTGATGCTCAGCAGCTGCTGCTGTTGTTGTTGTTGTTGCTGCTGCTGCTGCTGTTGTTGCTGTTGCTGTTGCACGGCAGCGGAGACAATTGAGCCCGCACTCCCCACACCCGCCGTGGTTATGGTTACAATGTCGTTTGGATGTGTCGACTGTTGTTGTTGTTGTTGTTGCTGCTGCTGATGCTGTTGCTGCTGCTGCTGTTGTTGTTGTTGCTGCTGATGCTGCTGCTGTTGCTGCTGCTGTTGTTGTTGTTGATTCGAGATTGTTGTTGTGGACACAACGCCGGTTGTGGCAGCCGACGATGAGGGGTGTGAACCAAGCAGAAAGCCTTGAATTTCATTTTGCGATAGGCCAGAGACATCGATAGGTGTGGTCTGACCATTTAGTTTGCCGGCATTGCTCGCATTGCTGCAAAAACAACAAGAAATAGCATAAAAAGAGCGACAGAGATAGCAAGCAAGAGAGCAAGATGTACAGAGATAGAGAGAGAGAGAGAGAGGGAGTAAAAGCGAGAAATGAGAGTGATAGAGATGGTTTAATTAAAGATTTCAATTAATTACTCAACAATTTGCCTGCCACCCTCAAATGTATGCTAATTCCTAACTGTTAATCCCCAATCAAAATATCTGTATGTGCCAATCAGAGAACTGACAATCAAGAGCGTAAAATATGCAGCAATTGCAATTCTCAATAGTTAATCCGTTGGCTGCGCCTAATTTGCCACCACCATCAACAACAACAACAACAAAAGCAACAACAACAGGCAACTACACCTGTAGCTGCAGCTGAAGCTGAAGCTGTAGCTGGACCTGTTACCAACTGGCCAATCGACTCAAAACTCACACACACACACACACACACACACGTGCTTGAATAAGAGCAACAACTGAAACCAAACCAGATTCCAGCTGCAATCTACCCCGACTGAGGCCGAAAGCGACCTCAGCGCAGCGTCGACGTCTTTGGCCAGTCGAGCAACAACAACAACAACAACAATAACAACAACAACAACAACAATGACAACAATATCTGCACAATAAAAACAAATTGCATTCAATGAAAATAAGCCACAAGCGAATCGCACATCAACAAACCGTTTTCTCATTTTTCGCTCTCTTTGAGTTGCCCGGGAAGAAAAGCACTTCCAGTGATTCAAGCCAATGACAGTTAATCGCATATCGATAACTTTACGTTTTAACTCTTTACGGCTTTTGGTATTTCCCCCACAACATCAACAACAACATCAACAACAACAACAATAACCACTTTCAAGGTCACAAGTACAAGTGGCTAACCGAATTTGGCTGAATTTCTTGAGTCATGTCTTAAAGCGTATCAAAAGGAATAAATTAAGAATTGAATTGAACTTGATGTGACGTCAAACATTACTAATATGTCTAATACGAAGCATTAATGTTGCTTTATAAGCCAACAAGTGGGACAGCAAAGCGAAGCTGTGATTTCATGCCAAAAACATACAAAATTCTTGTTAACGCTTTTGTCCAAGTTGGCTGCTACCTTAGAAATGTTGGTAGAAATGTTGGTAGTAATGTTTAACTAACTTAATTCTCAACACAAATCGTATCTATATAGAGCGAAATGCTGATTTTTAGACTCTGCACTTAAGGAGTGCATAGTCTTCTAAGTATGGCGAAAGCGAAATGTGCGCAACAGGCAGAAGGAGGCGTGGCAGACCCTATAAAGTATATATATTCTTGATCAGCATCAAAAGCGGAGACTATATAGCAATGTCTGTCTGTCTGTATGTCGGTCTGTCTGTCTGTCTGTCTGTATTTCTGTCTGTCCGTCTGTCTGTCTGTCCCTCTTGACAACAAATTTACACATCCTTCCAAACTTCTTCGTGCAAAAAGCGGAGAAAATCAACAACAAAGTCGAACTTCTAGCTATAAAATGTGTTATATTTTTGCAACTTTCCTGCTTTAAATATATATTTTACTATTCCCAGAAACTTTATATTTGTATTCTTAATGCTTTGTATCTTGAAGTTTGTCAATACTTTGTTGTTTCCTTCAATATTTAAGCCAACTTTTATCCTTTTAAAGGCGTTAGCTGCTTGCTCAAGCAACGATCTGTCGACTATCGAATTTGTTGTTGTTTAAACTCTTTTATAAATATAATATAATAACAAATATCAGTAAATGTTTCGATTTGCTTTGAATAATCGATTTGAAGTGTTAACTTAATGTGGTAACTTTTTGTGAGGGAAAAACGGAACCAAAGAAAAGCCGAAACAACAAATGAGAACAAATGTCGCAATTTCTACATCGAGCAGCTGCCGCTTAACGATTGCGAGATACATGTGAGTGTGTGTGTGTGTGTGTGTGTGCATGTGTTTGTGTGTGTGTGTGTTGTCTTGAGCTTTCAAAGCGCCCGTCGTGCCCGATTTCACCCGAATTGCGCGCCATGTCCACAACTTAATGGGAGGTTGAGGCCGCACAACAAACGGACATCGCACTTGGACTTGCTTCTCTTTGTATTTTATGCTTCAGACTCGGACGCGGACGCGGACACGGACGTGGAACATGGCACATTTGTGTTTAGGTTTATTTTTTATGTTCTGCAGAACATTTTCGCTATTAAAAAACATTTTTCGTAATGCGATATGTGCTCAGAGCTCAGTTGTCTCTCTCTAGTTGGACCTCTATCCGCCCGTTTTTAGGGTCAGTTCGAGTAAATCACGTAGAACAAAAACATTTATTAGATACGACACACACACACACACAAAAAAAAAAAAAATACACACACACGCGCACACACAAAATGTGTCTTTTAATTGTGTTTCTAAGCCAAGTGCTAACCGTAGACGACCTTTTCCATGCCCCCTTAGCGGGGCTCCCCGTTACAATTTCGACAGCCGCAACCAGAACTTGCCGCTTGGCCAAAACGACAACAAAAAGTGACTAAATAAAATATAAAAACAAATGTACATAAAGCCAAACAACGCGCACAACAACAAGAAGCAGGCAACAAGCAACAAGCCACAAGAAGTTGACTTGCGACAACGAAACTTGTATACCCTACACGCTCCTTTGGCTAGTGTTATTAGCTGTTCAAGATATCTATATGTGTAACTATATATGTAACTATATATGTATTACACATTCCACATTCCACATTACATTTTATACAAACTACAAACTGCTGCTGCTCATCTATATGCCCAGACATGTTAGGGTATTGTGAAAACAGAACGGCAACGTCAAAGCCAGAGACCAAACGACTCTAAGTTGGTCTGGAAAAGCAGCACAAAAGCGATTTCATAACACGATTTTCGGAAGCGCCGCCGCGAGCTACGTGCCACAGCGGATTTCCACGAAGCCAGAGGGAAATGGCAGACACAACCCAGTTGCAGAATAGGCGTTAAGCCGAGGTCAAGTCGAGTCGAGTTGAGTCGAGTCGAGTGTGTTGTGGGGAGGGTGTGTCGCCTCCACTTACCTCCACTGCTGATGATCCTCCGCAGGCTCAGCAGCGACATCCCTGTAATAGCTATAAACGGCATAGGAGGAGGCCGAGGCGGAGGCGGAGGCGGAGACAGATGCTGAGATGGAAGCTCCGGTGGCATTTGTGGAGGCAGGCTGAGCGGGCGCAGCAGGCGCTGGCGGATGTGGTAGCTGTTGCATCTCGTTGGCCAGCGATTGCATGAGGCCTGCGGCATTAAGTGGCAGCTCCACAGCTTGCAACTCGTCCTTGGGTGTCTCATAGTAATGATGATGCTGCAGCTGCGTATGAGGCAGCTCGTGATGATTATGAGGAGGAAGCTGCTGCTGCTGCTGCTGCTCTACTTCTGAGCTGTAGCTGCTGGAGACGCGTCTGATGGGAGGGACAGCGGCATAAGATAGAGAGAGAGAGATAGAGGGGGAGAGTTGGGACGGGGGGCAGCAGAAGCAGAGGAGACGTTCATGTGCGTGCATTTTGCCAGTCGAGCGATTCCCATTAGCATTTATTTACATAACAAATTTGCCCAGCCCGCTACGCGTGTGTATGTGTGTGTGTGTGTGTGTGTGTGTGTGAGCTGTAACCCTTGCGGCAGCTTTTGAGCTTTTGCGCTCAATCAGTGAATGGCGATCGGCAACGAAATTGATTCGTTTAGCGTTATTAGCGCCATTAGACGAATGTTGTTAAAAGCAACAACAACAACAACATCCACAACAATAACAGCAACAACAACAACAACAACAGCAACAATTAAAACAACGCAAAGCATAAAACTTAAAAATTAATACAATAATAAAGCAGCAGCGCAGAGCCGTCGACTTGTTGTTAACACTTTAGCCGTTACGGCGTCCGCGCCGGAACCAAGCAACCTCTTAGTGGCCTTACAGGGTGTCTTTGCACTGCAAGTGGTCCGTTAATTACTTGCTTCCCATGGCATTGTGAGCTTTTGCAGCTATTAAGTGCATGTATTGTGCTTTCCTGTGAGCCTGTGATTAGGCTACGGGACAAGCACACACACACACGCACACACACTCGCACACTCGCACACACGCACAGCACTTCATTAGCAAGCCAGCGTCAGAGTCAGAGTCCTGGTGGGGGGTATAAGGCAACAAAGTGCAACAAGTAGCGCAATTTTTGATTTTCGCAAACAAAACAAAAACAATAACAACGCAACCCTTAGCGACGCCTGGCAACCCTGCAGATTTTTGGCACATGCAGCGCATTAACACCTTGCCTGGCCAAAAGGGGCAAGACCAGACCAGACCAGAAGACCATCCCAAAGGAGGCCGCACCGGAGGCCGGTCGCTGTGGTATCGAGCCTGGGAAGTGCCGAGCTGAGTCGAGTCGAGCCGCGTCTGGAGCTGGGGCAAGGTGCTCGCCAGAATCTTGTCGCGAGAAGAGAGGGAAAACCGGTAACTGCTGCTATCATCGGCAGCAGCTGCCGTTGTTGATGTTGCTGCTGTTCTTGCTGCTGCTGCTGCTGCTGCTGGACGAAGTCGCGACCGTTAGATCATAATTGATATTTGTGGCAGGGCACGACGGAGACAATGTGTGGCAGCTCGGACAGCGTCCAATGCTAAGGACAAGGACCCTTTTCTTATGGCGCAGGCAATACAAAGCGCTCAATTTGCATAATGCTTTCAGCTAGCATTACGAAAAGGATTCACTTTCGAGGCGGTTGCTCTCGGGATGCGCCTGCATTTTTCACATGGTATGCTCAGCCTCGGGCGAAGGCCGATATGCGACTGGAGAGGGGAGGGGGACGGGGCTGAGACAGAGCAATGTCTTAGCATTTGATACGGTCGAATGACGATCCTCGGGGCGCAATTGTTGTTTGTCATTGTTTCTCAACGTTGGACATCGCACCTCATTCGAGTCCGCGTCCGCGTCCGTATCTGTGTCTGTGTCCGTGTCCGGCCCATAGGACACTCACTTCAAGCGGATAGCAACCCCTTCTGGGCAGTCGGCTCATTTGCATAAATACTCGTATCAACCAGGTAAAGATAAAGGTAAAAATACTGTTGTTGTTCAACCCCCCGTCTCGATCGCAAAGCAAAGCTGCGGATGCTATTAATAAAAACACAGAGAGACATCGAAATCAGAAATCCTTTTTGGGTTTCTGCTGTCCGTAGCACCGTCCCCTCCCCTTCTCCCCTACCATTCCAACTCCTTTACGCTCATCTTGCGCATTTCTACAGCAGCAACAATAACAACGGCGACCGAGGTCCATTAATTTGTCCACAATGCACGCAGCGCGCATCCTTTTTGACCAGGCCGCAGTCTCAGTCTCCGTCTCAGTCGCAGTCGCTGCCAGCGTCGTGAGAAACATTTGCGCCTGCGCCTGCACCCGCGTCTGATTGGAAAGCGCACAGCTGCCATTCCATTTGGAAAATCAACGGTGTTATTTTTGTGTGCGTTTTGTGGCATTTACATGCTCATTTTTTATGCAAATGGATTTCTGTAATATAGCCAGAGAGGCTCGCAGAGCGAGCGAGAGGTTGGGGAAGCACCATCAGACTCCCAAAAAGATACAACTGTCGAAATGCTTTAGCCAAAACCAAAAGCGAAGCCGCCAGCTTTTTTTTACATTTTGTTTTGTATTGTTTCTGGTTTTTGTATTTTTGTTTTTCGGGCGTGGGGGCTATAAATTTCTCATTCGTATCGCATTAATTACTACAATATTATCAACATCAACAGAAAAAACATAAAACAGCAATAACAACAAGCGGCAGCTGAGGCTGAGGCTGCGGCAGAGACAGCGAACGCATAGCGCAACGGCCATATTGGAAAAATGCAGAGATCAAGTGAAGTGACAGGCAGAGCGAGAGCGTGAGAGAGAGTGAGATGGAGGGGTTGAGCGATGGAAGGAGCTTTGCAAATAAAAAGCTTTGACAATATTAACAATGTTGCTTTACGTTGTGTTGCACACAGACGCAAACACACAGACACACATACACAGCGAATATATCGAGCGAGGGAGAGATAGAGAGAGAGAAGCCAAGAACACAACGTGGTGGGTGGATTGCTGTGGATCAATTGGACTCCATATGGATGCTAACACACGTGAACGCCATCCACTGCGCGCGCATCTACCGTGACTCAGTTATCCAGTCTGTATAGGATAGGGCATAACTGCTTGTTGCATCCTGCATCATGTGCTCGAGTTAACAGTTAGCGCTACTGTTATTTGTTTAATTGCCGTTACAATGCAATTTATTGCATTTACAGTTGAAGGATATAAATGGCGTTGTTGTTTCTTTCATGTCGCCCGTTTGAAATTGTAATTGAAGCACATATTGCTCAAGCTATTGACGAGCTTTTACTTGACTTTTATTTACGGTCTATGAGTCGACGCGGCGTTGGCGGGTTGGCAACGGCTGGCAACGGCTGGCAACGTTGTTGTTGAGTTAAGCTCGGACACTGATACGAATTCAGTTATTGAAAGAAGTCGGCAAAGAATAAATATATAAACTTGATGCTGTTGTCGACCTTGTGGCTTTTCGATATCAACTGAAAACCACTTTGAGCGTTCGATAAACTTGTAGCGCCAATTCACCGTGTATACATGTGGATGTCGAGATGTGGACTATAGGAGCAGAGAGGCAACAACAACAGCAGCAGCAGCAACAATAATAACAACAACAGCAGCAACAACAACAACAACATAAACTGACGACAAACGACAGTCGAAAGCGTACGACGTTGAATTGTGTTAACATGTTTCTTTCTTGTCTCGCTCAACATCGTTGCTGTTGTTGCTGTTGCTGTTGTTGTTGTTGCTGCAGGTAGACTGCGCAGGTGAACAGGTTTGTTTTTGTATCAAAATGTCCAAACGCTGTTGCACCTTTAATATTAATAATAACAATAAAAATGAGACGAGAGAAAAAAAAGCAAAACAAAACAAAGCAAAATAACAACAATAACAACAACAACAACGAGAAATGATGTGCAACCCAACGAAGCTCAGTTGCCCTTACAGAAGATCGCCAAGCAGTTACAGCAGAGCTTTCTTCATGACAAAACAACAGCTCCCTGCTCAACGTTGTGAGCTTTAAAGCTCTGCGTCAAATATTAATATAAAGCTGTTGACATACGTTTTCAGTGAGCATTTTAGTTCACTGAAGTTGTAATAATAAAACTGCTGATAAGAAATGCAATTTGAAAGCTTAAAGAGATTGAAAATCAAATAAAAACAGCTCAAAAGCTTTATAAAGATAAATGATATACAGTTACTGGAAAACGAATAGATCAATTTACTTGCAACATTACAAAGTGCCTGATGCAGCTGAGGTACCCTTAACTTTGATATTCAAATCAAAGTGCTTCATTTCCGACGCGGGTATGTGTGTGTGTGTGTGTGCTTGTGTGTGTGTGTGTGTGCTTGTGTGTGTGTGTGTTGTGACTTCAATAAACCCACTGAAATATTATCAATCGGGGTAGTTAGGGACTTTTGTCCCTAGTCCGCAAGACGCGAAGCAAAACAAATGCAATAAAAACATTTGAGACAGTCACTGTTTACTTTTGGCCATTTGCAGAGGGCAACAAAAGGTGTCAACAATCTGCTGACCAGCACTGTACACACACACACACACACACAAGCACACACACATGACTAAAATGTCATATTAAAACAAAATAAAAATTGAATAAAAATGGGGGAAAAAATAAACGAAATACCAAGCAGAAATATGTTTTGCAGCTCGGAAATTTAATATGATCACTAAAGTGAAAGTAACTAAATAAATGAGGTGTGCCAGCCTGACAGTGTGTCTGGCGTGTCTGTCTATGTGTGTGTGTGTGTGTATAACTCAGTATGTGAACTTGTGTGCGCGTGACCGCGAACGCCCCACAAGGAAGGCTATCGTGAAGGGCATCCTTATATATGGAAATTTTTATAAAATACAATTCGTTTTAAGCACAATTTTCTGTGATTTCCGCATGATAAATGCAAAATACACTGTACTGCACTGTGCTACACGGTTGAGTAAGGCGAACACAGATATTTGCTAACAGTTATTGTCAGCTAACTGTTACTGCGCCTTAGATCTTTGTTAACATTGTAATCTGCTTGAAACGGAGCTTTTCAATGCACTTCGATGCTGTAGAAGCTTTTGAATTGTAATCCCTTGCTAAGCTTTCACTATGAGAAGTTGTGTTAACATAATAATCAGCTTAAAGCTGAGCTTTTCAATGCACTTCGATGCTGAAGAAGCTTTTGAATTGTAATCGCCTTGCTAAGCTTTCACTATGAGGAGTTCTGTTAACATAATAATCAGCTTAAAGCTGAGCTTTTCAATGCACTTCGATGCTGTAGAAGCTTTTGAATTGTAATCGCCTTGCTAAACTTTTACTATGAGAAGTTTTAGACTAGCAAATTGAATATTTTTTGTAAAACTTTGGAGCGCAATTGACGGTCCTCCCATTTGCCGTCTCTTATGGTCAGCTCCCATAAAAATCAGCTTAAACAAATGGCAAATGATGGATATTAAGATACATATTCCCACATTTGAGTGTTGCACAATACGGTTTCAAATAAAAGTGCATAAACCGTAAAGTCGTTTTATGGCGCCTGAGCAATAAATATATCTCTGTGTGTGTGAGTGTGTGTGTGTGTGTGTGTGTGGAAATGTACATTGCAATGCACTTAACCGAATAATGTGGGCAATAAACGGTTATAAAAAATCGTCGCTTTAGGCGGCCAACGAACGTCGAAGCTTTCGTCATAGTGCCTTGACATTTCATCAAAAGCTTTGCCAAAGCTCCACGCTCAATCCCAGATCGATCGAGAGAGAGACAGAGATAGCGAGCTTTACTCTTGCTGCGCAGTGTAGTCGTCGTAAGCGGCTTAAGGGATCCGGGACATGTGCTGACAGGCACTGGGGAAAGGATGTTAAAAGTCAACCTTAAAAGCGACTCAACAGCAACAACAACAACAACAACAACAGCAACAGCAACAACAGCAACAACAACAAGCAAAGGTCAAAACTGACTGATGCACGCAGACGGACAATTGATACGTGCAACATGCAGCTTAAGGTAAGCTCCAGTAACGAGTAGCAGTGCACAACTGCCAAATACCCTATATTTTGGAGTAAGTATTGAAGAAGTTTGAGCTTTACAGGGTATACAGCAACAGCAAGATACCCAATATATACCACCTACTTGGCTACTGTCCTACTGTCCAGGGTATAAAGCACCAACAACATACCTAATATATAACATCTGCTTAGCTTAACAGTTTACTTAGCTTTACAGGGTATCTTGAAATAGCAAAGTGGCAAATTTTGAAATTGTAAGACAATTGCAACTTTCTGTCAACTGGGGTCTTTCAAGGCTTTAAAGGGTATCAATGGGTGCAATCGATAATAATTAATATGAGTTTTACAGGGTATCTGTGTGCAAGAATCTCTCGAATTCGACTCGAGTTCAATCAAAATATTGTGACTTGAGTTGTGTGTCGTCATTTGGTGGCAGCACACCACTGCCTATTTCAGTAGTAACAATTTACAGGGTATCAAAATTAGGAAAAGACAATAGAAGAAGTGTCGCAAAGAAGCTGCAGCTGAAGCCTCAGCCATATATCAAAGAAGGCAGAAAGCAACTGTACAACATGCAACAGTAACGCAGCACGCAAAGCCGATTGGAAGGGGGCAGCCAATGGTCAATGTGGCACGTTTGTTAGAATGCAACAGACGGCAACAGACGGCAGCAGGCAGCAGGCAACAGGCAACAGACCAACTTGCAACGGGCAATGCCATCAATGCCGTCTTGGGGTTTCATCTTCTTCTATTGCTGCTTCTTTAGACGTCTTCTCCTTCTGCCGCTTCTTCTTCTTCTTCATCTTCTGCTTCTTGTGTCTTCAGCGCGTTGGTCAAACAGCATGCCACACGTCAGAGGCGTCCATCGTGTCCAGGGTGTCCATGGCGTCCACTGCATCCAAGGCGTCCAAGGCGTCCAAGGCGGAAACGCAATTTTGTCGTTATTTATGGACCTTGGCGTGCATGCAACATGCATGAAGCTGCGGCCTGTTGCTGCCTCCGCTATAACAGGATGGCCATCGACGTTGCAGCATTAGAAGTAGCTGAAGTCGCAGAAGCTGCCCCTGCCCCAGCGGCTGCCCCAGCTGCTGCCATTGCCGTTGCCGTTGCTGTTGCCGTTGCTGCGGCATGCAGATTCAGCTGGCGATGACTTAGTTGGTTGGTGTTGCCTGCCACATGAGGCAACTGGGCAACTGGGCAACTGGCAGCACCTTGCTCGAGGTGCCTTGCCACAGAGTTGCCGCATTGCCACATTGCCGCATTGGCGTCGTAACGGTTCTCTATTAGATTAATTTATATTCAAATTTTTATTACTCGCGCATACCAAAAGCTCGACGATGATGACGACGACGACGATGACGACGACGACGCTGCTCCAAAATGAATTGCCAGGCAACGGCGTGGCCAGGCGACTCAATGCGAGGCTGTGGCACATCCGCGTGGAGGCTGCAACTGCAGCAACGGCTCAGACTGCGACTGCGACTGCGACTGCGACTCTCTTTAGCTGTGTATTATTAGCAATCTCGCCTACTTGCAGATTCGATGCACGCCAAATGCTGCAGTTTGGTTGCTGTTGTTGTTGCTGTTGTTGCTGCTGTTGTTGTTGCAATAACGTATAGTAGAAACAGTTACAACGGAAGCTGTCATTCCCCTGGGAATGGGGACTGAGGATTGCCTGGCGATTGCACTTGGCCCACGAATCTGCGCTGGCGTTCTTCTTGTTGCTGTTGTTGTTGTTGTTGCTGTTGCTGTTGCTGTTGTTGTTGTTGCTGTTGCCTGTTGCCTGTTGGTTGTTGCTTGTTGCTTGCTGCTCTTGTTAGTGTCTGTTGCCTATCGCAATAATTAACAGTAAAAAAACGGTCAGCGGTTAATTCAAATGCATGAGAAATGCAAATGACCAAACATTTTAGCCAAAAGGACGCGTCCGCGTCCACAGCTGTTAACCAGGCCAATGGAGATGTTGGCCTGATACGACGGGCGCTCTCCACTCAACTGCGGCCCAAGATGTGCGACAATTAGCCAAGATCGACGATAAGATGATGACTTCCTCGGCTGCAAGTCATAAACCTGCACTGAAGATTCTTCCAAGATTGTGGATTGTGGATTGTGTTTAGCAGGGGAACTAATAGAAATCGAATACTATCGAATGCTAATCGATAACTGAGCTCTAGCTGAGCTACGTTATCTCATTTCTACGACGTGGGAAGACAACTTAAATCAATCGAATTCCTTGGATACTCCGCTTCCTTCGGAAAATTTCCACTATATGCAATCCCTATTAAACTTAGTAACTTTACTTTTAGTAATTAACAGTTTATAGTTTAACAATTGTCTACATAATAGTTGGTATATCATCTCCATCCCATCTTCCTGAATCGAATAGTGTATCCTACCTTACTTTTTCCCAACTCTATCCATCCTAACCGTATCCAAGTCATTGCTCACTTAAGTGATCCAATTGAACAAACGCTTGTAAGAGTAATAAATGCTCGAGAGGATGCTTAAGGTAGAAAGATATCTCAGTTGAACACATCTACTTCACTAGTAACTTAGCTAGGTCCTCGGGGAGATGCCTCGGAAGCAAAACATGCTTCTTCCTGGACTACTTTTAGCCCGATAAGGTGAAAGGGATCTTAGAGGATCACTGACCTAACTCTCGCAATTTCCTTTCTTTCCTTTCTGGTGTACCCCTACCCGAAGTAAATGGTATGCGCTACTCACCCTTGCAAATGCTCCTCGACGTCGGCCACAATGTAGACGGGCTGTCCGGTGGCGCTGGTGGCTGTGGCATATGGAAGACCCGCCTGGACAACTACCTGACCGTCGGACACGAGACTACTGATGTCGCTGCCGGAGTAGATCTCGAGTCCCTTCTGGTCGCTGGTGGAGTAGATGACCGTCTTGCTGCCATCGTTGTAGATCAGGTCGATGTGCTTGTCCGGCTGATAGAGTTCGGGGTCAAGCTTCTGTGGCACTGCCGCCAAATGTGGCAGCTGTTTGACATTCACGTTCACGCCATTGGGATCGGATGTGGTGTATATGATGGATCCGCCGCCAGCGGCCGCATGTTTCTTGTGATCCTCATAGATCTCCGCCTCGGTTTTGATCACATTGTCGTTGCCATAGTGAAGGACGGAGGCATCGAGGGGCAGGGGGAGGTCTGGTACACTCCCTGGTGTTCGTTGTTCATCTTCTGGGCCTGATTGTACATCGCGGTGGCGACGGCATTATCGTTGGGCATCAGCTTCGAGGGATCGCTGACGATGCGCGTGAGAATGTGCTCACCAGCCTCATTTCTGGACAGGATGTGATGCTCCCCGTTGATGATCTCCCTCGAGATGATCTGTTGCTGCTCCCCATTGGGCCCCACCACCCGGATGATTTGATTCTCATCGAATTCGATCTTCGCCAGCGGTTGATGCTCCTGCTGCGTCTGCTGCGGTGGCGCCGCCAAGTGCTGGCTCCCCATCTGTGCCGCTATCCGGGCATCTATCACCTGGCCATCGTCATGGCCGCCATTTGAGCCTTGGCCGCCACCACCGCCGCCTCCTCCATCTGGCGGCATCACCACCTTGGGCGTCTCGTATATGAACACCGCCTCCTTGTCGTACAGCTTCGACGAATCTGTGTGCAAATCCAAAACGTTCACGTTCGTCATCGTCGCCAGCTCCGGCTGCGGACTGTCCGGGGAGCGGTGCATTGTGGTTAAGAGCGGCACACCGTTTTGGCCCAATGGGGAGCTGTTGCTGCTGGCCACAATATTGGCGCCCTGCTGTATTGGGGACAGTGAGGCGTCGCTCAGATGGCCACCGACTCCTCCAATGCCCACAACGCCCACGCCTACGCCGAGACGATGCGTATGCGTGTGTGGATGTGGATGCAGCGAGTGTGTGTGCTGATGATTGTGGGCGTGTCCGTGCGAATGGGCGTGCGAGTGGGCGTGTCCGGACAGCGATAGTTCGTTAGACGTTATCACGCTCGTTGTCGCGGTGGATGTGGACATTATACGCTAAACTGTTTCCCACCTGGCTGGGAATCGATTCAGGGATTACTTGAGCAGCTAATCGGCCAAATGCTTGGAAGACTTCTGATTCTGCACGCTTGGCGAAGGCATTCGTGAAAGCTTCTCTAGTTCGAGTGGATGATCTTGTTGTTGTTGTTGTTGTTGTTGTTATTATTACTGTTGCTGTTGTTGTTGTTGTTGTTGTTGTTGTTGTTGCTGGCAAGCCTTTGTTGCTGTTGTTGTTATGGTTATTGTTGTTACGAGTATATACACATTATTAATATCACTATCACGTTTTGAATAAAGGCACTTGTAGTTGCTGTTGTCGTTGTTTTCGTTGTTGTTGTTGCTGTTGCAGTTGTGCTGTTGCAGTTGTAGATGCGCTTGTTGTTGTTGTCGTTTCAATATTGCATTTGTATGGCACTAAGGAACTTGGGTAACCAAACAAGTAGCCCCTGTTTTGTTGTTGTTGTTGTTGTCGTTGTCGTTGTCGTTGTAATTAGCTGAAACAAAACAAGTTTTAACAAATTGATTAATTCGATTTTAATTACTTTCATTTCACTAATCTAACCGTTAAACGTTCCCCTCCGTCTGCGATCAACTGAACAGATAGGAACTCTTAACTTTGAAAGCCATCAAAACAAAATCATTTATCAGCTTTGTAAGGGTGACTATAAAACTTAAGCAGTTGAAGTTAGACTGACAGTCTACAGCCAATTAAATGAATGCCAAATAAATGGGTCATTCTAAAAGATACGGCAACGTTGAACAAGGGAAGCGATCAATTCACAAATCACTTTTAAGCTCAACAATAACGCGATTCTTACAACACTTTCTAAACGTAAGCTGTGAATGATTCTTCAAATTGTTACTACAATCAATTGAATAATGAATTATGTCTATTTCGTCTCGGCTGTTGATGCTGCTTGAGAATATATATACTTTTTAGGGTCTGCCACGCTTCCTTCTGCCTGTAACGCACATTTCAGCTTTCGTCAAACTTAGAAGACTATGTACTCCTTAAGTACAGAGTCTAAAAATTTGCTCTCCACTATAGTTTGCATCGTAGCAACAATGAATAATTCAATTTAGGAACACAAAGTTATACAGCAACTTCTAGCCCAACAACACTCCTAACACTTTCAAGCCCAATCGCATTGCCAACACGTCTCCAACCCCGCGATTCGCCGCTCTCCATCAGCTGAGTCGTGCCTCCAGCAAGAAAGAAGATAAGCAGAATATGGAACGTGGAATGCGGAATGCAAAACGTGGAACGTGGAACGTGTAGAGTGGAACGAGACTAAACATCAGCGGGTTCCCCTCCATGAACCGATGAGCTGATGAGCCACTGAGTTATTGTTGTTGTTGTTGTTGTTGTTCATTTGAACGATTTGCAAGCACACAAACAGACGGAACAATAATGCAAACAAACATAAACAAAAACAGAAACAGAAACAGAAACTGAAACACAAAAAGAGACAGAGCGAGACGCTTAGGCAGAGAATGGGGGGCAAGGAGGCGGGACCAGGCGGATAGACGGACGGACGAAAGGTGGGAGAGAGACACAGAGGCACAGAGGTACGAACAGAAGGGGGCAAACAACAAAAGTTGCACACGTGCCCGTCGAACTAGTTTGACTCCTTCGCAAATGTCAAACGTGTAACTGCATAACTCATCACATCAACAACAACCAAGTCAACGGCAACGGCAGCGGCAGCGGCAGCGGCAGCGGCAACGGCAACAGGTGGAAAGAAGCGACGACGGCGTCGAGCAGACAGCTGAGTGACGCTGGCAGCGCTGTCAACGTCGCTGCCAACCGCGTTGTGCCTTATTTGTGTTTTGATTTATTTTGGTTTGTTTTCTTTTCTTTTGTTTCGTTCCGTTCCGTTTTGTTTTGTTTTGTTTTATTCTGTTTTATTTGCAGCAACAACGCTTTGCTTGGCAATTAGGCATAGGTCCCGTTAATCGATTCCTGCATTCATGATCCACACGATCCACAACGTTCGGTCGATCGATCAGCTGGAATAGTCCAGTTTCAAATTCAGTTTCAGTTTCAATTTCAATTTTCCAGTTTGCAGTTGAGCATCGCTTAACAAACAAAACATGTTTACTTTTTTTTTGAGGGATTTTGTAAAGTGAACCGAAACAAACAAGACAACAACTACAAGAAAAAAAGTGGCAACAACTTGTTGTTGTTGTTGTTGTTGTGTATTTAGAACAGGTACCGGTAGTCGGTAGTCGGCCGTCTGTTGTCTGCTGCCGATAGTCCGGTACCAGGCCCAAACAACAACAACGAGTCGCCAATCCTTGACCTAATCCAGAAGTTGCTGATGCTGACTTTCTGGTTCTCCAGCTCTCAACTCAGCTAAACTCAGCTCAGCCTGCCCCCGAACCAGGTTCACATTCAGGTGGCACGTCCACTGCCAGTTATTGTTTGATAAAACGCCACCAAAAACTGCTGCTCCCGCTGCCGCAGCTGCCGTTGCTGATGTTGTTGTTGCTGCTGTTGTTGTGGTTGTTGTGGTTGCTGTTGCTGTTGTTGCTACCCGTCGCAAAGTTCATGCGGCTGAGAGTCAAGTCTGTTGGGGATGTGGATAAACTTGTTTTGTCAGTGAACCGGCTCGAGTTCGAGTAGTGTCAGAGTAAGACTCAGTCTGAAGATCGAGTCTGCCCGTCTGCCCGTCTCCCGTCCCCGCACCCGTCACCCACCTACCCCTCTCGCCCAGTGACCGCCTCTGCTCCTCGTGCGTTGCCATTGTTGGTTCCGTTAGTAGGTGAGGTCAGTGTCATGTGGCGCGCTTATAGACTAGTTTTTTATTTTTGTTTTTATTTATTTTTTTTTTTGGCACTCAATGCACACACAACTTTAGATAGGAGACAGGGGCAGGAGCAGGGTAAGCTTGGGTATTTGTGCAAACCGGCCAATCAATATTAATGAGCCACTGAGCGGCACGTGGCCCGTTGTCAGTCACCTAATGCGATTAGATGCCCTTCCGGTGGGATTGGCGAAACATGACGAAAATTGTAGAAATTGCTTAGAAAGTTGTCGAGCAATTAGAAAACAATTAAAACGACAGCGATTTGGGCCGAGCTGCTGACTTGGCCAATTTAGTGCTTGCTACGAAATGGGGTCAACAAGACATTCTATGGACCAAAGCTCGAACGTTGCATGAAAGCTTAAGGACTAAATTATATTATAATGCTATTAGAAAGATTAATTATTTAAATTAAATTATCACAATTTCTTAATTATTTAATTTTTTATTTAAAATATATCAAAAATATAAGCAAATTATGTTTTTTAATGTGTGTGTCAAATAAATATACAAATAAACCTCAGTCTACTCAGTTAGTTTAACTGTTCTTTTCATTTGCAAAAGCTCTTTTCGCCAAAGCTCAACTGATTCGCAGAAAGCTGCACCTATTTCTAAGTGAGTGCATCGCTGTATTTGAGCAATGTTCGATTAAAGGGAAGTTATAGATATTGGAATGAGTTTTAGAAAGATTACAACAATATGACATTTGGAGAAGAAGAACATTACAATATGATATTTGTAGAAGCTTTTCCCTTATACGATATTTATAGAAGCTTTTCTCTTAGCTGCCATTCCCTCATTTATACAATTTGGAAGACCGATCTGTGGAACTTCAAACCTATCTTTCCCTAAGAATAAACAAAATAATCAATTCAAAGAAATGTTTTTTTTTTTAAATCCCATCAAGATTTGACTTAATTTAATCCATACAGACATTTGATAGACCTGATACATACATGCAAACATATACATACATATGTACACTTGCATTTGTATTTGTAGATGTATGTGTGCGTGTATAAGCACCCTGAAGAGCGTTACCAGAAAAATAAAAAGGAAAAGAAAGAAATGTACGAACCTAACCCTAAGCCATCGGTCAAAGCCGGGCATCGATAGCTACACATAAAGTCAAAACCCAAAGATGGAGAGATGGAGAGACGCAGAGACTGAGAGCCAAGAAGGTAAGAAAACGCAGAAAAGAAAAGAAAAACAATAAACGTTAACACGAACACGAAAAAAAATAACTCTCTCACGAAGTAAACCCCCCGCATCCCCTTTGGCGCGCTGCCTTTTGTGTGGGTTAAGTGTGCCCCGACTGTATACATATGTATACATATATATGTATATACGTGTGTGTGTGTGTATCTGTATGGCTGACGTACACATGTGAGTGCTATTGTATGCCTGCATGCATGCATGTGTGTGTGTGTGTGTTGCGTAGTGGCTAACGCAAGACAACGACGACGACGAAGACGACGACGACGACGACGACGTATACGATGTTCATTTTACTGTACCATAATCGCAGCCCCAAATTGATCACCATCATCAATGTGCGGACCACTAACAAAAAGTATAAAGAATAATACATAATACAAAATAAAAGAGAAACAACAACAGCGCTAAAGCCGAAGTCAACGAAGTCGAAGCCAAAACGATACAAGAAGCCACGAGAAAACGTAATCAAAAAAACATAACAGCAACAACGTCGATTTTCGAACAAGCCGACTGAGACGCTGGCAGCGAACAGCGTGCAGCAAGCAGAGAGCAGACAGCAGAGAGCAGACAGCAGAGAGCAGTGAGCAGCGAGCAGCGAGCATCGAGCAGCGGGCACAAGTGAAGTCGTGCATACAGAGACAACACCTTTTGATCCCTTTTCGCTCTCACTCTGTGTTCGAGCGCAGCGTTTGGCACTCGCTCTTCGGCACTCTCCCACTATCGTTCCCTCTCTGTCGCACGCTCTAACAAAGTAAGTGGCTGCTGCGTATTGTTACCTATTACCATCGCGGCTGCGACGTTGGCAGCGAGAAAAATTGTCTGCGCACCTTACAGGGTGCTTTATATTTGGCTTTTATTGATGTCGCTCTCGCTGTTGCTACCGCTATTGCTGTCGCTGTTGCTGTCGCTGTTGTCTTAAGCCTGGCTTAGAGCTGTTGTGCCAGTGGTGCATTTTATGCATTTATAATTACTTCTCTGTAGTTGTACTTACATATTTATATATGCAGCTGTGTGCCTGCCAGGTAAAAACGTTTGTATATGTAGATGGACGGATATTGGATGGATATTGGCACTACAATTCGTAAGGATCTCTCTATGGCACACTATCACTTGGAGGTCTGGAGGACTGGAGGAGGCTGGAAGGCATGCACGAATCCAAAAAAAACGTAACCGTAACCGTAACCGTAAACGTAACCGCTAACGTCAGCGTAAACTTTAACGTTAACGTTAACGTAACGTAGCCCGACTGCTTTAGCTTGCTGACTTCAGAGTGCTACGATTGTTGTTGTTGTTGTTGCTGGTGGGTGCACCTTTCGCCACTTTTAATACTGCGGCTGCTGCTGCTGCTGCTGAAGTTGCCGTTGTTGTTGCTGTTTCTCTTGCTGTTATTGCTGTTGTGGTATGCGTCTTGGCTCAAAGCCTGGCTGCGGGCTTTGTGCTTTGGGGCTTTCGCGCTTCTAATGCGCAGCTCCTTGGCCAGTTTGTCGACTGAATTGAGCTCTTACTGCTGCCGTTGTTATTGTTGCTCTTGTTGCTGTTGCTGTTGCTGCTGTTGTGGCTGTTGTGGCTGTTTGCGGGCGGCTGTGCATTTTGGATACACAAACAGACACGCACACAAACACATGTACTCGCTATACTGACACAAACTGACAACTCACACCATTAACATTTGATTTGCGTATTTTGCATAAAACTTTTTAATTGCCACGACGAACACGAAACACGGCTGCGTAGCATGCGGGGGCGGCGCTGGCGGTGACGGATACGCGGTTCATCTGCGTCTTTTTGTTGTAATTGTGGTGGTTGCTGCTGTTGTTGCTGTTGCTGTTGCTGTTGCTGCTGCTCTTGTTGTTTTCGTTGCTGTTTTTGCTTTTGCACTTCAGTTAACAGTTTATACATTTTTCATTGTGCTGCGCGCCTTTTTCTTGTTGCTTAGTATTTTAGTATTTTAAGTATTTTTATCTGAATACTTTTACGCGCTTTTTTTGCTCGTTGAGCGATGCGCGTTGTTTTTGTTGTTGTTCTTCGCTTTTGCTTTGTTATTAATCACTATTTTTATTTTGAATTTAATTTCTGTTGCTGTTGTTGTTGCTGTTGGTGTTGCCGTTGCTGTTGCTCAGCTTTGATGGCGTCTCGTTTTGGCTCACACAAGCATACGCGCTCAAGCACACATACACAGACAGCAGGCCCGACACATGCATACATCAACTCACATACACGCATAGAGCAAAGCCACTACACTCACACACACACGCACACAAACATACACAAGCACACGCGAAGCAAACGCGAACGCAAACGCAAACGAATTCTTTTTCTTTTTTCTTTTTTTATTTTTTTTTGTGGCGTAAATTTATGTATTTATATTTCTTCTTTTTCCTTCACTTAAATTTCATTATATTTCCACAGTTTCAGACGTTTTCCCTTTGCGTTGTTTCGGAATTTTTGTTAATAATATTTGCGTTTTAATGTACGTTTTGAAGAGCCAAAGCAAAAAAGTGTAACTCGCCTGCACGAAAGGTACGAAAAACTTGTCGCGGATGAACGTTGAGCTCGGCTATAATGCCCAAAGAGTCAATTGGAGATTGTTCAACTGTTGAATGTGGCTGTGTTGCTGTTGTTGCTGCTGCTCAGTCGCGGCTGCTGCTCAGTCACCGAAGCCGTCGACGTCGTCGACGCAGCGTCTCTTTGATTGTATGTGTGGGCAAGGTGCTGTAGCTGTCGCTATTTGTGTGCACAGTACAGGTGAGTGTCTGTGTGAGAGAGTGTGCCTGTTGCTCGATTATTATTGCTTTTTATGGTTTCATCTCTTTCGTAACTGATATTGAGCGAGCTCTCCGTCGCCGTTACCGTTGCCGTCGCTGTCGCTGTCGCCGTCACAGCAGGCGCAGAGGTCGCAGCGGCAGTGTGGCAGAGCGAACAAAACTCAAATTCATCGAATTGATGATGGTGTCTCTACACTGGCAACACAGACACGCATACAGGTAGAAGTCGAAGCTATGTACGTCCGTCCGTTACTACATTTGTCCCTGCGCCTCGCCTGATGGCTGTCTGACTGTGTGTGCGTGCACCTGCATAACTCTGGCAGCAGCAGAGTCTCAGGTACGTATTGTGTGCACATTAGACAAGAACAACAAAAGACTTAGGCAACGAACTCTTTCAAAATTGGTTCGAAACTTGACTAACTTGACTAACCTCAACTAAGCAATTGCAAATATACATAATATTCTCATGGAGAACCTTAGCGAACTCAAAATTCGGTAGTATTTAAAAGAATCTTTGCATGTGGTTTACTCCACTAAGCTGAACCGCCCCTGGTTTTTGCACTTTTGTAGCTTTCAGGTTCATTTTGTGGCGTGCATTCATTTTCGAACTTTCAAACATTCGAACACGCCGTCGTCGTCGTCGTCGTCGCTGTCGTATGGGATTTTTTGTTTTGCTTGTTGCTTTTGTTGCTGCTGCGACAACTACGGTTGCTGCGACTGCGACTGCTATTGTGGCAGCTACTGCTTGGCTTACAGAGCTAGCGCGCGTTGTGAAAGTGGTAGTGCACTTGGGCATCAGGTAGAGGCGAACGTAGAGAGAGAGTCGAGGGTAGCTCACATGTGTATATACCAAGAGTCAATCACAAACACACACACACACACACACTCACGCACACAAGCTTGCAGACATATACAAGTACAATAGATATGCATGTATCACAAATGAATGCCATGTAGCCGTCGTCACAGACTCCGACGCCGCCTTACTACAACAGCAGCAGCAGCAGCAGCAGCAACAGCATCGACTGCGGCCGCAGCAGCGGCATCAAAATCAACGCTTTGTCGTGTGGACGGTACCGACTGTTTACTCAGTGTGCTTTTTGCCGAGGTTTTTGTCAGGCCATATACAGGGTGTTCCACGTGGAGCGCACCTTTAATTAATACGAACGACTATGTAATAATGCAATAATTGATTAATAAATGATTGTTGTTTAACATTTGTCATATAATTTCAGTTTTACTTTCATGTTTTGTTTATTGTAGCAATATATTAAATTTTTTAAAACTAAATGTATGCTTAGTTTAAACATGGTTTTGTATTCATTTTGAAATTGTTGTATGTTTAAATTTGTTTATAATAAATTTATTTGTTTTTAACTGGTCGAAACTTTTCACTAATACTTTTCTTTTTGCGATTACATTTACATTTATGTAAGTATGTATGTATTACATATGCAATTATATGTTACATATATGTTTGTAAGTATATATATATGTGTGTCTGTGAGTGTGTGCGTGTGTGTACCTAAATATTTAAATATAGTTAATCTTTTTAAAATGTACTTAGATATTTTGTTCTTTGTTTGGTTTTATTTAAAAAGTTTTTTGTTTTTTCTTTTTTATTTATTTCTTCTGCAAAGTAGAAAAATTAAATAAAACATATACAAAACAAACAATTTGTTCTTGTTTGTGTTATTTGTTCATTGTTGTAGCCTAAAAAGAAGTTAAAAAATAACAATGGAAAATAACAATTGTGTTAAAGAACACGATAACTCGTTTATCGTTATAGTTATCGTTACCGTTATCGATATTCGTTATCTAATGCAAGAGGTTGTCGAATTTTCAATTCCAAGTAGCAGCCTGAGTGACGTAAATTCAATGATCTTGGGATATTTGCAATGGTATCTTTGGTATTTTGGTACTTTGGTATTTTTTAGAGGCACTCTTGTGCACACTTTCAACTGAAACTAAGCTACATATGCTATAAGACAGGGGTGAGAGGGTTGATTAGCGGAAGACGCTTTTAACGCTATCAATGCTCTTTTTACTGTTAATACACACTCTCTCTCTCTATCTCTCTCTTTCCGCTTGTATGTATGCGTCTGTGTATGTGTGTGTATCTGTGTGTGTATTAAGTACAAATGCATTAAAACTAGGCACACCAACTAGCTAATAGCTACTGAAAGCATTATCTGCTTCAACTGAGGTAACTCATTTCTGATCGAACTTTAAATTTTAATTCAAATTTGTGCTTAAAAATATTGTGCCTCAATTCTAACTCAATTCTCGTACTTCCCCTTTTAGTCACCTGTTAAAACTCATGTTAACTTTTGCATGATTCTTTTTTATTTTGTTTTTTTTTTTTTCATTTTTGTTGTAGTTGCTTTGTTTTAAGTTAAGTTAATTCGACAACGTTTGCTAAAAATGTTTAATTAAAAGATACACAATTTGTTGCAGTTGTATTAACGCTTCACACTCTTGCAGGATGAGATTTGGGGCTTCTGTTTTCATCTTTCAAGCAAAACCCCACACAACGGACTATCTTAATATCGTTAACAGTTCTGCAAGGGTATATTATAGTCGGCTTTGCCGAAATGCGTCGTCTTCTTCGTTTTGTATTGTTAATACTGTTCGAATACAAAAAAGGTTGCGCGTCTCAGCGTGCGATGTCAAGGGGGGTACATAATGTATGGTAGGGCCTAAGATATCAATCTTGATAGGTCCAGCCCATAGTTGCAGGGGTGTGTGTGGGTGGTTGTAAGTGTATGTGTGAGTGGATAGTAAACGCAACTGCTTAGTTTGTGATACATATACGTATACATCCATTTATATATATATATATACATATATATATATATATATATACATATATATATATATATATATACATATATATATATATATATATACATACATATATAAGATATACCTCTTGCGGAGTTGGCAGTGATATTGCGAATCGTTTCGTTTGTTTTCATTTGATTTTGTTTCTTTCTTGTTTACCGATTTATCGAAATCAATGCGTTATCGAAATAAAATACTTAGTATGTTGGTACGCTTTGGTATTTTTTCCCGTTAAGATTGAATATTAGAACATTTGCTATGACATTGTTATTATAAATGATTTACGTTTTAAAACAATGGTACAGTAAGTATGTGTAATGTTTATTTGTAGCGTTAAATACTCTATAAACATTCGACACAATCCAAAATTGTCTTGCGTTCGAGTTCGTAGTAAATATTTCTATTTGTGTTATCTCAAAACTAACGACTTTCCATCGCACTCGGCTCTAAATTTCTAAACTTGTATTATTCATTTATTGTTTTGGTATTATATTTTTGTTGTTGTATTTGTATGTACAGAATGCTTCGATGTCGCTATCCATATATAATATATGTATATATGTATTCATAACGTATTGTATTTGTATGATCTAAAACGTTTTCAAAACTAATTAATTTACATACAAGTACAAGTATAAATGTAAGTAATACGTTTAAAAATGTTGCTTATTTTCATTTCTTTTTTTTTTTGGTTTTTTGTATTTTTTAGATTGGTTTTTGGAAAAAGTATTTGCGTTTAAATTTGTTCTTTTTTTCAATTTGATTAATACGTCTTAGAATAACAATTATTACAATGTATGCTAATTGTTTTCTTTGTGTGTGTATGTGTAGGTGTGTGTGTGTGATTTCTTCTCCCATTGTGGGAGGTTCTATGTTGAGAACCAGTTCCAGATAATACACAATACAATTTAACCTTTAGACTTCCTAAAAATGCTGCTCTGAATTAATTGTATTATCAACTATATCCTTCCAATTCTGCATAGCACATTGCGCTTAAGCTTCTCTTTTCCTCTCTCTCACTATCTCTTTCTTATTTTTTTGTTTTTTTTTTCTTTTTTGTTAACAACTAATTTTATAAATTGCCTAGTTTTGTTTGGTTTGTTAACGACTAGAACATTGTAAAGAAGGAATCGGTTTCACATAATTCAATATATACATATATAGATGTATTTTATCGTCTAAATGGGTTGTGTCCTGTTCTTGTTGTTGTAGTTGTTGTTGTTATTATTATTGTGGCTACCACAACATTTGCCGTTAGCTGTCTTTTTTCACGTTTTGGTACTGCACACGCCAAATGGAATAGATCTATTTAGTTAGTATGACATATTGCTTTGTTAACTGCAGCATCGGCTGTTTGTGGCTGCTTTACCAGCTGTAGCAACGTTCAAGGACAACCAAAGAATACTAAATTTAAACGAGAAAACAACAACAAAATCAACACAGCACATTACATAACATAACATCTAAGTGGGGCTATCCGCAGTGGAGCCGGCATTCGAATTGTCTTGCATTTGAGCGAGTGTCTTGAACTTTTGCGAGTTTAGGAATCTGTGAAAAGAAAAGAATATAAATTCTCTCATTTTTCTCTTTTTCTCTCTCTCTCTCTCTTTCTCTATATATCTCCCTTCATAATCCAATTCTTACCTGGGATATGAGTCTCTGTGCATCAGCGTATAGATCTGAATTTGAGCTTCGTCGAAGGTGTGATTCGTCGGCTTGATCATGTTTCGATTAACGATTTCGCGCACTCGTGAGTCTAACGATACTTCGCGTGGCGAAAGTATCGATATATAATCCTCGTATATCAGACGCGCTTTCTCCTCGACCACCTCGGCGCTGTTCTCCTTCTTAAGATCCTCGCAGGCCAACCAAAACAAAATGTTCTCCTCGCTGAATTCACTACGCAGAAAGTCTCGGAATACTTTTCGCCCATCTGGAAAATCACATTCAGCACATTCAGCAAATCTTTTCAGCATTTTATCGTTTCAATTCGTAACTTACTCGAATTCTTCATTAATTTGTCAAAGCTTTTGCCCCAACTACGTATTTCTTCTAATGTGGGTCTGCAAATTCGCAAAATGCTATTAAGTATTGCCATAAATATTGAAATTATTTCGAAACTTACTGATCGCCTTCTAGGAATTCGGCGCTAACGAGATCACGTTTGGTGGGGGCATTTTCATCGGCGTTCTTAATGGCAAGACTGTAATGTTAGGAGATTAGAGAAAACATTATTAATATTCCTTGCAGATCATTTTGTAGAGTTTATTTTATGCGATGTGTATAAATATATATTTATGTAGTAAACTCAAAAGGGAACCAAATATGATTTATCAAAGGTAAACATTTAAAAATATAAATCAGAACAAGAAAGCTTCCTTATATAATCAATTTCGTTTATAAATCGTTAAATTCACTGTAATTCTCTACCCTCAATGATGGGCTTGATTGCCCACATTAAAAAGGAATGCAGCTAGGCTTAAAGCTGCGCTCAAATGTTCAATCCTGCTTTGGAAGCCCTTAAGCTCAGTTATCAGTGTTATGTGTAAGATAAGAAAACGATTGGACAGAAGCTTATACAATAAATACGTGTGTCCAGCAGGAGGAATGCCATCATAACAGTTAGCGGTGAAAATGTGGTTCACTCTAAACCGACCACACGTTATCTACGAATAGATTTGGCTACCTAGTATCAGGTAAGCATTACATGCACCGCTACGTAGAGCTCGTCAAAGTTTCTTATCAGTTTGCCAATAACATACGCATGTATGCATGTATGTAAGTATGTGTGGTTATTTGTGAATTAAATGTACTCAGATGATTAAATGTGTAGGGAATAGGGAACAACTAAGCACACAAAGGCGCGGAAGAATGATTAGGCACCTAACACACAACCAAGGACAGCTTTCATTTTCATTCACGAAAACTTGCAGACTTTTTCGCAGCAGAAACTTGATGTGATTTTAAAAATGCCAAATTTTGGGAGCTTTTTGCTGTTCAATTTGGCGTTCTCGAAATTGTGAATGAAACATTTTGTTACAAATAGCGCGAGAGAGGGATACAATAAGAGAGAGAGAAAGAGAACGCGCGAGCGCAAGTGCGGTAGCTGGAGAGAGCTTTTACTATTCGTCTAATGTAGCGTTGCCAGCTGTCAGCGAAAATGTAAGCAGGCAACGCCACTTACTGCGTGGGAGCGAGGGAGTGAGTGTGTATGTGTGTGTGTGTGTGTGTGTGTGCAAGTGTGCGCCCAGGAACTTACCACTTAGCCCTGTTTTTGTGGTTAGATGTCCCGCGGAGCAGCGGTAGCAGAACCAATGAAATAGATTTCAGTTAGCATGGACAATAGTGCAACCTGCGAATTAATGTTTAGTACTCACCAGGAGCAGGAACAACAACAGCACCAACAAAAACAGCATGGCTTCTGCGATTGCGGTCGCTGCAGTGGCGCATTTGATTCCTGCAACACATTCGATGTGGCGCTACCACTGACCGGTAGCGTTGCGCCTGACCCTGTGCCGCTGACGACACCGCCGCCCCCACCCCCGCTTCCAGCTGTTGAACTCAAACCGCTGACCCCGCCTACACTATCGCCGTTGCCATTCCCATTATTCGCCGCTGTGTTCTGTGAGTTGGCCGTCATTCCGCGCAGACGACAGCCGCTGGGCAGCTCGGAGACGGTGCAGGACATGCTTCTAGTAGAATTAAGAATCGAGTTCAACACACACATACACAATTCTACATTTTGGGCCACTTACCTGCCCTTTTAAAGTTGAAGTTGATGTTGGCGTTTGGCGTTGGCGTCGCTGCCACAGCTGCTGCTGCTGCTGCCAGGCCGCCCACTGCCACTGACCTACCTACTGTCCGTTCGTTCTTTTGCTCGTTCGTTTGCTCGCTCGTCCGTCTCTTTGCCTGTCCGTATCGTTCTGCCTCTCCCACTCTCAGCTCAGCTCACACTCCCACACAGAGCACTTAGCTACTGCAGGGTAGGCGCGTTGGCGTTGGGTGCCCCTTATGCGCTCCCAAAATAGAGGGAGAGAGAGAGAGAGAGAGAGGGAGTGAGAGTGAGAGCAAGTTACGTATTTATGTTTTTGCTAATAACTTTTTATCGAGTGCTTTTGCTTTTGCCTTTGCCTTTGCCTTTGCCTTTGCCTTTGCCTATGATAGTGCTTTGCTCTCGCGCCTCATACGCTCTTGATTCCCTTGCTGACGTTGTTGTTGTTGTTTTTCGTGTTGTTCTTTGCTGTATTTCGTCTAATACTAATTTCTTTTTAGTTTTTACATGCATGTGCAGAGAATTAATTGGCTTTGCTTTTTGGTCTCTGCTTCGATTTCTTTCCGTCGAACTTTGATTTTTTATCTGTCATCACAAATGTTATTGGGAAAAGAGCACAATAGAAATGAATAATTAAATTAGGTATTATTTATTTTGTTATTTTGTTTTTCGTTGCATTTGTTGTTGGCTGCTGTTCCTGCTGTTACGATTAGTACACGACATGTCCGATAGGCGCGCTCGATTTCATTATCGTTGCGTGGGCAGGTGGTACAGATGCTTTGGGCTAGTGACTGAGTGAATGAGCGAGGGGGGGTGTGAGAGGTGTTGGGAAGAGAGAGAGAGAGAGAGAGAGAGAGGATAGAGGAAGGTAGGGCTGCTGCTGATGCTTGCGGTTGGATTGTTGTTGGGTGCCCTAGCATTTAAATATTTTTGGTTTCGTATTTACAGCGAAATTAGTTTGTAACGAGGGGTGGTGGGTGATTAATATGAGAAAAGAATTGTTTCTAGCTGAGCGCCAGTGTTGTGAAATTTGATTTGATTTGATTCCATTTTGTTGTACAGCAGCTGGAGATTCTCGTTATACAATTGTTGTTGTTACTGCTGTTGCTTGAATTTTGTATTTATTCCTTGTGCTAGCCATTACATACACTCACACTCAAACATTCACACTCAGTCGCACAAACACATCGATGGCGTTGGCGAGGTCGCGAGGTCGCCTGACCATTATTTTCTGTTTTACTTTTGTTTCGTTTTCGTTTTGCTTGTTTTATTTCTATTATTTGGTTTGGCGCTGATGGGGCGTATGCGTGATTTGCCTGCCATGCTGCCTCTGCTTCTGCTGCAACTGCTGCTGATAGTTATTGTTGTTGTTTATTGTTTGGGAGCAGTCTTTTGGGAGCTACAGAGGGCACCGCTGTTGCTAATTGCTAATGATGCTGGATTTGCTCGTTGCATTTTATAAAATATCGAACATTTTCCAATCGTGTGGGCTTCCGCTCGCACACATACACACACACACACACTAACACATGTACACACACACATGCAGTCACAGCACTTTGATTTTGGTGTCTGTGGCTGTGTGTGTCTTCTCTATGTATTTAGAAGCAACGAATATATACAAAATTTTGCTTGCCACTGCCACACTAAAAATATGTGTAGGTAATTTTTTCTTTTTGCTCTGAATGATTTTGCTTTGATTCAACTTCTACACAGAGAAAGAGAGCGAGAGGTAGAGAGGAATAGCCAGAAATTCTAACTGTATGTGCGAGAGTGCATGTGTGTGGGTAAGTGAGAGCGAGCGAGGTGGTGAGAGGGGGTGAGTAGTGCAATTTAACTAGACTTTCGTTATATTCCTTCTTTTTCTTTTTTGATGATTACTTTCGTTGACTTTCTAATTTTCATATTTTGATATTCACATTGTGGTTGCTTTTTCACTGTTCGACAAAACACTTGCCATATTTTTTGGAGCTATGCCTTTACCACATTATTGCCATTTCATTTTCACTGCTGCGCTTTTTTCTATACGTGTGTGATTTTCTTCTTTGGCTATTTTTTTATATAGTTGTATATGTGTGTGTGTGTGTGCGCGCTCTGATAGCCAAAACCCAAAATCCTCGACGACAACGACCGACAACCGACAATCGACGACCGACGACAACGACGACGGCACGAGCACAAGTGCTAATGTTTCTCTTCGCATGGGCAAAGGCTGGCGACTGACTGCTGATTGAAGGAAAAGCTCCAAATAGCTATACAGCTATAGCTATTGGAGCCAACCGAAAGCGAACCGATTAGATTCCTGGTACACATAGCACGACATGTGCGCGCGAGTGCTTTGCAAAGAGTAAAAGCTCTCTCTCGGTCCCTATTGCTCTCCCTCTCTCTGACTGGAATTAAGTAAGCACTTGTGCTTGCGAAATAAACTGGGGAATGTATTTGGGATCACGAACAGCTTTGTTATTGCTTTGCTTCGTTGAATGTCTCTCTTGCTCCCTCCGATTTCGGGGAGCAACTAAATAGAAGGATGGTAATCCTGCCAGGTTGTTTTAAAGCTTTTCAATTTCAACTATGGCCAAAAATTCAATTGACTTTCAATAAGATACATTGTTTACTATCGCATGTTCCATACAAATGAACGCTTAAAACTAATCATGTTTCTCTGTCACATTCCACATGCCACAAGTTGCCCAGTTTACGTGTACAGTCTGATGGTGCAATCGGCGCCTGTAGAGAATACCCAAGGCTGCACTGGATGCCAATTAACATCCAAGACGCCAAACTCGTCGCGCTTTTCGTGCGTTTGTAGTTTCTTTAGCGGTACAATCAAAGGGTTTTGCAGCAAATCACTAAAAGTTTGGGTGGGTATAAGTATCGATACACCATGGAAACTATGCTTCAATACTCACTTGTACACCATTCCATGCGAGACAATAACCGCCTGGTCATCACTACCAGAAGCAAACAGTGGATACCGCAAATGGAAGGATACGCTGCGCACGGCATTGCGATGCAGTCGCATTGTTTGATACGGTTTGGTGGACAGATCCAGATCGAACCAGAGCATCTTTTTGTCGTACGTGGACACCAGCAAATTGTCGCCCTTGGGATGTATGGACATGCCCGATATCCATTTGGAGTTTGTCAAAAGCTTCTTAACTAGCTCCTGTTTGACCAGATCGTAGATGCGTATGTTGTGTTGTGTCTGTAAGATATCGAAAATAAGTACACAAGTTGCATGGTGCACGTTACAAGATCCTAAACAACTTACTGCAACAAAGAAGCACGGCTTAACGGGATGGAAGAGCACGCATTGTATCAGACCCTTGCTCTTCGAGAAGGGTATCTGGGAACGTCGCTTGGAGAGCTGATGTATCAGTGCAGAGCGATTGGCGCCTTCGGGCATCACGGTGGCCAAATAATCACCGCGACCGTGCCAAGTAACCTGGCGGATGGGCTTGAAATGTGTTATAACCACACGTACGCCCTTCTCCTGCTCTTCAGAGTCAGCAGTGGACCATTGGACAGCCGTTTTGATGCGCTCATTCTCAATGATATCCAAAGTGGGCGACTCGGCGAGGAGGTCATCGGTTTTCTTAATTATCAGCTTGTCGCCCACCTTGGGATTGATCAGCAGCAAACGGCTGCCTGTGGCCACCGCAATGATGGATAGCTTAGCATTAGGGCACCAGGCAACACAACGGACCACATCATCTGTGTTAATTGTGCGTATGCAACGGCCCGTGGCGATTTCCCAGACTACGGAATAGATCAGAAATAAAGAAGGAACATTTTAAAGTTATCCTAAATAGGGACTTACTTTTAACCGTCTTGTCATCTGAGCCAGAAACCATATACTCGCCCTTCGGCTCTATGCTAACGGAACGCACAAGATCTGTGTGACCGCGATAAACGAGACTCTCCACTGTTGGGAATGGTTGCAGATCGCGTGGTGAAGGCAGTTTCGGTATCAGATACTCCGCATCGATATTTAATTTGACGCGTTTGGCACGTGGACACAAATACAGATCCAGGCATCGTAGGAAGCGTTCACGCAGGTAGCGGGAATAGGCGGGGACCTCTCGCAATGATTTGTACTTCTGTGGCATAAAGTGCAGTTTGCGCTTATGCGGCTCATCCTTGAGTTTAAGCCATTGCTTAGCTTCCTTCTCGTCAAACAAATACTCGGGAGGAGGATTGTAGGACTCGGCATGGCCGGGCAGGTCACGTTTGGGTGCAGATACAGGATCATGTATGCGACGCATGTGCTCCCGACTGGTATCCGTTTCCCAGAGCATGTAGAACTTGGGGCCACGCTTCTGTTGCTTTTCGCGTTCCACTTCCTCAGATGTCTTCATCCAGCCCATCTTGAGGGCATGCACCATGCGAGAAACCTTTTTCTTTTCCGATACGGATGGTAGGAACGATCGCTTGTGATCAGGAACATTCTTAATTGGCATTTTCTCAACCTCTGAGGTGAACCACTCAATCCATGGCTCGTACTCATTGTGTTCGGGATTAGGTATGCGTGCCGAGTTCACGCGTTTGATTAGTGCAATGTCCTCATCAGTAAGTAACACTTCTTGTCCAGTCTGAGGGTCCTTCACAGTGCGCCAGAAGTTTGGATCCTCAATCTTGCGTAAAAAGTCGTCAATTTGATCGCCTTTTGGTGGTTTAATAATCTTCTTGGCATCCCAATCATAGCCTATGTGTTTGTACTCATCATACCAGTGCATCGGTATGTTTCCAACAGTATTTCGAATATCTTCTTCGTCAGATGTGTCCGAATCCTCATATTCAATCTTTGAGGGGTCGCGTTGAGATATTTGAGAAGTAACATTTTTCGATTCCACCTTGCTATTGATGGCCGCCGCTGCATTGCTGCTACTCGGTTTCTCCCCGATCTCACTAGCATCATCACTGCTGTCGGATTCATCATCTTCGTCGTCGTCTTCTTCAGACCCTTCGTCGTTGCTCTCCTTTCTTCCCAAATAATTTCCTTCTTCGTCGCTCTCAAATTCGAGATCATCGCTGCTGTCTGACCGATATTCCTGATCTATGCCTTCGTCGTCAGTTGAATCTTCGCCAGGATCTTTGACTGCTTGCAGCAAGTCCTTGAAAGTACACAAACATTAAATTTCATCGTTTTCTTTTGTACACATTTCGAACGCTTACTTCATCCTTTTCATGGTCTGACTGTTCCGAAACTGAAGCCTGTTCATTTGTTGGCTTCGATTCTTTAACTTTACGTTTAATTGCCTGTTTTTTAGTCATTTTTATAAGAAAACAAAACGAATATGCGCGGCGCACGTGTTGAGGCACAATATCTCGATTGCAATAAACATATCGATAATCACTTTTGTTTACAGCATATGTGACTGCCAATGGAATGCTCTATTGTGCGCTAAGGTTCTTTTTTGCGTTCGATTCACAGCATATTTTAAATTTATTTAAACATAATATAAAATTTGAATAACTCGACTGAATTGTAATCAAGCAATGGGGAAAAGTATTCTTAAATAAAAGCAATTTATTTATTTAAAATAATAAGGCAGCCTGTATGAACGCGCCGATCTCAGCAACAAGAAGTGCTAGAGCCACCAAATTTGACATGAAGGTTCCTGTATGCCCTCTTCAGATGGAGTTAAAAAATCGAACATAAGAAAATAACTGTTAACGCGCATATTTCTGAACGTAGACACTACTAATTTAGCAAGTGCTTGTAGAATACCAAATAGAAGCAATACTAAAAGGTTTCATTGGCGTAAAATTAAAAAAAAAAAACAACGAAATTAAAAAAATTAACAATTTAAAAGCGCGCGAACAATCACAATGTGACCGTTTTGCTATTAAAATTGTCGAATCATCACGGTTAGCCAACAGTATGTACCAACCCCAGTTATTGTACTAAAGTGCCAAGTGTAGCCATGCTATATCAGTATGGGCATTTGACAAAAGCAGACAGTAATACTATTAGCTGTTGAAGGGCTGCCACTCCGTAGAAAACGCGTTTTACATACAAATATTGAGTAAGCACCTAAAAAAGCCAGAAACACACAAGAACTGCACAACTCTGATGAGTATAAAAATTGAAAAGAGCTTGCCACAATAAAATGTGAAAAAAGTGCTAATTACGCACGAATCCTCTATATCCAAAGATATTACAAGGCATTATATTGCATCATCTCCACACTCTATTTCCAGCTGCGAGTTCCATCGATTTGGTGCAATTTATACATATTTAAAAAATGGCTGCACCGCGACGTCTGCGCAAGGAGCTCGTAGATTTACAGGAAAGTAGTTTAAAATCATTTCGTGACATCAAGGCCGATGATGATAACCTGCTGCGTTGGACAGGTTTGATTCTGCCCGACAACCCACCCTACAACAAGGGAGCGTTTCGCATCGAAATAAACTTTCCGGCAGAGTATCCTTTCAAGCCACCAAAGATTAGTTTCAAAACGAAAATCTATCACCCCAACATCGATGAAAAGGGCCAAGTCTGTTTGCCAATTATCAGCACCGAGAACTGGAAGCCGGCTACGCGCACCGATCAAGTTGTGCAGGCACTGATAGCACTTATTAACGATCCCGAGCCGGAGCATCCACTGCGTGCAGAACTAGCCGAGGAGTTTCTCAAGGACAAAAAGAAGTTTGTGAAGAACGCCGAGGATTACACCAGGAAGCACAGCGAAAAGCGTCCGGCTGATTAGTCCAACGACGGTGAGGCGTCGGCACCAAGCAATAACAAACGTAGCCGGATGATAAAACCAAACTGAGCTCCTCCATCCACATTGCCAGTCGCCTGATGAAAATTGAATTGTAATCCACAAGCCACACCGCGAAAAAAAATCCCTTAATACACGAAATTAACATAAAATTTGAGTAGAAAAAAGATGAAAAAACATGTATAAACTGTTCCAAGGAGACGAAAGTCCCAACATTGTTTATACAAGTCTTGTCGAAATTTGTATAAACTCCGAGTAATAATTGTAGTAGAAATTAATTTGCATTAATTGTTTTTAAATACGAAAATACATATGTAAACGATAATCGAAAGGATCATGGATCATTTATGCAAGAAAACTAATATACATGTGTTAATATGTTAATTACACACAATTCCTTCGACCGTTTTAGTCTCTTTAATATCATTCATTATTTCAGCCTGATCAATGCTGGCATGTGTTGGAAACGAATCTTCGCCCAGCATGCGGCGATAGCAAGCCACCAGGACACTGTTGTTGTAGACAGTTAGCGCTTTGCTGAACTGATTCTTGTGGAGTTGCTTCAGGTTCAGTGCACTGTGCAGGGCTCCATCCTCTTCATCGCTGCTGAGCGCATGGCGCATTTGTTGCAGATGTTCCATACTCTGCTTGACTTCCTGCAGACCGTTTAGTGTGATGGTCTGCTGTGGAAGACCATTGGCAAACTCAGTGTGCTGATAGATTAGTTCGGCAAGGAACAAAAGCACAGAGACCGCATAATGAGTGAGAAATAGGAAATTATTGAACACAACCTTCTCAGGCTTTAGTTCCAGCAATGATTCAATCAAATTAGAAAAGAACCGCCGCTGAATCTTACAGAATGTTGACTCATCATCAATACTCAATGGTGCGTAATTTAGTGTTTTTATATTGCTGTTCTTGCTATCGAAGAACAAGCACCTGGGCGCTGTTTGCCAGAGCGGATCGAGTTCGAATGTGTCCAATATGCGCAAACGCAGCAGCATCACCGGTTCCGATGCAAACAGACTGCTCTTCAGTTTTCTTACAGGTGCTCCACGTGACAGTTCCAGTTTAAGTTGCGTTCCAAAGGTTTTGATGTGCGTGTAAGTTCCTGTGGCATGTGGGCATTTCTCCAGCTGATTGAACTCTCGCCTCAAGCAGTAGATTTGCTTCAATATATCGCCCTTCCTGAGGTGCTCTCTTTCCGTGTAGGAACCACCGTAAACGGGCACCGTAAATCCCAATGCCTTATTGATATCCTGCTGCTTAACAATGCACAGCTCGTCGGCCAACGGTCGCACCTTGTAACGATTGTAGTACATGGCTGATACAACACCTCGCAGATGGTGCAGATGACGTAGGTAATATCGATCCCTCGACTCGTATGCATAAATGCTGCTCTCGATGGCATCCACCTGCAACTTCAGGTAGAGCCTGCAACCGATTTCGTGTTGCAGCAGAAAATCATTGGGAATTTGTGATTTACTAAAAAGAGGCATGACCATGGCATCGTTTGGTTGTGCGAGCTTGGCCCGCAATGCTTCCAATAGGCGGGACAGGCCTGGTGTGTCCTTTCGATAATCCAGACAGATTACATAGATTTCCGAATTGCCACGTTTTGATGTCGCCGGCTTGTAAATGTGTACTCGCTGAAAGACGCAGTTCAGCATATATACCACAGACACGCTACACGCCTCAAAGAGCGTGAACATTTTAATAACAAAATTGCCGCCTGGGCTGAGAATCTCCAGGGCACTGACTATTTCCGCGAAGAATAGGCGAGCTACGATTTCCTCCTGACAATCGGGCTGCTCAGAACAGTCGATAGAGCCATCTGCTGTAATCAGCTGAACGCCGCCTTTGAAATCTTCGGAACAACGTTGCGTCATATGATCTATGTTGTCCATATCTAGAAGATTGCCGGAAAAGTCTTTATGGAAGAGCCATTTGTCAAAAGTGTGGAATATGAAACGGTCGTCCGTAATCATCTCATTAAGTGCATTTCCCTCGTAGTACGGATTCAAAGTAGTCGAACGCCAGTTCCAATTGATCTGTAATGAAGTTGTTAATCTCGGTTCTGTAAGTGGATTTCAAATATGCTCACCTCATTTGGTTTGTAAGCCGAATGCAAATAATGGTTCAGTGCAGCTATGAAAGCGCCAGGAGCCTCGCAAAGATGGAGACTATTAAGAACCGGCTGTGTGACAAGTGGAAAGCGATGTAAGCACTCGAATATTTTACACCAAGCTACCTAAAAATTAACCGTTTAGTTGTTGTTGGAAATAACCTGCGAATTGAGCCATAACTTACGGTCACAAACTCCGCCTTAGTTTCGTTCTTAAGCCGCCAGGATATTTCACCCGATGGATCCCGACGATTCGTATGTGTACTCCATTCCTGCACCCCATAATTATTTAGCTTACTTTTCACAGTATTTAACTGATCCTTGAGATTCTGAAGAGACTCAAACTGGTAGAATTCGCTGAACAACGGCTGTTCTAATGGTAGCAACCAGGCACCATTAGTTGGTTTTTGATATTGGAATTTCTTCTCAAATAGCTGCTCTACTTCTTCCCTTATACTCAGTTTGGGACGCATGTTGCTAATTTCATTTAATTTTGTTTTAATATTACAATTTTAAATGTTTTTCACACACTATAAACTTTGTTGTTGAAATTAATAACAGCGCATCAATAACATGCATATTACCATTAACATAAACTCAACTGTTATTAACAGGAATGCAGTATTGTTTGCGTTCAGTTAAAAAAAAAGAATTTATATTGCTTTTTAATTTATTTCGATTTAAGTTTTAACTAAGTTAAAAAATAATAAGTTCTACTCAATTTAGCTGAGAAGAAAAATTCTGAATGGTTGCTGGAATTTAAATTTAACAGCTAAAGGACTGTCCATCTATTTGATTAATTAAATGCATCAATCTATCGATAATGTTATCGCTCTTAACAACAGTTGACTGACCCAATGTCAAGCGCCACTTTTGAATCCGTGAATTTGATTGTTCACCGCAATATAGTTGAAAAAATGTATGTATGCTAAAATGTATTTATTACTAAATTCTGATATCAAAAAATATGTTGGGGGGGGTGAGTAAGTGCTTATTGTAGAGAGTTTTATAAATTAAGCAAAATCAGAATCAAATCCTATTTTATGCTTACTTACATAAAACTTTATTTACATTTAAAACTTAATTTATTGTTTTAAATAATAAAAACTCTACTATTTTTTTAAGAAAAGCTTAATTTGTTAATTTAGATTATACCAAAAACAAATTTTCCGTAGCGTTTTATTAAGTATTACACATATTCGTAGAAAAGTCCAGAAAGAGAGAATCTGCCATTTCTTAATTTCTTCTCATATCTGTTAAGTTTCTAAAGTAGTATCGTTTATTCCTCAGATTGTTAAAAGCAACTGAAGATAACTTTCCTGTCGGCATTTCAAAATATGTGCCCAAAATATGGAATTGATAATTAAAATAAATTTTAATGGTGCAGTTGGCTTTGAGTAAAACGGTATGTACATAAAAGGAAACAATAAAAAATAATATAATAAAAATAAGTTAGACCGCGATGTTGTAAAACAATGGGGTAAACGTATAAACATTTACGGCAAATCGATGGCTCGGGCTATGCATATTAAACTGCACATTAAGTCACAGTTGGAGTCGCTTTAGATACAAGCGGAAATAGATAATATCAAAATTATTGGGGGGTTAGGAATACAAGCAACGGTACATTCGTAAGCCTTAACCTGTTTTTATAAAGAAATCGCAAATTATTTGATTTGAAAATAGATTCGAAACTGTTTGAATTATCGTGATGATTTCTTCAATTGGAATTCAAATTGTTTTTTGACTATATGGTCACTAAATCGGTGCGTGAGTTGGCGACTTTATTGCTAACAAAATGATCCGAAACGTGCAACGTGTGTATATGAATAATAATATTCAAATTATTACACAAACTCATACTCGGCTCCCAATCGTTGCATTTGTCCAAGGGAAACGCAAGACGCCGGCTCTTAGGATTGACGAATCAACATAGATCTCATTCTGTAGAACACAACACAGACCAAGACACCGTCGTACATAAGTCTGACTCTATATACAAGTGTAAGTTATAAGAGATATATACTCAGTACGTGACTCTTTTAATAATCGACCATCAATACATATATGTAATGTTATGTGAATGAGCGATCCAACGAGTTACCATCTTCAAGAACAACTGACGCTGAAGCGACTGTCTGCGTTGACGTCTTGGTTCTCCGGCTTCTTCAGGTGGTTGTTGGAGTTCTATTGAAATCTCTGTACTCACACACAACTAACTTCTCTTCCTTCAAAGCGGAAATAGCCGAGGCGGGATTTGTGACCGTGTTTGGAAAAGACATTTCTTTAACTCTGGCTTTGTGGCGGCAAATTCCATTACGATGGTGACTGTGAAATCGGACGTGGATGTGGCTGTGGCTGTTGCTGTGGCTATGGCTGTGGATGTGGACACGGCTTTTGTTGGCAACTAAATTTTATTTAATTTCATATTTCTTTACTCCAAAAGGGAGTTCATTAATATGCCGAACAGGCGCCATTGCGCTAAAAACGCTCAGCGTCAGCTACCTGCCAGTGGCTGTCCGTACAGTATATACACACACACATGGACATCTGTACATTATACTTGTGTGATAGTGTGCCAGACATACACTCGCACATGCACCCCCACTTTGCATAGGTATTTACTAGAGAGTGTGTGTTGGCAACGGGTATCAATCCCCGTTTTAGACAACATTTTATTGTTGTTGATTTTTTTTTTTTTTTTTGAATTGTTTAACTTTTTGTCTGAGCTGCACATCACACACACACACGTACACAAAGTCACGTAAATTGAAACTTCTTCAATTGTCGCTTTGGGGCTTCTAACCGTCTCCATCACCGTCACCGTCACCGTCGCCGTCATCGCCTCTGTCGTCGTCGTCGTCGCTGTCGCCGCTATTTGCTCACTTTTAGTCTGGTACGAGGTGTGGTGCTAAGCTCGACTCAGGGCTTTAAAATCAGTTGCCAATTAGTCTTCATCGTTGACGGATTACAATTGCCTTTGCCTCTTGTTGTTCGTCCAATACCAATACAACAACAATTTGAAAGCATCAACTTGTTAAGTGCCTCACAGAAATCAAAATAACAACAAGAAAATAACAAGTATTTCATTGATAAAAAATAAATTTCGTTCTTGAGAAATAACAATAACAAAATTTGTATTTGTGTACTTTGAAAAGTTGTGATAACTTCTGTAACTTCTGTTTATCTCCCGGTACGCATCTGTTGGTGAATTGGCAAGATGTCGGCATAGCTGACGTTTAAAAGCACACTTTATAGCGCTATGCTGCATCTAGTCAGTTATTCAATGGATCAATCAACGATTTAGTAATCTAAACGAATTTAATGAAAGAAATTTTAATCCTGGAAATATTAAGTAAACTTTGCATAAGTCTTATATACTTAAATTCCACTTTTTGTAGATATTAATACTTAAGATTCTTTGCAGCATGAAAGAACGGCCTAAGGACAGAGGGATAAAGGTCCTACGACAGGATAACAAACCGAAATATATCCATAATAGTTCTTCCCCAGGAAGAGCTACAAAAATTTTTTAATTTTTTTTTTAGAAACCATGTTTATCAAAAGAGTATATGAGCTTAACTTACCATATTGAGCCTACTGTTTGTAAATATATTTAAATGAAATATAAATTATAAATTTAAATGAGAAATAAACACATAAAATAATGATATATGTAATTTCTGTATTCTTATTCATTCCAAATATAACTGATCATAATATAATATCTTTTGTGTTTTTATAAATAAGTTAATTTGATTTAAGCACTTTGGGTTAACTTTTCAAATGTAAACATTAAAAAACGAAGCGCGTAGGATAAAAAGATCGGTAATTGATCTACAAAAAGAGTGGGCAGCCCGAGTTTCAAATTCGCGCCTATTAAAATCCTCGATTTTCAACACTTGGTTTTGACTAATATCAATCGATATACAATCAGTCCATCACTGCATTCCGATAAGTCTTGTTGCTGGAAAGAAAGTAAACATTTAGCGGAATAAAACAAAATAAAACTGGATAATCTAATTGTAAAAATTTATTAAGTGATGGACAGCCAAGTAAGTTCAATAATCAGTCAATACAGATACTTGATGTTGTAATTATTGGAGCAAACTTGGTGCTAAAAGCAATTTTGCTTCTCACAAATTAGTTGCGCTACTTTGTTATCTGAAAGTGGCTTTGTGATAAATCTTATGTTTACTCACATAGTAAGTGGGAATAACAATAGGTATTTGGCAAAGCGGGAGCTGCCAATGACGTAATAAACACGTCTGAGTTTCAGTTATACGTATCAGTCATTTGCTAGTCTTTTTTCAGTTTTTGGTGGATTCTTAAGAGGGGCGTTACTGTTTCTTTTTACAGGCACCAATTGATGATCTATTATTGGACATTGTGGACAATGCTTGGCGCATGGAAGTATTGCCATTCGATCAGATATTAGTACCAATTGAAAAGCTACCCGATCCTGAAGCCGATGGTGGTGATTCACACCTGACATTGAGCGAACAGGTGAGCAATTAGACCACTGATAACGAAAGGGGAAAGTTCCCGTCTGAAATTGTATCTCAAATCGCTTCCAGGAACAGAAGTGGACGGACTTGGCGCTTGGCTCATTGGCACCGGATGCCGCATTAATCGATCAACTCAACATAACAGCTATCTAACCAAGGACGAGCAGCCCACGCGTGAGCACGTCCCCAACGCTGCTGGTACCACAAGTTTTATTAATAACACCACAACATGAGTAGTAGTAGCAACAGCTCCATTAGTAACAACAACAATTCCGTTCACCAACACCTGCACTCACCCAGCAAACTCACCGAATTCGCACGCAACTTCGAGGATAAGCCTGAATCCTTATTCGGCCGCGTTGTCAACAAAATCCAAAATGTTTACAATCAAAGCTACAACACCGTCAATGACATATCCAGTGGCAATAGTAGTGTCCAGGTGGGAAAATCCATGTTCTATGCGGAGAAGAAAATGCCCATCTCGGAATCAGATAGTGTAGATGTGGCCCTTGACATCAGACGCGATAGTTCATCCTCCAGTCTATGTACTAGTCGTCCACAGCCGCCAACAACACTGAAGCTCTCAAGCAATAGCACCATCAATACCACAACAATTGCTGATGACTCCGAATCCAACGAGCATATCGATGAGCTGGCAAGTGAAGCGAATCAGAATCAAGGCCGCACCGTGTCAAACGTACTCAAACACATCAGCAATATTGTTGCCTCAAAGAACAATAACGTGAGCGCATGTCTCCTATAGTTTTGATGACGTTGATATTAATGTATTCTTATAGGATCTACGCAACTATAAAGAGACCGAGCTACAACAATTGTGGATGCCGGACTCGAAGGCCAAGGAATGCTATGATTGTGCACAAAAGTTTTCCACATTTCGTCGCAAACATCATTGCCGTCTTTGCGGTCAGATATTCTGCTCGAAGTGCTGCAATCAAGTTGTTCCTGGAAGTATAATTCGTTGCGAGGGAGATCTTAAGGTGTGTAATTACTGCTCCAAGATTGTGCTTACCTCGCTTAAGTCATCGGATTCCAACATGGGCGAAGATCTACAGGCCTTACAGCAGCATTTAAGCAACAAGCTTGAAGTGCAGGAAAATGCCTCCAACTCACGCACAGCTCAAAAACAGCGGGTTCAATTGTCCCGCAAGTCATCTCTGGGCTATCAGGAGGAGCGATTCAGTTCGCAGAACAACTATACAACGCTATCCATTGTTGATCGCAAAAACATACTCCAGCAATCGAATTCGTTAATCACTCTTCACGAGGAGATGCAGCGGGAACTGCCAGTTCAAAATTGCGGTCAGCACCTCATCGAGTTTCTTAATAAGAACAACAAGTCCGCCAATGAGGTGCAAGCTGTGGCCATATTGAATGCGATGCTGGCAGCTGGTTTCCTTGAGCCCATTGTACCTGATGCAGAACAGACCGAGTTCGATGCAACATTGCACTACAGATTTGCGGAGCTATCACGCACAGTGTCGGCCTTAACGGAGTCGCGCGATGAGAACTCTGATCGCTCGAATCCAATAAGTCCACAGTTTGATGCGACTAGTGCGGAACCGCAACCGCCAAAGTCGATGGATGTGTCACAAAGCTTTCAGTCTGCCCAGGAGCTGGAATTGGAAAATGATATGTGCTTCACAACGATATCGACCAAGCTGCTGGAGTCCTACTGCGATCACGAAGAGCAGTTACTGGCCCAACTGTTGCATGCCAACCGTCTGGATGCTGAGTGGGGCAAAGTGCTGCAGACGCTCTGCTCCACGGCAGCGAATCATTTTAAGCCCGAGTATTGCACCAACGATCTCATGGACATACGCAACTATGTCAACTTCAAGAAGGTGCCAGGTTGCAGGCCGAAGGATTCAAAAATTGTGCATGGCGTTGCCTTCTCCAAGAACGTAGCTCACAAGGACATGGCCACACATGTCGCCTTTCCACGCATCCTCCTTCTCCAATGCCCCATTGTTTATGAGCGAATCGAGGGCAAGTTTGTCACCATTGAGACGGTCTTGCTGCAGGAAAAGGAATATCTTCGCAACGTCTGTGCACGCATCATGAACTTCGAGCCGAACGTTGTGCTCGTTCACAAGAATGTGGCGGGCATAGCGCAAGATCTGTTGCGCTTCTACGGCGTCACCTTGGTCTTGGATGTAAAGATGTCCGTCATGGAACGCCTTGCCCGTACCCTGCAATGCGATATTGTTAGCTCCATTGAATCGAATATAACCATGCCCAAACTGGGCTACTGCAATGACTTCTACATACGCAACTATACGGGTGGAAAGACCCTCATGTTCTTTGAGAAACTGAACAGCCCACGTGGCTACACCTGCCTCTTGCGAGGGGGCAGCAATTCGGAGCTAACACGAGCCAAGAAAGTGGCCCAGGCGCTCCTCTTTGCCCGCTACAATTGGCGGTTGGAGATGTCATTTTTATTGGATGAGTTCGCCCAGCCGCTTAGTCCTAAGCCGCCCATATTTGACTCCAAGGAATCTAGTCCGAAAACTGAGAATGCCAGTGAGGAGCAGATGGAGGCGGAGACCCAGCTGCGCACCAAGCGGCCACTTTGTGAGCGCAAGTCGGAGGACAAGTTTATGGTTGCCATCAGTGAAAATGTGCCTGACTTTACGGATCCTTTGCGATCTTCGCAGACGGAAACTCTCGCCAACTCGCCCACGAATCTTCCCGTGGAGGCACTGGCCGTTGAGATGCGCTACGATAATCGTTTTCGCAATGCATTAAGCTCCACGCTGTTGTCCGTCAGTCCGTTTCTAACCTTTCCATTACCCTATCTGGAGACGGAGCAGGGGCGCAACTGCAAACTGCGTAAACTGTTTCCAGCTGAACTCTACTTCTCCAAGTTGTGGTCAACATCGCCTGGCGTTGCTGTAGAGCGACCAGACAGTGTTGGCGCGGATGCAGTCAACAGCAACTCTGAGCTGGGCAACAAGGAGAATGATCAGCAGCTGCTGCCGGCGCATGATTTTGTTAAGATGAAGATCACCTCCGTCGCCACCAGCCGTGACATACAAACCAAACTGTCCGAGTTCCGTTCGTTTGGCGGACGCTTTCCCAAGGGCAAGGCGCCAAGTGAGTAGCGAGAGTGTGGATATGTGAAATAAAGATCCACTCATTATCCACCTTCCATTGCCATTTCCATTTCCATTTCAGTGCTGAAGCAGAAGAAGAAGTCGGTCGACGTGATTCAGCGGCCCCAAAAGGTAACTGATGAGCAACTATACAAGGATGCCCTTGATCCACAGAATCACCAGAGATTGCCTGTGCTCTTCTGCAGTTTCCATTACAATCCCAAGGGCGTCTCATCGTTCTGCAAGCTACCTATGCTCCTTGACATGAAGTTCTATGGTCAGCATGACATTATGTTAGAGCAGTTCCTCCAGCGCTATTGCTGTCTCTTCAATTCGATGTGCCCCTCGTGCAGTTTGCCCATGCTGGGCCACGTCCGTCGCTATGTCCATGCGCTGGGCTGTGTGCATGTCTATCTCACTGAGGATCTAACCCGATCCGATCCCACACGTATCTATTTTACCTCCTGGTGCAGCATTTGCAATGCCACGACGCCAACGGTGCCGCTTTCAGCTGCTGCCAAATGCCTCTCCCTGGCCAAATATCTGGAAATGCGTTTTCACGGGCACGCCTACAAACGTCGCCCACCCACAGAACCCATAACCGAGCAGAACAGTCCTTGCGAGCATTCATTGCATCGCGATTATGTGCATCACTTCAGCTTCCGTGGTGTTGGAGCAAAGTTTCAGTATACGCCCGTGGAGGTCTGGGAAACGGAACTGCCCTCGGTGACTTTGCAATTGGAGCTGCCGAAGCCGTTCATTGGCATCCAGGTGCAGGAGGACATCAAAAGTTTCTCCATACGAGGACATGAAGTGTACACAAGAATTCACGAACGGATTGCCGATCTGGCCACGGAGGAGGAGAACTCGCCATTGGTATCTAGGCTGAAGGCGACACTCACCAAAGATCAATTCCTCTTCAAGCAGAAGGTGGAAATTGTGCACACGCTATTAACAGAACGCCAAGTGAACTCCTACGACATCCGAGATGCCCTCGTCATGGCCAAGCGTGCTCTAGCCGAGAGCATTGAGTTATGGGGACCACGGCTGCATGAGATTGAGCAACTGGCCCAAAAGCATGCCAAGCAATCGCATCACATTGATGCGGGTACCATTTGCACCGAGGAGCTGCGCCCGGAGCAAATGGAACAGGAGCTGGCCAAGAACAAAGCCGGCAATCAACAGCAAACGGATAGTAGCATCAGCGGTGCCCCAAAGGAGTGTCCAGCCGATGGCACTCCCGAGGCAGAAAAGAAACTCACAGTAGACCAAATGCTGGCATCCACTGTCAATGTTAACTCTGACAAGAAGTCCATCAAGTCCAGGTTGCTGACGCTGCGTCAGGCGACGAGTAATCAGGCCAATCCGTTGCAGTCGCCCTTCTCGGCACAAGACCATCTGACCCTCCCGCTGGGCAGCATACCCGTGAATGTGCGGGAGAACGATCCCAGCTCTGTGATTGCCTATGGCCTGACCTCCGCTGAGTATCAACGTTCCATTGCTGCTCTCAATGCCGAGGAGGCGGTGGCAAGTGGAGGCGACCCCAACTGTAGTCCGCAACCGAAGCACAAGCAGCTGGACAGCGACGCCGAGGAGCCGTGTGCGACTGCAGAGCTCGAGGAGCGTGCCAGGGCTAAACCTCAGCCGCAATCACAGCCTCCCAGCCCACACATCTCCCTGGCTTTTGGCAATGGACAGTTCCAATGCAATATTTACTTTGCCCGTGAATTTGACGCAATGCGCGCCAAATGCTTGAGGCCACCCAAGCTGGACAGGATGCTCTATCGCCGGCTGGAGAAAAGTAAAATGCGCGAAGAGCTGAGAATCTCACAGAATCGCAACGGCTCCGAAATTGAGCTGGTGCGCAAACCCAGCGAACTTGGCGCCTCCAACGACGAGGAGCTGAATGCCGAGGATGAGTCACGTATCGCCCTCGCCCGCAGCTTGTGTCGCAGCGTGCAGTGGGAGGCGCGAGGTGGCAAATCCGGTTCACGATTCTGCAAAACGCTGGGTAAGCGCCAATCTCCAAGCCGAGTATTATCCTAAATTTTACGTTGTCATTTCCCAATTTTGCACATTGTAGACGATCGCTTTGTGCTCAAGGAGATGGATAAGAAGGACATGACCTTGTTTGAAAACTTTGCACCAGAGTATTTTGAGTACATTGCAAAGTGCCAGCAGCAGGAACAGCAGCCCACACTGCTGGCGAAGATCTTTGGCGTCTTCAAAGTCAGCATCAAAAAGAAGGAGTAAGTGACAGGCAATGTCAATGGCAATCTGCTGCTCATGTTGCAACTAATGCTCATCTCGTTTCCACTCTACTACTTTGTTCTAACAGCTGCCTTGTGGAAAAGTCGTTGCTGGTCATGGAGAATCTCTTCTATGGCTGCGACATATCCAATAAGTTCGATCTGAAGGGCTCCGAGCGCAATCGTCTCGTGGATCCAAACAATCAGAACGGCGAAATCGTGCTGCTCGATGAGAACCTGGTGCAGAGTAAGTGGACTGAGGGATTGCAGCAACTAATGTGTTAATGTGAATGTAAATATGCTTGCAGTGTCCTGGTCGAAGCCTTTATATGTCCTGTCCCACAGCAAAGCTGTGCTGCGCGATGCTATTCAAAGGGATGCCTCATTCCTGGAGCGTAACGGGGTCATGGACTACTCCTTGCTTGTGGGGCTAGACAACAAACGCAATGTCCTTGTGCTGGGCATAATAGGTACGCAGCCCACTCTCAGTCTGTGATGGACATATTTTAAGCCGGGTCTTTGCAGATTACATACGCACCTTCACGCTGGACAAGAAGTTCGAGTCGATAATTAAGCAGACGGGCTTGCTTGGCGGCGGCATGGGCAAGATGCCAACGGTTGTGGCGCCACAACGCTACAAGCAACGCTTTGTGGAGGCAATGGATCGTTATTTCTATACAGTGCCTGATCGCTGGGAGGGATTATCGAAGATCTGAACCTGTTGATGCGTCAGCAAAACGAGCACTAACCAGTTAGTTAAGATTGTTAATAAAGCCACTAGCGCAAATGTTATTGTTCAAATCACATTCAGTTTAAGCTGACCAACACTTCCGGTCGACCAGCTGGCAAATTGATTGGCCCTTGACCCAGAAGTGCGTGCCGGAAACAGTCCGCCGACGCGGACAATTGAAAGCAATCGCAAGCGTAGGCGGGTCGGAGGGGAAGTTGCGTGTCAGGAAATTATTATGCTGATTGAAAATGGGCTGCGAATGTGGCTGCATTACGGGATGCATGTTGCACTAGGCAGTAGGCAGTAGGCAGTATGTGGCCCACTTAAAGCCCTCTCCTGACAGCTGCAGCCTTTGGCCGCCTTATGATTGCTTCGGAAGTTTAGAAAGTGGAAAGCGGGAGTGTGGAAAGTGTGGAAAGTGTTTGCCAGTGACACCTCCAACTCGATTTGCGCACAGTCAGGGCCAGTCACACACACACACGCGAATGCCCACACACAGTCAGCAGTCACACTGGCGCTCTCACTCTTTCGCGACTCCTTTGAAGTTAGTGTGGCGTGTGAAACTGTTTTGGCTCAGTTGGGATTTACGATCTGAACGGTCAAGTTGTTGTTTGCGCTTGCTCTACAGCGCGCACGTGCTCTGCGAAACCAGCGATATGGTCAGTGGCCATCAGCCAATGGCGCCAGTGATGCGCCACGCCAACCTTCCTCAAGTGGTGACCCCAACCAGGTGTTAAAATATCATAAAATAAAACCACAAAATGAATCAAGTTGATTGGAAATTCAACGATGGGTAAGAGGGAACATCTTGGAATCAAGCAGCAACATTCCCCACTCCCAGCTGCAATCCATGGCCTTGAATCAGTGTTAGCATAATGGTGCATTCATCCCCGCATATCCCCGTATGACGTATACGCCCCGTGGCGTGACTTGCAAATCACAAAAGGGAGCAAAATACAAAAATTAAATGTCGCCCATAAATCTGTATAATTATGTACGTGTCCCGGAATGTGTAAGAGTGCTTGTAGTATTGTATAGTTGTTTGTCGTTCTGCATTTGCTGTAATTGCCAATTGATTAGCATATTTAAATGCGACTGCGTTGCGCCTGACCGCCAAAGACGAGGACTAAAAATAACCAACCTAACCGCTCCCAACCCATCCAACTCTGTAAAGGTCATTTGACATTGTCAGGATTAGAACGCGAAAGAGAAACCAAAACAATTTAAAAACAACTGAATAAATATGCTTGGCCTGCCGAACATTAAATACTCTTACTAAATGGCAGCACAAACTGAAGCTTCACTGCTTCCCAGACATTTCGCTGAACTTATCTAATCTCAATGAGTGATACCTCTGTGCTGTCTTTCTCTTCCCTTGACTCGACGCTTTGTGTAATTGTTTTCATTTCTTCTCCTAGCTTATTCACGGATCGTGATGTGACCGACTCGTTTATATAGCCAGAGGGACGCACATGACTGCTCAGAAGTATATATATATATATATATAGTACTTTAAAGACTTTGCCATGCCTCCTTCTGCCTGTTACATACTTTTGCACAAAGCTAATAGATCTCTTGGTAAAGGATACCTATAATTTGCTGAATTATCTGGCTTATAATGACAAATTGTTTTACTGATTAGGTCTGCTCTCCGTAATGGGCAAAAGTTAACGTTTCAATTACTTGAGATAATTATACTGACTTTGCTATAAAGCATTGATCTGGCACATGCTAAGCGCGGATTAAGATTGGACAGTTGCTATCTAGTACTACATATTATGTTCGGGAAAGTGAATATATAAAAGGATATTTAGCTGCTTGAATATCTACTGCAAAAGTGTGATTCCTGGCTATCGCGTCTCAACAATATCCAATCTAATAGTATGATTCCTTAGCTCGCTGAATATTCATACCTTAAAATACGTATTGATATGACGAATAGTATATCAACATTTCGCTATAAGAAGTCTTAGAGCTTTTGAAATTCGGCTTGCATTGATTACCTTGAGGTGGGCGTTGAAGTAGGTCAACCTTCTGGCACTGTTGCTATTAAAACTTTACCTCGCTGTGATTTGGGCGCCTTTTGTACTCGATTTTGCACTCGCCCAGTTGCGCTGGCCATTGTCTGTTTCCGCCTTTGGGATACAGTCACGCACCCAATTCCAATTACACAATTCCAGCTGAAGAAGGCAGACGTTAGGCAGTTTACTTGTCTTGTTCGACTGATAGAAAACTGACACTGACAGCACGAATATGAATTATTGTATCCCTAAGACTGAGCCCCGTTGATGGGCAAATATACCTTCAAACGAGACGCAAGGGTTGCAGGCGAGCACACGCGACAGTCGGATACCCAGCACCAGTATCTATAGACATATTTGGACAATTATATAAATGTATGTTAATAATAAGAGCTGATCTTTTCCATATCTAATCTACTACCAATAAACTGAGTATAATAGGGAAGCTACAGACATTTACTTTGGTATGTGGGTAGCGCCGAGATTTAAGATTTTTAACAATTTTTGATCTGACAACTCTACGCCATAGAGCAGAGATCCTCTGGGTTGGACAATTGCCGTTGATCAGTTGAAATATATGGGGAAAAATAGAAATAATATAGGGTTTTTTAAATCGAGCCTCGAACACAATTGAATAATTATATTATATTTATAATGCGGGACTAGAGAAATTAGAGACAAAACTATTAAATGATGTTAATTTCCTCTCAAATAGTTCTTGTTTCATCTAAGAACCCCAAGTCGAATCACTTTATGAGCACGTAAGCTTAGCTTGAACTAATTTCTTAATCTAACCTTTCGTTAAAGTTCACATTTGTGGCTGATCCTTTGGCATTCACAAGCAGCCACTCACGACCCAGTTAAGATTGATGGCCTGGCACAGCGGAAGTTTAGAAATAACTATAAAAATGCAGCTTTTTGACCATTAAATATGCTAATTTGCCGGCCATCACAGCAAGAGTTACAACAACAACGACGACAGCGACAACGCCATGTGCAACAGGTGTTCGGCCTAGCAGAGCACTTTCCACATTTTCTCATTTTCATTTTCCATTTTTGCATTTTACATACAAGTAGAGGCAGTATATCATTTATGACTGACCCCAAGACCAAGATAATATGGCTGCAATTAACCACGTTTAATGTATAACTTAAGGAGCATTAAAGTCAGCCCTTGACATGTCCTGAAAACACTGCAAAGAGACAGAGAAAGAGAGAGAAAAAGAAAGAGATAGATAGATAGATAGAGAGAGAGAGAGAGAGAGAGAGAGAGAGTGAACGAGGGGAATGCCCAATCGATTGTAAAGCTGCATTTGCAACCAATTCCAACTTCAATCAAATAGCCAATTTTCCAATTTCTTGCAATTTTGTTTATTGTTTACACTTGTGTATGTGTGTGTGCCTAGCAACAGATGTGTGTGTGTGTGTGTGTGTGTGTAAGTATTTGTTGTGTGCGTGATGACATGCCATGAAAAATTCCAATACAACCAAAGACTCTGGGGCCAGACTTGAGGTGCATTAGTATTATTCATAGGCACCATTTATTTTCTATCATCCCTATACCCTGTATTGTATATTCCCTCCAGAAGGTATATAAGCCGTTGGGTTTTCTCGAAATTATTAAATTAAATGTTTAGGAAAACTGTTGGTGAAACTACAATTGTTTAAGAGAGCGTGAGTCTGTTTATTTATTATTATTTATTATTCTTTATTATTCTTTATTGCATGTTTTAGATCAAAGTGTCTAAACAAGCTGCATTAGGAGGAAACAACAAAAGCAACAAAGCATCGCTTGAGAATGGTGTTAAGAAAGAAGCTAACAAGGTCTAAATAATTATAAAGAATCTGTGAATAAGCAATGTTAATCAACAAAACACAAGATAGTATTACAGCTTCCCAGCCGAGTGCAGGGCATATTTGCAGTCGAGCATGCCCGGTGCCCCCATCACTCGCCTTGCTGTTGTAGCAAATTTTTAGCATTATTAGCACCGTTTTGATCCCCTGTTATTTGGTGCCAATGGCAACGTTGCTCAGTTGCTAACATTGCCCAGACCCAGACAGGGGGAGTCGAAAGAGAATCTGGCTAACAAAGGGATTTTGTCTTTTGTGGTATTTGCAGTGTCGAGGCGGAGTTCGGTTGGAGTCGCGCGTTCTCAGAGCCAGACTTGACAGCGAGTCAAAAGATTCACAAGGATCGGTTCAGCATCAAACATCCACATGAGTATATAACAGTCGATGATCTAAAGTTCTTCCGGCGACGACAGCCCATCCCGTTGCATACGCAGAGCAACGTCTGTCTTTATAATAGCCAGCAGCCGGTGGTTTCTTTTGGTTCCTTGAGGTCGGAGTATCAGAAGAGTTTTTGTTGCCAGGGTCACGCCAGGACGCGACCCCGACCTCTGCTGAGACGTGCGACATCGTTGCATCTCGAGGGCTTGATGCATTTTCTGTCGGAGAATCACGAGAAATATCACTGGTTCACACCCGAGGAACTACAGTTGTAAGTTAAGAATGAGTCAGTTGCTCTTCCTAGTTATGGCATTCCTTTGCAGTTCGCGTACCTTTCCAGTGCGCAATCCGGAGAACTTGCAGCTGGGGCCCAACGACGACGTCGCTGTGCGGAAGGAGATGAAAAACTCATCGTATCTCACGTATCCTATGGTCGACGTCGGAGCGCAAATCCTGCCAAGGAGTATGTTTCGCGAAGAGAGGGAGCAGCCCAACAATCTGGCAAGCGACAAGTTCAAGCGGGATGTGGCGGCCCAGGAGCAGAATCGATGCCACCTGCAGATGCGTGCCGAGGGCACAAATTATGAGGCATCGCCGTCTGAGTACAAGCGTCAGTTTGTGGAACAGTTTCCCATCGAGAAGGCGCACTCCATACCACAAATGAGCAGCATCAAGATGCAGGGCGACTTTGTCGCAGTGCCTGAGTACCAGGATAGCTTCAAGATGTACGCCAACTACTCGAAGAGCGCGCCGATCAAGAAGCACGATAATTTGCGCGTCTCCGGCGCTGAACAGGAGAACACGGCGGAGCCAACCGGCGGAGATATGCCCGAGTATCGTGATAAATATAATGTCCCACCCAAGCAAATGGCCAAAGAGAAATCACTGAAGACCGACGATCATCTGCGTCCCCGTGGTGAATTCACCAAGGAGGTGCCCGAATATTATGAGAGCTTCCGTGATCCCCAAATCACCGAGATGCCCGAGCGGGGTAAGGTAAGGGAACCATACCTCCGACTACGTGGCAAGATCGAATTTAATCCAGAGTATCGCAACAATTACTTGGACTTTCCACGCTCCCGTCCAGTGGTTCGCAAGCCGGTCTCTTCCTTCCGGTTGCCCACCACCACCAGCACGACCAACAACACCACCACGACCACGTCCAGTCCACGCAGAGATGGTGAGCCCGCAGCCAGCTGCATGACTTCCACAGAGCTAACTGCCACGCCCGAATATCGACGAGCCCAATACAACTATCAGTTGCGGGAACGAGAACGGGAACGCGAACGTCCACGTGAGTTGATTGCTCCAATGGCAGCACCAGCACCAGCTGGCAATCTACGCAAGAGTTCCGATTCCTCGCTAGACGCCTGCCACCTGCAATCTCAGGCTAAGCGTCGCCCATCACGCCAGCGGCAATTTAAGGAACCAGCGGCTCAGTTGGCGCCCAGTTTCGAGGATGTGGCTGCCGGTGGTGGATTCAAGAAACCGCCCAGATATGGACGACGTGCTTCCGTTCTCCAGAATGCAGTCAACTGCCGGGACAAGTCCTCAATCATCGAGGGGAACCCCAAGTACGCTATTGGCTGTCGACGGGATAAACAGAATACGGAGAATCAACATCAACAGGGCTCCTTTGTAGTCCTCGATGAGCCCTGCAAGCCTTCCAATTGGATGAAAAAGACCTGGTACGACTCTTAGCTGACTCTTAGTAAACTTAAGCCCACAATTCAATAAACAATTTACAAAGAAACCACAACCATTTCTGAGGGGGAATGTTATTATTGATTAACCTCATTTTTTATGGGTCAAGTTGTAATTGTCCCAACGTCTATTAAATCCCTTTAACGTTTAGTTTGCAAAGGTTGTTCTGTTTGGGTTACCTCAAATTATACATAGGATTACATTTAGTAAGACGTGTTTCCTGGTGCTACATCCTAAAATATATCAAGACTTATTTAAGCATGCTTCTTTTTAGGAAAAGAAAATTCTGCACTTCCGGTCTAACTGATAGAGTCGACATAGAAACTACTAGTAAAATATCAATAACTATGTTACGTTCGAATATCTTTTAGCGGATATCCCTATCGGATAAGTCGAGCGCGCGTGACAGTATAATACCCTGTGCAGTTTCCTAAAGTAAGTATTCCGATTGTAATAGAAGTAATTGACTAACGGGTGCTTAAAGAATTCCTCTTTGAAATACTCATATTGCTTAGCAGCAAGCTTTTGCATATATCAGATACTCGCTCAAAAGCGGAGTGCTACGTCACTTCATTTACATATGCGTGCATCGCAGTCATTCGCTGTCTCGCTCGCACACACACAAGGAACACAGCGCGAGCGTTTTAATGCAAAATTTCCTTTCTGATTATTTGTCTTGATTACACTGCGATCTGAATGAAACTTTCAGCATTGCTTCTCTATGGTATTCTTCAAGCACCTGTTAAGTTAAAAGTATCTACGCTGAGAAATGTAGGGTCTGCCACGCCTCCTTCTATACCTTTTGTAAAGCTTTTCTTAGACTTCCAGCACTTATATTTCTTTCGAGACTGAGCAACACTGGCACACGTCAGTTTGCATAGGTAAACATAAACAAACCGCGGGGTTTTCAGACCTCGAGCAATTCGCTTCGTTTATCTAATCTTCGCCCTGTACACCCATTGATAAGTAACTGAGCGGAGGAGAGTCGCGCTTACTCATAGATTCGTGCGTAGTATTATGAAGAATTTCGCCATTGAAACATGTGAAAAAGCAGTTGGATCGGATTGTCCAGACTCTAGAGAAACAATAGAAAAACCTGATCATGGCCACAATAGAGGTGGATCATGCCGCGGATCCGCCCGCACATATAATGGGCTACATGATAAGAAGTCACACCCGGATCTATGTGTCCTACATAATCCCAAGCTGTCTGGGTATGTTGGTGTTTATGGTGCAGACAGCGACCGATTTGGCCTTGAGTTACCAGCATTTCCGGCAGCATGAGACGGGTTATGGAGTGGGTACCTTGGTATTAGTGTTGATACCACCGCTACTCACATTCATCCTGGTGCTCTCATCCAGAGAGCAGCGTAGCCACGCATGTGACAAACGGAACAAATGCGTTAGTTGCAGTCTGGGATTGTTGCAGCTGCTGCTGTTTCCATTTGCGGTGCTTTACAGGTAATTTCATGGAAGTTCTTTGAATTCCCGCAGTATCTTACTGTCTTCCCCACTTGGTAGGTTCACAATGCGTTTCTTTTGGTCCATTGAGGCGCTCTTCCATGCGGATGACGATGCGGAGCGAATGAAGTGCCTGGCAAAGGCAACTCAAACGTCCAGCATAGAGCTGTACCTGCTGATTCAGGCATATGCCCAGGCGGCGCCACAGATTATACTCCAGATTAACCACATGCTTACCCAGGACATCTTTCGCAACTACGAGACAAGTGTGTAGAGAGAGAGAGAGAGAGAGGTTGATGATCGCAGCAGAGATTACATTTGATTCCATTGCAGCTGCCTTGCAGGCGATGTGCCTAGTCTTCGCTGCCATCGATCTTGCGGGGATTACAACCAGTTATCATCGGATCGAGAGCCAACGGCGCGTCGGCCGACATTATCCCTGGGCAACGCCACAGCAGGTGGAGTCCCATCGCTGTCAGCTGGAGCAGAACCAGCGGCTCTGTTGTGAGGCAGAACAGAGGAAACGGGAGTCGGAGCGCACTTTGGCAACTAGCTTCCCCCAGTCCGATAAGATCATGGAGAACTTTCATGCGAGACAGGAATACGGGCAGGTGGACACCCATGAGCTGCACATAACCGGAATGGATGAGGTGGACAACGATGCACTGGAAACACTGGAAACGACAGCGCTACTCCATGCGCCGACTGGAACACAACTTGGCAATGCCACCGACGATGATAAGATTCATCAGAATGCCAGGCCCAAACTTCAATTGTACCGCGAGGAAATGTCCAATCTCGATCGCATCGATGTGCTGGACATGGTGCCAGAAACGCCAGCGCCTCCACCGCCACCTGTCTCGGCGCCACCAGCGCTGCCCATGCTGCGGTTGCCCACTGACAATAGTCCACCCGAGGCTCCAGATCTGCGACGCACAGTGTCAGATACGGAGCACAGACGTAGTCGGCGGGCGACACGACCACTCTCCCAGCTGGAGACATTCAAGGACATGCTGCTTGTTAATGCACAGCTGTACATCAAGGATCACGTGCCGAGGCCTCCCAAGCTACTCATAGGACGCGTGGATGACGACGAGCCAAACGATGATCGCACCCCATTGGTGACAACAGCACATGCGTCAAAGGGAACGCCTCTAACTCCCAAAGATGTGGTGGATTTCTACTTTCCACGTCCCACAAGGATTGTAAATGGCATACAACAGGATGACTTCGCTGGGAGGACTGTTGCCTTTTTTGGCTGGATTGCTTTCATCATCATGCGCATGCTTTCCCTAGCCATGTTTTGTGTCTTCTATCCCCACGCCTTTTTTATCGTGCTGAGCGTCCACTACGTCCTCATGCTAGCCGCGTTAGCGCTGGAGACACGTTGTCGAGGCGGCTGGAATCGCAATTTGTTCTACCTCTTGCTTGGGTATATATACATATTTGTACTCTTGGAGTTCCGGGTGTGCTTTAAGAACATCAGGCTTTGGTACGGTTGGTACTTGGTGCTCATTTTGATAGAGAACATAACCATGTCATCCATTTGGTATGTCAATGAGGAGCTCGATTCCTGGTGGTTCGGTTTTATCTGGGAGTGGATTGTCTACAGTGGCATCCTCTTTCTGGCCACCATTGTAGTCTATTACACCATACTCAGACCCAAAGATGTCTCAATAATTGTTGAGGACCAGACCCCCGCCCAGACGGAGCAGTCCCAGTCGGTTGCCTAGCAATTGCTCGACTCGTTGCCAGGCGAGGATTCCTCGTATATTTACCCGGCAAAGCAGGCCTCCTTAGAATAAGTATTTATTTCAACACAACCGAATAAATAAATTATTTTTGTTAATAAACACTGACAAAAAATGAACCAAATCGAGAATTTTCGCTTGAGAGGCAAAGGACCTTGTCCAGCCGAAACAACAGAAACTCAGCGAAGTTTTGGACCTCCCTACAGGAACAAAAAACTGAGTAAGATTCTCACTTATTCCACTTAAGAGATATCTAACATCAATAGTTGCCCTACGCTGCAGTTACACGTGCCAATCGCATGGAGCAATTCTTGTGGAAAGAATTCTTCGATGAATACAATCGACAGAATTCGGTGAAGGTTGATTTGGGACCCGACCACACTGAGTACTTTGAGCAGTTCTGTAAGGATAAACCAGCCGAAGACGAGGAGCGCAAAGAAGTCCGTGTGAACAAGTACCCACTGTACTGCACCACTGCAATAACCGTATGGAATCACGAGGGCGACATTACAAAGACCTTTAAAACAAAGTACACCATCACAAGACCCATCGCTGAATGCACCGAGAAGTTTGCTCCCTAATTATAAATTAATTCTATTCTTCTTTTATTTAAATGTTTAATGCGAAGTACACACCTGAATATACCGTTAAGGACACGTGAAAAAATAATAGTTTTCATTATTGAACCGAGTCAAGAAGTCCGTATGCCAAACTTAGTTATTAGGCCTCCCGCAGACTCTGAGATCCAGGGGTTTTTACAAGCGCACGGTTCGACTAGGCTATATACCTTTACACTTATACGGTTATTATACGAAAGTTTATAGATAAGAAAGATATAGATAGAAATGCAAATTCTAAAATATCCTTGACCTTTTAGGATTTAGAATTTAGGTGCGATCTGTTCGCTACGAGTTTAGATAGAGTAACATGGAACTTTGGTAATTATAGGGGTGGGACTCTTTTGGAATGAAAATGACGATCTAAAAGGACAATGTGATCTGCAAAAAGAATTTAAAAAAAAAGTAATACTAATATTTTAGCTCAAGACAAAGTTCCCGAAAATCATTCTATTTGATTTTCTTCATCGCGTTTGAGAGAGCCTTCATCTCCATACCTTGCTTTCGAATACGTCACCTTGTTAGTAATTCGTATACCAATGCCGATGTGGTGAGTTAATTTAACAACTTAATCATTCGTGTCCAACAATGAAAGATTTCATACTATCAAAATAAGAACCTAAAAAGAGCTTAGTATCATGGTTAGCCAATTCAGCTTGGCCCGGGCTCTAAACGGGTTCATGAATTCACCTTCTGATTCCACTTATAAAGGGCATCTCGCCCTTTCTGACCTTTGCTTTGATTTAAATTGGTTAATGGATACATCTTGGAATTTCGTATATTATGGGCATATTTACATCTGTCTGTTGCTTTAATAGGATTTTAATTAAATATAAATAAAATTGCAATATCCACTGTACTGAAAATTTAAAATAAATATATCACTTACATTTGTATATATATATTTGTAATATATGTATGTATATATATTTAAGGATTTCATCGACAATTATTCATTAGTGGACTTCTGAATATTTTTGATTGACTTTAAATCAATGTAATTTTTTTAGAAAATGCTTATGTTGCCGGAATACTTTTCCATCAATGACCTCACTTTCTATGGGAGTAGAGCGATCCCCAAATACAAATATATCAGTATACTTTGCTTTAACACGTGGCATTCGCAGTAGTTTCAACATCGCCAAATGACTCCCACACAATACAGTTCGGGTAATTAAAGGGCCAGGGTATTGTATACTTAATTAACGAATTCAAGTTTCCAGCACATGACTCGATTGGCTTTTCACACGTTATATTTTACGTAGACGGATTTTAAAATTTAAATTTTTTAATTAATATAATTTTAAAATAGTTACATCAGTAATAAAGTTGTATTTATTGATATGGTGATTAGAACAATTTACCTTTATTCTTTTCTCTTTGCTTATTCTCCTAATGTGTCTCAGATCCTGAATCATATTCCGTTTTTTTGCGACAATACTCGGAAAAAATGTTTTAAATCTTTTTGCCTATAATCCGAATGTTATCCGTTAAATAGTCGTTAGTATGTACGGTAACCGATAACTCTCAACAAAATTATCGTTTACAAAATGTGCACACACTTTTATGAGCATAGTTGCCAGCCCTTATCATAAAAGTCATAGAACAGCACTGCCGCTGACGTGTCTGTAAAAAATATCGAAGCTAAAACAGGCGGTGCAGACTATTTAGGTGTTTTGTATTTATTTATCCTATAGCATATAAGCTGCGTTTCACAACGCCACATAACATAGGAGAATGTTGAAATTAGGTAAGTAATTTCAGACAGAGCTAAATTAATTCAAAGTCCATCAGACTAGTTTTTGTCCAAACGCCGGCATAGTCTCTGTCGTTACCTTGTTCTTTGCGATAGTTGCCGGCGTCGACGCTGGCGCTGACGGTGCTGAGTCTGTTGCTGTCACCACATTTTTCATTTTAGCGAAATTATTTAATTAAAATGAGTATAACTTTTTGTTCAAATAGGCTTAACGCTTCTCTGCGTACTTTGTATCGCATCTTACACATGGAGCGCTCGCACTGTTGATAGCCACCTGGGGCCAAAGGATCTCACCCGCCTTCAAAAAGTCTTTGTCGATGGATTAAGTTCCAACGATCTGCAATCGATTTTCTTTTCCAGTCAAAACATCGAAACAACTGATGCTGTAACAAAGGAAGCGTTATGCAAGAAGATCGTGACTCTGCACGAGGAATCCAAGTTAAACGTGAGTAAAAATCGATGCTGCACACGCACTTGTTAATCAACAGACTACTTTCAGAATTTTGAAAAAGATTACTACCTAGTTGGAGCCAACAGGAATCTGCGTTGCACTTCAAAACTCCCAGAATCCATCCTCTCAAAGATATACAGCTCGTTAGATTCTCAACTGAGCACAACACAGGAAATTTACTATCGCATTGTAACCCAGAAAGTCCTTGGTGTTCAGGTCAGTGAGGCAACTCAGACAAAGGTTGCGAAACGCCTGCAGGAGCTACTGAAAGTAGATGATTCGCTCAGCGCCCTTGGTTATGGATTTAATGTGGCCATCGAACTGGGCTCTAGTGGTAGCTTTATTGCCAACCGCATCGAAGATGCCATCGTTCAAGCTGATGAGGTTGACGGAAAACTCCTGCAATTTGAAGGAGGTCTGAGCATTACTGCTTTAATATTGAACGGTGTGTTTGGCGTTGCGAAGACTTACAATAAGCCAGCACCTGTCACACCCGCACAGGCAGTTAAATTTGCAAATTATTTGTTAAGCCGCCGATCTGTACAAACCGCCAAGGGAGCACATCTACTCATCGAGGCTCTTAAGACTGTCAGTGGTTCGGCAAAGGTAGCTCCTATCTGTATTCAACTTATTGGCAATGCACAACTGGAGGCGCAGTCCCCAACATTGAACGTGGCCATTGTGGATTTGCTTGGCAAGCCACTGTCACCTGTAGTTCAGAGTGTCAGTGCTAAGGTTCTGTTGAAGAAGGACAACTCTGTGCTTGCAGAGAAGGTTCAGCTAGTTTCCAAGTCTTCCGACAAAACGACCTACGTTGCTGACCTGACCAACCTGAAGCCGGTATGTGGCATCTACCAGGCGGAGTTGAATGTTGATGGCGTTTACACACAAAACCTGCAAGTGATAGTGCTAGGACGTGTCAAGGTACAAACTCTGGAATTGGCCATTGCAGAATCGGATGCAAGCGCGGCCACACGCAAGCAAAGCATCAGTTTCCCAAACAAACTAAAGGAACCACTGTCAGCGGACAGCACGCAAAAGCTGCTTCTGAAGGTGGTTCTAATCGATGAGAGTTCCAGCAAGCCTATTACAGTTCATCAGGTTTTTGTCCGTCTGCATAACCAAGAAACTGACAAGGAGATCATTTTCGTGGCAGAGCAGGACAGCAGCAAGGCCTACAAGTTTGACATAGATGTTGGCAATCAGGGCAAGAACTTTAACTACCAAAGCGGGGAATACATAATGTCCCTAACAGTCGGCGATGCATTGTTGTCCAACTCCTTCGACTGGCTGTTGGCCACCGTTCAGCTGAAGTTCAACCAACCTGACAGAGGTAGGTACTGCTTTAAACCTTGTTTATGAACAATTATGACCATGTTATTCGTTTACAGATTCCAAGCCAAGCACCGTAAGGGGTCCTCTGCCAGAGATTGTGCATCAGTTCCGTGTACCTGACAAACGCCCGCCCCGCATTGTGTCTGATATTTTTACTGGATTATGCATAACGCCTCTGGTGCTGCTCTTTGTATTCTGGGGCAAATTAGGCATAAATGTGTCCAATTTATCATTGTCGCCGAGCACAATAGGTTTCCATGTGGGTTTCGGGGGCATTCTGGCGCTGTTCTTCGTTTTCTGGCTGCAACTGAACATGTTCCAAACACTGCGGCTGCTGATCCCCATCGCAGTATTCACATTCCTTTGTGGTAATCGCGTTCTGCGACAACTGTATGCACAACGCAATGCAAAAAATGCAGCGGGTGTATCATCATAAACAACCCATTCGATGGCTTTATGGCTGTGTTCCGTTCAGCATTCGATTGGATGAAAAATTAGCCGCTATCGATTGATACTGATAATAAATGAACAAGTCACAGTTACTTCTATCTAAATAATATAATAAAAACCATCTTTAATAAAGCGTTTAGTGTAAGCTCTATTAAAACACAAAACTCGTCTATGTAATACAACTTAAACTTGATAAATTCTACACAAAAAATGGAAGCAGGTCGGAAAAACGTATAAAATTAACGAACAACGTTTATGCTATATACAAATAAGTCAATATAACAGTCATTTAACAATAACAAAATATCATCGAATAGAAAATAATTGGTAATACTATTACAAATTGGCTTTCATGAAAGGTTTAAGATATTTGTGGAATGCAGCATTAACCGGTTCCTTGTTGAGTGGATTCTTCTTGGTCGACTCAAATATGTGCTCATAGACGTTGCCATCGTAGGCACCAAGAGCAGAGTCCAAAACGCGATCGTGCAGATCAAAACTGTCGACCAGAGTGACGGCATTTGGCCGCAAACGCTTTAGACAGCTCTCCAATCGCATTTCCAAATTAGTAACATCCTTATCTGTAAGTTCAATGAACTGCATAGGGCAGGTCAAAACACAGTTTTATCTTATTTTGTTAGTTAAGATATTATATTCAATACGTACACGTAAAAAGTCACCAATGCGATTTAGGCAGGCATCGACTAGATAAAGTTCTAGCACCACTTTGAGCACATCAGCCAAGGCGGGAGACACCTGACTGGCAACCTGCGTCAGCTCCGTGAATGCGGATTGCGCCAAAAATGCTCGTCCATGTAGCTAAAGTGCAATATTTGTTAATATTATGTATTATATCTATATATTTATTCTTACATCTGCAGCGCCTGTCAGAAAGACTCCACTAAGATTGGCGGCCATCTCCGTGCTGTGGCCTTGTCTGCGTCGCAGATCGATCTGCTCATAAGCGACACGTACTTTGCTGTAAAAAAAATTGATTTAGGATATCACTTGAGGATTCAATAGCAAACTCACTTGGCAGCCACAAATTGAAATGCTTTAACAATTGACTCCAAAGAGCCATCGAAATTGACAAACTCTTTTTGCTTTATTGCCTCGTTGATGTAGGCCACGGTGGGCACCAGTTTCTCACCACTCAGCGCTTGGCCGTAGACCTTAACGAGATAACGTGCTGTTTGGAGCAACATTACCGTGTTCTCGCCCTCGTACGTGCACACAGCAGTCGTCATGCCATAAATGGTTGGAAAGTTTGAGCAGTCCATGAAGCCATGGCCGCCGCAAGAGAGGCGACAGGTTTCTACACCAGCAGCCGCATCGGCGCTGCAAATAGCCTTCAAGCAACAAGAGAGGGCATGCATCTCGGGCAAACGATCCAACTCTCCCAACTCTATTTCGCCTGAGAGCACATTGTACATGTTCCAAATACCATCGCCAGTTGACTTGAAAACTATTGCCTTGGCTATCTGGGGGAATAGTTTCAGTTGCTGTGTGGTATGTTCCATAATCTGCGGCTCCGGCTGATTGGGTTCAATGGGACTTTGACGGCGCACCGCAGAGTAACGTGTCGCAATAGTGGACGCCTTGGCCAAGCTCTGAGCCGTATCTCGGATAAGGGCACAGCGCACAAACATCATTGTTCCGTAGGTGAGAACACTGTTCTTGGGTGCAACATAGGTGCCATCCGGCAGCACCTGTTGATTTTTCATCAGCATATTGTTCAGAGGCACGCGAACATTCTTGAGTCCAAGATAACCGTTGTTGACGGCTTTCATGCCGAGCTTGGTGCCAATGTCGCCAATATCAATGCCGGGCATCGGCTGATGAGAATCCAAGTCCCTCAGCTGCACTATAAACGGTGCCAATCCACGAAACTCGCCTTGAGTGTATAGCTGTGCCACGACAACAGCATGATTTGCCGTATGTCCCACTATGAATGGACAATGTGGTATAATCAGGGTTGACTTAAGACAAAGTACAAGTACTTACAGCCACCGGGCCACCACTTGTAGGCGCTTAGAGTGGGCGTGTTGATTACAAACTCCTGTGTCTTAGCATCGTAATCGGCGCGTGTCTCCAGGCCGCGAAGAAAGGTGCCGTGTCCCAGCTCGGTTTGTGCGTATGTGCCAATAATTTCACAGTCCCATGCCTTTGGCAGCCACTCTACCTGCTGCTCCATGGTGCCTTGACCCATGATAGTTGGCACGAACATTACGTAGTGCAATGATATAGGATTGCCCTCCTTAAGTAAAGCCGCACCCAAAGAGCCGCCGAGCAAAGCACTAGCAAAGTAAAGCATAGAATATTATTAGACTGCAAACTACGAAGGATTCCAGTTATACTTGTAGGTGTCCACACCATCCTCGCCTTCGGCACGCAATTTGCGTATCTTCTCGCCAATTAGACAAGCTTTCCGCAGGCTGTTTTCATAAAGCTCCTTGTGAGACAAATATGATATGGGCAGATCATCTATCAAAGCCGGATCCTCAAGAAACATTTTCTCTGAAAATAAGTCATGACGTGTGAATTGGACACGTGTGCATGTCAAACATATCATACTCCTATAGAACTATCTATCAATTTGAATTCGGTTGAATAAGCAGTTTAGATCAATCCATGAGATAACTCTTATCTGACAAAGGCCGGAAAATGTAGAACATTATTTTTTTTACATTAATAAAAAAATTTATGAAATATAATCAAAGTCTATAGGTCAACGAATATGTTCAACTAATTAAGAGATGTTGGATACCGCTTCAAGTGCAAAGTTCAACGGCCATTAACTGTCGCTTAACTGGTTTAAATACGACAGAAAAAACAGGTAGTTTTTGCTCGGACGTACCAATTAAGTCACTAAATTTAACTAATGCTCGGTTAAATGTGTGCAGCAAACGAAAGTTAAGAAAATGCTAATCAAAACAAAGGGTTCAAAATGCCGGTCATGGGTTGCCAGAAAAATTACAAAATTACATAAGTCAAAGTTCAGATTTCTTATCGCTAATCCCATTAAAGAATATATCAGAAATATTTATGCAAGCTTTAATATCTCGCAGCATTATTTGCAGTGTCATGCTACTATTGCAATTATTTAAAGCTCTTTCGATTACGAGAGTTTTTAAGCGCAACTCTTGAATCGAGCTTGAAAACCAGTTAAATTGAGCACCAAAGAGTAATGCTTAACTACACATCGACGCTCCATTGACTTACCCAATGCTTTCTTCTCTTTGTATTTTTCTTGTCCGCCTGCCCAATAGATTGAAAATTCTTTGGGGTCAAAGGTCGCGGTATTGCGTTCCTTTTGCAAATCAGGATTTACTTCGAGTGCTGACATTTTTTGCTTTGTTGCTTTACTTGCTCCAATCAATCAAACACGTTGACGATCGTGTAATATTGATATTCCTTGCGCTTAGCAAAATAATAAATACCCGTGCGTCTTCCACGACTGGCGAATACTAACTAAATTGAAATGGAAATAAATCCATGAAGTTGTAGTTAGTATGTGTGCAAGATCACTCGTAGGCTTGCGCAAATCTAATCTGCGGGTACAGTGAACTTTAATCGCACGAAAGTGGATTGAAATACACATATAATAAACTTCTGTGTCGATTATTGCAAGAAAATGATTTAATCTGCCGTTTGTTGTTGCCCTGCATTGAAAAACAACGAATCTATTTTGTTGCCACTTGTGTGTTGTATTTGTTTCTCTAATTGTTTGTTTGTGTGCGAACAGCTGTGCGCCAGGGCTGCATCGTATAAACAGAGCTACCGTACAGAGTTTTTTTTAAACTGGCGCTCATAATAATAAATTTAAAATTGATATTTATATAGATTATTTGCTAGCGATAAAGAGTTTCAAATTAATTATATCCTTTGGCTTAGTAAATTACATAACATACATATAATTGCGAATATAATAAATCACATTTTTAATACAATTTTAGTTAATCAGTTATATATCATATACATATGAATTTAAGTACGAAACGCGCGCGTACTCCATTCTAAAGGCTATGTGCCTGACTTGTGACTATCGGTATACCACGTTGATGTTGATTCTGTCCAATTCCGGCCGTTTCATAGGCACAACAGCCATTGCCGCCGCTCCTCGTCTGATCCGACTGCATGCCCATCTCAGATGGATACCAATGTGGACTTTGCAGTTCAGTATAGCTGGTATCGTTTGCAATCTCATTATGTGGCGCCTTTAAATAGGAATGAGAATGAGAACTTTGCCAATCCATCCGTGATGAGTTAAATGTCAGGTTGGAATTGCGATTGTGACCATGTTGCAACTGTTGGTGAAACTCGAAGGGCCAATTCTGAAATAAAATTCGCTCGTAAATAATATGTGAAGTATTGGTACCAAATATATAAGCTCTTAAGGCGCAACCGCATGGCAGTAAAGGAAACAACATGACGACAAGCCAAAGAGCGACAGCGCCATTGTTTGTTTATACAAATTTGATTGTTTTTAGTGGCTCTTTGGAATGAAATGTTTTCATAGTTGAACAATAACAGCGTCATTAACAGATCTATAAAAACATAAACAGCCCTAAGACAAGAGACACTCATCGGCAGCTTGGCCTACCAATGGGTAATGGGTTCCTCCTATCCCGTTCCTATTCCCATTCCCATTCCCATCAGCCCATCAACATCAACGCAAGGCGGCGCGTGCGACTCAGATAAATTAGGGTGCCGTTGCTGTGCGCTTCTGTTGGGTGTTTAGAAAGCCGCGGTACGATCCTGACAAATGCAAACAAAATACAGCACCATATGGACGCAAGACGCAGTCCAGGCCAAATATTTGCTGAAATTTTTTCACGCATTCAATGAATGAGTAAACAATTGTTTTTACTCGTATTCGAATTAGTTGAAGATTTTTTTTTATGCTATGAATCATTTTTGATGCTTTAGAGATTACCACCTATTTAACTATACTGAGAATACTTTGCTTTTAATTACAAACTAAATATCAAGAAGTGAAGAGCCTGAAGCGACAATTTTCCCTTGCATGTCATTCACTTTGTGTGCTTCAAAGTCGAGAATCTTTAAAAATATAACAAGAAAAACTGGCAAAGAATAACCAATGTTCTATGTTTCCCATTCCCGATCCCACTCCCGTTCACGTTCCCGTTTCCATTCCCGCTCCCGTCTCCGTGTGAGTCTGTCACTCATATTTAGTAATTTTCGAAATTCACAAAAGTATCTAATTACAGGAAAGCAAGAAAAACTGAAATCACAAATTCTCATTTTAGTATTTACTAGTGGGGGGCCCTACACCTACTGAAGGTACGACACTACTAGTACACTTCAAGAATTTGAGCAGATGTTGCCCAACATTTCTCGACATGTAAATATATATGAATTTTGATTGTTTATATTCAATTCCACATATAATGTAGTTCATATTAAGAAATACTTGAGCTGTGTTGTTCATTTGAAAGGGAATCACAGATGATTTCTAAGAGAGATCGCGAAAAGCATAATGAGGTAGCAAAGTTATCTTATTAAATTCTATATAATTATCTATAATTATCTGAATATATCACACGAATTTAACGATCAATAAGGTAATCTACACCTTTGGCTAATACGATAAATCGTCATTTGATAATAGGACAAAGCTTAAATTGATCTTATCACATTGTAAAATATTTTCATTTAAATCTAGATGTAAACCAATAGAAGATTGGGTTGCCTTCCATCCTATTCTAACTCTATCTGAAACCAAGAAAATAAGTAATGTCAAACCATTTTCTTTAGCTTTGCTATGAATTCTCCCAGATACTCTATCTAACGAAATCTAATGGGTATCAAAGCACTTTAATTTCTTGCCTTTAATATGATATATTAATTGGGTTAAATGCTATCTGTTGAACCTCTGACACAAACTGGATGGATTTGAGCATATCATATCTGCGCAGACACCTGCCACAGATAAACGAGGTCCAGCTGGATGTGGTATGTGGATGCTTATAGCATGTCTATTTATAATGTAATTCATATATTTCATTCATGTTGCATGTGGCGTTAAGTGGTGCCACTGACATCACTTCCAGTTGACACTTACCATGCCGAGATGCCCAACATTGTGGAAATGAAATGATGTCGCACCGCCGGCGGCTGAACTGTTGCAGTCTGTCGTTGGATTCCTCGTGTCCAGAATATCAACAATGGGATTGGCATGGGTCTGAGGTTGGGGACTGGCATTGCTCGTTTCGACGGCATTAATTAGCTGTTTAATATAGAGCGTGGCCAAGCGTAAGGTGTCCAACTTTGATAGCTTTGTGTCCGGCGGAATGTTGGGTAATTTGGTTTTCAGACGTCCGTAAGCACTGGACAAAACCCGCATCCTCATTCGTTCTCGTGCATTTGCCGCGTTCCGTTGCACTGGTGGCTGAGAGCCTGACAAAAGTGCTTGATTAGCCGCAGTTCCAGGTTAAGCCAATCCCTGAACTCTATACTTACTTTGTGAACTAGCATCTTCATCAAAGTCCTCATCATATAAATCCAACGGACTTGACGAACGCTTTTTGCGTGGCATAGTTGATATATATTTATTTCGATAAGTCTTCGGGAATACCCCTATATATTATCACACGTATTACTTAAGATGAAATGCACTTTTATCCGCAACCTTCTCGGAGCGCGTTATAAACAGATATGACTGCTTTCTTAAAGAAAATCTTCCTTTTTACGAAATTCTCCTCTATTTTCTCGCTTTTCATTCTTCCAATCTCTCTCTGTCTACTCTCTCTCTCTCCCTCACTCTCCATCTCTCTCTATCTTGCTCTCTCACGATGTTGCCTATTTTTGGCACTTGTAGGCGTTCCCTGCGCTTCGTAACAGTGTGTTGTGGCTGCTACAATTGGTGGAAGTGACAACACATGGTGCGATCTGGATTATCTCTCGCTTTGCCCCCGACACGAGATTGGTCCAGCTTGTGGGCTGATTACTTCTTACTTGTTTACGCTTTCGAAATTCAGTAAGTTCCAAACGAAGTCCTAGGGATGCCTATGGTGAATGTGAAGCGTGCGAGGAGCAGCTGTAACCACCTGGTATTACATTTGATATCATTGCCTAATCCAGAGTAAACGTTACGGTATCCGGATGCTCATCCATATGTGACCCCAAGAACGCACGCGCCACTGACAGTAGCTGAACTTGACCTCACGGCGTGTTCAATAGAATCATTCGATTGTTCTTGGTTCCTGGTGCAAATTATTTTGGGGGATGTTAAGGATGTGGAACTTCAGATGATGTGTTGGAATCTATAAATACATTTTAAACCTACTTTCATTCTCCATTTTACATTTGTGAAACTTCGAATCCTCCAAATGTACCCAAATATAGTAAATAATGTTATATGGCTCAATATTTATTTTAAGCAAAGCTCGAAGAAGTTCCTAAAAAGGTAATCCTCAGACACCAAATTAACTGCGCCTAGAACGAACTGGATACCCTCCAATTAAAACCTATCTGTCGTTTTCCAAGAAAGGCGAATTTCACATCCAACTGGTGAAAGGTAGATGCTTCTTCAGCGAGTTCTCTCTCGGTTTTTAAGTATGCCTCGACCTAAGCCAGCACGCAGTACCATTCAAGTGCCTGGAGAAAGCCATAAATTATCGCCGGCTCAATTGTTCGGAGAAAGGCGAAGACAGTCCGCTTCAGTGTCTGTGGTTAACAGTTCAATTAATTTTGTTGTGCCAACTATTATGACATAATGCGTGAAGTTCCTCGAAGTGATCTTGGAGTATGAGTACTCGTAATACTATCTTTCAGAAAGATTCACCAGACACGCTGTCGCCGAGCGTTCAAGCTAGAAGCCTCCTTTACTAAGATAGGAGGAGGGAGAGAATTTAAAAAAACACTTCAATCCTTTGCTAGTTCAAATGCATTTGTTCTCCATTTATGCTCTTCTGATAGATTTACTTAAAGTCGTTTGTGGTCCTCCTAATTATTGAACGAATTTATTTAGATAAGTCGAGAGAAAGAGATTGAGAGAAGACTTCAATCCTTTGCTTCTTAAGGTAAATTTATTCCTTGCGTTTCCTTTCCTTTAAAATAATTTGATTGATTTACTTGTCGTCTTTAATAATCTTTTTATTGGCGAGAGACTTTCTATTTCTTCAGGCTCTTTAGATTGAGTTGTTAAAGTCGTCCCCCATTATCTGTCATAACGCGATGCTTAAATAAGTAAGTACAACCTTGTTTATTTATGAATACTGTAGACTTAAAGGTTTACGGGAACTAGTTCCAGCCTAGGGTGCTGTAGCAGCATTCTCTTGTGCGGTTTCCAGCGTCACTGTCGATGCTGTATTGGATGAACTTTCGAAATACGAAATCACCAACTCCTCGAGACCATAATCAAACTTGAAAATGGAACGCATGTCACTCTTTAACCGGCACACAACGCCAGCGGAACCAACGTTCCAATTCCAGCAAATCAGATCACACTTGAGAGCCTTGAGGTCTTCTTGGAGTGAAATAACGTTCTGTTGGTTAATGATTCAATGTCAATTCTCGAGTCTCAACAATAATTATCTATTGGCTTACCATTGCAACTGTATAATCAATGGAATTTATTTCCTGCCCTTTGATTACTACTAGATGTATTTTGGAGTCCAGACGGTTGAGGAACCGGACCACTTTCTCCTTTAAAAACTCGGCAGAGGCGTAATCCAGTTTCTGTTTAACGTCTATCAAACCAATTTCATAGCCGTTGATCTGAAATATTTCATATATATAGAGGTACTTCTGGATTATCACTCAATTGTCCTGGTTAATACCTTCTCAAGCGTTATCTGAATCTGTGGCCGAGCACTGCTATATAGTATATAAACTAGATTGGCGACTATACCACAGAGTATGCCATACTCCAGGCTCCAAAAGAGGCAGGTTATAATCGTGACCACAAACGGAAATAGATCTCGTTCTGCAAGGGTTCATTATGATTAGATCAGTCATGTTCCGGATGATTCTACTCACTCTTTGATTTCCACATGTCCGATATCTTCTCTAGCTCCACTAGGGATATCATTGCCGCTATTATCAACGCTGCCAGTGTAGCCTTGGGTATAAAGTAAAAGGTTTGGGTGAGAAAGGCCAAAGCCATGAGAACTAAGGCCCCAGTTACAGCTCCTCCCAATGGAGTTTGGACTCCACTTGCATTGTTGACTGCAGTACGGGTAAAGGAACCGGTCACCGGCATGGAGAGCACAAAGCTACCCATAATGTTGCACATTCCCAGGGCAATCATTTCTTGCGAAGCATCCACAATTTTTCCCTTGGCTACAGAGAGTTAAGCAGTTAGAAAATTATCGTGAGATTCCCAAAAGAACACTTACAGAACGCTTTGGATATGGCCACAATTTCCAGTATGGCAATCATTGGTATGGAACCCAAGGATGCACCCACAGTGCTTATCATATCTCCAAACGAGACGTACTCCCCATCAACGACAGTGCTAAAAGGCGGCAATCGAAAGGGTGGCACTCCCGCAGTGATATTACCCGTAACGCGGAAGGGCTGATTCCCATCTCGACTCAGTATGTAGGCCAGGAATGTGCCGAAGATGACGGCTAAGGCATTACGAGACAGGGAAAGGTACTTCCAGAACAACCTATGACCCCATTTTATCTTCGTCACTTGCTGCATAGATTACAACAGATTGTTAGGAAAGGGACAAAGCTGAATTAGATCCGTGGCGTCGCGACGCTTACCTTCATGAGTAGTAGAAAGACCAAGGTGAAAACGCCTAGCAGGGCATCCCAGGGCCTGATCGAGGGCAAATGCGTAAAGAAGAACTCCCAGGATGGCAACAAGTCATTGGAGGGACCTATTGAGAAAGCCCAGATTAACAATGGAAAAAATAATAAATAAAAAATAAAAAATTAACCCATTTAAGTGAAAGAATATAAAGCTAAAATTTCAAATAAATGTATAAACATCCCAGATGCATAAGTTATCAATCAACTGGGATGTCGTCCCTAATCTATAGTCAACAGATAAGGTCTGTTGCTGAGGTAAAAACAATGCCAAATTTAGGAATTATCTCCAAGATGGGAATCGGCCTCAAATCGAGTGTTGCTATAGATCAAGATAATTAATTGGCCATAATAAACCAGTTAAGCTATTAGCTGATAAGCAAAGTAGAAACTTACTCTTCAGTCCAACAAGATTGTTTATCTGGGCACTGCCAATTGTTGTGGCTGCAGCCATAGTGAAGCCAGTTATAACCGGTATCGATATGAATCGAACCAGCACTCCCATATTAAGCAATCCCAGCAAGAGAATGATGGAGCCCGCCAGAAAACAGACAAGCACCGCATAGTCTGGACTCAATTGGGCATATTGATTTACCATTAATGCCATAATTGCAGTTGTGGCTGTTGAAACGAAAATGAAGTTCAATTGAAAGGACTTTGAGTCAGGACTTACCAATGGTGACATCCTTGCAGGAACCGAACACGATGTACATGAAGCATCCCATGAACGCTGAGTACAGTCCATACTGTGGCTCCAATCCGGCCACAACCCCGTAGGCAATCGCCTGTGGGATCGTTGTGAGTCCAACTGTGAAGCCGGCAATGAAATCCTGCACCAGATACGCGGAACGGTAACGTGGCAGCCACGTTAAGATCGGAAATTTGTTGGTAATTGTCGCAGGGCGACACAACTTTCGCCCCCCCTCCCTAATAAGGGACCCCACATGGGGTAGCTGCTCCCGGTATAGAGTCTCTGCGGTGAATGAGAGATTCCAAGTGCATTATTGTGTAAAACCGATTTTTATAAACACTGCTGATAACCTGCCTCCAAGAGTCAAGTACAAATGCGACTCATAAATAAAATAATTCCAAAATAATAGCTGGTAGCAACGGACTCAGTTCAGACAACATATAAGCATATGGTCGTAATACAACCCTGAGATAAGGCCCATGTATGTACGAGAGATACAAGCTCCATTTGGCTTGTGTCTTTCCTATCGGAAAAATCGCCAAGAAACTTGTACGTTGCAGTATAAGAAAAATCGAAAAAGGTTTAGACAATTACTTTATTTGAGTTAGACTTTTAAATATGATGAAATCTTAAGTTAGCTGATTCACTTTCTAATTTACATTATCAACAAGAGAGAGGGAAAGAGAGAGTGCTGTTGCTGAGCGTACTTGACGTGCATATACTCTGTAACCAGTTTTGATACGGAAAGGAAATATGTATGTGTCTTACACATACTTATCTTACAAATACTTATCTCCAATTTTAAAGTTACAAGCAAATCAAATAGGGGAAGTTCTGTTGTTGCTCTTTTTTATATTCCCTGTGCCTGGTGTTATAGATTTGTGCAAATATAGGTGACAGACAGAAGTTGTCATCTCCTAACCTTTAACGTTAATAATCTTTGTCAGAACTGCAACATCACGGTTTGCACTGATTGTGGTTTCTTGGAAGTTTAGTAAAGGATAATTGAATATTACACAACTCCTCCTCAGAGCCTCTAAGATACTCCTTCGGCCCGCTTAAACTACCCCTTGCAATAGCCATTTCGAGGGTATTGTTGATCGCTGTGAGAGAGAATGACCGCTGACAGTACGACCAACAATTGCATTGCCCGCCAACTTGAAACTCACCGTCATTATCATGGGCCCTCATCACGTTTCTCTGGCTCAACGCTTATTATCGCTAATATTATTATTAATATTTTATTTGTTTCTCTATTTGAATTATTATATCGAGTTCGAGTTAACTTCCGTGTTAAATTACAATGACGCGGCCAAACGAACGTCCGCTCAGTTTGCCGCTCTACACTCGAATGGCGCGCTCTAATCACTGACTTGGCCACATTCCGAGTGCCGTGCACACTACACACACTCAAACGGAGCTTGTATTGTGCGTGTGTGAGTATGTGTGTGTGTGTGTGCTACGGACTATATATGATTTGCGATTATGATTATCAACGACGTTATCCGACAATTTACAATCGAGCCTCTTGCCGGAGATAAGACAACCAATGGAGAGATGCAAATGCAATAAAAATTGTTATTAATTAATAATTATTTATTTGTCTAATAATAAATTAAATCATCGCAGGTTCACTGCTTTGCCAAAGCTTAAGATTCGCCTCGCATTGCAGGGCGCCGGTGGCAATTAAATTCTGTGTGGGATGGCAATCGGTAGAAATAAGCACCTGGTTGTGGGCATTGAATTTTTGGACGAGCTTCTTGCTCTGCAGACTCCAAATATACAGGCAGTTATCCTCGCTGCCCGAGACGATCCACATGCCAGCCGTGACGGAGAAGTTCACTGAGATGCAGAACTTGAGATTCGTGTGCCCTTTGTAGATGCGTAAGCATTTCGGTTTCTGGAAGCTCCACAACTTTATCTGACTGTTCAGATAGGCGGCGAGTATATATCTACCATTTGGCGCAAATTTCACATAACCAACGGGCGAGTTATCCTCATCGATGAGGGTCTTTAGCACATGGCCACTGATGGTGTCCCAGATGCGAACGAGTCCATCGAAGCTACCGGTGACAAAGAGACTGCCATCTCGATTGAAGTCCACCGACGAAATCGGATCCATGTGAGCGGGCACAGTTTTCAGGGATTTCCCATTACGAACATCCCACAGTCGGACGGTGCAGTCCATACTGCTGGATGCAATCAGATTCGATTGCGGGTTGATGCAACATGCAAAGACGTGATCCCTGTGTCCCTGCATTGTGCTGAGGCAGGTTCCACTACGCGGATCCCATAACTTGACAGTTTTATCATCGCTGCAGCTGATTAGGCATTTACTATCCGTCGACCAAGCCACATCATTGATGCCCAGCTCGTGTCCTTCCAGCGATTTTAAAAACTGACCCGTACCTACGTCCCATATCTTGAGCAATCTATCAGCCGATCCGCTAGACAGCCAATCCCCACGAGGAGAGAATCTCACTGCACTAATATACTGCAGATGCCCCTCCAGCGTTAGCTTATGCTCGTAACCCGGCGACAGAGGGTCAACCTTGCTCTTCTCCTCGTTGTTGCCGCCCCCTTTCAGAGGCAATGGCACCTTGAATACCTTTTTTCCTTCTCGCTGCTATCCGACGATTCCCAAGTTGTTGTCAATGCGACTGCCGCTTTACCACCTTCTGGGCAAGACTGTTGCACAGTCGTCGCTTCATCAACCGCTGACATAGCTCACAACTCTTTACTATTCTTCTTCTTCTTAGACAGGGATAACAGTAACGACACGTGACAGCTTCAACTTGAAAATTGTTAGAATTAAAATCAGGGATGCTTTGAGAGCGCCTTCGCAACGGATTTTTAAAAACAACAGAGCAACTGATCGACGTTACTTTACCCTATATAGTTATAAATTTGTGACTTAAACGTTTGAAATTGTGTTTTAATTGTATTTATGCATTACCCTGATCACGAAACGTTTACAGCCCGTTACAATTAAATTTGTAGCGACTCAGGAAATATTACGGGGGGATTATCCAGAACTAACACTTAATGCAACCCTTGAACTGAATATCCTCACAATCAAACTAAATTACCCATATTTCTGTACGCCCAAAATTAAATCGAACTAAAATTTCTAAATCTTAAAATTACTGTCTTTTGGGTACTTGCATTATTACAAATGCCTTTTGTTTGTATTAATAACTATACGCCATAAAATACACACGTATTTATTAGAGCAAACAGCGATAATTACTTTGTTGATTAGGGTAGTTGTGGCGTCATATTGACATAACTTGTTGTCTGTACATCGCCAGACGTGTTAAACAAAGATTAAACAAGTGAACTGACAATAAGTTATTCGCCAACATGGGAGATGCGGCATATTTTAAGAACAAAGTCATCGAACCCTAAAATAATTCAATTGGTAGTACATTTATATTAATTTAAAATTGAATACAATTGGATATTAGATTTAGCATATATTAAAGTTATTCCTATTTGGCCTTAAAGAACGATGCAATGCTCTTGCTGCCCTTGGCGCCTTTGGCTAGCGCCTTTTCCTTGGCCGTCAACGTGCGCTCTTTGAGAGGCGCATTTGCTGTGGGCGACGTAATGGCTTCTTTTGCGTCATCGCTGTCCAGCAGACTGCTGTTCCTCAGTTGATTGGCTATATCGCTGCTCCGATTTTCTTCGTTTGTGAGCTTCATCTTTTTTGTATTTGCACTTTGCTGGCTTTGCTGAGATTTGCGTTTCTGCGCCGTTGTTTTTTCTTCAACCTGCGACTGAATATCACTTTGTATTTGCAGATATCGTGTAAGTTCTTCGTGCAAGTCCACATCTAGATAGCGGCCCACATAATCGCAAGCCATGCGCATGTAGTCCATTTCATTAATGTCTGTTTCATTCATGAACTTTTCACTTTGGACATAGTTCTGCGATTTAGCGCCAAGCCCGCAATGCACTTGCCTTTCTCTTAGCATTGTCACAACTTGTCTCGTCTTTAGCGCAAGCCAGGCCAGAGCTCGATCCGCGTTGTACTTGTAAAAGATCTGATCGCCGGAGGCCTTTAAATCAGCCACACATTTAAGGTTGTCCGAGCTTAAAAAAGTAGTAAGTAGGCGGTTTGTTCCAGCATCGGTATCATCAACGCTAATGCTGTCCAGCGACATTGCGCGTTGAGAACAATGCTTCCGAATATGGTGGAGGGCAAGAAAGGTGGCATCTATTGGTGTCGTCATGTAAGTGCGCCCGTTTGAGCAGACTTCACTATTAATTAGCCAGCTACGTCGTGGTTCAGCGTACTCTAGCACCTCCATTATGGAACTATCCTGCAGCGTCAGAAACAAAGCGGGCCGTCCCTTACCAGGATGATAGAAGCGCTCCAGGCACATGCGGAACTCGCCATCAGTATGCAATAAGTTCTCTGATATGTAAAACACTTTCTTTATAGCACAAACTGCTTGCTTTTGTGGCCCCGCATCTAAATTCGCTTTGGGCTTTGTGGAGCGGGTTGCCTTTTTACTCATATCAGAAACTTATAAAAACAGAACTCCCGCCTTTATTGTTGTTTATTGTGGTTACGGATTCCAATGTTGCCATCGTCGTAAAATTCGTACGATAACGTTATTGGTTTGAGTTGGCTTTCACATCTCGATTGCTTAGACTATCGATAAATATAAGTGTCATCATCTCTACCTTCGAAATAGCTAGCAAAGCGATAAGTTTAAAATAATTGGCAACCTCAAAACAAGCGTCTTTAAGTGAAGCCGCCAAAACGAGGAGAAAATTGACTAAAAGTTTAGGAGATTTTTAATTTGTAGAAATAGAATGGATAGAGAAATACTGCAAGGTCATAAGCGCGAAATGCGCTCGTTTCTAATGCCCCGAGAACCTAGTGTAGATCGCCGTTTCCGACCTCGTCCCAACAAAAAGCAGAGGTTGTTTGACGATGTAATCCTGGAATCCAGTGACAGTTCCTCGGACTGTTCGGACACAGAATCTGACTACGCAACGACAACCTGCGATGATGATGCTTATTCGACAGACAACAGTGAGGTGGAAACGGGGCCTCAAGTGTTTTTACGTATGCGCCCAGTGGAGTCGCCTTCCCAGTTATATGTGATCTCTGATTGCGGCAATACGCTAATCACAAGTGCCGCTGCTAATGAGAACAGTAGCAATAACATGAACCGAATGGAGAAGCATTTTAGCTTTTCAAATATATTTGATAGCTCCGTGGGTCAACGCGATGTTTACGACAAATGCGTAGGACCTAGAATTATGGAAGAGGAATGCGTAACTATAATGACATATGGCACTTCTGGCTCTGGCAAGACTTACACACTGCTTGGTACGTAGTTGGAAATCCGAACCCCATACGAAATGTATCTTTACGAAGTTTGTTTCATTGTAGGCGACAATGCGAGGGCCGGAGTTCTACCGCGCGCTCTTGAAAACATATTCACAATGTATAAAAAGCAAATATATACTACGCCTAAGCTGAAGCTGATAAATGCTCGCATGTTGATACTGGAAGATGATGAGGTTATTAAAGAAATGCAAATACGCAGTCAATTATTGGCGTTATGCCCAGATATTAAAGCGCAGTACCAACGGCTCCACCACGGCATCAAAGAGGATCATGAGTTTGTTGAGAAGCAAGAGGAAGATGTATCTGTCATGATTTGGGTTTCTTTTGTTGAAATTTATAATGAGCTCGTATACGACTTGTTGGTCGTACCACCCAAGCAGTCAAATATGGCCGAACCGCGCCGCAAGAACCTCAAAATCGTGTGTAACAAGGGGCAAGTGTTCATCAAGGGACTAACCAGCATATTTGTAAAAAGCGGCGAAGATGCAATCAAGTTGCTTCGGCTAGGACAACAGCGTATCACTTATGCTTCAACGTCAGTAAATGCTAACTCTAGTCGATCACATTGCGTCTTTACTGTGGATGTGCTAAAGTATCATCGATCAGGAATCACCTCACAGAGCTCTTACAAATTCTGTGATCTTGCTGGATCTGAACGTGTGGACAAGACGGGCACAGTCGGATCACGATTGAGGGAAGCTCAAAGCATCAACACCTCGCTTATGGTGCTGGGTCGTTGTCTGGATTCGGCTAGTTCGACAAAGAAAAGAAATAATGCGGATGTAATACCGTATCGGGATTCCAAACTAACATTGCTACTGCAAGCGGCGTTATTGGGCAAGGAACGGTTGGCGATGATTGTGACGGTAACGCCTGTGGACAAATTCTTCGAAGAGAATCTTAACGTGTTAAGCTTTGCGTCCATAGCGAAGAACATCATCTTTAAGCAGCCGCTCGTCAAACAGCACAATACCCGCTACTCAGCATTTGCCCAGAGCGATCAATCCTCATTGATGACATTGAAGTCATGTATTGAAGAGCTCGAGGGCCAAAATATTAGGTAAGTTCGCTTTCACAGGTTAATAACTTCTGTAACTGTATGAATCGACTTTAATTACAGCCTGCGTACGGAAATTGAACAACTGAACTACAATCATGTACTGCAAATGCAGCTGCTGGAGGAGAAACTGCGCAAGGAGCTAACCGATGCATTCCAGGCGAACATAGAGCTCAATCTGAAGCAGTGCGAACATCGACATGAAAACAAGCTGCTAATGCAGAGTCGAGAATTTGAGGCAAAGGTAAGACATTAACCCAACCATAATTGATAGTTTTAAAAATACTTTTTTATAAATATATATTAGATGGCCTCAGTTAAGCGCAAATACGAGGAACAGATTGAGGACTTGAAAGACGAAATTGAGGAATTGAAATCAGCGAATAGCGATATCGAGATAATCGATGATGAATAACATTTGTCATGTCTTATTTGAAAATTGTTCTTGTAGTTTTTGTGTTTATAATTTCTGTTAAATGAGTTAAAAGATTAATTGTACCACAAATAAATTTTAAATTAAATAATAAGAATCTTTTGTCTCAATTTTAAACACTTTTTGCAAAAGCATTTTTATTCAAATTTCTCATATTACTGCATTACTTCATCTGGATTTTTCATTATTTAATTTCATATCGTCTTGGTTTTTTAATAAGTAGGTATTTTCTTTTTTGTTTTTTTAATATGTTTATAATTAGGATTTTTGTTTTTAATGGAATTACATACATATGTATAAATACATATATGTATATCTGTACTATGTGTGTGTGTGTGTGTGTGTGTGTAACTGTTTTTCTAGGGAACTCAACATTAATGCGAGATCCACTGCACAAAATATATATCTAGTTTATTTTTAAAAATCAAAAAAAAAATGTAAAATCTGTATTATATGTTTGTAATTAATGTCTCATTTAGCAAAATGTGCAAAATAGAGTATTTATTATTAATTTTGGAATTGTGTTTTTTAAGTTTTTCTTTTTCGATTTGTTTATTTTGTTTTCGGGGTTTCGTCTTGTAAATATGCATATATATTATGTATAATTTTGCATTAACGTTTACATTACGTTTCTTTAAATCGTACTGGCTAAAAATTTAGTACTATAAAAGGTTATATTTCAAGGTTTTCTTTTTGTTTTTGTTTTTCTCATTCTATTCATATTCATAATCATAGTTATCGGATTTTTGTTTTGTTTTTTTTTTTTAAGTTAAATTCTGCAAAAGCAATTAAGTTTCCGTTTTATTACAATTAATGATAAAAATACACATATGTCGCATTTGCTTTGCAAACGAAAAGATTTTATGTTGTTTTTTTTTTTGTATTTTTCCTTTTTTTGTACATTTTGCATAAATATTTTATCATTTTTCTAAATTCATATTGCGTGTGTGTCAGTGAGTGTGTGTTTACTAATACTACCAAATTTCCTGTAAATTATAATTGTAATTTCAGCTGTCGAATTTGTTTATCAGCCCTTAAAACTCGAAACAAAGTAGAGTTAAATAATTGTAAATAATAAATATTGATCAAGTGTGTATGTCTGTATGGGCTTAAGGTTTTCCATTTATTTAATTACTATATATTTCAATTGTTTTGTTTTTTTCTTATTTTGTTTTTTCTCGGTTTACCTGTTCTTTTTTTAACTATACAAATTTGTTCGAGTGTTTAATTATTATTGGGGGATTTTCATTTTGTTTTTGCGTTCTTTGAAACTTTCTTTCTCTTTTGTTTAAAAATTAAGCTCAATAATCTTAAATTATTAATGTAGTATGTATTTACTTGTTGCCGGTTAATTTATGATTATAAATGTGCTGAGCCTTGTTTACACGCCTTACTTTTCAGCGCTTCTCTCGCTTTTTTGTTTATTATATGTGAGTGTATATATGTTTTTCTAAAAAATTTCAAACATTTGCATTTGTGTTGCACATACATATTATTTATTTAAGGTATTTTTTCTTTTCTTTTTTTTAATAGTTCTTGTTTTTGTTTTGCTGCTGCTTCGGCTGCTGGTTTTAATGTTGTATGTTGAATGTTGTTTTTAGCTACTTGTTGAAACAATTTACAATAAATTACAAAAATGTTTTGTAATTACTAAAAATGTTAATACTCATTTCACCAACAACAACAACAACAGCACACAAGAGTTTCCCTCGCGCTGTTGCTGTCACTGCTGTTTTCCTAGAATTTCCTTTTTTCTCGTTTTTCAATTGTTGCTCTTTTAAAAAATTAGCATTAGATTGTGTGTGTATGTGTGTGTGCATGTTTTGCCGTGTGTGTGAGTATTATTATAAACGCTTTTAAACTACAGCGTGTAATGTTTTTTTTTACTTTTCTCTTTGTTTTTTTTTCCTTTATATACGTAAAGTGGGTGCTTTAATTGTTTATAGAATTTTACATCAATTGTGTATTTGTTTTTTTTTTATTTATTTTATTTTTTATATTTTTTTTAATATAGTATGTGTAAATATTCATTACTTGCCCATGTATGTTCATGGTGTAGCTACGCTTCTGTTCTAGATCTCGATCTTCGATTTCACTTGCTAATTGCGTGGTTTATAAGTATTTATGGATTAGAATTATGCGTACGCACTCTGTTCTGGAGTCTAGAAGCTTCTCCGTATTAAATTCAACAAGAGACAAACATCTAATCGAAAGGAAGTTAAAGAAAAACTAGCGCATTTTCATTATCGTTCATATAATCTATAGAAATCTGATTTTAGATTCCACCGAATTCTTCTGTTAAATTCCAGCAGTTGTAGATTTCAACTGCTTGTGTGTGTGTGTGTGTGTGTGTTTGGGGTGTGTGCGGAGGTCGGTTGCCTATGCCTAAATGTAATTGCATGTCTCTTATGTGCTTTCTCTGTATTGCATTATTTTTCTGTTCTTTTAGTTCTGTTCTGTTCTTTTAGTTGCAGCACAATATAATTTCATGTATATAGTATATATAGCTAGATGTGTTCATATTGTATGTTGTGTGTTTGAGTAGGGGGAGTGTAAGGGATCATCTCTTAATAAACTTCTCTTTCTCTAAATCGCTCCAACTGCGATAGATTTTTTTTTGTTTTTTTTTTTTTTTTTGTTTTTGTTCTTTCATCTGGAAAACTGCACCCAAATATTTCCTCAATTTTAATAATAGAATATTTGTCCGGCCTTTTGACGCTTACGCTCCTCCAACTTCCGATTGATCTCCTGCTGCCGCTCGTTCTTGCTGAGCGCCCGAGCAACATACAAGAACTTGTTGTCGCCCAGTTGCTTGCCATGCAACCCAATGACGGCGGCCAGCGCCGATTGTGGATTCTCGAATGCCACAAATCCAAAACGGCGCGAGCGTCCCTCCTCATCCAGCATGAGCTGCAAGATCAGGATAACAATTACTATTCACATTCATTTCAATTCAATTCAACGCTAAATGCATTCTTCGGGCACTGTTATGAGAGCCAACAGTTTAAACCATGTTTCCTCTTTTAAGGTTGGGCATGCGCAGCAAAGGGCCGGAGCGCATACTAAGAGCATTGGTAACGACAAAGAGCGCGTAGTGGTGCTCATATAAACTTAAGAGCTGGTTTAACTGTGCCACATGGTTCATCTGCGATTGGCTCTCGATATACGACGCACCCCCGCTACTGCCACTACCACCGCAACCAATACCGCCACCGCCCCTAGCCAACAAAGCTGCGCTAAAATATTTGTCAGTAGACAAACAAAAATATACGCACCTTGTGACTGGTGATACGGCCATAGGGCTCAAACATTTCACGCAAATGCTGCTCGGTAAACTCCTCGCTCAGGTTCTTAACGTACAGATTCTTGAAATGGGTAGCCTTCTCCTGCTCACGATCCCGCCGTGGAATGAACTTGACCACATGCACCTTCTGATTATTGCATAGCATTCCATTGACCTTTTCAATTGCCGCACGGGCGGCCTCCTCCGAATCGAAGTGCACAAAACCGTAACCACGAGAGTTGCCTTCCTCATCCTTGGCCACATTACAGTTGAGAATATTGCCAAACACAGAGAATGTCTCATACACCGCCTTGTTGTCAATCGAGCGCTCCAGATTCTTAATGTAAATCTTTCCACTGTCCGGTGAACTGTTGCTGCTGCCGCTGCTGCCACTTGCCAGCGCACCGCTGGAATGCGACGAGCTCGAGGTGTGCCCGGCATTCAGCGAGTTATGGCCATGTCGTCCAAGCACGGCTGCAGCAGCCAAATGATTGCTAGCCGCATGCCCACCACCAACACCATGACCGAGATGCCCAGTAGCTGCAGCATGATGATGCAGTTGATGCTGATGATGGGCTGCGGCAGCAGCCAGCGTATGATGATTTAGCGTTGGCTGCTGCTGATGATAGTTAGCCGGATTTCCACGGAACGTCATCGAATTGACGAACATTATGGCTGGCTGTTTGTGGAGCGTGGTGGCAGCTAGTAGGGTGCAGGTGCTGTAAGGTGGTGTGTGCTGGTTGTGGCTGAGAATTTTGACGGTCTTCGGCAGCGCGCTGACTTTTTCTCGTTATTTTTGTTGTTATTGTTTTAGTTTGCCTTCTTTTTGTTTCGCTTGTCACCGTTGCTTTTCTGCTATTGGATTCTGCTTTCGAATTATTTTCGGCTTCAATTGAAAATGCAAATACAAATACAACAAATACAAAAATACCAATTGCAAACAGGCATGAAAATGTACTCACCAGGTTCTGCTCAGTTCACACGTTTCCCCGTCCGCTGCAAATACGAAAATCCGCGTTGTTCTCTGAAAAAATCGTTTTCTCTCACCCAGACTCTGACTCTTTTTCACCGTTCTCTCTCTCTATCTCTCTTTGTACTTTTTCTGGGACTTTCACTTTTGGCTCGCTTCGTTTGCTTACCTTACACGCACACGTTGCAAACAAAGAGATGTTTCTTATTCTACGTTATAGCAATAAAAAACGTAACTATCTCGGCTCCTTTTTTATTGTTAAATTGCGAGAGTTTAATAAAAAAATCTATATGTTTCTGCCGAGACCTATAGGGTTGTGTACAGTGTGACCGTTAGCGGTCAACGTAAAAATACACTGAATTCAATATAAAAATACCGAAACTACCTACAAATATACTTTTTACAATACCTGAATTATCGATTAATTGCTTTTCAGGAAACGATAAATTTACTTTCATGATTTCGTTCAAAAACAAATACAAAAACCCATGAGCGCACATTTTTTAACTGTTATTTATAGATTAAATAAATGTCTCTCGGAAATTATCTTTAAAAACAAACCTTAAAACTAAGATAAATATTATAGTCGTATGTATATATAAGACCAAATTTATTGTCTTATCTTTCAGTTTGGTAAAGCCGTAAGGCAGTAAAACATTTGTGTTTATAAAAGATTATAAGCGAGTACAAAAAATCTGTACCTAAATTGGGTTATACGTCAAGTCTTGTAGTATTTCATGCTGATATTATCATCGTCTCATTTGTAATAGCCCTTCTCGGCAGCTGCTTCAACAATTGCGCGAATAGCAGCAAATGCTTCACTAGCAGTAGGTTGTATCTCAACAGCTGGCAATATGAAGAGGTCCTGGCTATCGGGAGGTCCGCGTAGCTCAAAGGTGTAGGCTATGGGTATACCAGTCTCGGCATGGGCCCAGTCCATGCTGCCACCACTTGAGGGATAGATAGTCTCATACAGATTCCCGCTAACGTAATCGCGACCGCTTTCAGCTTTGATAGCAGCCGACGCTTTCTTTCCAAACTCCTGCAAGTCATCATAATTTGAGACACGATCTTTCGTGTATCCATATGGAAACATAAGCATCTGTGAATAGGAGTGTAAGGCAATATATGTCTTGATTTGATCCTTTTCCACATGTCCCCGTATGAACTCAATCAAGCGTTGTGTCTCCAACTCACTACCAGCACTAGGGCCGGCATAATCGTACCGAGTAGGATCGCTACTTGATCCTGTTGAATTCCAATGATCGGGATAGTTTCGATTTAGGTCTACCCCGCGGGAAGTTCCAAATAACTGACGATTCTTGCGCCACATACGATCATGCTCAAAGGTATATTTATAGCCATCGGGATTAACGCAAGGAAATATGATCCAATTAAAGTTCTTCGCCAGTAGCTGGATGCGCTCATCCTTTGACGTCAGCAGCTCATTAATTATGTAAGTGGCTGTGGCCGGAGCAATCCATTCGCGCGCATGTATTCCACTCTCGATGAATATGGCTTTATTAGCTGGATTATTACCCAGTTTAACGCCTTTGATGGCATTACCCTGAGTGCTGGAGCCCATGTCAAGAATGCTTATCTGACCCTGAAATCTGTCTGCCATGTCATCCATCCAGTCATAAATCGTTTTTAAGTGAAAGAAGTGATGCCAGTCATATTTCGACACATCGATGTTCTCGGGCAAAACTTCACGCATATTGCTATCAATTTTCTCCTGAAAGTTATATGTCTACAGTTTCAAAATATTAGTATATTGAATCACTATATAGAATATGCAAAGGATCACATACCAGAACACGGTGCTGAATTTTATAGGTCTTTAGCAAATCTGCAAAATCAGCTACACGATGAGCAGCAACCAGAATGGAAAGTTTTTGGCCAACCTCGCGGGCGTGTCCAATAAATGTGAGACTGTCGCTTTCCTCCTCTAGCTTCTGGAACAGTTTGATTTGCACATCGTTATCAAACTGGACATTATAGATGCGGTAGTGATCGTACCGCGCCTGATCTTTCAATGTACAGTCCTCATTCACAACACAAGTGTCGTCTAAGATGCCTTCAATTTTAGTACCGCTCGCAGACATTGTCAAAAGTAGAATGACTACTAAAGACTGGTATATTTGCCATTTAAGCATATGCTCAATTCTATAATTTTCCATTGAGAGAACTGTGCATTTCGTTATCGTCATCTGTTTGGTTTATAGACATACAAACATACGTATCTACAGAAAGAGAGCGAGTGAGAGAGCAAGTAAGCCATAGGCTTCGCATTACTTACACACCCGTATGCTCTTACGTTCTTATGTTTGTCCAAGTAAACAGCTGTTGGGCGGTTCGCTGGTAAAATGCATTTTATTGCTGTTATAAAAATTTGTGTTACGAGAAATTCTTTAGATTTCGAATACCTACCATACCTGGCTGCAGTTGGGTATTTTTGTTTTCAATATAGGCGTTCCATTTAAATCTAAGAAATTTACATTTACAGACTTCATTAATTCTTCGCCAAGTTGATTATAGCGTCTTTGGGCCATTTTCAGCCGCCAAAATTTAAAAATAAAATTGCCTTGGAAGTAGACTCTTTAAAATTAATTGAAGAAATATATATACACGAAAAGCAGCAAAACGACCTATGGAAATTTCGGCCGGCCGTTTAACTCAATATTTTGCTTTCGATTATAAATTATTCTATAATATAGCATATAGTGTAACGATATTTTAAAAAGCGACTAATTATAATTGTTGCAAAAAAAAAAATATTTATTTTCTTGTATATTAAAATATATCGACTTATCGAATAAATATCTGTTTGATATATCGATGTATTTGCTACATAATTTTACCACCACATTATTTTTTCGACGAATACAGAAAGAATTTGCAAGTCGAAGAAAGTTGAAATTTATAGTGCAAATAATTAAAATTAGTAAATCAAAGTGCACTACGTTAAATTCGCTAGAAAGGTTGGTGGTAAGTAATTATAAAGATTTTTAAATAGATTGCTTTGTTAATATGCATTCACAGGAGTTGTAGTCGTTATTTTCTTTACCTGTCTCGTCGTCGACGCTAAAGTCGGCCGCCGCCATTTTTTTTTCGGCTTCGGTCACTTTTTATTTTCACTTACCTTATGTACACTTGTATTGGTAAATATCATGCATTCATTAACAACGCAGTTGATATTAGCTAAATATTATTTTAAGTATTGTATTAATATGCGATCATATGTAATTGCAGACTTTGTCACAAGAAAAATAGTCCCACGATTGTCGTAACTATCTGATTCTGCTCCTGCTCATGAGTATTCATAGAGAAGGAGCTGATCTCGATCGTATTACAGTCAAAATCCATAATATGAAGCGCAGCGCATCCCGCTCACCAGGCAGAGGTAACTTAGTTAGAAACTCGCGGAGTATGGGTCGTGGTTATGATAATGGAGGCGGTGTACCGGGCGATTCACCTGAGCGCATATCACCAGATCGCATGCGTCGTCGGGTGGATCGGTCACCTAGTCCTCGTGGACGATATGGATCTCCGCATCGTGAGCCTTACATGCGTGGCCCACCAGCTGCAGAGCGTCCTGCCGGCTACAAAGTTTTGTGCGTTAGCGCACTTCCGCCAAAAGCCCCAGATGAGTTTATCGAGGAGACACTGTATCGCGAGTATAAGAAATTTGGCGACTTTAGCGTAAGGCTTGCCCACGACCTTGATGAGCGTGTCGCTTATGTGTGCTTCCGCACCCCAGAAGATGCACGCGAGGCTAAGCATCACAAGCCTCGCCTTATCATCTATGATAAGATGGCAATTGTGGAGCCGGTGTACAAGTCAACAACGCGACCAGAGTACAGGTAATTTAAATAAATTCATTATGTGCATTACTTCTTTTAACTGAGTAATAAATTTGCAGACCTCGGCACTCCATATCGCCGCCAGACTATGAACGGTATCACTATTCTCGTTCACCGATGGGACCTGGAGTGCCATTGGATCATCGTCGGCCACCCATAGATCCGTATGATCGCTATGGTCCTCCTATTCATCCGCATGCTGTGCACCCACGCGAATATCGTCCCATGCACCATGAATATCCACACCCGCCCCGTGGTCCACCAATGCATCGGGGTCATCCGCACGCTCATCCTCATCATCTGCACGGTCACCCGCCGCCACACCAGTATGCCCCAATGCGTCCAATGGCACCACGACCACATGTACCGTACGAGAAGCCTGAGAGTAAAAAGGACAAGTTCCCTAATTATTTGCATCATGTACAACCAGAAGATGATCCGCTTTCCACGCGCACCCTTTTCGCTGGTAACCTTGAGGTGACAATTGCCGACGACGAGCTACGTCGTATTTTCGGTAAATATGGTGTAGTCGATGATATTGACATTAAGAGACCTCCACCAGGCACAGGCAATGCGTTCGCATTTGTACGCTATCAAAATCTTGACATGGCGCATCGTGCCAAAATCGAGCTATCTGGCCAATACATTGGTAAATTTCAGTGCAAAATTGGATACGGCAAGGTTACGCCGGCTACACGCATGTGGATAGGCGGACTTGGCGCATGGACTTCAGTTACACAATTGGAACGTGAATTCGATAGGTTCGGTGCCATCAAGAAGATCGAATATCAAAAGGGTGAACCTTATGCCTACATTCAATATGAAACTGTTGAGGCAGCAACATCAGCTGTCAAGGAGATGCGTGGTTTTCCATTGGGTGGACCGGAACGTAGACTGCGAACAGACTTTGCGGAGCTCCCTGGTGCAACGCCCGCTGCACCCTTTAAGACTTCAAAGCCATCGTACGACGAGAGCGCCATAGAATACAGACGACCAGAGTACGATCCATACTATGAGGAAGCAACGGTTTATGCTCCACGCGGTGGCTATTCACCGTATCCGCCCCGAGGTGGTTATCGCGGTCGTGGTGGCGGCTATCGTGGTCGTGGACGTGGCATGTATCACTACCATAATGATGTACACAGGCCGCCACATCCCAGTGCTATGGGCGGAGTATCATCTGTGCCACCTCCTGGTGGGGCTGAAGATGAATGGCGTCGTCCACCTGGCGAATCTTACGATCGCGCTCGTTCCAGTTCCCGAGAGCCAGGAGTTGAGCGTTCGAGATCTCGATCACCACTAAAGCGTGCACGCTCTCCTGGCTCCGACTCAGATACTTCAACCCGTCGGAATGATGCCCTCGGCTCGGCAACGACAGTGCCCGAGGTGGCCCGCAAGTGCAGTACGATTTGGACAGGAGCCCTCATACTCAAGAGCTCGTTATTCCCGGCCAAGTTTCATTTGACAGACGGCGATACGGACATTGTAGAATCTTTGATGCGGGACGAGGAGGGCAAACACAATTTGCGCATTACACAAAGATTGCGTCTCGATCCGCCGAAGCTGGACGATGTACAGAAGCGCATTGCGTCCTCATCATCTCATGCAATATTTATGGGTTTGGCAGGCTCCACGGTTGACACTGATTGCGATGATGCCAGCGTGCAGACTCGTCCACTTCGTAATCTTGTATCTTACTTAAAACAAAAAGAAGCAGCAGGCGTTATTTCGCTGCTCAATAAAGAGACCGAAGCCACCGGAGTGCTTTACGCTTTCCCGCCGTGTGACTTCTCAACGGATTTACTGAAGCGCACTTGTCATAGCCTCACCGAGGAAGGCCTAAAAGAGGATCATTTGGTCATTGTTGTTGTGCGCGGCGGCACCGCATAAAGACAAACTGTGGGCTAGTTACACAATTCGAGCTTCTTTCTCACAGTGCTCAGAGAAGAGCTGCAGAAACAACAAATGGTTCTGTGGACACGTAATATATATACATAGATGTCGTAGACTTAGACAACACACATACACAACATACATAGATAGATATGTATGGACATGTATATGTATTGGTAGAAGCATAAATCAATGAAAAGACAGTTGCGAGTTAAAATTAACATCCTTTGATCAGGCCAGGCAGCAACCGCAATTAACCACAAGAGACACAACCGACCCCATCAGATGAGATGTAATGATGAAATGAGACGAGATGAGTTTTCCATTTGAAATAATCCAATATTAATTATTGTTCTTTTTGCAGACCAAACTATCAATCATTCAAGCAATTTTATTTATGGTTTTTGATTATGAAGAGGAGGTTACACACATCATTTTGATTATTCTCTGTGTAGTGAGAGTGTAAAGTTTATACAGTTTTAAAAATTAATACAGTTCTATTTTTTTTATTACAATTGTGCCAAAATTATTCAAATTCAATAATTATTAATTTTTATATTGATTTCAATTATATAATACAAAAACACAAAAAGGAAAACAGTGTAAAAATTATTGATATGCATAAACAGTTTCTGATTTTTCAATGTACAATTAGTGCAAATCAAATAACAGCAATAACAACAAAGCAAATAACAACAAAATAGATAAAGTTATAAAAAAAAAATATTAAAAAAAATTGTAAAACGTTTTGTGTTCCCTTCTTTTGTATTGTGTTAATAAGTTTAATCAGTTTAAGAGTTATGATTTGGTTTTGCAGAAAAAGTTTTGATTTTTGTGAACAAAATAGTGGAAAAGTGACCCCCTTTAACAAGATATATATAATGATATATATATGTATATGTATATATATTGGTATTGCTATATGAAAGTGAATCTGTTTGCTTGTGGATTCTTTAAAAATCCGTATTGTACTCTTCTGGGTTTGTGTGCTATTTAAAAAGTGGTTGAACCTGTTCGTTCTCATAGGTGTATATATACATATATATAATGTATTTAAATATTTATATCATCATTGTGCAGTGACCTGATCCTGAAAGTTTTGCAATGTCCTGAAACGATTACATCTGTTCCTCCTGTCATGTTCTTTCATTTTCATCCGAAAAGAGAACGTCGTGTAGCATTTGTTTCAAAATGTTTTCATTGTTTAAATGGGTTTTGCAAATGTTACATTGGTTTTCTTATGGTTGCTCTCAACAACAAGTTCTGTGTCGTGTGGTCTGATCTATCGATCGATCGGTCCATGGTGTATAAATATAATTTAAATACAATGTGTCAACAGAGATATATATATACTCAAACTTATATATATATATATATATATATATATATATGATCCTTATTTTCTCTCATACTGAAATGTGTGTGTTTGTGTGTGTGTGTGTCTGTGTATCTGTGCGGGTATGTGTGCGGCCAAGTATCAGCTTATATATACTATAAATAAAGAAATATACAATATATATATTTATGACTCCTCAGAATAACTGATTCAAATACAAGTTATCAAGTTAATCATACAAAATTATTAATTATATTGGATGAACAAATGAAAATGCAATTAATTATGCTTCACCATATTATACCTATTTTACTTAATAATTATTCAAATAAAAAAATGCAAAATCGGAAGCCAACTGTGTGTGTCATATTGGATTACTCAAGCGGCAAGTGTTGTTCTGTCCTACCAGTGGTTCTCGAGTATCAGTTAATGTGTTCCAACTGTGCAACAAAGTGAACAAGTGATAGTTCGAAAAGGCACTTTAAATGTACAATTTATATTTTCCCTTCACAGGTAATAATGATATCAGTATCAATTGTTTTTTAAGTTGAAGCTGCCATTCTAAGGATTCGTAGCAAAGTGTATTCATTTCCTGTTAATCATGTTCCTAATATATTCCGAATTAAATTAAAAGCATGCCAAATTTGTTCAAAAGTTCCACCCGATGCATTAATTCCATAAATAAAAGAAAATGATTTATCATAATCACAACTCATGTTTCAACATTTACCTTTATTTGATAATACGTAAGTAATAATTAAATGATAATTGATCGGATATTTTATACAATATCAGAAAACGTTTCTCAATCGAAATACAAATAAAATACAGTGCATATAGCAAAATATTTGGGTGTCTTAATGGCATAGGAAACATAACCATCTTTATCGGCGTCCCACAGGAAGTTCACCATCGAGCAAAGGCCTTGCATGAGCAGCTCACCAACGGTTACCAACACTACATAACGATATCTACTTTGAAGAGAAGGGAAGAGAGACTGTGGTGCAATTTGGAAGAAGTACGAATATCAGGCAGAGAGAGTACCTATCAAAGTTGAGCTGTTTGATGCTGTTTTTGATCTCTTCGCTGACCTGGGCAGCCATATAATGGGACTGCTTTGGGTGGAACAAGTACTCATCGTTATAATTCTTGTTCATAATGGTCTTCATGGCAATTTCCAGGCGTTCCTTTATCAGTGGGTTCTTTGGATCCAGGCGGTAGGTCGGCAGGTAACGAATAGCCGCCTGGAAGAACGGCTAACTCATAAGTTCCCGTTGATGCGGTTGTATTAAGCATGGTGCACTTACCTTTGGTGGTGCACCCAATGCCGCGCTCACATTGGATTTGGTCAGGGATGCGCGCTGGCTGCTCACCTGCCTCTGCATGGTGACAAAATGAAAGTGTCGAAAGGAAAATGGATTACATTACATGCACCAAAAGCCTAACTGAACTAGGGGATTCACTTCCACGACCAGCAACAACTATATGCGTGACTTAGCCAAATTTTGGCCATGTCCCCCCGCCTAACCACCCGAAATTGCAGGTAACAAGCATCTGTTCATTAAACACACATAAACTATCCATGTTTTCATGCTCATTGGCGTAGGTAATCACAAAATCAATCATAGTACCTTCTCACGTTCCTGGCCCAGACATAACGTAACCAGACCCGACCAATTCCTTGCTGCGCTGGCCATTTTGCCGCGTCGTGGCGTGTTCCCTCAAATTTGCTGACTCCTTAAGTGCGTCGCGGTTTGCCATAAAACCACAAATGATTATATATTTATTACAATGACATTTGCAGCATGACAAAGTGGCGTTGGCTCGTCGTCCTGGCAATGTCAATCCCTGCACGAATGTTGAATCAATAAATGGCACAAATTATGCGAGCCCCATACTCTGAACTGACCTTGCCTACGCCAAGCGACTCGGTCTGAGGAACTGGATAAAATAATACCCTACATCTCGTTGAAGAATGTCAGTTAAAGATTGTAATTACTTAAGGATCTGTAAATTATGATAGTATAGAATCGCTTCCTGGAACTGTATCGTTCCATTATTCACCTTAAAAAAAGTCCGTTCAGTTACAGCGATAAATTCTTTACACTTTATTCGGTTTACATATAGTATAATATGCTTTCTCGTACATATTTCGTTAGACGTTGAATTTTCTTCGGTACAAGTATGTATGCGTATAGGCATATACATTTATACGAACATATACACAGTCAGTTACATAAAAAACACATAGACATGCACATAAATATATCAAATTTCAATACTTTACGATTTACTTAAACCTTATGGTATGCTCATTATGGCCCGATTATATAATATGTTTTGTGTTTAATGTATGTCTTTCGCATTTATGCACATTACAACATTTAATAAATCTTTTTTTTTCCATTACACAAATAATAATAAGTTGTCTATAACAATAAAACAAATAAACAAGGTAAACAATAAAGAGAAAACAAAAACAATTACAGTGCTTCCATTTTAAAATTGTTACTCAATATTTGGGCACAGGGACGACATCGAGATACGAATTACAATGTGTGTTTGTGTGTGTGCGTGTACTTAGTTACATATACATATGCAAAGTTTTTGTTGTCATATACTATTGGTTACATATACATAGTTTAGTTAGTTTAAAGCATCCATTGTGCCAATGTTTGGTGCAGACTTATAGTTAATATTTTGGAAAGTTTTTAAAGTTTCTTGTGTTTTATCCTTTTTGTTCATCATTTCAGATACTCTCCTACCAAAGGTCATTCTCAGTCGTGTAGTGGTAATGTATTTGTATATGTTATGTATTTTGTATATGTATATGTATATGTAAAGCTTTAGTTGCGTACCGTTAGCCGCTTTGACCGAGTGTGATTTGTAACTTATCATATATCATATACTATGTAGTACCATGTATAGACAGACGTACATTATTTATCGTATTTATCATTTTCGAGTCAATAAAACACTTAACTTTTTGTTCAGTTTACAGTGGACACAGATTCAGTGGGTTTCGTTTGTAAATATATAGTTATACTTAGTATTTATGCTGGATTGTAAGGTTTTGCTTTAGTTTTTACTATAATTTATGTTTAAATTTATGCCAATAAATAGATACATTCGTTTACCAATGTGTATTTAATAATTAATTTATCTTTGTTGGTTATTCAATTGATTTGATCGTTTTTCCACGTCATTTTTCGTTTACTTTTTGGTTTTGTTTTAATTTGATGGAACCGTTATTTCATAACGCTACATTTGGTCCAAAATTTAATTAATGTAAAATTCATGACACACGCGACCCCTTAATCATTGGATCGCACTTTGCGCAGAGAACCGCGATTGAATTTGCAAATTGATTCGAGCAGCGCTGACCGTGTCGGCTCATCCTCGCCAGCTTCAACGTCCTCGGATGCCATATTCGGAGTCGATGTCTGTCTTTCCACCGGGGCCAGAGCACTGCTGCTAGAGGGCAACTCCTGTCGCGGTGTCTGTGCCCCACTTGTGTGAGCTGTGAATGTGAGCGCAGGTACCAAGAATTAGGAAAGTTCAGGCATTGGTTTAGGATAAACACAAATACTATTAAGCAAATATCTACTTTTGAGGCCAGTCAGTGTGGATGGTTCTTCGGGTGTGCTGTCGGAGCGATTGAATGAGTCTGCTGTGTTTAGGCCACCACCGACAGCAGCTGTGCTGGTCGAAGCAGCAGTCGCAGCGGCCAGCGACAAGCGTCCATTGCTTGCTTGGAGTGAGCCCTGTTGCTTTAGCTTTGACTGTTTGTGCTCTAATTTCTATATAGTACAAACAAAACAATAAACAAATAAATAAATGATAAATTGAAATTATTGCAATTTTTGTGATAGTAATAAAGCTTTTTGCAACTAATGATCTACATCAATTGAACTCTACTAACTGCTTTTTGCTTTGATTTGCGCTTTTCCTCCTCGCAGCTCATAAGCTCCTGCACGCGAACAATACGCTTTTGGTTCTTTACGGACTTTTGCTCGTCACGCAAACGATTCTCACTCTTCACAGCCGCCTGCCTGAGCAGCTCCTTTGCATTCTTTAAAAAATATTTAAGAAAACATACATCAGAGATGGACTTGGACAGTTCGTTGGGTACTATTACCAAGGAAAGCTTGAAGTGTGGTTTCTCAGCCGAGACCCCACTGTCGGTTGCGTACTGTGTGAAGAATCTGTGACTCAACAACTGCTCTAATGTTGGCAGACCAGCCTTGCACGCTTCCTTCGATAGTATGCTTTCCAACAGACATTCTATCAATTAGGAAATTATCGTAATCATATTCAAACATACTGTTAATTGTTAATCTTAATATATACTTAATGCTTCCGGGCATTCGGTGATCTGACGTACAACTGACTCCTGCAGAGGATAACCCATTGCCATTTCGAAAAGTACATGACCAAAACAGTAGACGTCAATCGTTTCAATAGTATGGATCTTGCTGTGCTGCACGAAAAATGGTCGATAGAAGGCCGGTACACCCAGCAGATGATTCTCAACGTCCAGTAGCTTGACACAGTCATCCACAATGACAATGTTGCCGGAATGTAAGTGACCTGCAAGAATGACCAATCTTAGATTTGAAAATTAGATTTGAGATCAATCCCACTCACCATAAGCATAGCCTTTTGAGTGCAAGAATATCAAAGCATCTAATATCTGTTTGCCATAGGTTGCCACTTGTTTCATGGAGAGTGCAGTGCGTCCCTTGGGATTGCCATACTTGCTCAGGAACGGATTCTTGGGCGTCGCCATGCAGAGCACATCCTTTAGAGTTCCATGCTTATGGAATCTGTGTATACACAAGGTTTGATAACTAATTATACAACGTGGAAACTATGGGAACTCACTTTCTAATAATCAAGCAACCATTTTCCGTGTTTGCTGCAAGCACTATTGACTCGATGTGGGGATGTTGCAAGCCCATCAAACTCTTTAGGACACCATTCATTTCTTTTTCCTCCACATATTTGTCCGGCCCATATTCCAACCATTCGGCGACCATTTCTGCGGAAGGGTCTATAGTCCCAGTATCAATTGAGATTGAGTGCCCACCTCCATTGCTACCAGCAGCAAAATGTTTACTTTGCTGTGTCTGTGATCCACTCTTAACCAACTTGTTGCTACTCTTCTCTGGTGGCTTGGTAGTCACTTTAAAGTAATGTTTACGTAGCCGCCATCCTATAGCACCCATTGTAGCACCCAGTGCCCACACCGCATCATTACGTAGGCAGAGAAGCGCATTTTGCACTGCATGATCTGTAATAGGATTGCGATTAGAGAATATATTGAACTGAGAACCAATTATACTTGCCATGGAATGATTGAGAGTAGCTTTCAGGATCAACGAAGCGCTTGGCCGGCAGAGATGATGCCAAAATGGGATTCATTAGTATTGTGTTTATGTAAACTTGTAATGCTTCTTTTCGTTCAGCTATGAAGTTCGGACGCATATTACCGAAGATGCGCTTGCCAGGTAACGGCAAATCAATGCCAGAGATACGAAGACTTTGGTGGAGTTTATTGAAGTCATTGTACCGGTGTAGAACACTCCAGGAGGAATTTCCTCTCTGAACGCGCAGTAAATATTCCTGCACAAAAATATATACCATATGTATATACATATAAATATAAACACGCATACACACTTTCAGCCAGACACCGTCATCAACAAATTGTCGACGGCTTCGCAGATTATCGATTTTTCCATGGGGGTATATATTTTTAATAGATAATTGCACTTACCGTATGACCGTCGACCTCCTCGACTGTTGCGATTTCGCAGCTTATAGCCTCAGTGTCATCAATAGGTAGTTTTCTTTCATATCTACTCGCAAATATTGCCATTTGTTGGTTGAAGATGCATTTTCACTTAGCTTTAGCTAACGGCACTGCCAAGAAGGGTATGGATGTGTATGTATGTGTGCGTGCGTGTACCTTCTTTTTTATTGGTAGACACTAAAATTTCAAATCAGCGAACAAACAAAAATATCTATTACACTGTTAACTTATTTTTATGAATCACTTACAAAGTTTGGCTTTGTGTATTGTCTTCTCTTCGTTTTTGGGCACTTTTAAACGAAAGAACGGGTTATTATTTTTTTGTCTACAATCTGTTTATTAGTGTTGAAAAACGTCGATAACACGATATAATTATGGCTAATTTTCTTTCACCGGAATTTCTGATTGGACTTATCGACTACAGTTGAATTGGTCGGGAGCTCATCTTGTGCTATCGATAATTTCGCTCGCCCCTGGTAACTCATCGAAGGGTTAGAGTTTTAACTACAAAACAAATTTGGCGAAACTTTAATATTAAATAAATTCTTATGTGCTCTCATTGAGTCTCAGCTGTTCAGTTCCTTTAATATATAATCAATATATAAAAGCTTATCATTAAGCATGCTCGATATTTCCAACAAACTTGCCACCTGTTTGAATGTAGTCAAAAGGTACGAGTGGTTATTGAATTCATACGTATCGGTGGGTAATTCGATCCCTTGTTTTGAAATCCCAATGACGTTTGTTATTTCCTTTGCAGGATTTCTATGTGGACGATCATTGGAACAAACTCCCGCTAAGCTGGCAAAATCTTTTAGAACAAATGCCAGTTGAAGCGCTGGCTGAGCTATTGCAAAGTGATGTCGATGTCCCAGCGACAACACGTTTTCTATGGCCCTTGGAACTGTTATCGCTGCGGCAGATATTGCGTTCGTTGGACATTAGCCGAACACCAAAGAGGCAACTAGAAGTTGGTAAACAATGAAGCTATATACGCAATACCCCATTCAATGAAATCCACGCACAGGTTGAATTGCCGAGTTGCCCATTATTAGAGCATCCTAAGATGAAGCACATGTTCATGAAGTGTGTTAAGCCAAAAAAGTCGCATGAGATCAGAAAAATGTCTGCAATTTGTGCACGAACCTGTCAACAGACTTCGATCGAATTCGTGGTTGATTTTGGTGCTGGCTTAGGACATCTGGCCCGCATACTGGGCTATGGATATGGGATCAAAGTATGTTGTTTCGAAATGCAGGCTGATTTAAACCAACAAGCTTGGGATATTGACGCCAAATTGGAGAAAATGGCTGCAAAGCATATGGATGCTAGTGAACTTATCAAATTCAAGCGACCTGTTCATCTCACTCAGTGTCTAAATAGCAACACAAAGTCAACAGAGTTCATTGAGAGCATAAGGGACGCATTCCAGTTGACAAACTTGGACTTTCAATTCGGTATCATTGGTCTGCATCCATGTGGAGATCTAGGAGCCACACTAATGCGCATGTTTTTAAAGTGTAAGCAAGCAAAGTTTCTCCATTTTGTTGGCTGTTGTTACCAGAAGATGAGCACACAGGAAACACAACCCAATATGGATTTACATGGTTATCCGCTGAGCTCGCAGCTCCGGCGGCTGTTGCAAACTGAAAACAATTGTCAGCTCAGCTACGAAGCACGGGAAATCGCTTGCCATGCGATAGAGTTGTACTATGATCGCCTCAATGCTGGCCAGCATGAATACCTGAGGATTCACTCCCTCCGAGCTGTGGCTGAGCGTATTATTGTCGATCACTTTCCCCATCTACGTCATTCTGCACTGCGTAATGTGAAACATTCGCCCGGCATGAGTTTCAATGAGTAAATTTCACTATTTATAAATCAAATAAATATATATGTATTATAATTAAGCAATTCCATTTCAGCTACTTTCAGAAGGCGGTCGAAGGTACACGATTTGCCGGACTGAAACCAACGCATTTGCTCAATAAACAAATAGAAAGTGATTTATTGCACTGGGAACAAATTGTCTGCTTCTACACGCTTCGCCTGATGCTGGCACCGCACGGTGAGAACTCTTACAGAGTTTTAATTATGAAAAATGTATATAGATTAATCTTGATTTGTTCTTAACGCAGTGGAAAGTATTATTCTATACGACCGTGCAATGTATCTCCTGGAGAAAGGTGCGATATTGAGTTATTACATTTATGTCATGGGTGCTAACAGTTATTTTCCATATTTTAGGTTGTCAGGTCAACATAGAGGCCATTTTTGATCCTCGAATTTCGCCAAGAAATCACATAACCAGCGCTTTTAAAAGATGACCTTGTAAACAAATATTTATTTTTATATAAAAACTCTTGGCAATTGAATAAAAGTTAGTATTTTACGTTACCTTTGTCACAGAAAGTGCGATGATTGTTCTCAAAAAAAATAAAAGTTATATTATAATTTGGACGAGCTGTAGAAAAAATCAGAGTTGTGCAAAATTTAGTTATTGCATATACATATATATGAATGTATACGTTTGAAAACAGAAAAAGAAAAACCAGTTAGGAAAGTCGAGCGCATGCGACAGTTCTTTATAGTAAAAGTGTTTTAATAATTATTACTACTTAACTGGGAATATGTGAATTCCCAAAATCTATATCACGACGATACATTTTTAGTTACAATTTATCAAATTGAACGCAAATTTAAAACGTAGCAAACAGGTCTGGCAACTCATACAATATATATATATATATGTACATACAGTGTGCAACTAAAGTCACCGTACTCCCTATACATTTTTACTAAAAGCGCTGTAACTTTTTCAAATTCATTTTAAACAAAAAAAATTTAATGCAGTTTTATAAAATAATATTTCTTCTTTAAAATACTTTTAAAATTATTTAAAATTATTATTTTAGTCTGTTATTACTAAAAATCAAAACACACTCACATATTTGCCTCAACAAAAGTCTACGTACTCTTGCTTGCTTGCGCTGTCTGGCACCAACATTCTTAGAAATTACGGGAAAATTTGGAAAGGTTTCATTAAAAATGATGCGAAAAGAATTGACCATTGTAGAACGTGCACACATCTTAGAGCTCCACACAAAATACGGCAAATCATATGCGGAAATAGCCAAACAATTGTCAAAAAGCAAATCAACAATCCAAACCGTAATTGGCCGCTTTAAATATGAAGGGCGCATTGAAAATAATAGGAGATCTGGCCGACCACCTGCACTTTCAGATCGTGACAAGCGCCAAATAAAGGGTTTTGTGGATGAGAATCCTTTTAGTAGTGCAGTAAAGATTGCAGCAGAAGTAAGTCGCACTAACCAGAAGGATGTTCACCCGGAAACCGTTCGACCCTAAGCATAAGGCCTTAAACACGCGACTCTATCTCGCGTACAACTCGCCCCATTTATTGGAGACACCACCACAGAGTCCAGATTTAAACCCAATAGAGCATGTGTGGAATATGCTGGAAAAAAAGATTCGAAGCCACCAAATTGGCAATAGAAACATGCTTCAAGAGGCTTTACGACAAGAGTGGTATGCACTTTCTCCTGAATTCATTGAAAAATTAGTGCTATCAATGCCAAATCGCCTCCGAAAGGTTATTAAAATGAAGGGATATCCCACTAGATATTAAGTTTCTAATTTTAATAATCAATATCATTTTTATAGTTTTTTAGTTTAAGGCAGAAGTAAGAGTACGTAGACTTTTGTTGACGCATATTTACGAGTATTTTTGTTTTTTTTGTTATTAATTTAAGATTACAGTTTTTTTTTTGTTATTTTTAAGAAGAAATATTATTTTATAAAACTGCATTAAAATTTTTTTGTTTAAAATGAATTTGAAAAAGTTACAGCGTGTTTGGTAAAAATGTATAGGGAGTACGGTGACTTTAGTGGCACACTGTATATATATATATATATATATATATATATATATATATATATATATAGACGATCTTGATTAAACCTTAAGCATTGCTTCTCCGTGGCATTCGTCAACCACCTTTTAAGTTAGAAATAAGTCCATATTTGATTTCTTTCTATTTGCCTGGGAAGGGGAAGGTATACAAAATATGTGATCTGCGTGCGGTATATGAGAAACTTCATGGCAAATTTGGTATCTTTAGCTCACACAGTTATTGAGATCATACAGGGAGACAGACGGATATTTTGCACAAAGCTAATACATACATATATCCCTATTCGGGGTATAAACATTATTTACTGGAGAATTCCCTAATTCCCTACTGCCAAACCACGGAACGCAATCGCACCACGTATCTCTTGAAATGGTTGAAATTTCAGTTAACATAAACACATTTTATGGTGCTTGCGCAGAGTACTCAGAGTACGCAGCGACGAAAGCCGATACAAAGATTCTCTCACTGGAAAAAAGCTCCGTGGTCGACGTCAACTGTTTTGAAGCAGCAACAACGTAGAGAGAGCTCAATTCAACTGAGAGAGCGCAGTGCTAGTCTTTAACACGCAGCTAATTTGTTGCTTGCGAGTTTTCCTTTCTTCTGTTTCTGGTTGTGTGAATTCAGTTTGGAGTTTGCGTTGAACAAATCCGCAGCGAGTCTTCTGGTAATTGAAAGCCTGAGAATGCCGAATTTAGAGCAAGATTTACAAAGTAACATTGCAAATTTTATTAATATCGACGCGGAACGGAGATTGTATACTCGACATTACGATGTGCTGCGCGATTCAATTTACTCCGGTTTGAAGGCTGAGATGCCACTAGGAAAATGGCTGTGTGGGCACAAACTAGGTGGTAAGTGGGCGTGGTTCACGCTACTAAATGATTGGCATGCAAAGTGCATCGAAATTTCGTTAGTCTCGTTGTCTTGCAACGTCAACAGCAATGCAAAAGTGAGATAGATAATCTAGAACTACTATATAGTATATGCAATCTACAAAATGTGGTTATGTTACTCTGTAAACATAGATTTTGAATTTGATAACTTAGAGTATATAGATACATATACCAAACTAGGATATTTGAGATAGTTTCTTAATTTTTATCATATTATGTTGACAACTTGATGATGGAACAGCCTCGTAGTACCACAAATTGTGTGATTATTAAGACGCTTGAGTGCGAATTGAATAACTATTTAATTACTATTAATCATCATTATGGTATCAGATTGTACTCTGATGTCATAGAATCGATGTGAGCCTGGTAATAGTTGAAGTGGGTAATTGAAATCTACTTCCGTCGATGTTCAGAGCTACAAGATTAAGTTGACTAGGTCGTAAAATTGTATAGATAAGATAATAAATCATGTTGACTTTTCATGTTTGAAGTGGAACTGACTATACTTGACTTTTATATCTTTCTACGCAGGAAGCTATGGTGATAATTTGAAAATCACCAAGCCCGATGAATTCGATTTGGTCATCTACTTGCAATTTCCCGAATATGATAAAATTGTTGTAAGGAAAGATCCGAGAAGGCCTGGCAATGTCACTCTGGATATGACGAAGCTGCTAAACATTCTGCATAACCAGGAGCATAATAAGGTTACATTCACGAATTTACAAAAAATTGTCACGGCCAATAACCTGCTCCTGGAGGATAAGCTGCAGAGCATGATAAGTGGCGCCTTTGCTCGAGTTCTAAATAAAATGCAATACAAGGTTATAGTCGATGGGAGGCCCTCAAAGATCGTCTATAAGAAATGTGGCCCGGCTCATACGATATTTATAAATGAGCCGAACACGAAATACTCTGTAGATTTTGTGCCAGCCATCAGACTAAGTGCACAGCAGAATGTTTTGGGAACGGAGGAGCTGCAGTTTTTCAAAAACATACAATACTGGGATGCGATTCCGAAACCTTTGAAGCCATTCCAACCGGGCAACACATCATTTCGGGCTTCGTACTATGATGCTGAGAAGGAAATGCTCAGGGGTAAGGAGAAGTTGAAGACTGTGATCAAATTGATGAAGAAGTTTCGCGACTCGAAGACAAATATGAACAATATTAAAAGTTATTATATCAAGACCCTACTGCTATGGCAAATTAAGATCAGGCCCGCGACCTATTGGAGAAATTCGAAGATGCACGAGATGCTGATCGATGTGAGTATTATATGTTTAATAAATATGATTAATCTTAAATGTATAATAGTCAAATAGATCTCTGTAATCGAACTTTGGATAATTTGAATAAGTTTCGAATTTAAACTCATTAGCTATAACCCTAGTGATAACAACCTTACCAACATTTTCCAGATGCTCGACGAGTTGACCAAATGTTTGGCCGCGTCTGGCCGAAATGGTAAACTGCTGTTCTTCTGGGATCCCAAGCTGGATATGTTTGCGACCTTCTCGGCAACCCAAAGAACCGACATGTATAACTGCGTCGTATCCGAGAATTATATACTAAAGCGAGCTGCCGGGAATCTAACCTCAGACATTCGCCGAAGTGTGACACACTCATTCAGTACGTGGTCCTCATTAATGACATCTTTCCCGCTTCCCAATCTATATTTCCCTACACTTCTGTCCGAATAATATAACTTTGTACATTTGTTGGGAATTGTACAGTGAAGGGACTGTATAAGAATGGATTAAGATGTACAGAAGCTTCGCGTTAATCTTGCTTATTTATGTTCTTAGGCAGCAGAGAGGAACGCGGGGAGTCGCAGAAGCCACAGAGGCCACAGAATGAGAATGGGAATGGGAATGGGAATGGAAATGGGAATCAATCAAGTTGCGCACAGAGTGATCCACAAAAGAAGGCAGAGTCAGCTTGTGTAATCGCCTGAGAGTAAGTTTCAAGACTTTATTAACAATTAAATGAAGAGAAGTAATTTGTTATTTAAATAGTTTGTGTATAATTCGTTGGACTTAATCCTAGAAAATGTGCTTGATTTGCAGATGTGCGCATCGTATCATCGTATTGTTAAGTCGCTTAACGCTTAGAGGCCGCCACCGGAGCGATCCACACTGATCTTCTGCTTGAGATTGGCCGCCTCGTGCTTCTGCTCCTCCAACTCGGCCATGCGGGCGAATCTGGAGTAGGCCACATCGCCGGTTTTAATCGCGGACATCATCTAATTCATTTCAAAATATTAATATTAGTGTCGTGTTTGAATTGTAAATGTAATTAAATGCAAATGTATATGATGACTCGACCCATACCTGTAGATATTCATCAAGCTCCACTTGGCCGTTCATGTTGGTGTCGATTTCCTTTAGAATATCGTGCAGTTGCTCGCCGGAGACGTCGCCATCGCCGAAGCTCTTGAGGGCCCTCCTTATGTCATTGATGGAGACGTAGCCCTTCTTGTCCTTGTCAATCAGCTGGAAGCGTTTCACGTATGTCTGGATCTCCTCCTTGGACAGCTTTATTGGTATTCTCTCCTTCGATGTGCGATTGATGGCATGTCCCATTTCGTTGGCCAGGAAGTCCGTTGCATGCTTAATTTGGCGCTCCTTCTCATCCTTGGACCATTGCAGCTCCTCGCCCATAATGTCCACAATCACGGGCAGCGCCTCCTGAGCGGCTTGCACGTTCAGGAAGGCCAAGCGAAGGCGACGCGCAATCATGTCCACGGCGGTGCAGGCGTATTCACGAACACCATAACGAATCTCGGCATCAATGTAGGGGAACTCGGGATGGATGCGATTACCAATGATGGGCCAGCGTTTGCCGGTAAGCGATGCCATCTTGGATACGGCAAAGGCACGATCGCCATACGATTTGGCCAGATGCTGTGCCACCTCGCACTCCAGCCCGAAGTCTTGCACCAGCCGGATGTACATGGTCGGTGTCCACCCCTGGCCGCCCTCGATTTTCAGAAACGATGTAACAGCCTCAGCGCGTTCCGGCTTCAGGTTGCAAGCTGCTCAAGATTACAGCGGATTAGTGTTCAGCTGCACTGAGTGGAGCCGCGTTGACATTACTCACCCTTGACAGCTGCATCGAGAGTGTGCTCGGCCATGGCTCTATAAGTGGTCCACTTGCCGCCCGCAATGGTGATGAGATTGGAGGGACTGACGTGGACAATGTGGTTGCGTGCCAGGGACTGCGTGTCGTCCTTATTGGGATCGGAAACGAGTGGACGAATGCCGCTCCAGGCGGACAGGACATCGCCACGACGGACCTCAACGTCGGCATTGAGATAGTTTTTGATCTCGCTCAAGATGAACTGAATCTCATCCTCGGTGGGTCGGGGACTATGCGTAATTTCGCAAGGTAGATCTGTGGTGCCGGCAATTGTTTGCCGTTGCCAGGGCAGGAAGAAGATGACCCGGCCATCGGATGTCGATGGGTCCAGCAGCCCCATCTGATCGGGACTGTAGTAGCCGGGGAGCACAATGTGCACTCCCGAGCTGGGACAGCAAATACTCTTCACAGTCGGATCGTCCATTTTGCGAATGGAGTCGGTAAAGGGGCCAGTGGCATTGATGATGCACTTGGCCTTAACAGTGAACTCCTTGCCAGATATATGATCCTTTACCTTGGCGCCGCAGAGCACTTTCTTGCCGCTGCCATCGTCCTTCTTGAGCAATTCCTTGACTTCAACATGGTTGCACACAGTGGCACCATGTCTCGCCGCCGTCAGAGCCACCGCCAGACACATGCGTGCGTCATCCTGCTGGCCATCGTAGTAGACAATGGCACCGCACAACTTGTCCTTCTTCAGCATGGGAAACAGCTCGAGTGCATCATTCTTAGACAGCAAATACGAGCTCTTCACATTGCGATCGCCGGCAACCAGATCGTAGGCCTTAATGCCCACCCAGTAGTAGGGCAGCTGCCACCACCTGATTAGAAGATAAGACCAGGACATCGTTAGGTATACGCCTCACATGCCGGTCTGCAGTTACAGCTTGTTATTTACGTGTAAACGGGCAGCATAATGGGCAACGGGTGCGTTAAATGGGGCGCCGACTCGAGCATGGTGGCACGCTCCTGCAGCGCTTCCTTAACCATTCTATACTGCTCAAGGTCTAGCTGATAAGGGAGAGAGCGCAAGCATTACATCTAGCTGTGATCTGGGATCTCGGCGGTTTTCGAATCAGCTGCTTACCCCTAAAATGGCTTTCTGCAGATACCGCACACCACCATGGATCAGTTTGGTGGAACGGGATGACGTGCCGCTGGCAAAGTCGTCCAGCTCCACGAGTGCCGTCTTTAGACCTGCGCACAGAAGAGATACATTAATATTGCAAACAGAAACCTATACTGTTACCTGTTATGCACCTCTTGTCACGGCGTCCAGGGCACAACCTGCTCCTGTAGCACCGCCACCAATGATGAGCACATCGAATTCCTCGCCGCTCATTAGAGAACTGATTTGTTCACTGCGCATGGGAAGAGTGCGCTTGCGCTTAGGTGGACGTTGCATGGCATTGTTGACCTACAGAAAGCATTGTTAGCATGGCCTGGCATAGCATGGCTTATCATTCGTTCATACAACACTTACCACATGTGGCGAGTTCCAGCGATCAATGCTCCAAGAGGCTATCAAAGAACCCACACAGGCGCTGGCCGCGGTGACGCCAAATTTAAACATACGCGACGACATCTTCGCTTAGAACTAAATAACGAACTTTTGTTGTTGATGCTGTTGCTTCTGTTGATTAAAAGTACAATTTACATTAAAACAACAATTATACATCATGACAAGCAGTCTCTGTTAATTCGCTCTTCTAAATACGCACTCTCTCCCTCTCTCTATTCCTCTCTCTTATTCGTAGTGAGAGCGCCGCACTGAGAGACCGACAAAAGCTTTTTGTTGTGAACTTTTTGTTCGCTGCCGGCGCGCGCAGCATTGGAAGTGTGTGTTTCATTCCCATGTATAGAATGTAGGGGAAAGAAATAATACTACGATAAGTATGTACATGTGTATGCATGTACACACATATGTATGTATGTATGCTAAATCGATATGGGTGCGTTGCGCTCCATGCCATGCCCGACTATTGCTTGTTCCGACTCGGTTCAAATAGAGCTTTGGCGTGCAAATTGAAACTAAACTTTTCGCACGAATTTCGAGTTGCGTTGTTTAAATGTGCCTCCAGAACGATATTTCTGTTGCCTTATCCAAAATAAATTGTTTACCTTGGCGATTCCAGTCAAAACTGTTTTGCGGCACACACTCAAAACCGAATAGTATCCAATAAAATCCGGAACACCATCAACGATAACAACAAAGTCGTTGGAAACGAATTTTTTTATATTATGCAGGCGTAACAGCGAATGATTACATCAGAGTTTTAGTCACTTTTTTCATTCTCTTCTTCTTTTTGAATACTCGAGGCGTTTCGTTTACTACAGCCCGCGCGTTCGTCCGCTTAACGTAAGGTCAAAATGTGTATTAAGCTTACCGTTGTTGATGTTCTGATGCTGGAAGTAGTCGTAGCCCCGTAGTCGTAGTCGTCTCAGCTGGAATTCTCAAACTGCTGCTACCCCGTCCGTACGTTGCACTCTGCCTGTAGCTCTGATTCGCTTGCTAGTCGTCGTCGCTCTGTACACTGACCCAGCTGTACGACAGGTTCGTTCGCTAGCTGGGGATGCAGCTGTTGCTATTGCATGTGCAATTTTTTTGGCTCAGAGAACTTGTAAAGTGTAGTGTTCACCCCTCTACAGCCACCTGACAAAACAGCTGTTTCTATGTAACTCTCTCTTTCCTTCGGTCTCTCTCACTCTCACACTCTTCCCCCGCCGTTCACAAGCAGATTATTAGCTGAAGCGAGCTAGTACTACAACTAGCCAAAAAAATATATAACAATCGTCGCTACCGTCGCAGTCGTCGCAATCGTCGCAATCGCCTACACGTGAATAGTGAATGTGTTGAATCAGTTCACCTTGTGGATGAACTGAGCACACGGCGTCGTTTATATTATTTTTTTGTAACCAGCCGACAGAACGAACCGAATTCTATATTCATATCTTTAGGTACATATATATCTAAGCAGTATAATATACCCTGCAATACAGATGTACAGGGCGTATATGCTATCCCATGTGATACTCTAATAGTTGAGATACTTAAGCAGAATTTAATTCTAACTTCAGATAAATATAAATAGCTTCAGGTAAATATCATATCTAAATGTATATTTAATTAAGCATACATCGAGTCAAATTTAAATATTAATATAAAAACTCTTTCAAACACTATTTTACGTGGTATCGCTGAGTCGAGTATGAATATTTTTCGCGCTTTTTGCGATTATTTAATTACATACATATGTATGTACACATTTGTGGATCCCTCTACATATCAACTACATGCTCAAATATCTAGAATCGAGATGTCTACCGTGCAGACCACGCAGCGAAGGTAACTGAAAACTGTGAGCAATGCAGAGGATTTTAGGACTGGACAGCCTGCGGTTGGTATTTGTGCGGGAAACGCAATACTTTAAGAGTACAAGGGGGTATTATACTATTTGCAATGTATTTAAATATTAATTTAAGTTTCTAACGTATCCGTTTTCATTTCAATGAAACTACATTACACTCACAGTTTTAAAGATGTATCTTATTATAGATTAAGATCGGTTGAATGAAACAATATCTAGAAATCTAAGCTCCTAAATGTGTGCAATAGTTTTTAATACTATACTATATTACTTATAATATTATGTGTATTATTTATATTTTAAAAAATTCGTTTTAATTTATGCAACTGGGAAATCGTTTGTTTTTCTTATTTTTCATTGGAAATATGAAACCCTGTAATTTTTCTCAGACAGTAAAGAATTTGAGGCTTAAGGAAAATGTTTAGCTCGAAACCTTGGTTCGTGATTTTTGGATGGTGTATACTTTTAGGCTGCAGGTTTAAATGCTTGGAGAAATCTTTGTGCCTTCAGAGCATAAAATGCATAGATATTGTTCATAATTATGAGTAACGGGTATGCTAAGAACAAGTACGCTCGACTGTAGCATCGCCATCCCCGCTTGTTGATGTTAATTTCTTTTTCTTGTTGTGTTTATTTAATGAAATTAAATCTTAATGTCAAAATTATTGATAAGCATAGACAGGCTAACATCTAAATTAGTATAGTGAAATACAGTCATATCTTAAGTTATATAATTCAATATAAATATATAATAGTTCAGCAGACGCAGGAAGCGAAATACCGCTGATAATACATAATCACATATATTTACTTATGTAAACTGATGCATGTGAGGGAAACGAGACGCCCACAAAAATACACATGCTTTAGGTCACATGAGAGATTACTGTTGCTGTAATATACAGATATAAGAATCGCATAATATTTAACTCCATATAGAAAGGGATAATAACACTGTAAAAGCAACACAGATAAATCTATTTGCTCCATTAAAATGAAGATTATATTTCAATACTTAATACAACAGTGTGTCAATGGGGTAAAGACCGAAAGGGGTAAAGACCGAAACGAAAAGGGGAATCGATTAAATAAATAAAAAGAAGGAGAACAAGATTAACAAGCTGAAAGAACTAATTGTTTAATTGCCACAAGAAATAAGCACGGGTGCTGCTGGCAAAGCGCCAAGTGTCTTGCCTCAAGTGCCTTTGCCTTGTCCTATCAATATCAAAACTGGCGACAAAGCAGAGAATCGGAAATGTTTTATACAAGCGAGCAACAGTTACATAACACGTTGGCATACACTTACAACAGGAGGATATGAACAAATTTATTGTGCTTTGTGCAGTGGGCAACGACGCGTCGTTTTCAAATGCGAATCACTGAGAACAAGATAACAAGAGCAACAGTTCGATTGCATGTAATCGATAAGCATACAGCATTAAAATTGAGCAAGCGATGTTTGCGTGTAATGTTCAACATAGCGAACCATGAAGAGGATGAAACATGACGAATGGTGCCGCATGAAATATAAGGGTATGAATTTACAATAATAATTAACCTCGACGACACTAACAGACTCGGGCTGTTTCTCTATTTAGTAACACTACAACATTGTCCACTATTATCGGCAGAGACATGTCAATCAATGAATATGTACACTTTAAATAACTTTAACTCTGGAAATTGACGAAAGAAAATCAGTTACATATAAAGTATCTTGAAGAATAACAACATAAAAAGCCCAGCGATGATCTTAGAATTTGTATGGGTCAAAGAAAGGTAAATGAAGCGAAAGTACGTTAAATATCAGCTACCAACGGTTAATAAATTATTCACAGAATTAACTGATGCAAAAAAAAAAACATCGGAAGCCAGTCAGGATCTGTTAATACACATTCAGCGAATTCGACACATTTCTGAGAAAAGGATTGAGAGCCTCTAGTTATGACAACAGTTTCTCAAGCACCACTGGATAATAAATGCAAGGAAGCCTTTGATATACTATCTATAAGAGTATGTAGGATGCATCAAGTCTTTACACTTGTATCTAGTAGAGTATGTTTCGGTAGTGGTCAGGTGTATCTTAGAAATGTTCCAAACCAATTATGGAGAAGTAAATAATTGAAATTACAAATGTTTTGCATTATATATTAATTGCCGTCCCAATTACAGCAGCAAATGAAAAACCAACATCAGTTCAAACGGGAGACCGGCAGATCAGCATGAATAGCTGTACTTCAGATCAGTGGGAATGGTTCCAAGATCCACAACGAATAATCACACCAGTAAACAACAACAAGATCAATAGTAAATGTCAATGAGTTGCATAAATAATTTGCAATTCGAAGATTAAGGTTCAAGGAGAGGGAACGCGAAAGTTATAAGTACTTTTATCAATGCAAGCATACATATTTCATATTTTGTATTTTATATATTGTATATTTTATATTGGATATTGTATGTACAATTTATTATATTACACAATAAGTTTAACTAATCTTTCCGAATAAGAAAACTTATACAGTTGTGCAATAAATACAGTTGAGTTTAATGGAAAGTTCTCATAGCAATTTCTAGAAAAACTGCAAAAAGAATCTCATTGCCCAGTCCAAAGCCCAGCCTATTCATATTGATGAACAAATTGTAATTTGAGAACAGCTCTCAGTCAATTGGCTGCAATAATGGAAAGTTTTTGCAGTAGACCTTATCCACTTGTGTGGATGCATCTAGAAGTTTCGAGGAGCAAAACTTTCATATAAACAAAATGTCATGTTTGACAACCTTGAAACGGGAGGGAAAAACCCACAAAAGTCAAATGAATTTCAGCATCAAAATCATAACAAATTAATTTACGCGCTAAAATTTTCCACAACTAAGCCACAGCATTGATTGAAATTGAATTATATAGAGTATAGTTAGGTTATAGTTGTGAATGGAGAGGTTACAAAAGTCACTGAACAAAGCTAAGAAATTAAGGAAATTATCTGGGCGTTCACTGCGCGCAATCTCTGTGAATCTTTCAAGTATTTACAGGTCCATACCAAATTGCGTTAGTTTTCTCCCCAAGTAAATTCAACCTCAAGTCAAAACATCCATCAAAATTGCTAAACATGTGACAGTATTGTATGTGTGATGTGTTTTGCATTAAAACTAATTACTAATTAATTCATTAACTAAGAAAATCAGCAAAAGAAAAACATAAGAATCAGTTTGAAGCCGAAACACAATAAAATGAGAATTATACATCAACTTCACATATCCATATTAACATATTAAAAATGTTACATTATTATTCGTGATAAAGCAATATTAGGAAATAGTTTGGTACAAATTGAGCGAAAATGGTACATTTTCTTCTCAAGTGTGATACCAAATATATGTACATACGTACATATTCACATATGTATATTTCAGATGGCAGCCCTGCACTGCACGCTCACTTTCTGCCGTTGGCTCTCTGCCGGCAAATTTTCGGAGCGTTTCTCTTGAGAACAGGCAAACAAAGAGCTCATAGAGAAGTGAAATGGCGCTGCGGCAAATAAAAGCGAGCCGCAGTTCGCCTCTGGTCTCATTAGGCGGCGAACTTTTGCTTGGAACATATCCCAGACTGAAGAACAAAATTCGCGTCAAGTCAGCAGCGGCTGAACGACAATAAGTGAGGAAGACAGAAAATTCCTGTAACAGCATAAAGCACATGATAAATTATAAACAAAGCTGTTCAAAGTGAAGGGCAAGGCCAGCAATTGAATTGTGTGAGAGTAAAAGGAATAAGAAAAATAACAATAACGTCGTGCGTCCAAAATGAAGCCAACCAAGAATTCAACGCTGGAAATCATCTCACCCAAAGTACACGTGGACGATGATTTCATTGAGACGGACTATGAATATCAAACATCCCATGTAAAGCGCAGTGCCGCTGGACAAGTGCAAGTAAGTTCCCTGTCCCTCTTCTTCCCCCACAAAATGAATAGAAGCCGAGGTGTGCACAGTTACCGTTACACAGCAGCAACAGTTGCATAAGGACTTAATGAGCTTTAAGCTGAAAAGTCTGACCTTCACAAACTGATGTTCTCGACTATTCTTCGGCTGGGGATTAGGCTAGACACCCTAATTAATACGTATATACACAAAAACATTCCATTGATTAGCGGTGCCATCAATATTGACATATTCAGCAAATGTGCCAATTATGAGGTGTTAAAGACCCAAAATTCATTATAATGCTAGTCTAGCTGGAAAAGTGCGTGATGTGAGTGGCGATTTTAGATTATTGATTTCTAATACACATTTCCCGAAACAGCTGATAAAGCTACCGATAATGCGTGATAATTGCCCATTCCCACTTATGCACATATGAACATATGCACACACAAACAAACACCAACACACACGCATGTGAATATGTACATATTCCCATATCCCGCTTGGTGGCGTGTTTCCCTCGCCAATGCGCAGGCGTCGTAATACGACTGTAATTTTAAACCAGAATTCAATTGAAACGTACATATATTATATTTGTTATATAATCAGCAAAGTTCTCACATTTCTTTATTTTTTTGTTTGTTTATAATAACACAAGCTGGGCTGCTGTGCTGCTGTGTGTTTACGTTTACCGCTAACCGCTAAGCTCTGCCTGCCACTTGATGCGTTTCCTTTGTTTCAAGGTCAATGTTATGGCCACCCAAGAGACAGCCATTAAGGTAGTTCCCTGCTAAGAGCGAGTCGTTGTCTCTTAAGCCTCTCGTTGGTCGCTTTTAACATAAGGGATACCGAAGACTTAAACCAAGTACCAAATATGTACATATATTCGATTTTCAATCTGGTACATTGGGTACCAAAACTGATGCACTTTTGTTTTGTTGAATAACTTCGCTAAAAAATGGTACAATTTCAATGTAATTGATATGCATCTACATATTTTCTAGAATTAGTGCATATGTATATATAATTATGTTGACTTGGACTTGTATTTATCAATCGAGATAATATTTGCGATAAACGTGTGGCTACTCTAAGTGAAAAATGCACCAGGTTCACCAGCAAATTTACCAAAAACAATGGGTGCCATCTGTTCTAGTTGTGATATAATTGCTAATGAGAACAGCTGGCGGCGGCGTTACTGCCATGCCTGTCTGTCTGTTTCTAGGCAGACCAGTTGCTTAAACTTCTTTTTTGGATCAGTAGACGCCTCTTGGAAAGTTCTTAATTTTTTCGTCATTAACACAATCGTATGATACCTTCCAGACCTACAATCTGTTCGTGTGTGTGTTGAAATTCTCACATCTGAATATTAATTGGCCGGCCGGCAAATGGCAACAATAAGTGTGGAATTTGAATCGAGACGTTTATAAATTATTTATAATATCATCATTACATACATATTTATAAGCATTCGGCAACTGATGATGAGCAGGCGACTTTACCATACTGACCACCTGCACTGACCAATCAGAAGCTAATCTTAATGCTATCACATCAATGCTCAAATGCTCTCCCCTGTATCTCTAAATATATTGCTATTTTTTCGTTAATTAAATCAAAATCACGCTATTGGCAAAATCACGTATAACTTATCGCTCCGATAACGAAAATTCGCCAGAACGGTAGTTCTTCACATAGACAGGCCATCCACAATCGAGTGTGTTGGATGAACTGTTCGTCGAACAGGTCGTCGTAAAGGTCGTCGAACAAGAAATACATTTGTCGACTAACATTGTTTGTAAACAAACATCATTTGTAGAGAGTTAAGATGTCAGCGGATAACGACATTCAATGGTTGTTTGTTCATCTACCTCTTTGAATGATTTTAACAGCACTTTACATGATTTGTTTCTCAAATACTGTGCGTGCCAACCTTGCCATACATTGTCGAGTATGTTCGATCGAACACACGTCCAAAACGAAATCTGGACACGAACCGCAACGGCGAACATTTCGTTGAATCGAACAGGTTCATCCAACAAATTAGGCATGGTTGCGCTTCACTCCGTTCTCAGAAACTGGAAGAGCTAGGCACTCCAAATTTGGAATGAAGGGGTCTGAATACCCTCTCTAGATTGAGTGTCTGATAGATTTACCTCATTTACCGCACACAGGTATATAGAGAAGACCATATAGAAGCTATGCTAAAGAAGGAAAAAGAGGAAAAAGAAAAGTGGGAAATTCGATTCATAGATTTAATTAAAAGATTTTTATGACGCAAGTGAAAATCGATGTTTTGCTTGAATGTATGTACATCACTTTTGCCTTCCCTTGAACACCTGCAGGTACATCCGCAGACGACGGCGCTGAAGATACGGACAGCTCGTCATGTGCCCAAGCTGGGAGTGATGCTCGTGGGCTGGGGTGGAAACAATGGCTCCACACTGACCGCTGCCCTGGAGGCTAATCGTCGCCAGCTTCAGTGGCGCCAGAAGACGGGCGTTCAGCAAGCCAATTGGTTTGGCTCCATCACCCAGGCGTCGACGGTTTTCATTGGCTCGGATGAGACGGGCAGCGATGTGTATGTGCCCATGAAGGAGTTGCTGCCAATGGTGGAGCCCGATGACATTGCTGTGGATGGCTGGGACATCAGTGGCTACCATTTGGGGGATGCCATGCGTCGGGCCGAAGTGCTGGATGTGGGCTTGCAGGAGCAGCTCTACGAGCAGCTCTCCGCCTTGAAGCCACGTCCTTCCATATACGATCCGGACTTCATTGCTGCCAACCAGTCGGAGCGCGCCGATAATCTCATCTTAGGCACTAAGCTGGAGCAGTACGAGCAGGTGCGTCGGGACATACGTGACTTCAAGCAACGCAGCGGCGTCGAGACCATCATTGTGCTATGGACAGCGAACACCGAGCGCTTCTGCGATGTGAAGCCGGGTCTCAACGTCACCAGCCAGGAGCTGATGGCCTCGATTCAGGCCAACAAGGCGGAGGTGTCGCCTTCGACCATCTTTGCCATGGCCAGTATTGCGGAGGGTGTAAGTAGAGCCACTTCCATTCCCCACTTGATTTTCTCCCCTTCCTCCTGTTCCTCCTCTTCCTCCTGTTCCTCCTGTTCCCCCTCTCCCTTACCTTCCTCCTCTTCCTCCTCTCTCCACTCTTCCTCCTCTACCTCCGCTTCATCCTGTTCCTCCTCTTCCTCCTCTTCCTCCTCTCCCCACTCTTCCTCCTCTACCTCCTCTTCATCCTGTTCCTCCTCTTCCTCCTCTTCCTCCTCTTCCTCCTCTTCCCCCTCTTCCTCCTCTTCCTCCTCTTCCTCCTCTTCCTCCTCTTCCTCCTCTTTTTTCTCTTCCTCCCCTTCCTCCTCTTCCTCATCTTGCTCATCTTCTTCCTCTTCCTCCTGTTCCTCCTGTTCCTGTTCTTCCTCCTTTTCCTCCTCTTCTTCCTGTTCCCCCTGTTATTCCTCCCCTTCCTCCTGTTCCTCCTTTTCCTTCACTTCCTCCTCTTTCTCCTCTTCCTTCACTTCCTCCTGTTCCTCCTCTTCCTCCTGTTCCTCCTGTTCCCCCTCTTCCCTCTCTTCCCTCTCTTTCTCCACTTCCTCCACTTACTCATCTTGTCACAAATCTCTTGCAGTGCACGTACATTAATGGATCGCCGCAGAATACGTTTGTGCCGGGTCTGATTGAGCTGGCGGAGGAGAAGCAGGTGTTTATTGCCGGAGATGACTTCAAGTCGGGACAGACCAAGATCAAATCGGTGCTGGTTGACTTTCTAGTGGGAGCCGGCATCAAGCCCGTCTCCATTGTCAGCTACAATCACCTGGGAAACAACGATGGCAAGAATCTCTCAGCTCCCCAGCAGTTCCGCTCCAAGGAGATATCCAAGAGCAATGTGGTCGACGATATGGTTGCCTCCAATAGCGTCCTCTATGCCCCAAACGAGCACCCCGACCATGTGGTGGTCATCAAGTACGTACCCTACGTGGGCGACAGCAAGCGGGCCATGGACGAGTACACCTCGGAGATTATGATGGGGGGCCACAACACCCTGGTCATCCACAACACCTGCGAAGACTCTCTCCTGGCCACACCTCTCATCCTGGACCTGGTTATCCTCGCCGAGCTCAGCGCCCGCATTCAGTTGCGCAGTGCAGAGCGCGAGTCTGCTCCTTGGGTTCCCTTCAAGCCGGTGCTCTCGCTCCTGAGCTATCTCTGCAAGGCGCCGCTGGTGCCTCCTGGCTCCCAGGTGGTCAACTCGCTCTTCCGCCAGCGCGCCGCCATTGAGAACATCTTGCGCGGTTGCATTGGACTGCCGCCCATATCGCACTTGACCTTGGAGCAGCGGGTACGAAACTAATCCTCATTGCTAGAGAAAATCCCTATTAATGTGTATTTATCTTCATGTACTCCTTGCAGTTCGACTTTGCCAGCATTACAAACGAGCCCCCGCAGAAGAAGGTCAAGCTGCTGGGTCAGCCCTGTGCGCTGGAGTCCAACTCCAACTCCCACTCCAAGCTACATGCCAATGGACACACCAACGCCACGAATGGCACCAAGTTGGCCGCCAATGGAAATGGACATTGAGGTCCTTTTGGGATATATCTATATATATATATATATATACATATATTTATCTGAACATATATGTATTTGCTAAATTACAAACAAACTAGTATTAAGTTATAATAATCAAATAAAGTGGAAAACACCCAAAACTCAAGTTCTGCATCTACAGTTTGAGGGCAACTGAGAACAATTAAGCAGGCTGCCGTAAGAGCGCACATTGCTACCTGTATGTGTGTGCGTGAGCAAGAGCAGCTGAGACCAATTGTGCGCGCTTGTGTGTGTGCGCATGAGCACGAAGTGCTGAGTCAGCTGGGAACAGTTAAGCGCGCTGCAGTGGAAGCTTAGCAAGTGTGCGTGTGTGTGTGATTTCTCTTTGGCGCGCTTTGCCAAAGCTCACACACAGTATAAATATGGCGGTGCTTGGGAATGGTTGCTGTTGCTTGTCAGTCGGACGCAAGCTGGCGCGGAAGTCAGATTTCAGCAAGGAACAACAAAATATATATATAATAATAATAATATTTAGTATTATTATTATTTTATAACTTTCCATAATTATCTTAGCTTATCTAAATATTTGCAAGTAATTGGAAGCTTCTCACATGCGAATGCCTCCAGTCAACTGGTACTGTTCAATAGTAAATTCGAGGAACTAATATAATATAATGCTCAAATCTGTATTCTGATAAGCACTTAACATAAGATCTAGAAAATGATTTGAATTTGATTTGTATTTAAAGCATTGCAATGAAATGAACATCAATATAATATGACTTCAGAATAATGCTTCAGTTGGCAAAGCATTCGCTGGGGCCTCATCAGCTAATGATATGTTACTCGTAGGGAGACCTGCGTACTTTTTGATTGATAAGTTCAACCTAATAAACATGACTATACCTAATGGTTCCTAACGCTTTATCCTAATTACTTACACTTGCAAAGACCTCTATGCTTTCGATTGGTAACAATTAATTAGGCGACAATATCAAAAGTTGAATATGTGGAGCAATTGAAGGGACTCGATGGCACTTAATTGAATGATTCAAAGCTTATTGGAGCATTTAGATATACATAGATGGATGTGCGAGTATGTATCTACATATGTAGAGTGTAGATACTTTGGTATCTACAAGGGAGACGACCTATCGACGCAACCAAAAGCGTTGTTCCGGCTACCAGAAAGGCTTGGCGTGTCAATGTCAAACAGTCAGTGTGTGCGTGTGTGTGTGTGTGGAGTGTGTGTGTGTATGTGTGAGTGTGTGTGAGTGTGTGTGTATGAGTGTGAATTTCGTAAAACAGTTCAAGGCGTGTCTCCCAGCACATTACATTTTGAAGGATTTGCCATAATTTCGAGCCGAAGAGGGAACTCCTCAAAGCGAATCCTTGCGTGCAAAAATGTCAAAGGCTGTAGCCAGCAGTACACACATTCAAATACACACACCATTTATCACACACACACACGTGTGTGCTTGGCCAGACCAATTCTGCAAGGATTGTTAACGCGGCCTTCAACGGATTTTATTGCCAATGTATGCAAATCGCCAGATAACGATGGATTCAAGTTGTACTCTCAATTCTATCAATTCTAGCTCAGCAACTATGATCTAACGGAACAATATGTGGCTGGGTTGCAACGTTGCATCGTTGTGCAACCTTGTGGCACAGTATTGAAACTCGAGATCTGTCTGATGATGCCTTAGAAGTGAGTTCAAGTGACACAGTTACAGGTTTAGGTCTTCAAGCGTCTGTAGTAGCTTAGTGTTGACTGTACTTGAACATGATGATGCTGAAATACCCTGTGAAATAAATCAATTTATTCTTGTTTGCTTAGCTGCTTAGAAGGTTGGTTGATTATAGAGAACGAATTGTATATTATTAATCTATCTAATCTTCATGCAATCTGCTGTCCTGCCCAGGCTAATGTGATTCAGTGTCACGTCTGCTGCCTTTTGTATGCAACGCATATGCCCTTTACGGGCTGTTCAGTAAGCACGGGGTATTCAGACGCTATACTTTCAGTAATCAGCAACGAAATGATTAAATTAAACACTATTATCAAACCCTTATCAAATGCCTGCCTCACAGCTATGACTCAACTGCAAGCTGATCAACGAGACGCAGCCCACGATCGCCGCGGAGGGAGGGCCAGCCAATCTCGACTTGGCCTGCCCATAATATACTGGGAATGGGCATAATAAATATTTATATAGAACATTGGCATTGCGAGCAATATGGCGAACATAAGAATGATTTGGAAATTGATAAGGCGCGGCACAGAGAGGGCCATAGAGGCGGGCATGGGTTGAATCCCGCATGGTAAGGTCCACCTTGTTAATCTTATCAGCTGCGTTTATCTTGTGTCGAAAATTTTATACTAAGCAATGATAGTAATGCCGCAGCGACTGCGCAGCCAGCGTCGCAGTCGCAGTCGCTGTTGACGCTGACGTTGACGTTGTTCCTTCAACCCATTTGGCGCTTTGCTAGATTTCAAATTCAACTTTTAGTTGCGAGTTGCGTTGCGTTGCGTGCGGTTTGTCGGTTTGTCGTCAATTTGCCCCATTGCGTATACGACCGGTGTCCAGAGTTTAGTCAGATGCAATTCGAACTTTAGCGAAGAACTAAGTGAAATCAATAGATAAATACATCATAGCTTGATGCCAATGCCGATGCCGTTGTCAGTTTGCTAATCGTTGACTTGACATTGTCTTAACTTGGCTGTGATAAGTCCGCGACGCGATTAGATTCCGGCTTTTTGCAGTGGTAGCAGTAGCTGGCATGTGAGTGTTTGATGTGAATACAATAAACGTCATCAAATTGTATGAGTAAATATTTGTAAATACTGTGAACAATACGCGTATTCAGTATAAATATAATTAACTCAATATCACTCTGATTAGTTCAATAGTTCTTGTAAAGAAGCAACAACTTTCTTAGCATACTTGGATTAAATGTTATTAAAGAACCTTCTCACATTTATAGATTTATAGTGTTTACATGAGTGCGAGCATAGTTTATGGCACTCTCTCCAAGTCGAGCACTTCTCTCTTCCTCTCTCTCTCTCTCTCTCTCTCTCTCTTCTTTCTGCTTCTTCCTAGCGATAACGCCGATTCTTGCGTCACATCACATAAAGGCAAAATTGTTAACTGTTTAATCTTTGGGTTTACTCTACGACAGCAATCGAAATGAAATGATGGAAAGGGAAAGGGAAAGTGAAAACCCCGAAAACTTCAGAGTTTGACGGATGATTAATTGTCCGACAGCTTTAATGTCCAATTACACAAATATCCATTAATTCCTTAGTTTACTAGAAATCAAAACAAGAAAGAAAACTATTCTTTGGCTGCGTGTATTTGAAGAGCGAAAAGAAATTCACATACTAAATAGTTCAATTCAACATATTTGTGTATTTTGAATTGATGCAACTGAGCGATTTTAGCCATGATTGATAAGGCCTTGCTTTGTGAAGAGGCGCTGCTAAGTCAGCTATATGATATAGTAGCACGATCCGATTGATAAGGACACATGTCGAATCTATAAGAAGTTTAAATAACTTCACTTTACAACTGAGAGACTGAGAGCTACAAAAAGAGAGACAGAAACTCACGGACTTGGCTATGATCGAGAATATATATTTAATGGTGTTTGCAACGACTTGCTTAAGGCGCTACACTTTGTGTGACTCTATTATTCTAATGTACTTTAAAATGCAGTGTAATAAATACTTTGATAGCTGGCTGGAATCGCACTTTTGTAGAGTGTTGCTTACATTTGACACATCTAAGGGATAAGTAAATATGGAACCCCTCTTGAACCCTCTTGAACATTGACACACCTTGACCATTTGAAGATTTGATGAACGAGTTAAAGCGATAGATATTTGTGTATACGTTATACAGTGTTACAACTAACCCCAATAGATAACATCGATTGATAAGAGCAGCCATGTTAAACAAGAACAACGACAGCATGTCAACACGATGCAGTTGGTGTGCGTGTGTGTGTGCGTGTGTGTGTGGGAGTCGGAAAATCTCATCAACAGAACTGGGCTTGTACTACCAGCTATGCTAGCTAGTCATGGCCCTTAGGCGACTGATATGACAGACATACAAGAACGCTAGGCCGGCAAATGTCGTTGATAAGCGGCCATATAATACTGCTGGCATTAATCATTAATCAATGTGACGCAGAAGAAGCCAATGTCGTGAGTCAGACAGAGTGGGTACATATGTGTGTCTGTACATACAATATCTGGCACTATCTATCTATTTGGTACACCTTGCCCATGTTTAGTGTCGACTTACCGCGGACTTTGACAAACGACCGACATGGCAAAGTTGCCGCCTGCCCCGATGCGGCATTAACTTGGCTCTATCGAGGCGATAACTTGCAAGTCTGTTTACTTACCCCATAGTACTTATAGCAGAAGTAATACTTGTTCATACACATATCATTTAGCGCTACGTTCCAAATGGCGCGTAGGCAAATGCGAAAATCAGTCAAGTATGCGAATCAATTCTCAACATTCATATTCATATCATCTTAAGGTCAATTTCAAACACAATTGCCAACATTTGTGCATTAATCGCAGGGGATTTGGGAAACACAACATCTGGTGCGTGAGGTATGCAGAGGAATGCACTTATGCATTTTCAATGAAGATGTCTCTGCTCGCCAATAAGCATATCGTCCGACCCACCCGATTCCCATACGCCCCGTACTCCCTTCTTCCCCTGGGAAGCATTTCTTTGATATTTTATAACAGCCTGCAAAGTTTCTCATGCTTAATTAGCAGCAATTTCTTAACAAATTGTTCCGATTATTGCAATAAATGAAGTTACACACACACACAAATAGAACTAATCATTATACCCTGCACAGGGATATATTAGCTTTGTGCAAACGTATGTAACAGGCAGAAGGAGCATCAGCATCAACAACCGAGTCGATTCAGCCAAGTGCGTCTGTCCCTCCGTCCGACTGTCTGTCTGTCTGTCTGCCATTGTGAGCACGGAAATCTCAGCAACTATAAAAGCTATAGAGCTAGAAAGCTAGATAACTAGAGAACTAGAGAGCTATAGAGCTAGAAAGCTAGAGAGTTAGAGAGCCAGAGAACTAGATAACTAGAGAGCTAGAGAACTAGAGAGTTAGAGAGTTAGAGAGCCAGAGAACTAGATAACTAGAGAGCCAGAGAACTAGATAACTAGAGAGCCAGAGAACTAGATAACTAGAGAGCTAGAGAACTAGAGAGTTAGAGAACTAGAGAGTTAGAGAGCTAGAGAACTAGAGAGCTAGAGAACTAGAGAGCTAGAAAGCTAGATAGCTAGAAAGCTAGAGAACTAGAGAGTTAGAGAGCTAGAGAATTAGAGAGCTAGAGAACTAGAGACCTAGAGAACGAGAGAACTAGAGAGCTAGAGAACTATAGTAGAGAAGGTTCCTGTACACAATCCGCAGATCAAGTTTATTCTAGATTTTCGATACCTCTCTCTCGTTCTATCTCTCTCTCCCTCCCCCTCAAAAAAGTCGCAAACACTAAGAGCCACATTTCTCAGTGTAGATACTTCCAACTTAACAGGTGCTTGTAGAATACCATGGAGAACGAATGCTTAAAGTTACATCAAGATCGATATATAAATAAGAAAGATAATCAGGAAATAAGGAAAATTGAACTGCTTGCGATTTGTTCATTGCGACCAACACATGAGTGCGAGTGATGAAGCACTCAGCTTAATGAAATTAGCAGAGTTGTATTGTATGGGTTGCCAGCTTTAAATTTGCGTTCGCTTTGGGAAATTGCCACTAAAAATGTATCGTAATCGTAATCTATAAGATATGACTTTTATTACTACTAATTATCAAAATACGTTAAGTATAGTCAACTGTACAGTCGCGTGCGCTGGACTTTCGTAGTTTTTGGTTCTTATATTTCGTTTAATAACAAGTTCGGTTTTAAAGATTAAGCACTTGGAACCGGTTCATGGCAATAGAACTATGAAATCTTGGAACCCCACATTTAATTTTGACAGTTGATCACCAATCATTAATTCATGGTTACTGAGTTCAGCAGCTTGGGCAAGTTAAGAACGTCTAACCAAGTATTCCCGATAAGTACTTAAGGTAAAAAGTACAATATAGCAACGAGCATTCAAGCCGAAGTTTTCCTATTCAATTTTCTAAAACATCTGGATGATTATTAGAAGTGTTTTATTTCTGCATGTTACAAGTTCACAAATGTGTTATAAGTATAAAGGCGAAATTATTTCGCGATTCGTGTTGAAATTGTCGTGCGTAGTTATACATATCTTAGATTGTTTATCAGCATTATACATAACAACAATCGTGACATATTTGCAGCCAATGGAAATAAAGCAAAAACAAATACATAAGTGATCAAAAATACTATAAAATTCAATTTTCACTTTAATAATTGCGATGTCAACTGCAATGCAGTGCAATTATTGATGATCACAACGCAAGCTACAAGTATTCAATTAAAAAGTTAAAATCTTCTACAATATTTAGCCTTGCTCTGAAATTAAATACATTTTTTACCTCTTTTTTTTAAACAGTTGCATTTGAGAATTTCAAGCAAATCAAAATGGATGCAGCGAAAGAAAGGGAGCACGGTGATAAACTCATAGTGAAGTATCGCCAGCAGTATTACGATCTGTCCAAATTTGTGCACAACCATCCGGGTGGCATTAACACCCTCAAGGGACTCAACGATGCAGATATGACAGCACGCTTTATGAAGGCCCCGCCGCATTCCGATGCAGCAATGTACTTAATGCGAGAATTCAAGGTGGACTCATCGGAGTACAAAACCAATAGAAAGACAAAGGAACATCGCTCGCCGAAAGCAGCGGAGAATGGAGTTGAATCGTTCGAGCATCCAAAAGAGCCGGAAGACAGTAACAACAACCAATTGGACGAGAGCATGGAGGTAAGTAGAATATTCAAATGAATAAGAGTTTCCCATGTTTACTATTACATTCCCATTTGTTTTGTTGCTAAGAATTCACATTGCAATTTGCAATAAACGTTTATTTTTTTGGTGATTTGTGTTGTCTTCATGGACTCCACGATTTTTATAGTTTCTTCATGCTCAATTAAAAAATAGAAATGCTTATAACACAGAAACGACTAGTGATAGTTCGACACCCTTGTTGATACACAATACTTCTGTTGAGATATAGGAGATCTCAGTAATTAATCTTCTGCTTTAAAAATCGTTGTTTTCTTCATTTAACTTGCTGTGGGCATTAGAGATTTCGTGATTTATTTGCTTTCACATAAACCTTGGCCTTTGAATAGATGCGTATCTCGTCCTCGACGACTGTAAGTTCTTTATCAATCTCAGCTTTACGCAAACGCACACGTAGCGTCTGAGCAGTCATGGGCATATGATTTAGCTCCTTGATGAGCAGATCAAAGCCTAAAAGTGCAAGATTAAAAGCATCTATCACATGGATATATACAGATATTTATGACAACTTACGTTGTTTGGCATTAGCTAGCGCTGCCTCGCGATCTGCCTCACTGAGCAATACATGACCACGCGGACAATCTGGATCGCGCGCCTCAATGCGCTCTTTGGCTTCGGCCTTGTCGCGTTTTTCCTTTTCCAAATAGCGTGGAAGACGCAGTTCATCACGAGCTGTGAATGTAGTAATGCAGTTAGCACGAAAGACGCAGGATCTATAATATACTGAGCCTACTCACAACCTAGCTTGTGCTCGCGACGCTTTGACTTGGTGGTTCCATTTGAAGCGAGGCTACCAATAGTGCCACGACTGCGTGCACTGAGTGGTCCCTCCTCATCGGTATTGTCAGTATTTAAATTATTAAGCTCCGGCATTGTCATTGGCATCGGCATCGCTTCGTTATCATCCATATTAATGCGACTATGTTTGGAGCGAGCTAACAGTGGGTGCTCATCGTCATCGTATTGATTCCTGTAGTTCTCATCATAATCGTCACCTGTATCAATACACCCGTGACGACCCCCACTGAACATTGATTTGTTATCAAAGTTACATCTATAAAAACAGTAAGTTGCAATTGTCACAAAGAACTAAAACTGATCAAATACTACTCACTTCTTCAGGGCATTGGTAAGATAAAGTTCGTCCATTATATCCTCTGTCTGTATGCCTATGCTTGTTGAGCTCCGTTCGGTGCCACATGACAGACAGCGTTCAGATGAATATTGTTGTACAGACTGTGGCGCATTGTAAACTTTCTGTAGTTCACCTTTCTCAGATGATGCGAAATGCTCTGAACCTTCTGTCGCTACTTGATTGCTAAGGCTGTGCTGTGAGCGTGATTTGCTGTTGCTTTGCAACTGACAGGGTACATTTTCATGTTGTCCTGACACTGAAATGTTTTCTGCTTGGCAACGTTTCGGATCATGTGCCTCGGATGCAGTGCGACGGATTTGCGGCATCCATTTCGGACGCACGGGTTCTTTTGCTGCAAGTTTCTCTGTAGTGGCCTTTTCCAAAGAACGCAAGCTCTTTTTGTTTTCTTTTAGAAAGTTACGCCCTGTTGTAACGCCTACAAAATAAACCAAAACAAACCACATAATTCTTAGCGGTTGTTATGGATATATATATATATTTGCTATGTACTTACGCGGCACAGAAAACATGCCCTTCAGTGTTGGTATTGGGCGTATTGAGGTGTTCGACATTATTTCGCTGAATATTGGCTAGTCTTTTTGTGTTGAACAAATTTATTAGAAATTTAAATGTTGTCGTGTTTGCCAGCGTACAAAAACAGAGTGAACAACCAACCTGTTCAAATGACGACTTTGAAGTAAAACCAACCAGCTGCTCGAAACGCCAAGTTCTGATTGTTTTGAATTATCGATAGGTCGATATCGAAAATGGGCTCTGTCACTCTTTGAACGTATTTTAAAGTGAACTGGGAACAATAAGTAATCGTTACTTTTTTTAAATTTACAGCACCTAGTGGACTGGTCAAAAGCAATGCTGCCTCAAATTGCTAACATAACAAAATACTACGACGAATGGGTGCACAAGCCAGTGGACAGGCCGCTGCGCTTGTTTGGGCCCTGGTATTTGGAAATGTGCACTAAGACACCATGGTGGGTTGTTCCATTGTTTTGGATACCAGTAATCGTAGGTTGCGCACTGCAGGAGTTTCAAACAAAAGCGCATAATATAAATGATGTATGTTAAAAGTGCAATTTCGCTAAATGCCTAATAATATTTTAGACAAATCTCTTAATTATTAGATCGCATATCTCTCTGGTCACATTCTGTTCGGTGTGCTCTTTTGGACTTTGCTGGAATACATGTTGCATCGTTGGGTATTTCACGTAAAGCTGACGAACAACAGTGGACCTTGGCTATGCACATTTCACTTTATGATACATGGTCTTCATCACAAGGTTCCTTTTGATCCGATGCGGCTTGTTTTTCCCCCACTTCCTGGAGTTATCTTAGCTCTAATCATATATACACCGCTTAGTTTCATTCTGCAAAATAACAACCCACGTTTGGTTCTTTCGGGAGCATTATTGGGATATTTATGTTATGATATGATACATTATTACTTGCACTACGGTAATCCATCGGCAGATAATAAACTATATAATATGAAGCGGTATCATTACCAGCATCACTTCGCCCATCAAGATCTCGGATATGGTATTAGCAGTCCCTTGTGGGATATTATCTTTAAGACACGTATACATTTGCGCAACTTAAGATATCAACTACGGTGGTCTTAATGCAAATGTGAAATTTTAATAAGAACAAATCCCCAATAGTATAAGACTAAATAATAAGTTAACATTGTTCTACAAATAAATTTGTATAAAAGAAACGCAACAAACGGTGATACAAATAAAAACCTAAATATGTTTTTCTATGATTTTACAGTTATCAGCGGAATAGGTGACATCAAAACACTGACACTGAAGCAGTCTGTGGATTTTCATAAATTGCTAAAATATACCTAAGTTAAACCTAAAACTAATTGAGGATATATGAATTCCATTTTTCTGTGATGTAATAATCCTTTCCTTTACTTCTGCTCAGTGATTTAGACTTGTTGTCGCCCATTCTACAGATATTTAAGCTGTTTTCTTTGAATAGTCCGGCATTCACATGTCAAAAAATTCTATATTTAATCAGCCTTCTTTATATAAAGTGTTTATAAAGTAGAACGAATTCGGCTTGTCTTATCATCAAATTATTTTGAATTCCAGATTTGTATCGTCGTTGCCAACTACACCTTTTTATGAATATATTTTATCGATGAGTCCTATCGATTTCCATACTATATTTGTCGATATCAGTATACAAGATTTTATAGAATAGTGGCAGCGCTTAGTGAAAGTTAAGATAGGGTACACACTTATTATTTATTTATTTGTTTATTTTGATTTATCAATATGCTTAATGCAAAAATTGGTAAAGTTGGCAAAGTCCTAGTGTGTGGCATGAAGAATGTAGGAAAAACGGCACTTATCGAACAACTGGTTTACGGAAACGTAAACACTGAAACTGTAAGTTAGACATAATTATTCGTCATTTGCTTTCCCTTTAAATGAATAATATTTTTAAGCAACTGCACCCAACAATCGAGGATATATATGTGGCTAGCGTAGATACAGGCCGTGGCGGTGCTCGGGAAACGCTACGTATTTACGATACAGCCGGACTACAAGGCGAACAGGCGGCTCAGCTGCCGCGTCACTATTTGCAATTTCCAGATGCCTTTGTGCTCGTCTATGATCCCATGGATCCACGCAGCTTAGATATGCTGGCTGACATCAAGACCGACATAGACAAGCATAAAGAAAAAAAGGAATTACCTGTAATTGTATTAGCAAATGTGCGAGCACGCAGTAAAAGTGATACACCGCCTGCCACACCAAATCCCGTAGAATCCATCATGGATCGAGCGAACAATTGGTGTCAACGAGAGCGTATCAAACACTATACCGTTAATGTTATGGAACGGCCTTCACTGTATGAGCCGTTCACAGTGTTATGTGCTCGTCTGCATCCTCCACAGACGAAGAGCACCTTCCCACAGCTTCGTCAGGTGATGCAGAATCGTCAGAAGAGCGAGGTTTAACCTGCGAAAAGAACTTTATTCAATGTGTGTATGTGCAGTTAACATATATGCATTGAAAATCTAATTTTAGAATACAACTGACGAGCTATATAACTAATGTGGATATTATACGACTATTAATTGTCCCCTTTATGTTTATTGTTGTGATTTATATCCTGAACAATGTACTTGCCTATGCAAATGTCTATAAGATATGTAATATAGAATACAAAAAGAAATTGTAAACTATCAATAGAACCAGGGGAATTCAGCTGTTATGCCTTATCAGCATTCAAGCAGCATCGTATAAAACCGATTAAAAATCTTAAGCGATTGCGCATCAAATTCGAAATTCTTTGCAGCCCGAATTTCCCCATAGATTAGTATAACTTTAGCCTTCGAATAGAAAAATGGGTGCTCAGAATTACGTTGTTGGATTGATGGCATTGCTGACTTGCGTACACGGTCTGGGCATAACAGTACCTGGTACCAACTGGTGCGGTCCCGGGAATATAGCAAAGAACTACAATGACCTGGGCATTGATGTGGAGCTCGACACGTGTTGCCGTGCTCATGATCACTGCGAGGAGAAGATTCCAGCAAGTGAGCAACGCTATGGTCTGAAAAACAATGGTCTCTTTCCCATGTGAGTTCAATAAAATTTAAAGATTGTTCATTGATGTTTTAATTAATTAATTAACGAATTCCCGTAGCTTCTCCTGCGCTTGTGAGCAAACCTTTCGCCAGTGTCTCAGCATGTTGCACAACATGGAATCGGCTGCTTTGGGCCGTATATATTTTAGTACCACGAACGTTTGCTTTGCCCATCGTCCGCCTATTGTTTCCTGCCAGGAGCACCAATGGGATCTCTTTCGCAATCGCTGTCTAAGCTACAGAGAGGATGAGTCGCAGCCCAAACGCTGGCAATTCTACGACTTACCGTTCTACACTCATTTCAGCGAGGAGGAGATCCAACAGCAATATAACACAACAAAAATTTGATTAGCTTTTATTTCGCTCTGGTTGTTTTAATTGAAACCTGATTAATGATTAAAGCTCTTTGTGTCAAGATTTGTTTGATGTCGCCACAGCATTTGTATAAAATGGCATATCATAAAATTGCCAGAGTTTTTCAGCCCGTTTGTTCACATTGTATCGGATGCACCGCTTCCGAAAGGTGCCCACATGGTACTGTTTGCATCCGGTGGTGGGGTAACCTAGTGCAAAGCATTTACTGCGCGTAGCATAGTAGATGCGACCTAAAGTATTGGAGGTCATGCTGTTGACATCCTGCAGACAATTGATGAACTGCTGCTCGCAACTGCACTTTAGTCTGGAGGATTGCGGGTTTGTTAAAGACTGTATATTGATTTTCCAACAACTTGAAAATCTTACATGGGAAACCAGTCAGTATTGTTGGGCAGGCCATGAAGGGAGCTGTGTGACTCGATTATTTCCTCGCAGTGGTCGTGTGCACGGCAGCACTTGTCCGTTTCACGCTCCCGTCCAAGATCATCATAGTTGGCTGCTGTATTTCCCGGTCCACACCATTTAGTGCCCGGAACTGTGATGCCAGTGTGGGGCACAGGAGGCAGCGCTTGATTATAAATATCCTCGTCCTCAAAAATGGCTTCGTCACTAAATGCTAACGTTGCTCCGATAAAGGAGCAAAGTAGTGTCAACCGCATCCGTTGCATGCTCATACTCAGTCAGCCAGCCGAAAAACAAAACTGAACTATCAGCTGCTTTGGGTCAAGCAAGCAAGCTCATCGCTATCATCGCTCAGCTGATAAGAAGCTAACTGATACGCTTTCAGGGTGCCTATGTTTATTAATTAATAATAATAAAAAGTATAAACAAATCTATTTATTGTGTAAGTATATCCTTAAATAACTCTGTAGCTGTCTTTGCCGAACGTTTCTTCGCCTCTGCCACCTTCTCCTCCTTCTGCTGTTGTTGGCCCAAACTAGCCTGCCACTGACTGGCCGACAGCTTGTAGGTATCCAAACGATATTTCGTATAGATTAGGCGGCCAAATGGTGAGCCCTTTAGCATGTTAGCTTTATTACTCAGTTCCTTGGCAATTTGTACTTTCTGCGCTTCTTGTGCAGCCTTGAAGCACTGATCCAGCACACGCGAGCCATGTCGGGTGATAGCCAGGTCCACATAAAAGCCATCCAACTGACGTATTAAACGCTCACGCGATTTCTCACCAATATATTTACTCTGCAAAAATGCATCCACAATGTGCGAGCCATTTGGCGTGTTAAAAATTTGTGCCAACTGTGCGGCAGGCAGTTCCAGTATGCAGTTGACCAAGAAGATTGGCTTATTGAACTGCAGTATATGCTGTGCTATCAGCGAGCCATGTAGATGTACAAATCCCGACTGGTCACCGGCGAGTAACTCGTGTGGTTTCAGTTTTACGAGACAGTTGAAAAACAATTTGGATTTCTCTTTATCACCTGTGACATGTAAAGCGCTTTGAAGCGCAGCTATCATCTGTGCCTGCTTCGCACCTAGTCGCAGACAAGCGCCGGACAGGGCGGATACTACACCAGTGTATCCCATTTTAAGAAGTTGCTCCGTCTGCGGTTGTAGCTCATTGAAAACCGACTCGAAGTCGGGCACCTCTTTTAGATGCTGAAGCAGACGCTGAACGGCAAAGTTGGTTTGCTGTTGCTGCGCCAGGTGAGCTACGCGACCGCTGAAGAGCATGGCATAGAGCTGCGTCAGTAGCTTCGCGCCTGCCACACTCAGAAGAGTCTCAAGCAATATAACAGCACATTGATAGTGGAAGACTTTAGGCAGCACCACAGTCGGCTCTCCATTATTTTTGTCGGCCTCTGACGTCTCTGCCTTTGCATTAACATCGTGATCCTCATTATCGTCATCTATGACAATTTTAATATCTTCCTTTTTATTATCATCTTCGCCATCAGCGTCGTTTGGTTTCAGCAGACTTTGGGTTAATATTTTCTTGCCAAAATGCTTTAACATGCTTTTGTCGACAACGCTGAGTGATAAGCATATAACGCCCAATAATGCAGAGGAGTGATCCTGGTAGGGAAAGTCAACAAACTGCGGCCACATTTCCAGGCGTTGTGGGAACTCCTTCATCACCTCATGCCACTCCTCAGGCACTGTGTAAAGCTTGCGATGCTTGGCAAGCTCCGCACCGCCCTTCTCAAAAGCGATTTTGGGTACGTGTATTCCAACCAAACAAAGTATAGCCGACCGCATGATATGTGTTGCGCATGAATCCCACACAAAGTCCTCCAGATTGTTTAGCATAAACTTTGATATACGCAGAACAAATTGGCGACAATGTTCACGGTGAGTATCACTGAAATTAGTTTCCAAATTATACTGCTCCTCGACTTGAGCTGCATCAGGCTTGACTCGTTTTGCCGGACCTGCAGCATCTGCATCCGATTGCTCCTGCGCTGCTGCCTGCCCTAATCCACGGAGAAATGCTATTTCCAGCATTTTCTGTAATACGTGGGAGGCAAAACGATCTGAGCACATGGGCCGTAAGTTGTCGCCAAATTTTCCAAAGAATCGCTCCAGTTGTGCATCATCCACAAACCCAATGAGGGATTCTATAGCCTTTGAGACAATTTGATTAGACGACAAGTGAATTTCCTTGTCAACTGTTTGCTCAAACACGTTGTTGGCCATGTTAACTGTAGAAATGTCAACTAATTAGAGATTATCACTTTAACTGGAAGGTGTTCACTTACCCCTATCTTCCACATCGTCGAAACCAGCCTTCATGGCATCCAAAATATTAATAAAGTAACTAAACTGATCATCGTCGATATGTGTACCGCGCCCAAAAATGCCCTGCTTTGCAAATCCCTTGGCATTTCGCATAAAGCGATTTCCCTTCTTCTTTGGTCTTTTTCGTTTGCCATTACTTTCTGTTTGCATGATCCTTTCAATAAACCCTATTTAAATTATAGATTCCCAACAACGTGCGCCGTACAACACGCTTTACAATACGATTATTAGATATTTCGTCGATTTAAATCGATAAGTCATATTCGATGAATGACGTTGCCAGACTATCAGTCTATTTTCAGCGGTGAAACATCGATGTTTTTGGAAAAAGCATCGATATTTGTATAGCTCTTACAAAGCGGTCTCCATCTCTATCAACTAAAGAGACAAGCGTCGCGTCAAACGGTTTAAAATGGAAGAAACGCAGGATTTCCAATTTATTTTACCATTTAAAAATAGTGATTTACTCAATTCACGTGGCGATCAGTTCTATGTACAGCAAATATACACAGCAAATGAGATACCAGAACAATTACTTGGTAAGTAGAGCGTTATGAAAACAATAATGAGCCTGCGCGCCTGCAATTCAAAACATACTTATGCGTAACTTCAAAACAAACGATTAATTTTCTCTTATTTATTTGTAGCATGCAAATCAAAGGTTCACCAGCAAGATCCATTCTACATATTTGAGCACTTTGACACCTACTATTCAATAATAGAAACAACTGCAAACGATGCCGCTGCCATCCGTAATCTTATGCGCGCCTTCGACCTACTGTACCTTACAGTGGACAGATTGGGAGGACAACTGGCGCCAATACTAAGCACCAACGAGTCACCATCCTCGCAGGATCGAGTGCGCTATCTGAATCTCACCAAAATGACATTATATTTAATTATCAATACAGTAAAACGCATTGATATTGTAGTCCAACAGGTGCTGAAAGAGCAGCAGTTGAATCAGCAGAAAAAGCGCGGCAAACAAGCTGAGGCGCTTGAACAATACCCCGATTGGGATGTGAAGCGAGGAAAGTTTCTGGTGCAGCTTTATAATATCGTGCAATATCAATTGGAGAAGCTCTGGAGTCCTCCTGTCGCTGAAGAGAACTTTGTCACGTTAGTATATAGAGTGGCAATTTCTATTGATGTTATTTTTAACGACAATCCTCTGCTGCAGCATGATCTGTGATATTTGTTATCGAACTCTGGAATTAGTGCCTCAGCGTGCGGATAATCAACATATCATCGACACACTCTTTCACATCTTTGGAATCGCCATAAAACGCTATAATCATGCTATAACTTTTCCTGCACGCACTCTGCAAATTCTTAGAAGCACTGAACATGCTGCGACGACAGTGGCGAATGGTATATTGTTGCTTCACGATGAATACGGCATTACTACAGTATTCTCCATACTTATGAAGGATATCGTTGAGGCCCTAACATTGGACACATCAGATACTGTGCTGTCGCGAAACTTCTCCAATTTCCTTACCGAGTTCTCAGGCATTGCGCCCAAGCTGATGATACCACATCTCTCCAAGCTGGGCGACGAACTGCTGGGAAGCGAATCTCATGTATTGCGCAACTGTGTGCTCCAGATCATGGGAGATGCTGTTGTAGGGGAATTGACATCCGAGGAGCTCGACGATGAAATGAAAGAGGCTCGGAACGAGTTTCTCGAAAATATGCTGGCCCATGTTAATGACATCTCGGCTCACGTCCGCTCCAAGGTGTTACACATTTGGCATCATCTTAAAGAGCAGCACGCCATACCGCTTAGCTTTCTGATTCAAGTGCTACGTGAGGCAGTATGTCGACTAGAGGACAAGAGCTCTTTGGTGAGAAAGTCGGCAATACAGCTGATAAAGGCTTTCCTCGAGAACAACCCGTATTCGGGAAAACTAACGCTTGAGGAGTTAATAAAAAAACACGAGAACGAAGTGCAAGTTATGGAAAAGTTGGACGAAGTATTAGCTGAAGAGCGCAAACAAGCGGAGAAATTAAACGAGGAATGGGAGTCAGTTATTCCAGAGCTGTTGCCCATTATCGAACAGAATATTAGGGAGTGTAAGTACCACGTTGTAAGTTGACATTTTCATCAACACTCTGAAGCGCATTTCGTTGCAAGGAAGATCTTACAATATTTACAATATCTTTGTGTAGTTCCAGTGCTTCAGTTTGACAAGGAGGAGGAATATGACACATTGGTAAATAGGATTCTGCCGCTGCTTGTAGAAAAAAACTACAAAGATGCCACTGTGCTGGTGCGAAAGGCCGACTATGCTGCGGGTAACCAGGATCTGAGGTGGGTATCTAAAATATTTAAATGAAGACTTTTTCTTAATTTCAATAACAATCTACAGTGAATTGCTGAAACCGGAGGAGCGTTGTGTGTACCTTATGGCATTGTTTAAAACCTTTCTCTCGCTAGCAAATGGCTGCAAAGATAGCGTAAGTATCAATGCTATTCTGGAGATAATCTCTTGTTCTAATCATTGGGTTTTATATACATAGAGCGAGGAGATGCAAAAGCAAATCAAAACCGTTGAGTTCTTAAAGGACAGCATTGAGTTCTCACATGTGGCGACGTCTGCAATGCCTAAGATGCTTGAAATGCTTATGTCTAAAACAAACACGGATGTCTTCGAGGCGGTGGATCTGTTCACCACAGGCTATCTCTTTGGCATACACGGTACTCAGGCGGGCATGCAACGCATGTTGAACCTGGTTTGGTCCTCTGACAAGGAGAAGAGAGATGCTGTATCCAATGCCTATCGCAGGGTGCTCTTCACCACGGACTTGACGGGAAGGGCGCACGCCATCAAGGTGGTGCAGAATCTGTCCAAGTTCTTGTCTGAAATTGAGTACGGCCATTACACAGCCCTGGAAATGCTGATGCGCGAGTGGGTAGCCAGCGAAAACATTGATGCGCTCATCATTCAGGTGTTGTTTGAGCGCTTCACACTTAAACTGGAGGGCACGACGAAAAATGAATCCCGCTTGGCATTGCAGTTGCTCATTATGGCCTCGCAGGCAAAGTCAACGATTGCTTCGGCCAATCGGGCCATCATCGAGGACATTGCCGTGGGAGAGCGTGTGAAACAGGATCCACGAATCTACACCGGATGCTTGCAGCTTCTGGTCAACAGCATCGATGCCAACAACAACAGCAAATACTACAAACGCTGCGCAAGCGATGCCAAGTTCGTGCAGCAGATAACCAGCTTGTTCCTAGCGTTTTTCTTTCATCCCCAACTGCCAGACTTCGATGGCTTGGCCATGAGCCTCTTCGAGTACTATTATCGCATGTGCCAGGCGCCTGACGAGCTGGCCCTGAATATAGTGAGTGAACTAATCGGACGCTTTAACGATCACTGGCTGGTGGTTAAGCCCACCGAGGAGACATGTCTGACGCAGGCCACAGAAGTTCCTTATTCGCAGCCGCTGCCCATGTCACAGGGACTCACTCAATTGTCGCCCCAACCAGCTGATGGTCCTGTCCAAATGCCAGTTTATCTGGTTACACGGTTTGTTTTCTGCGTGGGCTTCATGACCATCAAGGAGATGATATTTCTGGACATGGATGTGTATAATAACTTAAAATATCGCGAGGAACTGACTGCTCTCGAGGAGAAGAAGAACAAGAAGGATGGTGTGAACGCACTACGCCGCCAGACCGTCTCTGCCATGGAAGTGCGGAAACGTCTGTCTGGCGTGGCCGCAGAGCCTCAGCAGGAGCCCGATGACGACTTGGTGGGTGCAACGGCAGAGGATAACATTGCCGAGGAGATCAATGCCATTTGCGAGGATATGCTGCTATACGATCCAAAGGCACTGATGTCCAAAATGTATCCGATTATCATTGATATATGCAAACGACCTGGCGAGTATCGTGATCAGCAGCTGCAACAAGCCGCGACGCTCACGCTGGCTCGCCTCATGACAGTCTCCTCCAAGTTCTGCGAAACGAACATGTCCTTCCTCATGAACATCCTCAACATGACCAAGAACCTAAAAATCAAATGCAATACAGTTGTGGGCTTATCAGATTTGACCTTCCGCTTTCCAAACATCATTGAACCGTGGACAGGTCACTTTTATTCGCAGTTGCATGAGGAGGACATCGAGCTGCGTCTGACCGCTGTGAAAATGCTTTCACATCTCATTCTGCATGAAATGATACGCGTTAAGGGACAGATTGCCGACATGGCGTTGTGCATCGTCGATGAGAGTGACGAGATTAAGAATATAACACAACAGTTCTTCAAGGAGATTGCCAACAAGTCGAATATACTGTACAACGTTCTTCCCGACATTATCTCCAAGCTGGGCGATACCAATCTGCACCTGGAGGAGGAGAAATACCGCACAATCATGCGCTACATTCTGGGACTCATTCAGAAGGATCGCCAAATCGAGACCCTCGTAGAGAAGTTGTGCTTACGCTTTCCACTCACACGGACAGAGCGTCAGTGGCGGGATATTGCATATTGTCTTAGCCTGCTTACCTACAATGAACGCTCCCTCAAGAAGCTGATTGACAATGTTCAGCACTTTAAGGACAAGGTGCAGATTGATGAGGTTTATCAGTCCTTCAAGCTCATAATCAGCAGCACCTCAAAGCTGGCCAAGCCGGAGCTCAAAGCGGTAGTCACTGAATTTGAGACGCGCCTTAACGAATGCTTGCAAGTCACGGAGCCAGGGGCGAATCCGCAATCTGAAAGTGCTCCCAGTGAGTCGCGCATTAACAAGACTAAGAATGCAAAAGCATCAACCAAACCAAGGGGACGCGCGGCAAGTAAGAATGTGGCTCCAAACAGCAGGCGTAGACAAAATGCGCGGCAGCATTCCAGTTCCGAAGAGGAGAGTTCCGAAGATGATGAAGGGCCCACATCACGACGTCAGACAGCACAGCAGAAACCACAGCGACGAAAGCAGACAGCTGAATCAAGCGAAGAATCCATGGAGGAGACAATGCCACCCGCCAGGACTCAATCCAGAAGATCGCGAAAATGAAAACACCTATCACTTTTATATCATTCATACATATATAGTATATATATATATATTTTTATCTATAAAAGTAATTAAATGAGTTTTAAATCGAAGACATTTTTTAAACCTTCAGAGATGCGGACAGCTTGTGAAAAAGGAGGAAACTGACGCAGACTTCTTCTATTTCTATTGTCTGTTTGTAAATGTTGCAGTAAGCCGCTTTGTGACAATTCATAAATTCCTATTGAGTTCCCGTTTTCCATATGTCTATTATATTTTGAACATCGTTTAATTGTAATCCCCTTATATTGTCACTTTCATGGAAACAGCTCAGCCGTCATTAGGATTCCTGTTTGCAGACGAAGGCGTAGTTTGACATCTGAAGCAGGTAGACAACACATTTCCAGGCATTTAATTTTACTTCGATGAGGTCCTTTAATAATGACTGAATTGATGTTTATCAAATTGACAAGCACAAGAGTTGTTCAATTCGTCACCAAATTTCAGTTCATTATTAGAAATCGAGTGACTCGTTCTATTAGTTCGTGAAGCTCCAGCTCAACTCAAAAGAAGTAAATGAACCAATGATTCGGTCTTATGGGTCGTTCAATTGAATGTATTATAAATGATTCGGCGCAACATAGAAGTATGCTATCAAATAGAGATAGAACTTGCAACTGTTATTTCTCAAATAATTACAGAATTTGCATCAAAAAGTTAACAATTTAAAGCCGTTAATTAAATTATCAACAAAACAAGTACGGGTCGTACTCAAGATAAAAAAAGTCAAAATATTTTGTAACCAGATACACAGACTCAAATCAGAGACGCAGCCTCAGTCAGACACGTGTGTGCTGCCCTGACAACGGGGGTGCCTGGAGAGTGGCATTGCGGCGATGAGTGCGATGATTGCGACGGCATCGGAGTCTGCCACATATAACTACAGTATCAATCAACAAATCAACGAGTGTAGAAGAAATCTGCCAGCCAGTCAGACAACAGCCACCCCCAAAGGCAATCAACGCTGGGATAGAAAGTCTCTGATTCCGTCCGTAGTTAAATTGCGCATTTTGCCGTACAGGGCGTCGGTTGCCAAGCGCCGCCCTCAAGTCGAGACTGTTGCCAGGTGGTGTATAAAGTCCACCACCAGGGTAGACTTTGGTGCCATTAACATGCTCATTACATGCGTCGCGACTGCGATGTGAACGAGAAAAGAGAAACGAGAATGAGCTAGAGGCGCGTGTGGGACGTGTGTGAGACGCACGCGCGCCCAGCAGACGACGATGTAGGCTGAGCCCATTATCTATAGCTATTAGCATTAGCGGGTTTACCTGTCGGCACGGATTAGTGCCGTCTGCTTTTTGTTGTGGTCAGATTTAGGTAATGGGTGTGGACAGAAGTTATTTTTATCTTGTGATAATTATAGGTAAGCATATAGACATGTAAATAAATAAACAATTATTTAAAGATCAGTTCATCTAATATATTTGTATTCTTCATATGTTTTAAAATAATAATTATAATTAAATTGAAAATAATTTAATAGAATTTATTTATATATATAATTTTTGCACATTTCGATTTGATTTGCATGCGCGGTTGAGCTGATGGCGGTTCTACTTTAATCTATATTTTCATCGCATATGTATATTAAATGTATATGTATATATTATATAGATTCTTAGTTCTGTTCTCAGTTCAACCGCTCTAAAACTAAAGCCTAGCTATTTACACAGATCAATGTAGTTAAAATAAAATGTTCAATTTTCTAATGGATTATTTCCAATAGCTTGTGCTGCAATCCACTATCCCTTTCTCTATTTGTCTGTCTATCTCGCTCTATCTCTCTATATATACATACACATATAGAAAAATGCCAAGTATGCGCAAAGTGCTCTTATTTAATGATTTAAAAAATGTATTGCTGTTGTCGTATCGACTGCTGCTGTTATCGATACTATCGTTTCAAACGATAATGGGTTTCTCAATCATTTATGTTTCAAAAGTAAAAGCTTTCCGGATGCTGCTGCTGTTGGCTACGCTGCTGACGTTGACGTAGTGTTGCTGGCCATTCGCTCGGCATATTGTTGTTGCTGTTGCCGTTATGGCCAATGCTGTTGCTGCTGGCGGCAGCAGCAGCCTCCAACTAGAATCATAAGTGCTGATATTCGCCCATATCATACACGGGCATGGTGCCCATTACGCTATGCAGATGTGAGTAGGCAACGGCGGCAGAGAGCGGCGGCATTTGGGAGGCCATAGCAACTGCTGCAGCCGCAGCGCTGCTTTTGCTGGCTGCCGCCGCCGCACTAGCGGCGTGTTGCTGATGTTGATGGTGTTGCAGGCTTTGCTCGGTAGCAGAATGTTGCATTTGCTGCTGATGTTGATGTTGTTGATGTTGATGCAGGCTGCTGCTGTTGCCGTTGCTGTTGCTATTATTATTGCTAATGTTGTTGCTGTTGTTGTTGTTACTGCTGCCAGGCGATTGTTGCTGCTGCTGTGAGTGATGCGAATGATGCGGGGCGCCGGTATGTTGCTGCTGCTGTGTTGTGCGCTTTGACTGGAAAGCATGTTGCCTTCCATTTCTGAATCGCTCGATGAGTCCAAATGTTGCTTGTCCGTGGAGCCGCTAGAATGAGAGAAGTTCCAGAAAATGTTAGCGTTACACAGCTTTATTCATAATTGAATAAAATACAATAATTATATTTCAGTTAATGTAACACTCCTTAAGCAACAGTGCTCCCTTCAGATAATTCATTCACTCTTATTTTCCAATTCCTCACCTCATATTCATATTCCTCTTCCACACTAATGAAATAATTATGTAAGTGTTGCAGAGCGTCATTGCAATTCTAATGCTCTCCACACTCCCCCACACCCTTAAGTAACTGACAAATGTTGGCTCCGAACAGATGTTAGAGTCGTCAGCGTCGTTTAAATTAAAATGTGTCAATTGCTGCAACTAATTTACTGCTGTCAGCAACAACAATAACAGCAGCAGCAATAACCACACATGTTTATACACAGCAGTTTTATATATTTATAAACAAATGATAAATGACAGAGCGGGCAATTGAAAATAAAACCGGAAGGAAATAGTCTGCTTGAATATTTATACTCCCAACTCTAGTATTTCTATAAATGGTCTCAGTTTCATATTCGGGCAGCAGACACTGTTGTGTGCAAGAGCAGTATAGCATGTACGAAAGGTGTTGCTGAGTTCACGCACACCCACAAATAAAGATATGCCAACTAAAAACGTACACATAACTAATCGTAAGAGAGAGAAAGAGAGACAGAGTGAGAGTGCATTCCCCCTGAGCTACGTCGCATCTGATTTCAGTTATTTGAGCTGCGCATTGTGCATGTGTGTGTGTGTGTGTGCCTGAGTCGCTCTCTCTCGCACCTTTGATCAAAAGTTAAGCAGCTTGACTTTTATTATTTGCGGCTGATTCTGTAAATGACTTTCAAGTGTCGTTTTTATCGCCACCGTTTGCTGGGGTGGAAGCGAGACACTCTTTGCTTGCCTTGTTCCAATTCCACACGCACCGTTGGGAATTGAAACACGAAGACGCGCACACAAGGCATGTACACACTTCAGCTACAGTTGCAGCTTGTTGATGTTGAAGTTGTTGTTGTTATTGTTGTTGTTGCTGTTGCTGTTGATGATGTGTTGTTCAATTTGTTAGTGCTAAACTGTCCTGACATTTTAATGGCTAATAGCGATAACAACAGCAACATCCACTGTAGGCACATTTGAAATTCGAGCAACTGACATTATCGGCCCAGTGCGACGGTGTTAATCTTAATCTTGTCGCGAATCCAAATTGCAAACAGAGCGCACCCAGAACCAGTTTCACAAAACAAGAAGAAGAAGAGAAATACAAAAATTGATGACAACGACATCGACAAGCGACGATGGAGGCAACAAGGGTCCAGGGCCATGCGAAAACATTTAAGCGCACACTCGACAAATTTGTAGCCAGAGATCATTGCAAACGATCTGCCGGATCAGCCAGCTTCATCTCCTCCTGCTATGTCTTCCCTAACCTCTTGCTCTTGCTCTTGGTCTGACTCTCTCTCACTCTCTTTGCCTGACCCATCCCCACTGCCAATTCCAATCCGTGCAAGTTATTTGCTGACTTTGCACGCAATTCAATCCGCGTGTGTTGCCCAGTTGCAGACCTGGAGATGCCACCATGGCCACATACGGCGCAGTCGCAATCTCGCCATCTCGTAATCGCAGACTCAGCCCAAGACGCAGATGCAAATGCAGACGCAAATGCAGACGCAGACTTGCCGGCATCTTGAATGGCCAGCCAGCTGTTTGGTATTGGCGGCAATCGTGTAATTGTAGATTCAACTCGCAGTTGCCACTTGCCACTTGCCATTTGCCTTTTGCCACTGGCAGCGCCTTCATAATTGCCATGCTGTCCAATTTTTTCTTTCTTCCTTTTTTTTTTTGTATTTTGAGTCTGTTGGAGATTTGTTGATCGGGCCTGAAGAACTTGGCGACTCGGTGACTTGGCTACGACTCTGGGGGTGGCCTTGTTATTGAAATTCAAATCTTTGCTTCTGCTTGTGTGGGGGTGTCAGTAATTCACCAGGCAAGCATCATATTATACTCGTAAATAGCCCAAACTTCAAAAACTGTGCATAAGATGATGAAATCTGTTATTTCAAATGAGTTTTACTACTTAAGAACCTTTTTAAAGCGCGACTATTTGAAAAATCCCGCCGTTCAATCGGCAACTGAAAGGGGGTAAGGCTACAGTCGATTGAGATTGACTGTAAGGACTCTGTACTAATCGGAAGAAGCAAAACCCTTCAGTTTATAATGTATAATTAATTTATAATTATTAAGAAATAAAATTTGTAATTGTCAGCAGCGAGATTTGAATTCGCGTCCTCTTGTAATTAGAGCAATTGTTTGCCGCTGCCGCTGCCATGAACCTGGTGATTATTAATTCCTTAATATCTTCTATATTCTATATTCTATCGTGGCAAAGCATCCTCTATGTGTGCCAAATCTGAAGTCTGTAGCTCTAGAAATACGTTGTTTGGCCAAAATCGAAAACAAACTTGAGCTGCGTGCACAATATAAGAGTGTTGTTACCAAATTTGGCAATTCTAGCTCATATAGTCTCTGAGATCTAGGTGTTCGGACGGACGGACATGGACTGTTGATGCTGATCAAGAATATATATACTTTACTGGGTCTGCCACGCCTCCTTCTGCCTGTTACGCACATTTCGCCTTCGTCAAACTTAGAAGACTATGTACTTTTAGTACAGAGTCTACATTTATGTTTCCACATATACTATATTTGATAAGCATCAACAATAGAGTTGGCTAGAGATACCAAATGTTGTATGAGATTTTGTTTATAAATTATTTATTTCTTATATCGAATCGAATAATTTTCATGTATTTCCAATACTTTCCATTATATTTTTGCCCAAACTTTAAGTGGTAGTGAATTGACATTGTTGACTCCCAAACAAAATCGATAATGGGAGAGAGAGGGCGGAGAAGAAACCCACCCACCCACATGGACAAACATAGATCTATATGCAAGCAGGCTGAGCAAACACAAAGTTAACCTCAAATCGAGCAATGGCTGAAATGTTCGGGCCTTGGCCATGCCCCTTCCAATGGCCGCCCCTAAGCCAAACATCCAGCTATCCTCCAGTCAGCCAGTCAGTCAGTCGAGCGAGACAAAAGTGGGGAGCAAACAAAGGGCAACAGCATATAAACAATGATATCAAATTACCAGAATTTCATAGTTGTTGGCTTTGCTCGCTGCTGCAACACTTATTAACACGGCCAGAAAGCAGGGACAGAAAGAGAGAGAGAGAGAGAGAGAGAGAGAGAGAGAGAGAGAGAGAGAGAGAGAGAGACAGAAAGAGACAGAGAAAGCCTACTTTAATGGCATGTCCTTATGTCTTCCTATATACTCAACACATTTTCAACTGATTGCATTATAAAAGTCTTATAAAATAAGCTTCGACTTCGCGGTAGCTGCGTTCCAAGGACAATCCCTCAATGCGTTGAATGTCACATAGAGTTTATATAACATACGACAACAGCCACAAATCCAACTTGACCGTGTCTGGCTAAGACTTTTTTGGGTTCTGTGTGTGTGGTGTGTGTGTGGTCCCAACTGAAGGTTCTTGGACTTTTGCTTGCTGCTCATTGATGAGGAATTAATTTTAACTTGTTTGCTCAATTGATTTTTTACTTTAAAGCAACGTTTTTTTTTTATATTTTTAAGTTCGTTGTTGTTGTTGATTATTGGAGCTGCATTAAGCCGATTCATTAGCTCGGCAATAATGCATGATTGGGTTATGCGAATCTATAGAAGAATAGCTGAAGAAGAAGCCCTGCGCTGTACTCTCTTTCGCTGTACTAAAAGAAGCGTATTCCAGTTGAATCAACACTTGCAGGGTATCTTATCAGACAACCGATCTGTGCCCGTGGCATGCAATTAAAAAGCAACAAAATTATTAACAAACTAAAAAAAGAGACACATTTACAATGCTGTCAAAACAAAGCGTAGCCAGCATAAAATGCGACACACGCCAACCAAATAAGCCAAAACATAAGATAAAATATTTTATAACGATGACAACGATGACTTTTCGTTTAATCGTTACGATCTACATGGGAAATCAGAGATTCCCATTCCGATTCCGATTCCAATTCCGAATCATATTCAGAGTGAGAGAGAAACTGAAACCGAAATCGAAATCGAAACCGAAAGCGAAACATTGTTGTAGACAATGGGACAATGCTTAGGGACAACTTGAACTGCAACTACAACTAGACAAGTCGAAGGGCAGCTGAAGCGAAGTTGAAGCTCGAGTTGAACCCGCAACATGGCTAAAACAAACAACACAACACAACACAACACAAAACACCACACACATGCGTAAATTAAATGATAATTTATGATCAACACCTTTTCAGATTCTTCTCTCTCTCTCTCTTCTCTCGCTCTTTCTATCTCTCTGTCTGTCTGAGTCCAGTCGAGGCTCAGGTTGGGGCACCGTTTAGCTGGGTGTCCTGCTGCGCACACGTCTCGAGATTTGTGTACCGATCGCGCAATGCGATAACTCAACCTGTTCGTTGATTCCCCGGTTAGCTGGTTAGCTGGGTTGACTTGGACTTCGATCGATTGTGATTCCAGCTATCCAACTTGGAGTTCAGCTTAGTCTTGTTTTTTTTTTCTTTTTTTGTATATTTTTGAAACAGCGTTTCATTTTTCCCAACTGAGTGTGTGCGTGTGTGTGTGAATGTTTATTTGTTTTTACGATTTATTGGCTTATAATTTTTATTAGCAATGGAATTTCTTGGAAATCCTGCAACGATCTACCATATGATGTGTCGTTGTGGCTCGACCAGAGTGTTCCCCCTCTTAACGCTACCGGCTGTTTCTGTATTTTTTATTTTTATTTGTTTTGACTCTTGTGCCTCTATAAACTTATCAGCGGTTGTTAAGCCATAAACAGCTGATCGTTGCATCACAAGAAGAACGTAAACAATGCGGTTTTCTAATGCCAAATCATCTCTCTGTCCCACTTATTGATAGAGTTCCATTCAAAATATATCAATTCATTAGCGGATATTCCACTTGACCAATGAACTTGTAGCTGCATAGTTTTCTACTTTCATAAGCCTTAACACTTTTTAAGACCTTAAGCGGCTTAGTTCAGTCTACAAAGGTAAAACTTTGAGTTGTTCCAAGTGAAACCCTAGAAACTTCAACATTGGCATTGAGAAATGTGTCAGAAGGGACAAGAGGCTCTGAGCAGAGAAGGATGACAATGTTTGTCATATTTACTCCATCCCAATCCATATACATACATGTAGATAAACTGCATTCTAATTATAGTCGAAAGCAAATCACTTGACACACAGGGCCCACCCGACCCGATAAGTAAACCATAACCATATCGAGCAACGGGGCAAGGAATGAAGAGACTGCAAAAGCGCCTTCGATTGAGGTCTCAGTTCTCCATACCGGTCCATCATCAGCAACGACATCATTATCAACGCCATCAGTGGCAGCTAACTCAACTGCCAATGCGTCACGGAACTCCAGACCCACATACATATACACATGCATATGTATAAGTGTGGAAGTGTCTGTGAGTGGACAGCACAGGCAGAGAGACAGAGGTGTACGTACATACATACATATGTATAGCAAACGTACAAAAGCGTGACAGAGACGGGCAAAAGCGCAAAATACATAATAATAAAAAAGAAAAAAAAAACAGAATATACAATAAAACGTATAAAAATGAATAACGCGCTGCGACGGCGACGTCAGCGTTAACGTCGGCGACGGCGCTGAGGCGAACGAATAAAGAACACACGCACATTTTGTGGTAACCTGATACTCTTTCCAGCTACCCTCCAGCCAACCGTGGCATTCGACGAACTCGAACGCAAACGCAAAAGCAAACGCAAAAACGATGAGCCCTGAGCACACACACACACATACACAAATGCACACGCAAACATACATGCATTAAGAGAAATGAACATCGAGACAACGGACAGCGACTGCGAATGAGGCTGTTGCTGGATGCAAAAGGAATGGGAGAGGGGAATTTGGCACTGGAACTGGAAGTCTGCTCTTCTCTTTCCTCGTATTAATGTTTTTTTTGTTGGACTCGTCGCGGTTTTCATTGTAGTAGCTCGAATCGGGACATGAACAGACTATGATGAAGGTGGTCTGATCCTGAAATTGTTGTTCTTCTCAACTGTCAATAGATTTCATTATTCTGCCAGTCAATCTAAGGACTATTTCCATTATGTATATCTGTCACTACATCTTTAAAAGACTGTAGATGCTGAAATTATTTATTTCGATCTAAGCTAATGCAGTCATAGTTGATGTACTTAGGTCTTTAACTGATAAGTGTCCTCAGCTATGTAGTAGGCATTCTCAACAAATTCGATCAAATAAATATAAATAGAGGAAAATCTAAATATAAACTAAATTAACTGTAGAGATGCATAAGACCTGGAAGAAGCCGCTGCACAAGCGCAAAGTCGTAAGTATAGAAAACTTACGAATTGTATCTAGAAGGCCTCCATTTCCCGTTGGAATTCGCAGTGGGCGAGCATTTCATGGGCGGGTCGCTTGGTCTACTACATGCAACCTCTTGTGGAGCACTTGTTCGATGTTTGGTTGCAACAATTGCCCTTTCCAACGATACTCAAGTGCATTTATACGTGCAGTATGCTGTTCTTTATACTGCTTCCGATTCTATATCCGATGATGGTTCTGGGACTCTACTATGCGATTTTTCAGTATGTCGGCGAAAGGCATTTGCATCTTGTCTACCCGCACAACATGGACTTACTGAGCGCTGCAACAAACTTGTGGCACTTTCAGGTCACCAACAAGAAGTATCTGCTCTTTCTTACCATGTACATTGAACGATATCGGGTCATTATAACGGCCATATCCTCGACGGTTGACTACATGCGCATGGCATTGTGCCTTGCCTTTGGCTAAAACGGATTCGGACGGAGTCCGACCTCCTCAACACATTTTGTTTAATAGATCTCCGACATTTACATTTTTATTTGGACAAATAAATTTAATATTTCAACGTAATTCGAGTATTTTTAATCTATTCAAAACTTCTGACAAACTATCAACAATTTTTGACTAAGTTCGAATTAGTTAGAGACTCTTTAAATGATCTTTTAATTGAATCAGCCGAGTGCGCTCGACTCTACAATACCCTGTGCAATCTTCTAAGTTAAGTATTATGATTTTAATAGAAGTACCTAAAAATGTGTTAAAACTTAAACACTTCAAAGCATATGAATTTTCAGATGAGTGCTGAGTGAGCTGAGTCTTATGTCACTTCATTTACATGCGCATGTAACGCAGTCGTTCGCTGTCTCGCTCGCACACATTTATTTTCTGATTATCCTTCTTATTTATAGGCCGATATTGATGAAACGCTGGGATATGTGGGCATATAAGTATTATCTTTCAGTATATGGGGAAAATGAGGTGTCCAAAATTTGAAGTAAACTTAATCTGCGGACGGTATACAGGAACCTTCATGCTAAATTCGGTGCTTTTAGCGCTTATAGTTGCTGAGATCGACACTTTCTTACAGACAGCTGAATACGGCTCAATCAACTCTGCTTTTGGTACTGATCAAGAATATATATACTTTATGAGAGACAACCTATGATATAAGTATTCTAACCAGCTTGCTATAATTTGTGGAGTGCACTCAAAAGAGCAGCTACAATGGAGCATATGCTGAGTGTACATAGAGGTGGCTTCACTGTACATACAAAACCCAAACAACAAAATGAAAAGTTAAAGTAGCAGCGTTGCTGTTGGGTTGCCGCGTCGAGCAGCGGCAACAGCCATAAACATATATCAGGTTACCAGCAACAACAACAACAACAACTACAACAACAACAACTACAGTAATAATAATAATAAAAAGCAGTGAGGACGATACGTAGTGCAAACTATCGCAGCTATTGGGCTGCCTATATCATGAGTGTATCTGTGTATCTGTGAGATACTTTTGTCGGCTGCATATCTGTAACTAGGTATGTGAGTGCCATTGTGTACGTGTGTGCGTGTATGTGTGTGTGTGTGTGCATTGCGGTTGCTACGGCGGCCAATTTTCATTTTTATTACGACAATTTTTCGTTGTTATTATTGTTTTTATTTCGTGGCTGGCACTACGCGATTTGTGAATTGCGAATTGTGAATTGAAGTTCTTTTGTGCAGTTTCGAGTAACTGATATACCGTTTAGTCTAATGGCTCAATGCAAAGATACGATCTCGGCCACTTCAAAACCCATTTCCATTTCCATTTCCAGTTCCAACTCCAATTTACATTTCACTTTTTGGCCAATGTTTGCGCTTCACATGACTTCAAACAGCCAGGCGGCGAGCAGAAGGAAAGAGAGAAAGACAGAGAGAGAGATAGAGAGCGAGTGAGATGGGCTGAGAGTGGCAAACAAAAGGATGCCTGAAAGGATGTTTAATATTTGAAAAGTTGTCTATCTGCAGCCGGGCATCTCTCGGAGCCAAAGGAAACCCAAAAGTGTTTCACAAATGTTGTCCTATTTGCTTAAGCGGAAATGCAGATGTTTCTTCTTCGTCGTCCTGCAGCAAGGACTATGCATTAGCTTTAGTTGGTGAGCTAGTGGCCATGTCTGGCACACACATGACAATGCGCTTATGACAACAGAGAAACAATAATAACAATAACAATACATTCAACAAGATGTTAATGAATTTGTCAGCGAGATTGCCATATTTTACATTGAATACATACATATTTATGAATATATACATATATATATATGAGTATTATTCACATTATTCATATGTGGCAGTTTTTCACGTGAAAAACGGCCGTGTCCTTGACACTAATTAGCTGCCACCCCCACCTACTTCAGCCAGCCACATTGAAAAGCCACATCTTGGCCTTGTTTTAAAAGCCAAGTAAACGTCGTCAGCTTTTGTAATTGAAATTGAAATGTTAATTCATTTCGCACGCGTTGACGCTCGCCCAAATAATTTATAATAAATTCACAATTATAATACATATGAGAACATTCGTATGTACATATGTAAATATATAAATTTGTACAAATATATTGTAGATTTAGATGTAGAAAATAAATAATACTTACTCTTTATGCTCGGCGGCACGATCTCTTTGCCGTCGATTCTTGAACCAATTGGAAACCTGTAAATTTGTAAAATACGAGAGAGTTAAACAAATGTAATGAATGTGCGCAAGTGAGTGCCTAAAAATAGATGAATACATCATCTCGAATTCTGTTTTCTATGATTAATGACATGCAATTAACTTGTACGAGAGGAATTCTTTAAGAATTGCAAATGAAATATGTCAAATTCTCGTATGCCCCTCGACATTGTGATCAGACGACTTACCTGTGTCGTGGTCAGACCCGTGGCCTCTGCCAGGTCCCGCTTTTCCCTCGGCGATGGATACGGGTTGTGCGCGTACCAGTCTCTCAATACAGAACGGGATTTCTCCTGCACAAGATGAAAGAGCGAAGGAATAAGAACAATTAAAGCGTTTGGAAGTGAACAATAAGCAGAGTAGTTGAATAATACTACATTTGATAAAATTTACAACCTCATGGAAGGGTTGCGATATATATTTCAGTTGAAAAGTGTTAATTTCAAATTAATATAAATAATCGAACTAGAACGAAGGTATAACATGAACTAATAATCGGCGATTCAGCTCGTTCGCTCACTTAAGGGATCAACGTACGCTCACATGAACTTATTTCGATCTCTTTTATTTCGCATCGTTGTCAAACACTGTATTTTATTTTTGTGTAACAGCTTAACTACTCGTCAAATTCGCTGCTTGGGAGGATGTTTTTAACAGAAATTAACCATGTCTCTGCCTATGGGTGTGTGAGTGTAGCTTTTACCCTTGTAAATAACAACAATAACATTTACCGCTTTCAAGCATTGTTTCTGTTACCATATGTTTTTAATCAATTGAAAGCCCGCACAGATAAAGCCGAAGTGTAAACAGTTTTTGGTTAGGCAAAAACTCTTCTGATTGCACAAGGAGCAGCATACAGGAAAGAAGGAGGCGTTGCTCAGCAGTTAACTATGACCGGTCGCGTTTGCGTTCTCGAGAAGGGTATGAGATGTGCGGACATTTCTACGATTTCATTTTGTGCGAGGAGCAGTGAATGTGAGGCAAGGCAAACGGAAGGAGCAAGAACTGCAGAGAGAGTGCGAGAGGGAGGCGGAGAGGGGAGAGGTGTCTGGTATGCTCACTCACCTTAAAACAGTAGCTCGTCTCCTCGCCATCCCAAATGGTGCGGGGCAATGGAAATTTACGACGAACACGATATTTGCCCACGGCACCCAAGGGTCTTCCGCGCAGTTTTTCGGCTTCCACGTAATGCGCTACAGTAAAAGAATTTCGGGTTAGTCCTGGAGAGTGAATGCACAAATGCACATGTATAGAAAGCGAGAGAGAGAGAGAGATGCGGAGAGGGAAGGGTTCGGCAGAGGGCAGAGTGTCAAGTCGAGTGGTATATTGTCTCACCTTTCAACCACAGCGCCTGCAGCTTGGCGTGATTCTGGGCAGAGAAGTGATGATGCTCGAGCAGTCGGTACAGCTCCTTGTACTGACCACGATGGAATGCGACGACCGCCTTGGCCTTCAGCACAGATTCGTTCAGTTGCAGTTTATCACATTGTGGCAGCGACCAAAGGAAGCGCCCCAGTCTTTCGATGTTGCCCGCTTGTTGCAGAACCTGCAACGTATAAAGTCCACTTAGATGCTGCTGGTATTAGCCATCCCGTCACATGCAGTTAACTTACCTCACACACACAGGCCACCTGCTCCTGCGTGAAGCCGAAACTGGGCAAAGTTTCGCGTCCGGCTGCAGAGCTACTTCCGCCCCCACCGCCGCCTCCAGCGCCGCTGCTGTTCAGGTGCAGTCCAGTAGCTGGCACGCCCCCATTTCCGCCCACACCCACTCCTACTCCAGCTCCATTGTGCGTCAGCATATCGAGATTATTGTTGTTATTGCTTGTGCTATTGTTATTATGGAGTGCCACCACCGATCCACTCAGACCCGTGGGGCTGTAAGGGGGCGTGTGGCGGGCGGTCAGCACGGCAGCCGCATTGGCCGCAGCCAAATCGTAGAAATCTGTGGCGGGATGTTGAAGCATATTTTCTGGGTGGGCAAAACCAATCCAACCTAAGCAGGAGGGATTCAGAGTTCCACTGCTCAACTGCTCTGCGGCCTATAAACGATTGATCTGCGCTGGGGATGTGTTAATCCTCGCCAGCTGCTCCTCTAATGCATTGATAACCTAATGGAAGTTGTGCTGTCTTTGGTATTTGAGCGCTGGAAAAGTGGTGGAAATGGAAATGGAGTTGGTTAAGTTATTAATAAAGTGAATAATTTCATCTTTAATTATATAATATAATTTTATTTTATAGTTAATGACAACTCTGGATATATACAGTTAGTAATCGAATATTTCCTTTCATATATCAAGATTTCCTGCGGAAAGAGAATGCAGGCAGTAGTGGCGCCATCTAGCGTTCACTTAGCGTGTTTATATTAAAATAATTATTAAGGGAAATGTTTGTTTAATTCTCTAACTGCTTCGGGGGAATACAACAAATGTGTGGTATGGCTTACAAGCCCCAATCAGTTAATGATAGCACCTCGATCTTGAGGAATTGCCCAATCTGGATCTCGGTACGGAATTACCTTGCTAATTGGGGGCGATATTTCATATTTTTATTGCCATCATTTTGGGTGTTTTGTTTAGCATTAATATAACGATAATTGAGACACATAAAACTGTTGAAATTACCATTACCATAAGTGAAAACTGAATAATTTCCACAGATTTCCAGCATTAATGTTAAACAAAACAAAAGTGAAAAGCAAAACATTTGCACACACAATTATGAAATATTAGGAGAACTCAGAACGTAGCTGGACCCCATGTTGTCAAAGGCGATTAGTCAATTGGTTAATTAGTTGATCGAACTACTTTGGGGCAGGTGTACTTGACGTTAGTTAACTTAACACACAATACATGGACATTCCCCTGACGAAGATTTCTCAACAGAAATCAACATTTACACAATATTATTAAATGGGGCAAATGGTTTTCAATGTGTGTTCTGTTCTGTTCGGTTCTGTTGTTGCTTATATGCTGAGTATCTAAATGTATCTAAAATTACCGAGGTAGGCGACGTAGCGGCCGCATCTCTGCTTACAGGCGCAGCAAGTGTATCTCTTGGCTAGAAGTGTATCTCAGATACTCAGATAGAATATCTGCGAAAGGTCAATGCATGCCTTACTCATTGTTGCGGGGGCCCAACGCAAAGTATTTTGTATCTGCCAGATACACATCTACTATATTCAACTAGATACAGGAGATTCGAGCTCCAAGTTCTCCCCTTACCCCAAAATTGTATACTATAAGTATATATAACCGAACTCGCGCACCTCGCAGTATATGCTTTCAAAATCGAGGCAACTGCGCCGCAGCTATTCGAGATATTCTTGGATCTGTTTTCAATTTTCAGCTTGCATCTCTCTCGCTCTCTCCTCCACAGGCGCTCTCTGTCGCTCTGGCTCTCTTGGTCTCTTGGTCTCGGCGTGAGGCAGATTATATATACAAAATGATTTCGTTTGCCGTTTGCCGTTTGCTGTAACAAAAATACCAACGGAGCAAGTTTGCCTGCTCTTGAGTCATCGGCCTAGAAGATCTCTCGCCGATCCCGGCGTGCCCATTTGGCCAAGCGTCAGATATTTTGGCTTGTTTCAATGTTTGACGCAAGTAAACAAGCAAATTGCGAATGTGAAACGAAATACGCTATACATTTTCGATATTGTTCAAGCAACGCATTCGCCTGAGAAATGTTGCAGAGTTGTAAATCAATAAGATTCAATAATAAATAAATGCAATTGTAATATGAATCTTTTGTTAGGAAAAAATAACTAATGAACTTGCAAAGTGTTTGCCAGTTTGTCAGCCATTAATCTAACGCCAATAAGATCAATGATAACTAGCTTGTATTGGCGCTCAAAAGTATCTTGACCCGCAAATAAAGTAGCTCGCAGATACAATCCACAAGCTAATGGCAGCTCATTGAGGAAGCGCCACAGCAGCAGCCAACTCTGAGATACTTTATCTGATATTGTTGTTGTTGCTGCTGTTGTTGCTGCTGTTGTTGTCTTTCTTTTTTTATCTGTTTTGTGGCATTCAAATGAACTAAAAACTGTATTTAATTTATTTTCAGCTCGACTTACACACATTCTTAATTTACTTTACCAACGCGTCCATTTGAACGTGTTATCTGTCAGATTTTCGATTTCTTCTGTTTGCTCATTGTCTATTCTTATGCGTGTGTGTGTGTGCGTATGTGTGTGTGTGTGCCTGCTTGACTTTTATAAGCTTTTAATTTGAGTGTTATTGTGTTATTGTTATTGTTATTGTTATTGTCTTCGCTTGCTTTGCTTGCCTGTCAATTTAACTGCATGCGGGAGCGTGCCCCTCTTTACTACCTCAGCCTCCCTCCCCCTCCCCGTGCCCCTCTGAAAGTGAACACCTACAGTTCGTATTGTAGGTTTATTGAGTTGTCGACTGTGATTTGTTAATCACGTCAAATCGCATCTTTTCGTTGCCTTCGCCCAATTAGTTTCTAATTAAAGTTTCGTGTAATAAAAATGTTTTAGATTTTCCCCATTTAAATTTACGGCGTATTTGCATTGATTTGTGGCTAGCATGCAGGGCTGTAACATGAGCTCATAAAAGGGTTACCTTCCAAATGCTGCTCAGCTGGAGTTGCTATCACGATTTTCCCTTTTGGGTTGAGGCAGAAGACACTGCGCCACGTTTGAGCTTTGAAACGAGACTGGCCAAAAGCCCAGATGCGAATTCCTGGGCCAGGGCCTTCGCGTAATTGTTGTTGCTATCGTTATCGTTATCGTGAACGTTAACGTTAACGTTAACAAGTGCATTGAGTCGCGGTGCCAATCGAGCCCAGAGACGAGGACTGTTTTTGTAGCGCTGACAGCGAATTATCTGCAATTGCGTCTGTGTTTACGCAATGTAATCGACAAATTCAACAATTCGAAGCTGTTGTTGCACATTTTCTTCATTTCCATTGAAGTAAACAAATGGGAAAGCTGACCAAAAAGCTTACTAATCCGCCAATATATGCTCTGCTTCTGTATCTGTATCTGTAACTGTGAGATAGAAACTGGTATCATTTGTATTGCATTTGCTATTTAATTGCCAGCTGTAAACAGATTTCAACTGCAAGAGACAAAAAGGAACGAACTAAACCAAATATCTAATGAATGAAATTTGTCAACGTAATGTGTGCTGCGCTGAGTTCGCTGGGGCGTGGCCTGAAAGACCGAAAGACAGAAAGACAGACAGACGGAACGACAGACCGAAAGACCTCAGCACATGTATCTGTGCGCTACATTCGTGCAACTCTTGCATTTGAATGAAGCTCTCGCTGCATTCGAATCTAAATTGACCAAACAACCGCTCGCCGATTTGTATCTTTCTGAATGAAACAACTTCTGCACGCAAATTAATGCAAAATCGCAACGCAAGTGCGTAAAATGATCAAAGCAACAATTGCTATGCTAATGTATTATGAATTATGCCGGCAAACTTTGTATCCCTTTGATTTGAAGTTATTCCCACCCGTTGGCTAACTTATGTTGTGTAGATAGAGGCAACTACTTTGACAATTTGCACACTAGATAAATGACGAGATCATTGTAAAATCGAAATGTTGCATAGAAATATTGATAAACAATTCAGGAAGTGAACAACTGTGCGACTGCCACAAAGAGAAAGTTCCCCAAATGACAAGAAGAACTAAAAGAATAACAATGCCTAAAACGAGAGCCACTAATACAACAAATGTGACTGTAGGCAGTTAATAATTCTAGCAATTCTACACAAAATTCGCATGATAAATTCAATTTTTATAAATAAACAAAGGCAAAGCCAACAAAAAGTATCTCACGGATACCACAAGGCTCTCCCAATCGGTTCTATGATGTGATGAATGAATGACAACTGGAATGGGATGGCGAATGAAAACGATTGCATGTTTATTTGCTCAGCGTCTAATTAAACCGAAAATAAGAGCAACAAATGGAATTCAAATGGAAACAGAAACCAAACACACATATATATACATATGAGAATATAATTCTCACATTATTTGTTGGTGTTTTCCAAAGTTTTACTAAATTCGTTTGTTATTGCAAAAGTCAGAGAATTGCAATAGAAATTGTTGAAAAGTAATCACAGATTAAATAGTTATTGCAATAATTTCCTGTTCTTTTCCCACTAACAATTCAAGATACTAAAGTTAAACACAAGTTTTGTTAGAAATATAAATAATATTATATAAACTCTTTAATGTTTAATAGAGTGTACAAATATTGTTGAATCGAAGAAAGCTTTGCTCAAATGCTTAAAAATGTATATAGTTTCGATCTATGAATCACAACTGACTTAAAGACACATTAGTCATTGTGTAATCATCGACTTTGAAATAGAATATCATAATATTGCTCAGGCAGTTGAACAATAAGCAAACAATACTTGATTGTTGTCGTTGGGGAACGTAAACAAATTAAGTAAAGTTATAGATATTCGCAAGTTAACATAAATTGTTGATAACTTATTTGTCTGTTGCATCTGTAAACTGTTACAAATATACGAAATCATGAATTTCAGCATTCGATGTGAACTAGAGCTGAGTTAGACCGTCGGCAATTGGTTGCAGATGCTTTGCAGACAACTTACCTATGTATCTGTATCTAATGCTTAATTATCTCTATTGCTGATATCCTTGCGTATCCGTGTAATGATTGTTGTAATTGTTGTGCTTCTTTTGATTATTTTGTACATTTGCTTGGCTTTCAATGCCCGTCGATTGGCGAACTCGCATTCACAAGCATATTCACTGAAGCTCACACGCTCACACACTCACTCGCACACTCACGGATGTATGTGTGTTTGTGTACGAAAATAACTGCGAGCGCAGACAAGAATCGAAATTTTCATACGCACTGTTAGCATAAACACGTGTTGCAAATTTAGCAAAATTTTCCGCTTTCGCGACTTTCATAAATTGCGTACATGGTTTTCAAACAACAAACAACAACAAGTAGAACAACATTAACAACAAGAACAACATTAAAAACACTAGATCTAAATTTGAACAATTGATTAGACTTTTCAGTGGCTGTCGCCAATATTCATGTTGATTTTGTGTGCGCACGTTTTCGATTTATGCGAGTATTTAATATGCTCGAGTTGAATATATTTTCTATTCCACAAGTAATAGTCAACTCTGTGCGGTGTTGGCTTTTGATTTATGCATCGGACATTTGTTTATTGCTGTTGAATTCAAATTTGCTGCCGGCGGTGCCGTCGTTGATCGCACACGAACGAAAAGAACCGTAAACAACGAACTGCGAACTGCAAAGTGCGGACAGCGAACCGAACCGAACGCGAGCAACGCAAGAGAGAAACTGAATGCTGAACATTGACGAAAAGAAAAGACCGCTGCGAGCCAAACGCAATGGCCAACCAGCCGAGGGAGAGGCGTGCTTGTGTTGGTGAGTATATAGATGTGTGTGAGTCGAATAGTGGTTGCTGCTCTGAGTCGGTAGTGGGAGCGAGAAAGCCGACTGACTGACGTTGCCAGCACAGTGAATGTCAAACTGTTGTTGTTCCTGCCTCTCTACAAATAAACACAAATCACTGAAACTGCTCAATTAGAGAGTTGTGCCAAAAAGGTTGAACATTTTTATAACTTTACTTTTATACTATCTTCAATTATTATAAATGAATAAAATAAACTACAAAAATTTAAATTTACAAGTTTAAAATAATACAACAATATAATGTATTAAATGTCACAAGTGTCTTAGCGTTTTTTAAGTGTAAATAAGTAGTGCACATTATTATGACCGTCACTGTTGAAGCAATCTGCACGCACAATACTAACAGCATCTGTTGCTCTTTGCCAGTTTTACAGCCACTGTTAGCGTGTCGCAGTGTACGAGTGAAATAGCAAGCAAACAGGTTATATTCTGTAACTTGCTTACTCTTACTCTCTTATTGTCAGTGTTGGCTACGCCTACTCCATGCTACCTGTTCCCACGCACACGGACGCACATACACAATAGCAAATAGCTGATTGGTCAAAATTCGCATCGCAAGCACAAGTCATGCGCAATGGCCGCCATATTGATATTGATAACGGAGAGTAAATAAACACATACCCATGAGAGATAAGCAATTGTACTTGTATATGTATATGCGTGTACATATTACATAAATACATAGGCTTAAATGCCACCTTGCAATTCCTGCTGCAGGGATGCTGCGCTTGAAAATCCGTTTTAATTATGCTAGACAATGTATTTCATTTCTATTGTCGCTCGCATTGCATTGCAATTGCAATTAGGAACTCGTATAATTATTGCTTTCATTCCACAGCATTAATGTTGCCTCCCTGCACTTTAAAATGTTAAGGAAGTCCCGCCTTGTGGCTGTTGCGGCTTTTTCGAGTCAACGTTGTCAGGCTTATAATTATTGCCAGGAAGAACTGTAATCTTTTACATACAAATTTAAGTGCTTACAAAGGATAATAGAAGTCGTAGGGAGGGTCAAGCTGAACAGGTGAAAACGTTGAAAAGATAGTATGTTTAATAGATATGTTAATTAACTTATAAAGAGTCCTTAAATTATTCATGCCTAGTAATGGATCATAATAGACCACCCAGATGGCAAAGTCGTTATCTAATCGTTATCTAATCCATACATAACACTAGAGAGAAGTGCGAAGACAAAACCTCACTGACAACTGATTGGATTACCGGGTTGGGGGGAACAGGCGCCATCAGCAGGAGTTATGGTTCGATGGTTCGATAGATCTTTGAGTTTTGACTGACAAATTGCATATCGATTACAGAGTCGAGCTTTGCGAGTGTCGAGAACTTTGGAGATGGGCATTTGACAAATTTTTGGCGCCAAGAGCGGTCAAAAGATGTGTTAGGGAATTAGGGAATCATCAAATTTACATAATAACAGATCGTATTTCAAGGGCCATGAACAACTGGCCAATAAAGCGACCAGCGACATCGTTTTCAAAATGTCCAGGAACATAAAAAATAAACGTAAAATGCGAGAAGACCAGACAAGAGGTAGAGAAACCCCGATCCCGCAATATGTTAATGAAAAAGACGCGATAAAAATCTTGTACGACATGAATGAGAAAACGGAACGCAGCAGCGATCAACACCACATTCTGTGGTTAACATCGCGACGAGGCAGATGCGAGGACAGAAAGAAAGTCCCAAGAAGAAAACGAAAAAAAAAAAGAAGAAACATTCATCGAAATCGTCATCTGGTTGATGGGGGGTGCCCCTGCCCCAGCCAAATCATTGGTGTTAAAAATGAAGATAATAACGAGATGGCGCACGCGCTGAACGCGCGTTAACTCTAGAAAAGTCACCTGCTGTGCCGTCCCAGACTTCGACGTGGACTCAACTCAACCCGCAACAAAATGTAGTGTAAACAGAGCGCCCCTCGGTGCCCGCCCCCCATACAAGTCGAGAGATTGGAGAGAGAAATGGTAAACAAATCTGAAAAACATTCATAAATTCAAAATTCATACTCATAACCATTTCGAAACATACTCACATTGTAAATCACCCAAAACTAGTCGCCTTCGAGTCGGAGTCTATGGAGTCTATGGAGTCTACGGAGTCTATGGAGTGTTATTAATTTAGTTGAAATGATTATTAATTTTACGTCATAAATCTCCACTCGATTTCGAGCTCTGCTTGAGCTCGTGCATCTTTGTAATCATGATCTCTGCATGATCTTTGGGTACGTGTGGGTAATTAGCTTTGAATACCTGAATACCTGAATACCTCAGATGCTTTTTGGCCAAATGATGCGTATATTGTTGTTTCTCTACGCATTAATGATTGATAATAAAACATTTTCTGCTTCACATCGCTGGCCTTAGCAAATTTAGTTTCATTTGCCAAATCATCGCAAATGGCAACAATTTTCCTATACTATTATTAACTATAAACTTAAGTAAACTATCAAAAAAGTCAAGGGACTTTCAAGCAAAATTATATATTTATCCTATTTTCCTTAGATTTGATTAGATTAATTAATTGTCCTCAAGTGAATAGAAAACCACAAAGTCCTTACAGGGTATAGCCTGTATCGATTGCACTCGTTTCTTCGCGTAAGTAAGAGAATTTGAAGAGCTGAAATATAATTTTAAATAGTATTCAAAGTAGAGCTGAGCTAGGACTTAGACATACGCGAATTGTACGTAAAAGCTTTCTAATTTGTAGGGCAGATAAAAAGAGAGAGATAGAAACAGACAAAGGGAGAGTTTTTCCTATACTATTATTAAGTTAGTAAACTATCAAAAAAGTCAAGGGACTTTCAAGCAAAGTTCTCTATTTATCATATTTTACTTAGATTTGATTTGTATTGTCAATTATTATTAATTTTATTGTCCTCAAGTGAATAGAAAACCACAAAGTCCTTACAGGGTATAGCCAGCATCGATTGCACTCGTTTCTTCACGTAAGTAAGCTGCGGACAGATTATATATAATTTTGAATAGTATTCAAAGTAGAGCTGAGCTAGGAGCCAATTGAACGTAAAAGCTTTCTAATTTGTAGGGTAGATAAAAAGAGGGAGATAGAAACAGACAAAGGGAGAGTTGTGGATAAGTAATAAACATTCGTCTTCCATTTGAACTTTCAAGCCAAGAAAACATAAGCACAAACCTCTAAGTTACCGGAAATTTGAAAGTTCAGTGCTACGCCTCCTCGCGAGGGGCAGTTCCACGGTTCCCCCTTTACAGTCGCCGCATAATTGGTCCGGCAATTCAATTACTCCGTTCACTCCCATGGATTCGGCGAGGTGTTCGGGCCAGGTTATTATGCAATTGCCATGTAATTTGCCACAATTATTCATATTAAAAATGAGTTAGGCGCTGCTGGATGGACGGGACAGGACAGGGAGTGTGGCAAGGGGTAGAGGCAAGTAAGCAATTTTCACGCGTAGGTAACTTTAAACGGAGGCGCAGATGGGGATGGAGACGCCGACGGAGATGGAGACGCAGAAGGAGATGGAGTCGGAGACGGAGACAGGCTCGGAATAATAATCGCCGACACATAAATATTACAAGCATCTGACAACTGAAAATTATCTGCTTCACTCACGAGCCATTTAAATCAATTTTACACTTCGGATTTCACACACAAGCAGGCCCGTCTTGGCCAAAAGGATACCACGCTGCCAGCGTGCGATGGCGCAGCGGGGCGGGGCGGCGGTGCAAGGGGAATTGCAATTTATTGAAAAAATGATGACAAACGAACGAAAATAAGCGCATGCGGCAGCTGCAAGGTGGTCCCAGAGGTGTGACGTGAGAGCTGAAACTTAAGGCCAGCACTTGAACGTATGGCCAAGATAGACACCGATTAGGGTTGCCAGGTTGCCAGGCAGAAGATTACTTAACTTACCTATTAAATTGTTGATTTATCTGCATGATCAACTCGATTGAGAGCAGCATAAAAACGATTCCATAAAACATATATCTGCCTGATCCCAATTCAAATGTCTCATTTCCCAGATTTCCAAATGTTATATTTTCTCTGTTCATTTTATATTACTTTAAATTAATTAATTAATTAATATATAAATTAGCAAATAAATTAATGAAATTAATTAACAAACAATTAAATAAAAATAAATAAATTAGTAAACGAATAAATAAATAAATAGTAAATAAAGAAATGACTAATTAAATATATAAATAAATACAAAAAAGTAAATGTAAATATAAAAAAATATATATATAATTAAAAGAATAAATAATAAAAAAATAAATAAATAAGTAACTAAATAGATAAAAAAATAAATAAATATATAATTAAATATAGAAATAAATGTAGAAATAAATATTTTAATATATAAATGACTAAATAAAAATTTTATTTATTTAACAAATAAATAAACAAATGACTAATTATATATATAAATAAATATAAAAATAAAAGTATAAATAAAATAAATAAATGAATGAATAAATAAGTAAATAAATAAATAAATAGATAAATAAATAAATAGATAAATAAATAAATAATTTAAAAAAAATTAAATAAATAAAAAACAAATAGATCAAAAATAAAAATAAATAAATATATAATTATAAAATTAAATATTGAAGTGAATAAATAAATATAGAAATAAATTATTAATTATATAAATGAATAAATAAAAACTTTTTTAATTTAAAGAAAATAAATAAATAAAATAAATAAAAATAATTAAATAATTAAATTAATATATGTAGAAATAAATAATGAATTATATAAATGAATAAATACATAAATAAATAAATTAAAAAGTAAATAAATAAAGTGCAGAATTTTGGCAACTGTCAACTGGGTATCTCATAGTCGTTCCTTTTCAATATTTAGTTTAGTTTTTACCTTCGTTCCGATTCTACTTTTTCCACAATCGGGATTTGGAACATGACCCATAATCAGCGACTTTGTGGCTGCTTGACAACCCTAGACTTGGCTCACATTTTGCACTGTGGTGTCATAAACGTGCCCGGCCAGTTGCCCCATGCCATGCTCCCCTTCCACCGACAACCTGGACACTTTGCGAAACGTTTAAACCAACAATTACGCGAGCATAAATCAAACAGTCGAGTGGAGCATCGGGCCAGGCGGGCGGTCCTGGACGAGAGTCGCGTGCAGCTCGAGCAGAGGCGCAGACCTGACGGAGCGACTGACTGTCAGAGTGGCGATGGTGTTGCTGATGATGCGATGTTGCGATGTTGCTGCTCCTGCTGCTGCTGCTGTTGGATGCCGCGCCTACTGCCGATGACGATCTGCGAATGGTGTTATGGAATGGAATGGAATGCTACACCGGCAGCAACTCGACTGCAGCTCCGACACCGACACCATCTGCTGTCACAGCGGCAACGCCTCAGCCCCAACCCCAGCTCCAGTCTCAGCTCCTGCTCCTGCTGGAACTTTGCTTATTGGTTTCAGGTGTCAATAAATAATAGCGCTGGACGGGGCCGGACCCAAAGTCGCCGTTGCAGATCTCGTTGAGATTAGATGGCGGTCCTCGTCTCTCCCAGCCACTCGCAACAAATTTAAATAATTTTCATATTAATTAAACACTTTAAAAACAATTTGCACCGCCGCCAACTTGAACGCCGTCCATGTCCACATCTGCGGCAAGGACGCCGCTGATTTGTCCTCAAATGTGCCTATAGAATTATGGCCTAAAACGGTAAACAATAAAAACATTAAGTTACACAAAATATGTGCTTAAACAATATTCAGATAATTTATTAGACTCTGTACTAAAAGTACATAGTCTTCTAAGTTTGATGAAGGCGAGATGTGCGTAACAGGCGGAAGGAGGCGTGGCAGACCCAATAAAGTATTTATATTCTTGATCAGCATCAACAGCCATGTCCGTCCGTCTGAACACCTCCATCTCAGACACTATATAAGCTAGTGTTACCAAATTTGGTAACAACACTCTTATATTGTGCAAGCAGCTCAAGTTTGTTTTAGATATTTGCCAAACAACGTATTTCTAGAGCTACAGACTTCAGATTTAACACACAGAGGATGCTTTGCGGAGGTTTTCCGAAAATTTCATCACGATCGGAACATACAAATAGAAGATGTTATGGAATGAATGATCACCAGGTTCATGGCAGTGGCAAACAATTGCTCTAATTAAAAGAGGACGCGAGTTAAAATCTCGCTGCTGACAATTACAAATTTTATTTTTTAATATTTATAAATTAATTATAGTTTATAAACTGAAGTGCTTTGCTTTTCCCGATTAGTACAGAGTCTCCACAGTCGATTGAGATCGACTTTAGCCCAATTCTCCTTTCAGTTATAAATACTGATCCACGGTACTATGCTGTCGTTCAAGCTGTAAGCTTAAATAAAGTTAAGATTAAATAAATTTAAATAAAATTAAAATCTGTAAGATTTTGCTAAAATTGAATGCCGGGAGTTTTAAAATAGGGATAAACAATGAGGTAACTTTTTAGAAAATGTAAGCTGACCAAGTTATCTACAAATGATAATATTTTAATTGATTTAGCGTATTAAAATCAGTGAAGATTAGACCAAGTTTCCAGAGTTTAACGTTTACGAAGTGTTTAAGAACTTTTCACATTTCCATATGAGCAAACTTGTAATATTGAGTTAACTAAAAAATTAATCTACTAAGTTAGGAACAACAACAAAAAGAGCGTGACTGAGTGCATTCTTATTCATTATCAACTCAGCATTCAATTTAATCAACAATGGCATTTATAAATAACTAATTTCCTTTAGATCCTCGAGTTTGCTACCCGAATTGGTGTTCAACAACACAAGACTCCAGCACACACACATACATACACACACACGCAAACTCACACATACACGCACACTCAGACACAGAGAAAGCGAGACAGAGAGTGAGAGAGAGAGAGAGAGAGGTGGAGGATTCAAATCGAAGCCGTTGAATAAATCAATGCCACAAATACACAAAAATTGAATTGTGGTCGTGGCTCGCGGCGCTTGACCGGCTGCCCCCGTGGAACGGTGTGAGCCAAGTTTCTGTGCAAGCTGCCAAAGGTGTTAATATTCAATTAAAATTCTAGGGATACAAGCCAGAATGTCTAATAAATTAGCGCTCAACAAGCGACTTGCCAATTTCAATTTGTTTTCGTATCATTTTGCTGCCTTCGCGTCTGCGTCTGCGTCTTGGCCAGGCCAAGAGGCAAGAGCCAGGCTGCGCTTCTTTATTTATTGAGCTGCGCAGGTGGCAAGGGAGTATGAGCTGAGATTGCCATGGACTTTGTTTAGCTGCTTGATCCTCTCCTTCTAGTGTGAACTTCTGCGTGCTTGTGTGCGTGAGCTTTTGCGGGCGTAATACAGTTAAAAAGCTTCCAGCGTGTGCGTGTGCGTGTGAAAAGCTCGCATGTGCATGTGTGAGAACTGAGACGCGATGTCAAATACAAATGCAACGCGAAGCGAACGAGACTCGAGATTTAAGATTCGAGATCGCATTGGATCCGATTGCCTCGTGCCAGAGTTGGCTCGCTCTGCGTGTGATCTTGTAATCGATGTTGTACTTAGTTGGACATTTGTACTTACACCAGTGCACGCCACGATATCGATTTAATGGACCCACAACCACAACGATTGACGGCACGCACTGTGTGCCTCGCCAGCAATCGAGTCGCAGCGCAGTCAACTTCGGCTTGTTTGCAACAACAGCGCGATATTTATCGCCGATAGTGAGGTAGGTGGAGAGCCGTGAGGCCCGCTTGTGTCTCCTCAATGTGCGCTTGTTTGTTGTGATTGCTCATCTCGCTCGTCCACCGCATGAGGTCTGTCCACATTCGAGTCTTTGGCTCTTCAACTGAAATGTGGCACGCTGACAATCATGCAACAATGTGCACCAATCGCCATTGTAGGGGGCTTCCGATCTCAACTGATATATGATCGCTGATTGAGTTTTATTCCTAATTAGTTTCAATTGTTACGCATCACGCGAATCAAGTTTTGATTTATAAAGCTTCACATGTAATTGGGAACATATTTAGTTGTAGAAACTTGGAAAATATCCAAAGGAAAGCTTTCATAATAGATCAACTTTCATTGAGGAAATACTTTTGTATTGAGGATTAACATTAACATAGTATTGAGAGTGCCATTTTCATACTCTGCAGAGAGTATTAATCCCAGCAAGAATATATATTTTTCAGCAGGATATTAAGCTGAGCGATGTGAGTCTCCATTGTAATGCAATGCTAATGGAACTTGGCTTGGATTTATTTTATTTACCGGACGGATCGTATATTTTATAGCATAAAAACTTACCAGGTGCTTGAGATATCTTAATCAATCTCAGAGAGATATTTCTGTTTTAAATACTGACTAAATTTGATTAAAATAGGAGAACTGTCATGGCAACGATCGGTTGAGAGGTAAATATCTGTAGGAATCCTGTGAAGGAACACAGTCTTACATCAACTGAAGTCAATAAACAATCATGTTCCACTAATAATTAACTGAATGTTAGCTAAAATACTCTTAGTACTATTATAATGTATTTATATTTATATAATATTTAATAATATTTAAATGTATCTTTCAGTTTGAGTTTAAATTGTATTGCGTCTACTGTGAATGCGTATCGGTGTAAGTATAATATTGTGAACGGCTCTTTAGGAGCTCATGCACAACGTGCTCGGCATAATAGCTCCCCGGTTACCTTGGTCCTCCTTGCAAATAATCGCAAACTTCAATGAAATTAACATATTCATTATTTATGACTGTCGGTGATGGTCGGACTCTCTGACTCTGGGCAAAGATGCAAGGAAAAGTCACATTAGAAACATTAAAATAATTTCAAAAGACATAAATTTTGAATTATGGCCGCACAACATGAACGTTGCTCGGGCTAGTTGCCCGGACAGTGCACGACGAATGTGAATTTTAAAATCAATTTAGTTGCCCATGGTTGGATGGGGAATGGTGGGGACGGGGGACAGGTGGGACTGATGCATTTGAGGAGTGGGCCTCGTACTGGGATCTGGGATGCGATGCCAAGTGTTTTTACTATAATTACAGACAATTTCAAACGATCGTGCGAATGGGTTGCCTCGTGCCGCCTCCTCCCTCTGCTAACTTCCACGCCCCACATCTGCCGTGCAGCCGTGGGGAGTCCACTTAAATTGATTTATGGGCGCCTGATCGGGCGCATTTGTCAGGCCGTCGGCAGCCGTGGTCTGACAACTTTGCATTCCAGTTGATGCTAATTAAATCTACATAAGTGGGCGCGCAATTGACAGTGGGCGTGGCAATAACAACATGTCACAGCTGCTAGTTGATATCTGCCAGCTACTGCTTCCCAGGTAACGAGGTAGGCACTTACCCTTGTCAGGACACGGCAAGACTTGGCCTTGGCCTAATTTTTGTGTCTACCCTTAACAAGGCTAAGGGTCAAGGGGCCAGCTAAGACAATGCGGCATTTAATGAAGGCAGGAAGAGCTCAAGAAAATTACGATCGTATCTGACATTTGTCGACGATCCTGCTACTGTCTTCTCGTAGCTTTCTCAGGCATTTCAAGAGATTTGTAATTTAATCAGCGCAACATTGTCTATATTTCGGAATAAGTATTTTGTATTTTGATTTTTCATGATTTTCTGACATTTTTATTGCTTTTATTTCAATTGATATTAAGACATAACCTCAAAGTGGGCCAACTTGCCGTTAAGGGAACGAAAGGCGAATTCCAATTAAAGGCGGCAGACAAAAGCAATAACAATACCAAATGGTAGCACACACACACACAAACACTCAGATGCACACATATGCATGCATTTGACAATGCAATAAATGAGCAAGTTATGAAACGAAAGTGTCGATAGGCGGCAAATGTTCGCAGTTTGAACTAACAACAACAATAACGATATAAAGTAGAAGAGGAGCAGGCAAGCGAGTGAGAAAGGATGAGAAGAGAACGCGGCAGCTAGAACGAATGGAAGAGAGGAGGTGAAAGAGAGCAAGCAGAGGCTAAAAAGGAAGTGCCATAAAAATGCAATTTTAGATTTCATCAACTGATAAGAAAAGTTTTCAAATTAGCCACAAAATGGAATATGAAATGCGAATATTGCGAATGGAAACTGTAAAGTGAGCAACAACAAGAACAGCAATAGCAAAAAGAAATAAACTCACATGCTTGATTAGAAAACAAAACAAGGACGACGGCATGTAGAGAATGGTTAGCTAACGGAAAGACAGCAAGACAGAAAGACAGAAAGCCAGTCGGCCTACAAATTGCTGCTGTCACGCCAAAATACCGTTAGAAAGTTTTCTGCTGTTCGACTCTACTCTGTGAATAATGTGTATAAATGTGCCTATGGGTATGTTTCGTTCGACCACCCACGCCCACCTGCCGCCCCAGAGTACAGAGTGCACACAATATATACACAGAAGGACGGTAAAAGTATCAATTTCACTTTATCAAATGCGAGCAATCGCAGTGCCAGAGATTATAATAATAATCAAAAAGGATAAGAAAGACGAAAGTAAAGAAATGCAATGAAGCGAACTGTCGGCGAAGTTGGAATATCTGAAAGTGCAGATCAATGGTAGATCAGGCACAAGAAACGGTAGCAAACGGTAGACACCGCTCATCTTAATTAACGCCCCATAATGAGAGCGCAATGCTTGTCAGAGAACAACAGAAATATGCAGAGAAAATGTTGTTGCTGCTTAAGCGGCGCCTGTAGGCTTTGTGCAAATGTTAATGATGATCTCTTCCTTAGATCTAGGGTATTTGTTTGTGTCCGTTCGCCAGTCTGCGTGTGTGTATGTGTGCGTCTGTGAGCTGTCTATGTTTACTTTTACTATTTTACCATGGTGCTGGTGTTAATCCTGAGGGCGGCAATTGTTTTGTTTTGCTTTTAGGCCGATTTACAAAATTCTGATGCGATTTTAATTATTACATGCATATCAAGTATATAAATATATTGATTTTTTCATTTAACATAACGAATGCCATATGAACAAAAAATTTGCATCAAATAGAAATGTTAAGTATAAGTTTTGTTTTAATTTTGATATGTGTACGCTAAGATTTAATTTTAATTTTGCTTTAAAAATTCGCCAAGAGTTTATGTTAACATTTCTTTGCAGTCTGGCAACGCTTACATATACAGTGTTGTTAAACTCTAAAAACTTGTTGGTAGTTGCAACAAGTAGTGCACTATTTATACACTGTCGAGGGCCATATTAGCTTTGCCATGGTATGTAAGGCAGAGGGAGGCGTATACGACATATATATCGATTTCAGCACCACCAAATTTAACATGAAAATTCCTGTATACCTCCACCAGATCGGTGAGTTTTCTGAGAAGGAAATTAGAAAAAGGCAAGCGAAAAACTCAATGTTTTCATGCTTTATTAAAAAATTTCCGATTTTTATTTTTCCTTGTTTTACAGAGGCAAAACTACTATTACTATTTAAAAAGCGCGCGCGTTAATTCTTTTAATACGATTGCAATTGCTAGCAGGTATTTATACATTGCAGATGTTCAGCCACACTGCAGTGTCGTCGCATCCACGGTTGCCACTTTACTAAAATTTTTTAGCAAGTGTGGCAACCATGCATACTTACAGCTTGCGTTGAGCAGTAGTCAGTTTTTAACAAGTCGTCGTGGGTCGTGTAAATAATATTGTAAGAACTTTTTGGCAATATTTTAAGGACAAATAGAATAAAATAACTGTGGCGGTGAACAAATTTCTGAATTTGTGATCATGTGTTAAAATAAAATGAACAGCAACAGTTGAATTGTCGACAAAGGCAACAGCAGCAGAGTGCACACCAACACACTGGTACGCAACGCGTACATATAAGCATACATATGCATATGTATATTTTCCGTCTACGTTTCAATTTGATTTTCGGAAATTTCACCTTCGCTTTGCTGTTTTCGGCTATTTCAAACTTGTTTTTCAGCTGTGTCTGTTTCATAGTCTCATTTTTTTTCATTTACCTTTGCCAGCCGCTCACTTTTTTCGTTTGCTTACGTATTACTTGTGATTGTGTGCGTGCGTTTCACAAAATTATCGCTAATTTGCACCAAAATGGGATGTAAAGTGGCATAATTTGATGCGTATTCAAATCGCTCATTCATTTGTACTTATGCTTGTATGTATCGGACTTGCTTTGTGAACAGCTGTAATTTACATAAAGAAATTGGCAACTCTTACACGGCACGTGTAAGTGAACATTTTACATGTGTATGTAAGCAAATGCAGCTGAGTGTGTGTGTGTGCATGTTATCGCAAAATTGCCTTGTTCATGTACATACGTATATAGTTTTTGAATACATACGTACGTACGTATGTATGTATGTATAAAATGTTTATTTGCATTGAACTGTATTATATCGATAAATAAGAAAACGGTGTTGTGACAATGTTTATAAAAAAAAAACGCAAATCGTGTGGTCTTTGCAATTGATAAAAAAATATAGTGAAATGCGCTTACGATTTGCATAAATAGTGCGTAGTTGTTGCGAAATGTGTGTCAATATGTGAGACAACGACGCGATAAACCAGCAGGTGCAGCTGTGTAGTGTTGAAAAACGAGTCGAATACATATGTTTGTATTTATGTGCTTCTGCATATATGCATAAGTGTGCGAATGTTTGCGAGTGTGTACGACGAATGTGGACAGTGCAAACATATGGCAAATATTAAAATAATAATTGTTGCATTCTCTTCGCAGAACCTGAAACTAAAAATAATGGCAAAAATAATTGTGCGATTCATAAAAACCACTTAATACCAACACCAAATGCCAAATGTAACAACGAAAACTTGTAAACGCCGTCTTGGAGGAGTATCAAACGAAGCAAATAGAAATATAAATAATACAAATATAAGGAAAATTAGAAGAAAACTAAACAGCAACAGCAGCTACTGGCAGTCCCCCCCACTTACACCCTCGGCCACGTTGCTTACCTTAAAATATATAATTTTGATTTGATTTCATTTCATTTTCATCGATAAAAGCGTGTTTTTTGCGTGCAACACTTTTTTCCACCGTGTCCAGCGTGTGTGGAAAAAGTCTTGCAACGTTCAAAACAACACGTCGATAAGTACGGCCGCAAAAATTCCCAAATCCGTGGCAACTAGCAAACTGCAGCGCCTCAAAGCCAAAGCAGCTGCAAGTCAACACTACGGCGGCAGTTATCGTAAGTCCGGTAACACAGGCAGCAACGGCGGCAGTGGCAGCGGCAGCGGCGGCGGCGCTGGGAGCGACATAGCGGCATTTACAACAACAAGCGGCTACAACTATCAACGCGGTGGCGCTGCGGAGGAGCGTAGCTTTGCTGCAACAGCGGCGACGTCGGCGTTGGCGTTGGCGTCAGCAGCCCCAGATTCAGTTGGTGAAAAGTCATATCATTACAACCACAACATCATCAACAACAACAACAGCAGCAACAACAATAACAATTATCAACAAAAGTCAAACTACACCAGTGCCAATTACAATAATCAGACCCCAACAAACCACCTGCCTTATCAGCATACAACATACGCCTCCCACAACAGCAACAGTAACAGCAACAACAATAGTAGCGGCAACGGAAGCGGAAACGGGGTTACGATGATGATGACCAAACAGAAGCCCACGCTTACCGAGCGCCTCAACATTGGGGATGAGGTGCGCGATCTGAAATTGGGTGCCACATTCAATCCGAAAAACACATCGACCGCATTTCACACAATCAAATGTGAGTTTCAGTTTCAGCTTCAGTTTCGAGTTGTGATATTGTAGTTACACATTTACCGTTACGTTCTGATGACTTATGCAATCATCTACGATTTCCAGATGACTTTAAGCCAGCGAGTGTGGATACAAGTCGAATGGCAACTGTCGATGTTGGCTCCAATAATCAAGTTACTGTTACCGTGCCAAATTTAGGTGAGTTTGATCCAAATTGATTATAATCTGCGGTATAAACAACTGTTTAATTAGCATACTATTTAGTTGTGTAATTGTTGTTAAATCAGCGCCAGAACATGTTTAACTGAAAGTTCAACTTGATGAAGCGCCAAATTAAGTTTAATCTTCAGTTGATTTCAATTAACAGAACGTGTTTGACGAGTCACAGCAAAACAATGAACCTTAACACACAGCTGATCGATCGATCGATCGAACAAATGATTCACATTTTGAAGCTTGAACTAAATTTGTGATTTGCAGCAACAATTGCAATGGAAGGGAAAATGCAATGTGAATAAAACAAAAGATATTCAAGACTTGAGCTTTGTTAGATTGCCACTCTGTCTGTTTGTCTGTCTGTCTGCCTGTCTGTCTCCCTGTCCCCTGTCTGGTTGTTGATGACATAATTTTGCGGCATTATATGAAAACATATTTACACAGCGCAGAGAGGCAGACATTCATAGATACTCGCACAAATTAATGGTTTGCCTTATGTATTATTTTGTTTAAATGAAAGAAGCAGAAAAAATAATGCAAAATACATAAAAAAAAAACAAAGAAAAATAACTATAACCACAAGCAAAAGGTAGACGACAAGAAACCAAATTACATCAAGTCAGGCAAAATGCAGCCAAGCGTTCAGGTTTTTAGTTTGCCATGCTCTTTGTGGCCAGACAGTCGCAGTTGTTGTTATTGTTGTCGTTGTCGTTGCTGCTGCTGTTGTTGTTGCTGTTGCTCTGCTCCATTACAACTGAGCTGACTTGGTTGAGGCAACGCTTCGTTGATTGCCATGCCTTAGCCATAGATTTGGGAGGCGTCGCAAGACACAAGCTCCAATCGGTCAAGTGTATTTAGTTAAAGAGTTTCATTTGCTTCTGACAAAGTCTAAACCCAAAGACCTTCATAACTGTGTAGTCATCTAAAATGTATCGTCTTAATTGTAATCGATTACCTTTCTATAACACGTACTTCAAACCGATTGTCAATTGCTTAAAAAGAAATATGGAAATAAGGTAATAGCAGATACAAGAGGCAATTCGATAATTCGATAAAATGTGTAAAAAACCGAGAAATATGTACAGAAACTTGTTGCGATTTTGAGTTTGCAATGTTAATATTGATGTGCAGAATGTAGAAAACTATCAAACTTTCTCTGATTCTCTTGTTAATCTAAGTAAATAAATAAAAAAAAGTTACATAAATTTAAACGCAATTTATAAATTAGAAAGTATTAAAGAATTTCAGTAAAAACTAGCTTACCACTTACCTGATTACCATTTTTTATATACCAACTAATTAGTCTCTATCTGAAAAATGCACTTTTGATACAAATGCATCGCATTCATTTGAAAATTTCAATTATGTATATGTATTATCACATATTTTTAGTACAAGCTTTATCTTACGCAATATTCGCCAGATACATTTGTATCTGTATCAATATCAAAATGTAAGCATATGTGTGTATTAAATTCTTGCTGAAACTGATGCAAAATCGTAAACTTTGTATAGTCGTCAATTGAGTGTGTAGGCGTTGGTTGCACACATTTATTGTCCCACATTTAAATATATTCTAAAATACATATATATGTTTATAAATACTATCAACAATTAGCCACCTTATGGCCTGACGTTGCCGCCAGTCAGAACGTCAGCTCCATCTGCTTGATGGAAATAGGTTTTCGCTTGATTATATGTTTGTATGTAGTACTAGTTTAATGAGACAAGAGAATGTTTTGTATAAAATAAAAGCAGTTAAAATACGTTTATCTCTAGCTTGCTGAAAAAGTCAAGTAGAATCGAATTTCTTTATTGTTTTTTGTTAACTTTTCAAATAATATGACTGCAATTTTATATCAGATTTTAAAAGAATACTTCCTTTGATTTTCTACTCTATTCAATTTATTAATGTAAATTGTAATATTTACTTATTATTCAAGTTCGTTTTAAGGCAAATAAATTGACTTGCTATGATTTCTGATAATCCGCATATATTTGTTGAAGTAATGCGAGCTTTGCAATACTTTCTCTGCCTCATTTGACATCTAATTAAGGCAATTCAAACATTTATAAACCTTACTAAAGATTATAACAGCTCAACGCATGGAAGTCTTTAGCTACTTCAGTTTTCGGACTATTTTAAGTTTCCTTGGCTTATAAATTGCTATTAAACAAGGTTGTACATGTAATTGCAAGTGATTTTATGAAATGTAACATAGACTAAAGAAATATATACATTATATTCAATATTATTATAAACGAAATTCCAGATTATCGATAACTAAGTTAACTTTACTAAACGTAAAGCGATTCGCTGCTTTCAGTCTGTTATATTTAATAACTGTTATACTATTAGCTATGAATGTAAATACATACATGTAAGAGTTGTGTAGGTGTAGTTGTAGGTGTTCTTTTGTTTACATGCACTTGAGACTAAAGCTATTTCAAGGCAATGCATTTGAAGCACGTACAAAATAAATGAAAGACCACCACATAAACTCTGTGGGTTCTGCAATTTCACAACAAATACAATCCGATTTTTGCTTATCGCATTGCGGTGCGATAATATTTATTTTCAATTACAATAACAATTACTTGTAATTGCCCGTTTATATATGTAGTTCAAAATCATAAAGGCACCACTGCATGTTGTCAGCTGTGGTAACAGAAACCAGCCAGATGGCCAAAGGTGTGCAGAACTCATGGCTGGTGCACATTCGCTTTGGTTCAACTATCATTAGGAATACGAATGTGTGTGCTTTTGTTTGTGTGCGTGCCTAATTATGAATTAATTATGTACATGTATATGTGTTCAGCAACGACAATAACAAACGGAACTTTAGCATCTTTTCAACTCTTTCATTTCTCTCTGTGTGGCGCTTTTGGCACGTCGCTTTCAGCAGCGAGTAGTCTGCAGTTTACTGTGGAATTTTTCCGTTGCTCTTTTCATTTCATCTGCTTGTATTGTATTAAACGAGAAAGAGATGGAATGAAAACTAACGGCAGTTGTTGTTTTCGACCAGCTGTTCTTCGATTGCACTTGCAAGAGCTTTGCCTTATCGCCTCCCACATGTGTGTGCGTTTGTAAATATACACATATGCAAATGAGTAAGTGTGTGTGTGCGTGTTACGTGGGAGCACGCTCTCTCTTATTCTCACGAGCTTCTGCTACGCTGACGGCATGTGCTCGTACATTCTTCACATACAACTTCATTCCTTTTTACGTGTGTATTTGAGTTTTATAGAGATTATTGCATAGTGCAAGTTCATTAACAATTGCATGGAGAGGCAGTATAAAATGAAGTTGATGATTCCAGCTTCAGCTGTGTCTGGACATCAGCTACCAATGCAATTTGGTATATATATATTTATATTTTTACACTATATATATACATATAATTGACGCCCACACAACGCAGACTTCGGTTAAAAGACATTATAGATGGCAACTCGTAGTGCTAGTTGCACTCTAAATGCACACATGCATACAACATTCATATATACAAACATTCACATACGCTTGATCACAGTTACATACGTGCATTTACACCATATACTACTTGCAACAACAAATATTCCAAAAACGCAACCGGATTTCGGTTTACGATTTCGTTGTAGTTGTTTGTTGCTCTGTTTTTCTTTGCGTTTGCGTTTGCTTTTCTGCTTCTCTTACTCTTGCAGTTATTGTAGTTGTTCCTCACGCTTTCATTTTATTGCTTTATGACTTTTGCACTGTAGTTGTTGTCGCTTTATCGCGCAGCTTTTTTTTGTTTTTGTAGCAACTGCATTCTGCATCTAAAGTGTAACTGAAGATTATTCAACAGGCGAAAGGCAGCAAAAGAGCAAGCCGGTCAGTCGAGCTCAAGCGACAGTATAATACCCTGCACAGTTTTCTATAGTTCAACTATTTTGAACGGAAAATATTAAAATTCCTTAAATCTATATCACGACGATACATTTTTATTTGCAATTTCTCAGAACGAACGAAAATTTTTAGCTGATCAATCAGGTCTAGCAGTACAGTACATAACAGTGATGAGCTTGATTGCGCGCCAAAGCTGAGTGCTACATCACTCGCACACATGTGCTGGCCGCAATGAACAAAGCACAATAAGTTAAATTTCCTTTTTTCTGATTATCTTTTTATTTATAGACCGGTCTTGAAACTTTCAGCATTGCTTCTCCATGGTATTCGTCAAGCACCTATTAAGTTAGAAGTATTTAATTGTTTTCTTTTTTCGATTTGCGGAAGAGGGACGGGAGGTATCATAAAATTGTAATAAACTTGATCTGCGGACGTTATACGGAAATCTTCATGCCAAATTTGGTGTCTCTAGCTCTTATGGTTGTTGAGATCAACAGCCAGATGGACGAACAGACGACCGGGCTTTTGATACTGATCAAGAATATATATACTTTCTAGGTTCTGCCACGTCTTCTTCTGAACGTTGCATACTTCTTGCACAGCACTAATATACACCTGTACAGGGTATAACAATGCACGCAGACAATCAAAAGCAACTAGAGTTCAAGTCAAATGAATAAATACGATTTGCGAAAAATAAAACACAAAGAGTCTTGCCTTGTTTTATTTTCTTCTCACTATCTCTCCTCTTCGACGTAGGCGTCGTCGTCGCTGCGTATTTCTGATGCTGATGATTTATATACATAAATAAATAAATTAGCAATCGCGGGTGGAGAGATAACAATCAGTTTAGAATGATCGAATTGTAGATACCTTGTATTTCACTCCTGAAATTAATATATGTTAAATAGATTGACAGTTATAAGTTGACATATAAAAGATACAAATAAGTGTTCCTAGATCAGCGAATTTTCTAAATAGATCAAAGATATTAAAAAATGTATAAAATATAAATGATTGTATCAATTAAGTATTAGCTTGCGATTTATGAAAAGGTTAATCACCAAACGATTCATAATTAATTTGCGAATGTTTGCTCGTATCTATAAGAAAGTGCTTCCTGTTTCGCATAGGGGAAACTTTTTAGAAAATTAAAAATTTGCTTTCAATCGCAATTGATTGCTGTTTGGAAATTCCTTGATATCACGTTATCATTGACTGCTTAGAGTCTCTATAACACTCGCACTGATTGATAAAGAGTTTAACGCTTCATGGAAATATATTTGTATATGTGTATGTTTATTGCTATATTAACTCGGATCTCCACTGATCATCGCGTAAAAATGTTCATACAGGAATTGTATTTAAGACGTCGTGTTAATTTCTGATTAACAATAATTTACATTCACTTTTCAAGTAAACGTGGCGTGAACTCGTTCTGTGCTGCAAAAATAACTGACAAAGTTGAACAGTACTTTAGGTAGAGACTTGTATGTTGATACCCTGTTGTAATACATGTATACAAATATTTTAATATATGCTCTTTTATTTGCTCGTTGCAGAAAGTTCCGGTGTGCCTCATACAGTTTATAAGGGTAATCACAAAAAATATACAAAAGAATGCCTAATCATTTTCGACAAGGAAACGGGTGCTATGACATTAGAGAAGCTAAATCATAATATACAAGTGAAGAAGACAAGGTAAGTACTTGACTCTAAAAAATCCAAGCTATAACTCAACTCTGAACTGTGAATTGCAGAAGCGAAATGACAAACAAGCCAAGCTTGATGCCCCCTGTGAATGCACCTCCCTCTAGCACCAATGGCGCTCCCGTGCAGTCTGCGGCAGCCGGGGGATCGGGTCCTGGGCCCAAACTGGAGAACAGCACCATGCGCATAACATCCAAAACGAAAGTGTCCACGGGTAGTCGCCGGAACAACATAAGTGAGTATCAGTGCACAAATATGTTTCCTGTGGGAACAGCAGCTAATCTTTGTTTGACTCTCATCAGTTGACTACAAGCCACGCAACTCACCCATGCAACAGAGCTCACCATCGCGTCCAGTGGCCTCGCATCGCAGTCCGCAATCAGCGCCAGCGTAAGTTATCTACAATTATCGATATACTATGTTCAAGTTGTAGCAGGATGCATATGGTAATCGATTGTTTGCTTCTATTTTAGCTGGCACGCAAACAATGCACAGCAAACATTGCCTAGCATACCTATGATAATGGACGATGATGACTTTGGCATGGGCGCTGCTTTGCACAATGGCGGTCATGCGAATATCTCGGGTTCCTCGACAGGGTCCTCGGGCGGCCAGCCGGACTATGTGTCATCGCACATGGGCAAACAGAGGCAGGCACCGCCGCAGGGTAATGGCAAGCGGCAGCAAATGACCCAACGCTCCAGCCCTCCCATGCAGCAGCAGCAACCACAACAGCAGCAGCAGAATTATGGTCGTGGCGGTGGCAGCAATAATTACGCACAACAACAACAGCAGCAGCAACGTCCATCCTTTAGCCATAGCAGCCATAACAGCAATAGCAATAGCATGCCCCTGGATCTGGACTCGCCCAGCCATCATGACCTCTCCTCACAGTCCGTAGCACATGCGGCAGCCGTGTTGGAACAGGTTTGTCTCCCTTCCAATACTCAACAGATTCCAATATCTTATATCTCTCTATAATCGCAGCAAATTGGTGGCGCCCTAAGTGCCTCCAGCTCGAGTTCAGAGTCGGATTCGAGTGACAGTGACAGTGGCAGCGATTCTGATGACAGCACCGATGATGATCGTTCCACGCATCAGCCGCAAACGACGGCACAGCAATTGCATCATCATCATCCTCAACTACAGCAGCAGCAACAGCACCAGCAGCCACAACAGCAGCATATGAATCAGCTTCCCAATCTGGGACTGGGTTCGATATCGCCGGCCTACAGCAGTCATCAACATCATCAGCAACAGTCGCAACAGCAATCGCATCATCATCATCACCAGCAGCAACAGCAACAACAGCAGCATCAGCAGCAACAATCTGGCATTTATGCGTCCAACGGTGGCTTTCCTAACGATTTGCTACAAAACGATCTGCAATTGTCCTCAAATTCGTCCGATGATGATGACGATTAGCCGTTCTTAAATGTCAAACGTTTAGTTGTAATCTATAGGCCTTTCTTTGAGTATATTTAAAACAAAAAGAACCAACAACCCTAAACATTAACCTAACATAACATAAACATAAACATTAACAATAACGACAACAGAAAACACAATATTTACGATATACATATATACATAGATTCATTCTCTCTGCGTTGCGTTACATTAAGTTGAAATTATTGAATGATGAATTTAATTGCTAGTGAAATTTTTATAAATAAATTCTTAGTTCTATGCATACACACACACACAGACACACACATAGATATATATATATATATATATATATATATTTATATATGCATATAATCTATTAAATAATCACTTTTAATACTATTTGTATAATTTCAATTACAAGTGTGCTGCAGAACATTGAATACAAACAAACCACAACAACAAGAGCAACAACAACAAAACAAAATTAATGAAAAAATTTAATCGTAGTTGTAAATTCTAAACAAAAAGTACGTTTGCCAATATTTCAATGTACATTAATTTTAGTACGAAATCAAAGGTTATGTGAAATTTGTTGGAAGTCCTGAAGAGCGCGCGCAATATTTATAGAAATACGCAGATACTACGAATACGATAAAAACAATTATTTAGTTTCTAATAGAACACACACACACATGTACACATTTAATTGTTAAGTGAAAGAAGGATAACAAAAAATGACGAGAGCGGATTTTTGCCATTAATTACGCATTTTATTCTAAGCAATTTTCAGCTAACATTTAGATAATACACAATTTGACAAACAATCAAACAAACACCAAAAGAGACAGCAACAATAGCAATAATTAAAACACAACAACAACGACAACAACACAACTATAACCACAACAACAACCAACAACACACGCATGCTTATTATTTGTAATTGTAAATTAGTTTATGCTTTGAATATTATTAATTCTTTACTTGGTTCATTTTGCAGTCAAACTTACTTGGATTCTTTTGTCATTGTTACGCAATAATTAGCAATTATATATATTTAAGTTTAATTTTCAATCTTTTGTTAGCCTATCTATATCTATATTACGAGCAAGAGTATTTAGTTATTAATTGCTAGCGCCCTTTTTATTAGTTCACGTTAACTACAGTGCGGTATGAAGACATCAATGTTTTTAGCTCATGTTTTATTTGAATTTATTTGTAATTTTTTTAATTAATTTGTAATAACTATTATTATAATTTTGTTATGTGCTTGCAATAATTTAAAGCAAAGAAATGATGTGAAAAAAAAACAAAACAAAACAAAATAAATATGCATTGAAAGAACTATTCAGCTTGATGATTATTGTCTCGTTTCATATATTTCATAGATACATACAAACATACATACATTCATATTTATAAATTATATACATCAATGGAATGTTTTGGAATTTTGCGGTGCAATAATACTCATAATTCAACTCCTTCCAATAGAGCAATGCACTTAAAAAGAAACAACAACAAATGTCCACACAATAACACTTTTTGTTAACACTTATAGTAATAGCATTTAATTTGCCAAAGCAAGAAGCAAAACCATAACTAATATCGCATTTGTAAAAAACCATCCAGAAGGAAAACGACCAACAGCTGAAACGTCTACATCAAAAGAAAGCAAGAGACAAAGAGATAAGAGTACGAAAGTAATAGGTTTATATATTTTAAACTATAACACAATATGTAATATAATATGTATGTTGATTGATTGATTGATTTCCAGGCCATAGATATTTGTTTTAGACATTACACTCGAGACACCAAAAAGAACAACAAGATGAAAACAATTCTGATAATCATAAGCACAATGTATGTACCATGCATACTGAGTAGGACTAATTATAATTATGTACTTATATAAGATGGAGAAATGCTATTACAATGAATCAAGCAAGTAGTTTAATTGATAAGCAAATGTACGCTATATATTATAGTACTTATATACATACATATATATCCATATACATATATATATATATATACATATATATTAATTACAATATACGATAATGACAATTATCAGTTAAATTAGTTATAATAATGACCAGAAAAACAGTCAACAAATCAATACAATGACAAATGCAACGTTATGTAAATAAGTAAGAGCAGAGACCATAAACAAAGAGAAAAATGCCCTTGAAAATGCCTTTACCATGTAAATAGACGATAAATCGAAGAAATGAGAGGAAGGACGAGAGAAGTGAAGCGAAGAGATGAAAGGTGAAGAGAATTACGCAGCGTGGATGCCGACTACAATTAAATAAAGTGAACGAATTATGTATACAACATTTGACATATATTACGTTGTTTCTGTTGCTTGATCAGTTGTCAAGCGCCTGCCCTGCTGCGGCTTTATGATGGCAAACTGACAAACCAATGCGGCGTCTATAATCAAAACTGCCCCGCAGTTATCAAATAAATTGCAATAATTGGGTGCCGAGAAGATTGTAACCAATTTGCGTTCCGCGAAGAACTCGTATCCATCCTCGACCACCTGATGGGCGCGCACGATCAAACTGAGACCGTGCGATGCCAGAAAAGAGTTTACGATGTTGGAATCAAAAGTGACGCCAACTCCTCGATCGTTTGATCCCCAACCTACGGTATCCTTATCGGGATCCGACCAAAGGAGATCGCACAGCAGACCGGTCATCGGCACCTCGGTCGGTCGAGATAACTGACGTATGGCATCCAGATCCGTTAGTTGTGGACTTAGACCGCCATGACAGCAGAAAATCCTGTTCCCCACAATAGCTGCCACCGGCATGCAGTTGTAGCAGTCCACAAAAGTTCGCCAGAGCTTGGTGTTGTACCGCCGCTTGCACTCGTCATAGAAGCCGTACATTCGATTCACGTCAGCGGATTCGTGATTGCCGCGTAAGAGGAAAAATGTAAATGGATATTGGAGCTTATAAGCCAGCAGCAAGGTGATGGTTTCTATGGACTGGTGGCCGCGATCTACGTAGTCACCAAGAAACAGATAATTTGCTACGGAAGGGAAGCCGCAGTTCTTGAAAATTCGCAATAAATCTTCATATTGTCCATGTATATCCCCACAGATATTTACCGGCGTATGTAATTCCAATAGCATTGGTTGGGCCAAAAACACTGATCTTGCTTCCCTACATATACTAGATAGGGTGACTTCTGACAGCGAAACCCCTTCCCGGGGTGATTCGTTTCTTTCCAGTTTCTGTATTATATCCTTCAACTTCTCACCTCCCACCGAATCGGAGTTTTTGTACAAGTTTCCTATGAATCGTTGAGACATAATTTCTATTTATAATGTGTATATAGTTTGATTTTGAAACGGTATATTTTCAATACTTTAACACAAACGTTACACAGCACTAAACGCACACATCGATGTGTTCGACTCTTACCCGTATCGATAACAAAAGTTAGTCTCCCTTCTGATATACTTGCAATAAATATATTTTTGATAATCCTTTAAGCATAGACAGAATACATAACAAATTGCGTATTTTAAGAAATTTCTTAAATATTGTAAGTTAAGTACTGTAACTAGGCAGAGATAATCGTAGTCAGATAATTTTAAATGGGTATCGCAATCGCGGGTTTTTATTTGCTAAGCAAACAGCTGCTTAGAGTAAAACAGCTGATACACACTATCAAAACGTGCTGCTCAAAATTGCATTGTGGACGCAGTAAATTAAAATTTTGTCAAGTCATCAGGTGAATTTCATAATATGGGTGATGTTACAGGACTGAGCAATGCCGAAGCCGATGAGCTTTGCCAAAAACAGGATGTTGCTACCAAGGTGAGTTCATTGAAATTAAGAGAATCTTGTGCTTGCAATTAATATGCTTCTAACCTACTTTCTTGCCAGGATTTCCTGTTCCAACAAACCATGTATCGCATCAAGGATCCGCGCAAATCTCTGCCATTTTACACTGGGGTCCTGGGAATGACGTTGCTGGTCAAGTTGGACTTTCCAGAGGCCAAGTTTTCTTTGTATTTCATGGGGTAAGTGGAAGTGTCGGTGTCTATTGTGAACAATTAATAACAATTGGCTACAAAACAGCTACGAAAACCCTGCCGATGTGCCCAAGGATCCCAAGGAACGACGAAGCTGGGCCATGAGCCGCAAGGCGACCGTTGAATTGACGCAGTAAGTATTTTCTACTTATCAATGTTACATTAATCCTTTTAATTGTTATTTATTTAGCAACTGGGGCAGTGAAAGCGATCCAGATCAAAGCTATCACACCGGTAATACCGATCCCCGTGGCTTTGGACACATTGGGCTGATGGTGCCAGATGTCTATGCTGCCTGCAAACGGTAAGTCATCAACCGTATATTACTTTGCAATTTAATATATAATTCGATTTATATAGCTTTGAAGAGCATGGCGTTGAGTTTGTGAAGAAGCCTGACGATGGGCGCATGAAGGGCTTGGCTTTCATCAGGGACCCTGATGGTTACTGGATTGAAATCTTCAATGCATTCACCGTGCCGAATTAGAAATTCATGCTGATGAAGATATTTGAAGCGTATTGAGTTTTAAACTCGTGTCTCTGCCTATATCAAAGAGATTGATTGTTGTCGTCTAAGAAATTTAAGTTAAATTGTTGTGAAGAATGTTTGTAATAAAATGGAAAGAACTTGTATTTATCCGCATTTGTAAATGGCGTGACAATTGCCGATATTAATCCACACTCCACAATATTTGCTAGGTTTTCATTCATAAAATTGAATCAAGGTATTTGGACGACTAATTGGCTTCTATGTCCTTAACTGATTGACGTTTCTCATACGCTAATTATTATTTACAGCCGATAAAGTAGTTCGCCAGGACAGACAGAACTATGGTCAACAATTTGTTCATATTTCCGCCAATCTAAGGGTGGGTTACGGCTTTCACTTAGGCTGTCCACTGTCTGAACTAATAATAGTCAAACACGGGAGCGCATTATTTGTTCAGTGTCAAATGTGCGCAAAAAAAATTGAAAAAAAAAATAACAATTTAAAACCATGTTATTTGCTGATTTAGCAAAAGCCATTCAGTAACTGTCGAGAAGCTGAAGTGCAAGTGTGGACATCATGGAAATTTCCGAGCACAGCATTGGTATCTTCTACGTTAGCAAACTTTTGGCTCTTGCTCCCTATTCAGCCAAAAAGAACTCAAACGGTAAATTGGAGATCAGACGCAGCTGGATCTTCTCCATTTATTCAACCAGCTTGTGTGTGATCATGGGTGAGTAATAAGAAAAATAATATAGTAACCTGGGAAGCTGATGCTGATGGATCTTTCATTAAGTTTTCCTCACATATCGTGGTCTTCTTTATGATGCTAACTCCAAAATACCAGTTCGGTAAGTCGACTCCTTCATTCCCATTTCACTGCATGTAACTCCGAGTTCTTCCAAGGCACACATTTCATTCTTTCATATTTTATTTATACTGTTCTTCGATATATTATAAATTGGGGAATGTGTACAATAGATTTTTAAGTATTAAGTGCCATAACTAAGGTCTATTGGAAGACATTTGCACTTATTGGCTCTTCTTCTGGCAGAGTGGGGCGTGGCAGATAAGGAGGCCTCTCGTGTCCAGGATCCGCTTCACGAACAACTCGGGCAACTGGGCGGAAAGTGGGGCGTGGCAGATAAGGAGGCCTCTCGTGTCCAGGATCCGCTTCACGAACAACTCGAGCAACTGGGCGGAAAGTGGGGCGTGGCAGGTATGGAGGCCCATCGTGTCCAGGATCTGCTTCACGAACAACACGGCCGACTGGGCGGAAAGTGGGGCGTGGCAGGTAAGGAGGCCTCTCGTGTCCAGGATCCGCTTCACGAACAACACGGGCAACAGATAATTCGTTGTCAGGATTCACTTCACGAACAATTCGTGCGTTGGGCCGGAAAGTGGGGCGTGGGCGATATGGAGGCCTCTCATAGCCCGACACGGCCAAGGCGCAGATCGAGAGCAGCAGTAAAGTAATTGCGAACTTCATTTTCGTTAGTTGGACAAAATTAAATTGATGCTGATCGATTTGCTTGAAGTGGTTTTTATAGCCAAGCTTTGCTTTGTGCCAGCTGCGCTCTACTTCGGTGCTTTTTGAGGTGCGTTTGGGGGAATTACATGATCGCCTCTGAGCTGAGGCAAGGCAGTATATGTGACTTGGGAGACAAATTGATTTATTTTGTGTGCAAGGTTTGAAAAGAGTCTTATCAGTATTAAGCTGAGCTGCAGTTAAAAAGGGGAAGTTCTACCAAGTAATCTACTTCACACATAGAAAGTTATATATATATTTAATTATGATTTTTTATTGCAACAAAGATGCTACAATAATAAGGTGATGTATAGATCGGGTAGTATGTCAGCAACTGTCTTTTAAACTTATTCAACTTACTTACTAAATATAGTAATCTGTTATATCTTTATACATACATATGTTAATAGTGAATGTCACTTTAAGAAAAAAGACTGAAAAGACTTATGCCACTGATATGAGATTTTATTCAGGTCGCATGTTTCCTTCTCTGCATAAAAATCACCGAATGTGTAAATCCCCAACTCAGATATTGATAGCTACTACGCACCGCAGCTTGATTATAAAAGCAGCTAGGTTTTAATCGATTAACATCAATCAAGTTTTGGCAAGCCTAGAAGAATGAAGTTCACAATTACTCTGTTGCTGCTCTCGATCTGCGCCTTGGCCGTGTCGGGCTATGAGAGGCCTCCATATCGCCCACGCCCCACTTTCCGGCCCTATTCTCGAATTGTTCGTGAAGTGAATCCTGACAACGAATTATCTGTTGCCCGAGTTGTGCGTGAAGCGGATCCTGGACACGAGAGGCCTCCTTATCTGCCACGCCCCACATTCCGCCCAGTTGCTCGGGTTGTGCGTGAAGCGGATCCTGGACACGAGAGGCCTCCTTACCTGCCACGCCCCACTTTCCGCCCAGTTGCTCGGGTTGTGCGTGAAGCGGATCCTGGACACGAGAGGCCTCCTTACCTGCCACGCCCCACTTTCCGCCCAGTTGCCCGAGTTGTTCGTGAAGCGGATCCTGGACACGAGAGGCCTCCTTACCTGCCACGCCCCACTTTCCGCCCAGTTGCTCGGGTTGTGCGTGAAGCGGATCCTGGACACGAGAGGCCTCCTTACCTGCCACGCCCCACTTTCCGCCCAGTTGCTCGGGTTGTGCGTGAAGCGGATCCTGGACACGAGAGGCCTCCTTACCTGCCACGCCCCACTTTCCGCCCAGTTGCCCGAGTTGTTCGTGAAGCGGATCCTGGACACGAGAGGCCTCCTTACCTGCCACGCCCCACTTTCCGCCCAGTTGCCCGAGTTGTGCGTGAAGCGGATCCTGGACACGAGAGGCCTCCTTACCTGCCACGCCCCACATTCCGTCCAGTTGCTCGGGTTGTTCGTGAAGCAGATCCTGGATACGAGAGGCCTCCTTATCTGCCACGCCCCACTTTCCGCCCAGTTGCCCGAGTTGTTCGTGAAGCGGATCCTGGACACGAGAGGCCTCCTTACCTGCCACGCCCCACTTTCCGCCCAGTTGCTCGGGTTGTGCGTGAAGCGGATCCTGGACACGAGAGGCCTCCTTACCTGCCATGCCCCACTTTCCGCCCAGTTGCCCGAGTTGTTCGTGAAGCGGATTCAGACAATGAATTATCTATTTCGCGTGTTGTTCGTGAAGCGGATCCAGGCTACGAGAGGCCTCCTTACCTGCCACGCCCCACTTTCCGCCCAGTTGCCCGAGTTGTTCGTGAAGCGGATCCTGGATACGAGAGGCCTCCTTACCTGCCACGCCCCACTTTCCGTCCAGTTGCCCGGCTTGTTCGGGAGGCGTTGCTGGAAGATGAACCATTGCTCGAGGGAATCCACCTTTATTAGGTGCTCTTGCAACGTATTGGCTCCTGAGAGAAAGGCTGGGACAGTACAAATAATAAATAGGTGGACAAATTAATTATTTAAGGGAAGAATCTTGGAATACCTAGGGATATGTTGTACATATGTGTATATAATCAATTGTCAATTTCTTGAAATGCGAATAAAATCCAACAAATCAAAAGCGCATCTTTCAGAATGAAATCAGCGACATCTAAAGTAGTGACAGCATCGGATGTGTCGCTAGTTGTGATTGCCATCGTAGCGGGCGTTTACTGTGGCCTGTTTGGACTGGGAGCCACACAGGAGCTGAACTCGCGACTGCATCGGGTAAGTGAAATATGACAGGACAGGGCACAGCTCCAATGGTGGATCCGCAATGTGTTCACTTGCAGATTGATAGCACTCTCAGTGTCTACAACAATTTCAAACGCGATCGCTGGCGTGCCTTTGGATTGGCCAGCATATCGCTGACTGTCATTGCATTTCTACTTGGCCTGGATGTGTGGACGTGGGTGCGCATGGCCCAAGCAATGAATATTAATAAATCGGATACAGGTAAATCCAATTTTCGAGCTTTAAGCAAGTCTAACTGCTTTAATGGCTACTCCAATCAGCAGAGCTCAATGTACAGTGGTACATACCCTTCTATAGCCTCTATGTTATACTAACTGGACTCCACATACATTTCGCAAACACCGCTTATGGCCTGGGTAGGCGATATAGACGCCTTAATCTGATGCTTCGCACCAGCTATCTGAGTGGTAAGTCTTTGTATTTTCCACAATTGTCAGCTGTGTCAAGTTCCCTGCTCTCTGCCAGACAAGACATATGCCCAATCGTCCAACCTGGTCAAGGTAAGTGCTGTTAGTACGATTAACTTCAATCAAATGATGCCCACGGCATTGCATGCCAGCTTGACCAAACTAAACAGCGAGAGGATTGCCAACGAATCGACGGGTTAGTGTTGATTGCGATTGCTTATGATCTTAAATTAATTTGATTACTTTGCAGCCAAGAATAAGAGTCTCGTGATTAAGGCCATGGCCGACAATCATGAGTCTTTGAGCAGATGCGTACGCCTGCTCTCCAGGTAAATACTATATCAACGACATGGAATGCAGATGAGTCGAGTTTATTATCTATAATGATTGCAGCTCCTATGGCATTGCTGTGTTATTCATTCTCGTTTCGTGTCTGCTGCACTTGGTGGCCACCGCTTACTTTCTGTTCCTGGAGATGCTCAACAAGCGGGACAATGGCTATCTCTGGGTGCAAATGCTGTGGATAGTCTTTCACTTTCTGCGTCTGCTAATGGTCGTGGAGCCATGCCATATCATTGCTCGCGAATCCCGCAAAACCATTAAAATTGTCTGCGAAATCGAGCGCAAGGGATTCGATCCCATTTTGGCCGAAGAAACCAAAAAGTTCTGGCAGCAATTGCTTGTCGTCGATTCTGATTTCTCGGCCAGCGGACTCTGCCGTGTTAATCGTACCATTCTGACGTCGGTGAGTTCTCGAGTAATCTTCAGCTGAGAAGAACGAGACAATGTGTCTTCCATCAAACAGACAGTTTAAGTTGATTCCAAATACTGATTGTTTATTAACAATCCCATATCCTCGGTTTTGATTCTTGCAGTTCGCCTCGGCCATTGCCACCTACTTGGTTATACTCATTCAATTTCAAAAGACAAACGGTTGAAGCACCTTCCATTCGATTGGAGCGTGTGTGTTGTAAGGAATACAAAATGTTGATTTTATTAACACTAAACGGAATTCATATATGTGTTTAAGTCTGTAATGCGTACGCAAACAATAAAAGAAAAAACATTTTTTTGTGACTATTAGAAACCTAATTGAAAGTGTAACATTTAAGCAAATTAATTTCAATGGCTACTTAAACGGTCACTATAATTCGTTTTTATTTGAATTGTGTTTAAACTATTTGTATTAAAAACTGGGATATGCTGCTCAGAATCCCTTCTGGTACTGCTTTGTCTCCATACGCTGCTGTAGCAGCTCCAGTTGCCGCTTGGCTTCACATTGTGGAAAATTATTCAAATCGTAGTACTGAGGCGCCAGGCTGAGCAGCCATTCCGCTGTAAGAGAAAGCAATGAAATGTAATCTGTATGCAAATGGAATTTGAAGTCACTCACGCTTCACATCTGTCACGGTGCGTATGTAGTTCTTGGTGGTCAGCACAAATTCGTTGTAGATGACCCAGTCTGGTTTATGATCCAAACATGTGGATGGATGCAGCTGCACGTTCTGGTTATCCTTGATGGTTAGATAGTGGCCAGTGCGTTCCAGATGCGCCACTTGCATAAAGAAGCCCTGTACCAGAGCCTTACGTATATTGACATAATAGTCCTTCGAGGTGAAGTCTGTGCTTGTGCGCTTCAAATTAAAGCGATCCATGATTCTAGCCAATTGCTGACGTACATTGTCGGCGCTCTTCAACGATCGGAAGTTAATAAAGTTCTCGTAGCACCAATTGGGATCCTCGCTGCCTGTTGAGTAGTCAATATGTTAGTACAATTTATGGAATATAGAATCTATAGTCTGTTTACTCACTCTGCTTGAAGGCATGGTAGACATTCAGCAATGTGAGATGATCCCCGTCGATGTGGGCAAAACGCATCTTGGCCTCATCAGCAACCTTCTTTGCCTCATTGGGACGCACGAAACATTGTGGCACTTTGGTTGATGTTTTGGTGTTTGAATTGGTTTGTTTTCGATTAAGCGCAAGTTCATAACGTTTTTTTTTACAATAACAAATAGATTGTGCTTACATTTTGTCAGCTAGGCAATCTAGAGGCTTGATTTAAAGATTGATTGCATTTGTGAGTTGCATGTGCGTTCAAATCCAGCGGCAATTACAACGTTTCAACGTTACGTTACAACTAAATAATTCAAGGACGCCGCGCTACATTTCAATTAAATGTTTGCTTTGGGTGCAACGCACGTGCAACTTTGCTTCAGTGTTGAATGCAAAGAACAAATAAATTGAAGAAACTTTTTTCTTTGCACATGAAATTACATTTAAAGGTGCAGTCATTGTTCGTCGGTGCAGTTTCGTAGGAAAGACTTACGTGCTAATAACATTAGTTTAAAATGGCACACACACAATCCAAACAATTCAACTTCCGAGTCCATTTTAAGCTAATGTTTTTGTGCTAGAACTAGGAAAACCCGCACACTATTGAAGCTAGCTAGTTTTCAATTTGAAGGAGAACCCAATCCACTTGTATCTAAGCGAAGAAGAGCAATGTATTTGAAGCACTTTTCGACACTTGAAGACGTTGCTTTAAAATGCTTTTACGTTTTCTTAACTCAAGTGGAAAAGTTCAAATGATTGCTCATCTGTGCACCTACTGATTCTCAACTTAAATACGAAGCGTAGTTTGAGCCTCACCCGACAGCATAGCCGTTATGGAGAGTATCTCGTTGGAGCAGTTATGCTGGCAACTGGCTATCAGCATCTTTGCCAATTGTGGATCCAATGGAAATTCGGACATGACAGCACCTAGATCTGTCAGATTGCCATCATCGTCGAGGGCGGCCAAGTAGTTGAGTAGTTCCAATGCGCGCATAAGCGTCTCAGGAGCTGGTGGATCCATAAAGTCAAAGTGCACCAAGTCATCAATGCCAAGTTTCTTCAGCTGCAGTACAACAGTGCCTATAAAAAGAGTTCAAATGGAGTTAATAAGGTCCACAAAGGAGGTGGTAAGCATTGCCTTACCCAGATTAGAGCGCAGAATCTCGGGGTATGTGTTGTCTTGCATTTCGTTCTTAAATGCCTTTTCCGTGTACAGGCGGAAACATTTACCAGGCCGTGTTCGGCCAGCTCGACCAGCACGCTGCTGAGCCGAAGCCTTTGATATCGGTGAGACAAGCAAACTCTCGACGCGAATGCGTGGATTGTACACTTTCTGTTTGGCAAAGCCAGGATCAATGACAAACACAACGCCATCAATGGTCAGCGAGGTCTCGGCAATGTTAGTCGACACCACAACCTTGCGGCCAATAGCACCGTTGGCATTTGGCGGTGGTGCGGCTTCAAAAATGCGTTGCTGCAGATTCGGTGGCAGCGTTGAATATAAGGGTATGCACTTGAGTTCGCCAATTTCAGAGCCTAGATTATCAATTTCTCGCTTGATGCGCTTGCATGCTTCTTCGATTTCCTCCTGGCCCGTGAGGAACATGAGAATGTCACCTGAAAAAAACAAAAAATTAAAAAAGACAGAAACTGGTTAGAGTCGGAATGATCAAGGATTGGCAGGTTACGCACCTTCGATTTCCTCGCACATATGAATTTGAATGACAGTGCGAATTGCAGCCTCCAAGTAGTCCCGCTCAGGCTCTGGCGTATAAAATATTTCGACGGGATGCGTTCGTCCAGGCACGTTCATAAGTGGCGCATTATCAAAATATTGTTGGAACTTGCCAGCATCAAGAGTAGCCGACATGACCACCAATTTAAGATCGTTGCGCTGACGAATAACTTCCTTTAACACGCCCATCAATATGTCCGTGGCTAGTGTACGTTCGTGAGCCTCGTCCAGCAATATAACCTGATACTGTTCCAGCATTGGATCTGACATGGCCTCACGCAACAACATACCATCAGTCATGTACTTAAGCAGCGTCTTGGGAGACGAACAATCCTCGAAACGTATAGAGTAACCAACTTCCTCACCAAGAGTTACATCCATTTCCTCAGAAACGCGCTGTGCGACTGACATAGCGGCCACACGACGCGGCTGTGTGCAGGACACGCCTTTGCGTCCCTTAGAAACCGCAAAGTCCACACACCATTGTGGTATCTGTGTTGTCTTGCCTGAACCCGTTTCGCCCACAAGCACTATGCACTGATGTTGGCTGAGCAGTCGCATAAAGTCCGCTTGGTATTCAAATACCGGCAATGAAATGCGTTTTTTGTACAAGTTTTGGTACCGAGTCGAGTAAGGCTTATTTGTGAAGGGATTTATTGTTGGCGGCTACAGAAAAAAAACAAAAATATAAGAATCTCCATATAGTGCATGTAAGCATTCAATGCGACTCTATAAGTACTTACCAATTTGCTCGGTACAAAGCCGCCCAGAATTTGGGCAACAGTGCCGGCCGCAGACGCAGCCGCCGATGATGTTGAAGCTTCCGATTCTCTGTTAATGACACAAAAAATTTGATCAAAATGTGTTTGGTAGATGAATATGGTAGATGGATATATAATTACTTATTTATCTTTTTGGAGTATGTTTCTCCCACTTCAATGCGGCGCTTCGACATCTTTTTTGTTTATTTGAAAGTGCACAAATTACAGAAAGTAGATTTTTGCACAAATAAAAAAAACACGCGCTGAAAAACAACGTGAGATGCGATATCAATGGCGAGGGCTGGCTGATTGTATCGATATATGGACTACTATTTTCATTGATAATCACAATAAAGAATGCGTTAAATTTCTATCGATATTTATTTCGTAAAATTACCTATTATAATCGATATGTGTCGGTGCTTCAACAGCTTTAAATATCGATAAACGGTTTCCCGTGCGCATCATTATCGATTCTGCAGGTTTTTGCAATAAATTTTTGAGCTTAGCAAAATGTACACAAAAAAGGAGAAATTAAATTGAAAAGTGTTGCTAAAGCGACAACAAACAATGGAGATACCCATACAAGTGGCTGTGCGCATTTATCCCCACGTCGAAACTCAAAATAAGCCAGAGCTGAAAGCGACAGATGATGGCGACGCAGAAGCAGGCAAACCGCAGTCGGAGCCGTCGTCTTCTTCCCCTCCTCAACAAACGTCCGCAATAGATGCCAACGGCAATACAGAGAAAGAAGTTGCTGAATTGAATATAAATGACACCCAAAGCAGTGGCTGCTGCGTGCAGGCCATACCAATCGCAGCATCGGCTCTAGGTCTGCCCAGCGCACTGCCAGGCGGTGCGTCGCTGGACAGCATTGCAGCAGGTCTCATACAGGTGGGCGCTCACACTGTGCCCGTTACACATGCTTTGTCCAGCAGCACCACCCAGAGCCAGGTTTATCATCAGACAGTCTTTCCATTGATCAGCCTGTTTCTAGAAGGTTTCGACGCGTCTGTAGTTACATATGGACAGCGTGGTACTGGAAAATCGTACACTCTCTATGGCCATGGGTTTGACTGCGTTTACGGAGAGGCGGATCAGGGAGTGGTGCAGCGGTGCGTGCGAGAAATTTTTACTCACATTGCAGCGCACGCAGGTAAGTCGTTTGAAGAACCATGTTAATCGAAGTCATCTTACAAATTGACCGTTCTTAATAGATCGCACCTATGCTGTCAACGTTGGCTTTGTGGAGATCTGCAAAGGCGAAATTCGGGATCTGCTGGGAATGGGCAATGTGCATTGCACAACTGTGGAGGATGTTTTCCATTGGCTACAGTTGGGCTTGAGCAACAGACTCCAAGCACCCGCTCACACGCTTTTCACCATGACTCTCGAACAGCAATGGATTTCCAAAGAGGGGCTCATTCAGCATCGCCTGTCCACGGCCAGTTTCTCGGATCTAAGCTCTAGTGATCGATGGGGTAAACCACCACCGGGACATCCCCGAGACCCGGGACTGCAGATGTTGGAGCAGGTGGTAAACACACTGACAGATCCCAGCATAATGTACGGCGTCAATGGCAATATTCCCTACGGTCAGACAACGTTGACAACCTTGCTAAAGGACTCTTTTGGAGGTCGTGCTCAAACATTGGTAATTCTGTGTGTTTCGCCGTTGGAAAAGCATCTCACGGAGACTCTGGGCAACCTGCAGTTTGGCTTTAAGGTGCAATGCGTGCGCAATTATGTCATCATGAACACGTTCTCTGATGACAATACCCCGATATCCCCGGAGGCATTGCCTTCCGATCCGTCCGCGGTTGGTACAGCGGCATTGATGGCAGCCGTAGGGTCGCCCAACGGGGACAACTTTGGATTGCAGTTCGCTGCCAGTCAATGGTTTAAGCTTGTGTCCAATGCAGAGGGGCTCTTTGCCAAGTGAGTTGAATGCTTTAATTTCTTCTAAATGTCGACTAATCTCAACTGTCTTCACTAGATTAATGTCATCTACAGCCATCACGGAAATGGAGAAGGAACAGATCGAGGAGTGGCTCTTTTTGAAACAGGAATGCGAGGAATGCCTGAGCTCCAGTGAAGCGCTGCGCAGTCAGAAGCCGCTGGTTCCCATCCAGGAGGCGGAGGAGCCAGAGGAGTCCATTAGCGAGCCGGAAACATCCTGCCAGCAAAATTCTGACAATGATACCGACAATGAATCGCAGCGTCCAGATCTAGATGAGAAGCTTGACAGTCTCATGGATGAGTTTCGTGCCAAAACAGATGCATTGATCAAAGCCAAACACGAGGAGTTTATGCTTAAGCATCCTAGAGCTGTCATGCAGAGCCAGGACAAGGACCGGGAACAGGCAACGCTTGAAACACCCTCACTGGCTGAAAAGGGTGATGAGCGCAAGGCTAGCGTTGGTGGTAAGTACTGCAAGTTGCGCACAGACTCGAATTCCAATTATAATGAATATTCACCAGGTCGTCGTCGCAGCATACAACCGGGTGCAAGCTTGAGTACCGCTGAGCTGGCAATGCTCAATCGCGTTGCCTCACAGCAAGCAACGGGAACTGAAGTGGTGCCAGAACTTGATCCGCTGGAAAGCGCATCAGTCATGGACGAGGGACCGCGTCAGGCTTCTGCTGCAGCTGGCGCCAGTGCTCCAATAGAGCAAGTGCAGAAAAAGATGCGAAAGTTACATGCCGAGATTGAGGCACGCCAGCGACAGCTGAAGGAAATCGAACAGACCATGCAACTCAAACAGAACATTATAAGTGAGCTGGTGAAGAACCGAGAGACACGCAGTCATGCCAAGCAGCGTTTCCACAAGAAGAAGGCCAAGTTGGATGCGGAGTGCGAGAAGGCGAAGAAGCATCTTGCCAAGGCGCTGGTGCAGGGCAAGGAAAAGGCAGAAATCGAACGCTGGAGCGCCATAGTAGCACACATTGAGCAAAGACTCGAAGATCTCAGCTCCATGAAGCACATCGCCGGCGAAAGCGGCCAGAAGCTCAAGAAACTGCAGCAATCTGTCGCCGAGTCGCGCAAACAAATCGAGGAGGTACAGAAGAAGCTAAAGAAAGAGTGCAAATTGCGTGATCAGTTGGAAGCCGAACTCAAGACCTTGAAGGAGGCATCACTAGTCAAGCTGGAACCGCATCCGGATCAGCTAAAGGCGGTGCAGGCTCGCATCACGCACTTGGATCACATACTGCGTGAGAAGTCTGAAAATCTTGAACAGCTCGATGGCGGAGAACAGTCTCCGGCTAAGCAGGAGGGTTTGCGCCACGAGATACGCAATCTGCGACGTACACGCGACCATCTGCTGGAGCAGCGTTGCACCCTGGATCGCAAGCTCAAGCGGGACAAGATGCTGACGCAGCGCGAGGAGCGAAAGCTGCTGGAGTGCGATGAGGCCATCATGGCCATTGACGAGGCTATCGAGTTCAAGAACGAGCTAATATGCGGCCACAAATCCATCGATCTGTCCAGTGAGCGACTGCAGCGGGAGAAGGGTGAGCAAATGCTGATGGCGCGTCTAAATAAGCTTTCATCCGAGGAGATGCGTACGCTGCTCTACAAGTACTTCGTCAAGGTAATCGATCTGAGAGACTCCTCACGAAAACTGGAGCAGCAATTGGTGCAGTTGGAGCGGGAACGCGATGCCTGGGAATGGAAGGAGCGTGTGCTATCGAATGCAGTGCGTCAGGCTCGGCTTGAAGGCGAAAGGAATGCGGTGTTATTACAGCGTCAGCATGAGACGAAGCTAACACTAATGTTACGCCATTTGGCTGAGGAAACCTCGGCAAGCTCAACTAGCTACGGAGAACGCGCATTGGCTCCTGCTAACCCACAGGCCGCCACCGCCAGTAGCGACTTTGACTATGAACTGGACTTTTACAAGACGGCAGGCAACAAAGTAATGCTCAAGCCGCCACAGACCAAACCCACGCCCGCTGTTTTGGATAAGTATAAGGACAAGGAACGCAGTGGGGGTCGCAACATCTTTGCCAAGTTTCAGGTGCTCACACGTTATGCTTCCGCAGCTGCTGCCGCTGCTGGGTCATCCTCCGCTGCCGAGGAGTCAACAGCGCTGATTGAGACAACAACTGCCGCAACAACTACAACAACTACGACAACGGCAACAACAAGCACGGCAGCCACAGTTGGCAAAGGAAAAGATAAAGTTGGCCAGCTGGTTAGCATCAATCAGGATCAACTGAAGCGTCTGATGCCCGCACCGACAACCACAAAAGTCACGAGACAAAAGAACAAAATTATCATTCAAGATGCCACGCGCAAAAATTAATTTAAAACAACCCACGAATTCAAAGTCGAAATATCAAGCTGTCTAAGCAAATGTTGGGAGAGATCTGCTATCGATCCCAACTCAATTGGAATTGTTCTCTTCATGTTCTCTATGTTCCCTCTGTATCTGTAATTGTATCTGTATCTATCTCTATTCTATTATCCAAATACTCAAATCGTACTGCAACAGTGAACAAACTCGTCCATAGTCGCGTTTCAACAGACTTAACAAGGTTTTCATATAGTCAACTTTTCAGATCCTTAACTGGAGAATTTAGTAAATCCCTTGACTGGCAACTGCAAAGACTTGACAATTGTTACTTAAAATACTCGCAAATCGCAAATCCAAAAATTATATCGCAATTAACTCGCTCAAATGGTTAAGTTAAATGAGTTGAATGATTGGAAACTCTTATTTTATGTATGTAAATACATAATTATATATATGTATATTAATTTTAGTTGTAAGTTTTTGGCATTTAAGTATCGTCTTAAGCCTCTGTCCCAGATTGTGCTATTTATTTTACTACAAATTTTATATATATGTTTTTAAGCTTTTATTATGTCTTCCCTCAACCTGACAAACTGATTTTACAATTTACGAGCTCGAATATGTTACTTTAAGTACTTACCAATGCATTTAAGAAAATATCCTCATGTTATATGTTTAAGTCATATCGATCCTACTTATAAATACGATATTCTATGATAAAATATCTTGGGTTGTGTCGAATTTTATTTAAATGTTTTCCATTTCGAGGATCATACAATGATTATGCTTTTTATCAAAATTGCTCAAAGTCGAATGAATATATACATACATGCATACATAATTCATATGTGTAGGATTGATACCTTCGAGTAGAATTCATATTCCGAATAAAAGTATTTTAACAGTGTAATTTTGTTGTGGTCTTTCTTTATAGCTCTTTTTCTCTCTTGCTCGCACGCATACTCAGATTGGCAGCAACAGGTATTCCTTCAAAATATCCCAAATAATTTCCCAAACAAATGCCCCTCCACGCACACATTCACATCAGTCTTCAAGAGAGCACAGTGCAAAATGGCCGGCGCTTACTGAGCAACTGCTAGACAGGGAGACGGTTTAGTCTTGTTTGGACCGTCGAGCGGTGATTGTCATTCGTAGAGAAGTCGGAGCGTACTTCATTGTATCATTGTGTGTGTGAATTGTTTTGGCCACGGTTACGGTTACGGTAAGCTATTCGCACCCCCGCAAACCGGTTCGCTGGTGGTGTTTCGCTCGTTAGCGCGCTTTGTGTGTGCGTAAGCTGTGTACGCTAAATAAAGTTAAATAAAATGCAAAAGCAATAAATAATACAACAAAATTGTTAAAAGCAGAGCAAAGCAAAGCAGCAGCATCTGCTGTCGGCTGTTGTTTGTTGTGTGCGAAGTGTAGCAGTTTTTGTGCAGAGTCGCCACCCCAGTGGATTAGTGGCACCCTGTTACAATTTGCTCACACTCAAAGTGCTTGTGAGTGTGTGTGCTTAATTGTGCATTAACATTAAATTAATTAAATCATCAATTTATTCAAATTCAATTTGAAAACCAAACGGTAAGAAAAAAGATATTAAACTGCATATATTTGTCGCTGTCTGGCAACTTCTCTGTGCGTGTGTGTGAGTGTCTGTTGATGTTGTTGTTGTTATACTTATACACGCCCACACCCCAGCCCCCGTTCCTAAGGATGTCTGCCAATAACCATATTCCCGTTATTGCCATAAATAAACAATTTGCATTATTTTGTTCGAGGAAATTTGTTAAGTTTGGCACAGCTTCCTATTGATTTTTCGCCAAAAACTAAAGGTTTTCCCTTTGACGAATCTACTTTGTTACTTTCCGCAAACACACACACACATACACTCAATTGCAAAAGGGTGTGTGCCGAATAGAGGCTGGCGAATCCAACTTAACTGGCTAAATGAAATGTTTAGGTGACTGGAAAATGTGTAGAAAAAGTTTAGATCTAAGGAAAATTACATTTATTAGTTACATTGGTTATTTCTTTAATATTTTGCTAAAATGTTGCATTTATTTCTGTAATTTTCATTTAGAAATTTGCGTTTTGCCAAAACGCTCTGCCTGCATTTGTTCAGTGAATTCATTTTTGCGCATGCGCTTTGTTTCCCTCACGGCAATCAAAGCAACTCTGCGTTGTTCCTTTGTGTTAGTGTGTTTGCGAGTGTGTGAGTGTTTGAGCGTGCTTGTGTGTGTATGCAGGCAACCTGCCTGAGCCTTTGTCTCTGTCAGGTAGTTTTCCCTACTCAAGGCACTTCATTTTGAAGCATCTTTTAAAATCCTTTGCAGTTTCCATGTGGCATACATACGCAGCCCTCATTGTACTTATGGGCACACATCTGTGTGCATGAATGTTAGCGCATGTGAGGGTGTGTGTGTGCGTATGTGTATCTGTGTGAGAACAACCCCTACCAAGTTAGGAACGCATCCCGACCCTGCTCAGCGGTTCAACGAAATCCCGTGCAGCTGTCGTTTAACGTTTTTTCCTTCAGTTTTCTTTATTTGATTTCGCAAGTGTTGCGCTTCTTCTTTGCCTTCCTGATGACGCGTCCTCGTCTGCAGGTCCTTCGCTCTTTTGGGCTCTAGACGTTGTCCTCAACATCAGCATCAGCATCAGCAACAGTATCAGCATCAGCTTTCGTCCTGTTGCTAGGCGCAGTTCTTGGCTGCCAAATTGTCAATGCTTTTGAATTGTTTTGCTTGTCGTCTGTATCTATTGATTGGCCTTAAAGATGCCCACAAATTTGCAGTTGGCAACACATGAATGAAAGGTCAATCCACGTTTCCGTTTCCAGTAACCATCAAGTAGCTGGTACTTGGTACTTACAGCCTAAGTATATGACAAATATTGATTTTAACTTCTGCACAAAGGGTAAACTGAGCAACGGGAACAAACAGGCAAATATCACAATAAAAACCAAGCAAATAAAACTTTTCATTGTTGTTGTGGTTGTTGTTGTTGCCACAAAGTGCACTTGAATCTTAATTAGGCGCAGCGTCCAATGGGTCACTGAACATGGAACCTGGAACTGCACCAAACCGGACAGTGGACAATGGAGAGTTTTTCCATTCTTTCCTTTCGTTTTGACTGCTGATGACGAACGATGGTTGCGCTTGTGAATTGACATTGCGTTGGGCCACTGCACTTTGTGGAGCAGACAGCCACCCCTCCGTCTTTGTCCCCCTTTCCTCTCTCGTTTCCCCTTCAGCGGAATCCAAAAAAATACATTTCGCTGCATTAAATTGCAAAATTTATTGACTCGGCACCCTAATGCACAGACATTTTAGCATTTCAACATTTTCGTTGCCATCCGACGAAAAGGAACTAAAATAAATTACACCAACAAAAACAAGAACAAAAACAAAGAATGAGTAATAAAATTTGTATTTCGTTGATGTTACCACGCGATTGAGGCGCTGCCGGATCTGTCCAGATTTAATTATAAGGTTAAAGGTCTTTGTGCTATTGACAATATATTTATACCCTGTACAGGGATATATAATCTTTGTGCATAACACGTGTAACAGGCAGAAGAAGGCGTGGCGTGTCATATAAAGTATATATATTCTTGATAAGTATCAACAGCCGAGTCGATTAAGCTATGCTCGTCTGTCCGTCCGTCTGTCTGTCTGCTTGCTGCTGAGCAATCAAAGAATTCATTTGCAATAAAGAGTGTTTCAAAAAAGTATTTTTTAAACACCTGTTGGGTAATTACTTCTATTAAAATCAAAATACTTAATTTAATAGACTGTACAGGGAATCTGTAATTAAAACCAGCCGGTGAGAAATACAGTACCGTATATCAGTATTTATAACGGAAAGGAGGTAAGGCTACAGTCGATCTCAATCGATTGTGGGGACTCTGTACTAATCGGGAAAAGCAAAACATTTCAGTTTATAATTTATAATTAATTTATAATTATTAAAAATAAATTTTGTAATTGTCAGCAGCTGGATTTGAACTCGCGTCCTCTTCTAATTAGATCAATTGTTCGCCGCTGCAGCTGCCATGAACCTGGTGATCATTCATTCCTTAATATCTTCTATTTGTATGTTCCAATCGTGATGAAAGCAAGCAAAGCAAAGCATACTCAATGTGTGTCAAATCTGAAGTCTGTATCTCTAAAAATACGTTTTTTAGAAGAAATCTAAAACCTACTTGATCGTGCGTACACACTATAAGAGTGTTGTCACCAATTTTTGTAACTCTAGCTGTTCTAGTCTCTGAGATCTAGGTGTTCATACGGACAGACAGACGGAGAGACGGACAAGGCTATATCGTCTCGGCTGTTGATGCTGATAAAGAATATACTTTATAGGCTCTGCCTCCTTCTGCCTGTTACGCAAATTTCGCTTTCATCAAACTTAGAAGACTATGTACTCCTTAAGTACAGAGTCTAAATAACAATTTTGTACCAAAAGAAAAACAAATCATCTGCTGGTTTCTCAATTATTCTAATGAATTGTTAGATAATTTTCCATTCTATTTTGTAAAAGTTTACTCAGCTTTCCCTCTGATAAATATATGTAAAAAAAAAACAAATAGCTCTAATCCTATGTACTTATTACCTCACCCATAAGATGTATATAAGCCAACCTATCCGTAAATGTAAGCATTACCCCCCCCCCCTCACTAGTTTTTAAGTTTACTTAAGAACATGTAAATAATAAATAAAATAAATAAATAAAATAAAATATATTTAAATACTGTAATCACTTCTGTAATCTCACTTCTCTATTTTTATTTAAAAGCATGTATCAAATTGCCACCCAAATCACACAAAATCTCAGATATACAAGTGTAATCTTTAGTTTACACTCACATCTCAGATCTCCCAAAAGCAACAAAGTTATAAAAATGCTAAATATACGATGCTTGTGTATATTGTATAGAATCGCATATGAAACTTCCGTACTGTTGACTGATTACCAGATGTTTTCTAAATTGAAATACGCAGTTTTTGGCATATGCACGAGTATGTCGAGTGGAATCGTATATTGAATCGCACTAATGGGCGCGTCTCTGCAACGCCGGCTGAATCATGTTTAAGGCAGCTCATGAGGTATTATGCGAAATGGCGAATGGAAGTACGATATGAGAAATTGTTTATAGTATATATTATAAAATATTCCTTTGTTCTTCTTGAATTGAACAGATTACCAAGTTATACTTAACTAGTTTTGGAAATTGGAATATAAAAAATTCTCTTTTAACTTATCCACCCTAAAGTTCATTGCGCAGCTGTGCAACTGCGTTGTAGCTCAAAATTGTCAGTTGCATTGTTTATCCCCTGGCAAAGTTCATTAAACCAATTTGAAAGCTAACAATTGTTCAATCCTCCCCTTGTTCGATGGTCACGTGCCACTTTCAACCGCCGCGCTTGCGCCGAACAACCCTCAATAGACTCAATAGACTGACTCCAACTTGTAGACACTGGAAGGGCTTCAAGTCGCCCTGTAGTATAAAATTCATTAGCTGCCCATAAATAGCTTCCTCATCTAACATAACATAGGAAAAAATAATGAAAACGAACTCGAAGTTGAGTGTGCTGAACTAGCAAATACCCTGCTGGATTAATCTTAGATTCTTTGATAAGATCTCTGTCTGCTATTCAATTGCAATGACATTTTTGCATTTATTAGTTACTGTAACAGTAACGCTGATCAAGTGTTTGCAATAGGGGATTGAAGCGGGAGCAATAACCAACAATTCAAAATAAATATTATATGTGAAAGTCAAGCATTGTTTCATATTTTGATATGCGAAAATCAATCTATATATTTTATATATTATTCTACTTAACTCGCCTTTCTATGCTTCTATTCACAATATGTCTGATAAAAGCAGATCAATATAAACATTTTATAGTATCGTAAATTTACATAATTTAATTATAGCATTTTGTAGTATATTTTATGGATCCAGAGCCTTGAGCATTTGTTGCTGTGATAAAATTCACTTAAATTTTAATTAAGTGTTAAAAAACAAACAAATTGCCACAGAAGAGCATACACAAATGGATTAGGAATATGCTGAGACGGGCAGACAGGCCAGAGCTCTATCGCTCCATGTTGGCATCCATGACAAGTTCATGGAGTCGTGTCGCAGCTCGTATGTCAAACAGAGACGGAGACAAACATAGTGGGGGAGAGAGATAGCAATTGATAGATATGGCAACAGTCATGTGTGTGGAATCGTGACTTCCTGCACGTCATAAAGTTTTAAAAGCACGCAAATGTTTGGGCAGTAGATTGGTTGGGGGAGGTGGAGGGTGGAGGGCGGTTGAGACGAGCTGGCAGTTGATATTTTATGGATGACAAAAGGCACAAGACGACAAGACGATATCGAAGTGCCTGTTCTATCGCCCCATTGCCGACCATTTGCCCATTTGAGGTTTAATTAATGACATCCACATCGGCAGCAGTTTTCCTGCTTTTCCCCGCTTTTCTTTTCGTTTCCTATTTCGTTCTCTTTTGCTTTTTTCGCTAATCGTTTGTATGACTTTATAAATAGTTGACGTTGTCTGCGGGTCTAATGCGACTGCCATATGTGGAAGTTGTGGACAAATTGTTGCTTTAAGGGATTTGCATGTATGCCCTGAAGAAGGCCTAGAAGTCTATAAGGCTTAAGTGAACGTCCAGGTCATCATCCAATTTGGTGGCTGAATAAATTGATCAAATAATTGTTATTGCTGTCACCTGGCTTTAATCTAAGCAACACATTTGTGATGCAGACTCCGCTTTGCCTTTGCCTGCCACACACACACTGATAGCATGCCACGCCTATTCGCCAACATTTAGCTAACACTTTACACTGTACAATATTCCGAACACTTGTAATTGTGGGTGGCGCCACAGGGTTTGTTTAATGCTGAGCTGCGCTGTGCTTGAAGGGTTGCCCCAGAGGTCGCCCCCAGAGGTTACCACAAACGTTGTTGTTGTTGCCTAATCAAATTACTTGCATTTCATTAGCAAGGTGAAGCCAGATAATCATTGTTGTGGCTTTAAATCGATGGTTATTTGCGCTAATTGAAATATATTGTTAGTTACATTATCATAAGTAATTGTTGAGAAGAATCACAGAAAGGTTGTTGCTATTTTATGGTATACTTTGAACTGAAGGATTAATCGAAACTGTGTGTCTCATATTTTGTAAGCCTCTACTACCATATTGCTTTATTGAAATGTGTATTAGTTGCTAGAGTTGCCAGCTACACCAAAACTTTTGTCGATATTTATCTTAAAACACGCTACAATAACTTTAAACTTGCTCCTTTATAACAATACTTTATCTGTTGAATATAATCTAAACCCTTACAATATCTCTTTCTCTTTGCAGCAGCTGAGTCACCGCGTCTACTCGTGCAACCTCACTCACGTCGCGTTCGTCGAGTGCCTCCTGTAAAGGGTGTCTTTGAGTCCATTTTGCATAAAATCGATACAGTCAGCGGCCACCCTCGAGCAGAGTGTGAAATGTCCTACATGATGCCAAGCGAACGCCTTAAATGGCTAACACTGTGCGCAGCTGTTGTTGTGCTGGGTGAGTAATTTACATTTCTGATAAATTGTATTATTTTTCGTTGGAAAACGCTGTACATTTGCTCGATTGAGGCAGCACTTGACTGGCCAAAAGGCGAAGAGAGAAGCAATATTCTGAATCACAGCGAAATAATAATATTCTAATATGTAATTCATTATCATTGGGAAGTAGATCCCAGCAAACTCTCTCAACTCTCTGTTTACCGGGTGTAGGGTATAAATATAGAATGCTGCAATAACAAATGGTTGAATAGACACAATTTGTTAGTGCACATTGTGCAATGTTTTCCTGCCTATCTCTGGCCCCTTTTGAGCTTTTACTTTTCTCGGTTTGTGCTCCGGTTTTTCTGTATCATGTTGACACATTCCATAGCACACGCATCACCATCACATTAACAATTTCTATGAATTTGTACTTTACATTTAGATTACTTTTGTTTCACTGTAGCTTTCCGTCTGTTTGCATTTTCACATTTCACATTTCACATTTACTCGCTGGCTGCCTACAAATGTGATATGTATCTAGATACATCGTCTAGTGCATGTGTTTGTACTGCATTTGTATATGGGCTAGAAGCAGCAGATAAGCTACGGTTCATTGCCTTGCTTTCTGCTGAATGAAAGATACGAGTGTAGGAAGTTCAAAGCATTCGCTTTGTGATTAATGCCTCAGACTGGTGCACAACTCACAAATCTACGTAACTCTCGTAATACGAGTACTTTAGTGGGTCACCCTTTGCTCAGTTCCACATTCGAGTCACTTTACATAGCTCTTCTTCTTATATGCACAAAGATATCACAGAGAACTAAACATAAAGAATGTTACACTCGAAATAATTATGAATTATATCAAAGTAACGACTTCAGATCCACATAAATTGCAACTGTTATACATTGAACTCAATTTAATGTTATTCATAGGCATCTAAACTCAATATACGAGTACTTTAGTGGTTTGAACTTTGCTCAGTTCCAGATTTGAGTCACTTTTCATAACTTTCCTTCTCCTATGCACAAAGATATCACAGATAACTAAACAACAAGAATGTTATACTCGAAATAAGTATGAATTATATCAAAGTCAAATGTTATATATTGAACTGAATTTAATGTTATTCATAGGCATTATAAACTCAATATACGAGTACTTTAGTGGCTCGAACTTTGCTCAGTTCCAGATTTGAGTCACTTTTCATAACTTTCCTTCTCATATGCACAAAGATATCACAAAATGTTATACTTTAAATTAGTATGAATTATATCAAAGAATATTACTTAATTAGCGACTTCAGATCCACATGAATTGCAACTGTTATACATTATACTCAATTTAATGTTATTCATAGGCATCTAAACTCAATATACGAGTACTTTAGTGGGTCAGCCTTTGCTCAGTTCCAGATTTGAGTCACTTTACATAACTCTTCTTATTATATGCACAAAGATATCGCAGAGAAATGCAGGACAAGAATGTTATACTCGAAATAAGTATGAATTATATCAAAGTAACGACTTCAGATCCACATAAATTGCAACTGTTATACATTGAACCCAATTTAATGTTATTCATAGGCATTATGAACTCAATATACGAGTACTTTAGTGGGTCACCTTTAGCTCAGTTCCAGATTTGAGTCAATTTTCACAACTTTCCTTCTCATATGCACAATGTTACACAGAATGTTATACTTTAAATTAGTATGAATTATATCAAAGAATATTACTTAATTAGCGACTTCAGATCCACATGAATTGCTAATGTTTTACATTGAACTCAATAGGTATTATAAACTCAATATTGCTATTCAAAATAAGTTTGCATATTTGCAAATTGGCTTTGTGTGCCATTACCTTTATGAGTGGCAATTGGGTAGGGCAGTCAGTTGACCCGTTCTGTCTGAATCGGCGGAAAACAAAGCCTCTGATTGTAATGTTGCCATCGAGATGTCTGAGTTCTATTCAATTTATGATGATTTGGCAAAGTCTGCTTCGAGATCGGAGAAATACATGCATGGCCTTATATGATGTACATAAATTCGAAGCCAAAAACCCCATTTGATTGCGACCCACGTGTCGTATGCGTAATTATCATTACCAAATAAATGTGTGCGCAGCGCAGCCAAAGACAGAGAGAAAGAAAGAAAGAGAAAGAGGGAAAATATGAGGAACAACAAGTCGCACAATTTGCAGGCAAGTTAAAAATAAATTGACACAAAAAATGAGCCAAGCAAACTGCACAAAAAATAATTCACATAATATGCATGAAAATGAAAATAATTTCATGCGTCGCGTGCTTCAAATGGAATTTCAGACGAGTTGAAAATTAAAAATAATAGTTATGCTTAGCATTTTAAATAGCCAAATGAAACTGAAAACTATTTATTCACAGAAGTAATAATGAAATTCTGTTGAATTTGAAGTGAGACAAAGGGAAAAAAGAACTTTAAGTACCACAAATCAAATAGAATTCGATGATCGAATGACGTGAAGAAAGCGAAGGCAAACATAATAAAATAACAAAACAAATTACAATTATCGCATAAAATACGTTAAATTATGACATGCTTTATTCAAATTTGATTCACAAGATACAAGATGCGGAGATACGAATACAAACTAAAAGATACAAAGATACGATCAAGTAGAACTATTTCTCTCGAGCTGCTGCCGCGTTTCTTGCGCTGATTGTGCGGGTCATCATTCAATTTAAATTGATTAAAAACATTTTGCGCCAATTTTCCTTTACATGTGTGTATAGAAACGAGTACGAATGCCTAGGTGGGAAGTGATGAGATGATAAATACCCTGTAATTAAAAACAGCTGGGAATTACATAAAGTTTATTTTATGTTTTTGTTTGTTCACTTTGATTTTATATTGAATTGTTTTAAAACTTACTAATTATATTACTTAGCAACAACTCCCTGTCTGCCTTCTCTCTGGATGCAGGGTATAAATACGTAAACATTCATTCGCTTCACGTACAAATGTGAATACATGAATCTATGTATGTTGATGCTACATTGTATGTATTTATGTATGTAACTTGTGCTGTAAGCTTAATTGCATCTTTTGTTTTCGCTGCGTTGCAGCAACGCATTTAATTCGCATTTCATTCAATTGGGATTGAGATTCAACTCACAGACTCATTCACTGCTAATCGTGAGTGTTTACAGGAAGTGAGTAATTGAACATGGCGCGAATATAATAATCCAATAAATAGAACAAACATAAAGTCGTTAAGTCTTTGTCTTATTATAAGTTTATTGGAATGTAAGACTTTATCTGTTTTTGGGAATTACTTTCTTTCTCTGTTGTTGTTGTTTGTTCTATTTAACTAACTGAAATTATGCTCTATGTAATTGTTATAGTATTAATTAGATTTTGATGAACTAAGTACTTAAGATTTGAAAACGGTTTGACAATAATAATATCAAGATCTTCTTTTGTTTGCAACTTGTCTTTTCTAATTCAAAGAGAGGCTTCTTAAAGGCAGTTATAAGCTCGTTAAGTGTTATTAAGGAGAATGTACTTAGCTCATTTGTGGTTTAAGATATGAATTTGATAGCAACAAGAATGGCTTGTTAAATACCTGACCTGGAATAGAATAGCATAAGAATTATTTCTTAACTTTATAATTCCTTCAGATACAAAATAAACAATTATATATCCAGCTTAGTTTATCATCGTAGAACTTGGAGCACTCATAAATTGTATTGAATGGAATGACAGACCTCAAGTGAGAGATAAGAGTGAGATGTGCGCTACACACGCAAACACATCAGATCACTGAACTGGGGCTGCCAAAATAAAGCCTATTTCCGTTAGAGGAACACATAGAGGAGTCGAGGGAAAGAAATGTTGGGGAGAAAAGCAAAGAGAGAAAAGCGTATAATTACAAATGATTGATGTACACTAGGCGAGGTACCGAGAGTGAAAGAACGAGAGGCGGGAGGCGAGAGAAGATGTCGATGGAGTTGCCACAGTCTGCGTCTACTTATGAGACCCCGACGATGGAGGCATATCACACGCGGCGCTTGTCTAAACAACAGAGGCAGGCTGTCAGGCAATGGACAAAGGGATCGGAAACCACTCCAGCGTGGAAGAGGAGCAGCTGCTGCAGCTTTCGGTTCTATAGATTTTTCCTTTACATGATTTATTTTTAATGGCTTTTCCCGAAACGTGTCTCGATGTCTGCATGTTCGATTCGGTTTATTATTAGTTATTATGCTTGTGCCAAGTGCCGAGTGCTGAGTGCGGAGTGCCGAGGAATTGTCGACACAACCGCAGGAATGCAGTCTTTTTGTTTGCCAACGCCTTTATGCAACTGAAGATCATCATCCAGTTGCAGTTCCATGGACAAAGTTTTGTATATTTCATTGTTGCAGCAATTTTGTGTCATTATTTCAAAGTTGTTCCTCGAATCGCATGGCAATTTAAGAGGCCGCATAATGTATGAAGCAAATGTGTTGTGAATGCATTTGAAACTTTTGTGAAATCTATTTATTTGTTCGCCATAAATTCTATACAAATCCTCTCGACATCGGACCGCTTAAGCATCAAAAGAGTCACAGTGTCGCATTCCTTGGGCCATTAAGAACATTTGTCATACATTTTGAGCTCATTAACAAAGTTGAAAAGACTTTCAAGCATTCGTATAGCCAACCCAGATATGTCTAACAATTCTATTTACGCATATATGTATATAAACCTAAAGTATTTTACGAGCTGCTGCTGAAAACGCATCGCTGGCAATTAATGTGTCTGCAGTTCTAGAAAAACTTCACAGATTTAACACTAAAGGCGTGTTAAGAGGTGCCTGACTTGTAATGCTCAGACTACATAAAAATAAGATAAAGGGCATCTTCATACTTTGAACAGAGTAATTGAGTTTATATATTATTAATATATTTATATACTTTATAGTTTTGTAAAGGACAAATGATTTATTTATATGTGCTTATGTTTAACGTTAATGTATTAAGACTTTTTGTACACTTATACATAATACTCTATTTCTCACACCGGAACGTGTTTTCTTAACTCAAAGCAAAGCTCACAGATTACTGGTTGATTTGATGCACATGTTGTTTATTTGACAGCCAAAGTGAATCGAAGTGAATATTTATATTCAAAGATTCATTCTATTCTCACATGTTGCTCGAGCAAAAGAAAAACACTTTCGAAGTGGCAATAACTAAGTGCTGGTTGTGGTTCTATAAGCACTCTCTCCAATTCCCCATCGCCGTCTCCAATTCTGCTCTGTGATAATTATTTCCCTCTGCCTTTCGCATCGTCATCAACACGTTGTATTAAACGGGAAAAAAGAGAACTTGCCGACATATTATTATACTTATTTAATGTCTCTGCTTGTCGCTGCCTTCAAAATCATTTAGAGCCATGCGCTGTTGCCACATTTCACTCAGCGAGCCCCTGGATAGGGATGGGAATGGGAATGGGAATGGAGATGGGGATGGGGAACTGAGAAGTGAGAGCTGAGAGATGAGAGCTGAGAACTGGGCTTCCGCTCCTTTTTCCTGACAGGGGTTGTCCCTGTGGGTGTGTGAGTGAGTGTATTGCCGTAAGTTTGTTATGAATTTTGAGTTATGTATTCGTAAGTGAAGTGGATATTAAGTAGATTCACTTTTTACTAGAGTTCTAAAGTTATTCTTCTTTCTTCTTTTTAAGCAAAAATACGTAAATAACAATTAGTTGAGAAATGCGATAGGAATCAACGCATGTGCGCAACACACACTAAATTTAAAATTATAAACAGCTCAAGCAACTGATGTGATTATAGTTAAGTTTGGTGCTGAATTATGTGGCGTTAAATTAAAAAGGTTTATCTACGGAACGAGGCTAAGAAAATCGGGTTTTGTCATCTTTATTAACAATAAAATGGGAATTGAGAGTGAGAGAGAGAGAGAGGAGAGATAATGAGAACGAGGGAGATTAACATAATTTTGGCGCCCCCATAAAAGAATAAAGCCATAATTTGTAAAATATTTGATTGCCTCGCCCAGAGACGCAACGAGGTGACATTTATCAGGCAGACATCATCTACGGCGCGTACGGCGATGCATGACGAGAGCCCCGATCTGTCCCCTCCTTCCCTACGTTCCCCCTGTGGATTGTATTCAAATGCTTGTACACTTTTATTTGGTTGAGTATGTAAACTGAGTCACGTTTTTTTGGGAGCTGCCAACTCTACGCGTTTTTTATCGCAGCTCGGTAATCTGGCTAAAGAGCCAGCCAGACAATGAAAACAGTTCTTTTATTTAGAGTTAAAGTTACTTAAAGTTCCATTGCTCGCGTGTTTATGAGTATTCTCCATTTCGACGTATGCTCAACTGTCTTTCAGCGGCCTTAATTAATGCGTCGACAGCCATGGTTCGCTTTTAATATGCAAAGCGCGTCGGGTTTTACTTTTTGAGCAGTTCCCTGCATGTCTGGCATGACAGTCTCATAGCAAGTTGACAGCCCACTTGGGTCGCGCTTCCCTCAAGCTCTTGACACATTCCCATGCACAGCCACCCAGACACTGACACTACACACACACACACACACACGCACGTAAATGTTGTGCAACGCCTTCAACGGCAAACAAACCACCCTCTCTTTGTAAGGCAAACAGAGTGTGGCCCGACTCCTGCCCAAAAGTATATCCAACTTCTACTTAATTCTTCGGCTCGCTCATAAACATTTGTAGTCGTTGTCGTCATCTCTGCACAGTGGTCTGAAATGCATTGAAAACTGTTAAATAAATACTTAAGTAGAATATTATATAGCATTATAATAAAAATCTATAAGTAATCCTTAACACATTTGGCTTATTAAGCGAAATATTGAATAGATATTGAATAGATTATTGATTGTTGATTTCAACATTAAGTTTATGTTTATTTAATATAAGTTATGCTATGTAGATATAATTTTATTTATTACATATTTGATAAACAAGAAAATGAATCTGTTCTTGATTAGTATATAGTAAAGTAATAATATATTTAATTTAATAAAAATTGATGAATGTATATCTTGCCCCTGCGCCAGCTGTCGAGACAATCAACTGCATCGTCATCTTCATCATAAACCGCACTGAGTCTCTCAGCAAGTGCCAACACACTGTCACTGTCTCTCTCTCTCTCTCTCTCTCTCTGTCTCGCTGTCTATCTCTCTCTCTCCCTGCCTCTGTTCTACGCTCTCTTTGTCTGTTTGCCTGTCTGCTTGTCTGTCTGTCTGCCTGTGTAACTACCCACACCTTAGCGTTGTCCCAGTTCGACTCCTGTGAGATTAAATGTGTCTCACGTGTGTCGGTCCAGATACTTTTGTATCTGTATCTTGTCACTCTTCCATCAGCGGCGCGTCGTCGACTCGACCGCAAGGTGGACAGGTTGTGGTTTCACTTGTTGTTCGACTAGACGCTGTCTGTAATTGAAATGCTGGATTGGCCGCATTCAAGAATTGTTGTTGTTAGAATTGCGTAGGCATTGAGTCGCATTCTTCGTAACGCATTAGCTAATTGCATTTTAGCCAAACACTTGATTAACAGTTGCCCATGGCCTAAACGTGACGCTGTGTGGGTACCCTCAAAGCACACGAATAGTGTGGGTATTACTGAAAATATCAGACTCGATTCTCGAACAGCTGCGAACTGGTTTTTCGTCTCGCTGGCAGATGTTTGTATCGCCGTCTGCTCTTTAATAGCTTTGAAAGCTCCCAGTCCGATTGAACTTCGCACCTGTAACAGAAATAATCGAGAGCTACTGTTCAGGCCAGCTTATTGTAGATCGCGTGTCAATCAACGAATTTGTTCACCCACAAATGACCTTTCACCTCCCGATGCGTGTTGAATGTTGAATGTTTGGGGCGGATTGTTTGTCATACGTGAGCCTATTGAACTTCTGCGCTTTGTTTTTCTTTGACAGGAAGTTATTAATTTCCAATTTCCCTTTACCTGCCCATACACGAATCTCGGGTGGGAGTAATTAGGTATAGACAGGGTATGAGTTTATTAGCCAAGCTACATATCAAAAGGGCGTAACATACTAATACTAATGCTAATACTAATACTAATGCAAATACAAATACTAATACAAATACTAATACAAATACTAATACAAATACTAATACAAATACTAATACTAATACTAATACTAATACTAATATTAATACTAATACTAATACTAATACTAATACTAATACTAATACTAATACTAATACTAATACTAATACTAATACTAATACTAATACTAATACTAATACTAATACTAATACTAATACTAATACTAATACTAATACTAATACTAATACTAATACTAATACTAATACTAATACTAATACTAATACTAATACTAATACTAATATAATACTAATACTAATACTAATACTAATACTAATACTAATACTAATACTAATACTAATACTAATACTAATGCTAATGCTAATACTAATACTAATACTAATACTAATACTAATACTAATACTAATACTAATACTAATACGAATACTAATACGAATACGAATACGAATACGAATACGAATACGAATACGAATACTAATACTAATACTAATACTAATACTAATACTAATACTAATACTAATACTAATACTAATACTAATACTAATACTAATACTAATACTAATACTAATACTAATACTAATACTAATACTAATACTAATACTAATACTAATACTAATACTAATACTAATACTAATACTAATACTAATACTAATACTAATACTAATACTAATACTAATACTAATACTAATACTAATACTAATACTAATACTAATACTAATACTAATACTAATACGAATACTAATACTAATACTAATACGAATACTAATACTAATACTAATACTAATACTAATACTAATACTAATACTAATACTAATACTAATACTAATACTAATACTAATACTAATACTAATACTAATACTAATACTAATACTAATACTAATACTAATACTAATACTAATACTAATACTAATAGCTAATACTAATACTAATACTAATACTAATACTAATACTAATACTAATACTAATACTAATACTAATACTAATACTAATACTAATACTAATACTAATACTAATACTAATACTAATACTAATACTAATACTAATACTAATACTAATACTAATACTAATACTAATACTAATACTAATACTAATACGAATACTAATACTAATACTAATACTAATACTAATACTAATACTAATACTAATACTAATACTAATACTAATACTAATACTAATACTAATACTAATACTAATACTAATACTAATACTAATACTAATACTAATACTAATACTAATACTAATACTAATACTAATACTAATACTAATACTAATACTAATACTAATACTAATACTAATACTAATACTAATACTAATACTAATACTAATACTAATACTAATACTAACTAATACTAATACTAATACTAATACTTATACTAATACTAATACTAATACTAATACTAATACTAATACTAATACTAGTACTAATACTAATAATAATACTAATACTAATACTAATACTAATACAAATGAGTCTGTATGTCGTTGGATGTGATTTATAACTGAATAAGCGAAGATTTATACCTGACTTTCCTATGTATCAACCATATGTTAAAAGCCTTTCTTGAGTTTACCTATAATTATTTAATCAATTCATATAAATAAGTTGACAGTATTTGGAGGAACACTCTCGCAGAGACCCCTCAACAATATTCCAACAGTAGTTCCCAGTAGCTTATCAGAAAGCAGTCAACCGATAACTGTTAAAATTTAACAATTCTGCAAACTGTTTATCTTCTTTTTCATAGTATATACAAATAATGTGCAATAAATTATTTTGACAACGCAATGCGACACCTTTGAGACTTGCTTTTGACAGCCCTTTGCTTTGACTTGAAATTTATTTGGTATTTGTCATGCTCACACACAGTGATAGACACACACACACACACACTCTGCTACCGTTGCTTGGCTTGCTTATTTGTTTGTTTAACATTCAATTCATTTGCGAGTGCAGTTTGTGTTAATGTTTGTTTACTGTGGCGCCTTTCATTTGACGCTGCGTCGTTAAACTTAAAGACTGGTAGCTCAGTGCTTGACGCATGTGGCATGCCACGCAGTTGACCTTAGCTTCCCATCAGCGCCAATTGCAATCGCCTTATTAATCATTTTGCCTCATAATTGCGTTTACTCGCTGCACATTTTCCAGCCTCTGTAAATGTGTGTAATCGCTGGTGTGTGAGTGTGTGTGTGTGTGTGTGTAAACTTATGTTCTCATCTAATCTGGTTGCATATACACACATACATATAGATGTAAGTAATTCTACAATTGCGCGACAGCAACAACTGAAGCGGCAACAATTGAACAACTTGTGCTTTGTAGCTGTCGTTGTCGTTGCTGTTGTTGTAGTTGTTGTTGTTGTTGTTGTAGTTGTTGTTGTTGTTGTTGATGGTGTTGCTGTTGTTGCGGTTTTCTTGTTGTTGTTGTTGTTGCCGGGCAGCTGGTAACGTCACCGTGTTGTTGAATGATAGCACTAACTGGAAACCGGTTTCGTTAGTTTGTTGATTCAGCTTTTGATTTGCCAAAAACTTTAGCTTAGGGTAAAAAGTGACCAGGCCACTTTGGGTCTTGACCATTGAAGAAACAGAAACACCTGCTGCAAATCTTTGCGAAAAGGTAAAACTACGATAAGAGGAAGATTTTGCAAAGCAAAGCAAAACACAGCGAAAGAAGCAGCTGGCGTTGAGTCAAGGAGAAGCAAGAAGGACAAAGATAATAAGAAATCACTTTACTCTCTCTCTCTCTCACTTCTCTTGTATTGTCTGTAGTACAATGGGATAGTTCAAGGATGTTAAGTGGCAATCATTTACATTCTTATACCCTTTCCCAAAATATCATGACTTTGTCATTAAATGTGCAACGCATTAAGTTGATATTTACGCTTCCAGAAACGAAGTGAATATTGTATTTAATTGTAAAGAGTTTATTGAATCTCCTACAATTTATAATATTTTTATATTATTTTCATACGTTTTCTCAATGCAGAAACTGAAAAGCAGATGTATAACAGCTGCAAGATATGAGTATAATTTGATTCGCAGTATTCGTCTGCCTTTTTCGCATTCATTCTGATTCGCATCTTTTGCGCGTCTTTTCCATCTCTTCCATTTCTTTGCCAGTTTGCCAGATGTATATATATATATATATATATATATATATAAATTTATATATATATGTATAAGACCCTCATATGTTCATCGTATGCTTGCCATTGCGCATTTTTAATAATTTTAAAAGGAATTATTTTATAAATTCGCGTCGCATTACTGCGCATTTCCTGCCCCTTGACAATTGAGAATGGGAATGAGAATTCATTGAGAAACAATTGAGAAATCGCACCCAACTCAACGACTAATGAGTGGGTATTATATAAGGGTGACACACGCAAAGTCCAAACTAAATTTGTAGTTTGTCAGTCTAATTCGTTTGTTTCCATTTCCATTTTCCATTTGCCATTTGACGCATGTGGCAAGTTCAAGCCGCACGTCATATGTTGTTGGTCAAAGTATCCTAACATTCGCATAGATACTTTGCCTTTCTCTATGCTAACTTTTATTGTAGTTTCCAAAGACTTTCTGCACACATGTGTGTGCCACGCCCACTTCACATCCCTCCAGCCATCCAGTTTTTAATTATACTCAAGCTAAATTGTTGCTGTTGATGCCGTTTTGATGTGGAGCAAGAGCCGCGCATTAATTAAGGCGAGAATGGAAATAATTAATTGGACAAGTGGCCACATGACCCAAAAATTCAACTGTGCGCGCTGTGAAGGACATGCAAAGTAGTCGTTACAGTAGAGCATGGCTATAGCGTATCGGAGACAGAAATGTATTGTTTTAATGTTATTTTAGAAAAACATTTCTAATTAGACTACGGAAAATCTAGAAAGTTGTTTGAACAAATTGATTCTAAGTCTTAAATGAAATATATGTAAATGGATATGAAAATATGTATAGCTTATATTCACTCTAGCTAGCATAACATTCATATTCTTATTCACATTCGCTGCTAGAACTGTGCTTATCATGTGACACACACCTGTGCGCTGGATTAAGGTGTGCACATTGCCCAGAGGGCATGCCCCCCCATTGGTGGCATGCCAGTGCATAAAATTGAATACGAAATTGCTTGGCAATGCAAGAGTGACAAACAGGATGGAGGAGGGCAGATGCTCGTTGGCTATTTGCCGTGTCTATGGGCTCAGCTCGTAGCTTTTGTTGTTCTGTCACAGCTGCCTGAAAAGTGTCAATGAACGATTTTAGCCTGTTTGCCTTTTGTTTGAGCTTTGCGTTTTGTGGGAGTGTGTGTGTGTGTGTGTGTCAGAGTGTGTGTGCAGAGGAAATGAAAGAGCGACCAGTTTGAGCAGTTGCTGTTGTTGTCTTCGTTGTTGTCGTTGAGCTGGTTGGCTGCAGGGCATCACAGCACAGAGAGTTACTGATCCATGGCATTCAATTGTCGGGCAGCAGCAACAACAACAAAAATAACTACAACTATGACACAAAAGCCGAACTGACAATTGACTGACAAATATGATGACAAATACATAGAAACATACATACATTTCTACATTCTTTTATGCATACTTCATATGTAAATGCGGATGCGTTTGTATGTCGACATCCGTTCTGCTTGCCCTGAATATTTTAAGTGCTTTATGCGTTTTTAATTATTTGTATTAATTATTTTTCTCTCTTTCTCTTGTAGCCACTGTGAGCTCCACTTTGGCCGCCAATCCAGCCGATTCTGATCAGAAAGGCCCCGTCTTCCTCAAGGAACCCACCAATCGCATTGACTTCTCAAACTCTACAGGCGCCGAAATTGAATGCAAGTCGAGTGGAAATCCCATGCCTGAAATTATCTGGATTCGTAGCGATGGCACCGCCGTGGGAGATGTACCCGGTCTGCGTCAGATCTCGTCGGATGGCAAGTTGGTCTTTCCACCGTTCCGTGCCGAGGACTATCGCCAGGAGGTGCACGCCCAGGTCTACGCTTGTCTTGCCCGTAATCAATTTGGCTCAATCATCTCAAGGGATGTTCATGTGCGAGCGGGTAAGTTGTCGGTGTTCTAGAGAGAGCACGATGGAGTCTACTGAGTGCAGAGCAAGCTGGTCGGATGCTGGTTAAATAAAGTACGAAAATTAACAATAATTTACTTCAACTCCAATTATGGATGTTATCGTTTGTAATTATTAATGAATATAACTATTCAAGAGTTTCTTAGATGAGTTCTATAATGTTTTTAATTAATTTATTTAACGCGAACAAAAGGCAAAATAAATTTTAGTTAAAATTTGATATAATGTTTAAATATTTTGTCTGTGTAAAATGCACTTTTGACAACAAATTTGAAAATCTTTGAAAAAATATATATAAAATATACTTAATTATAATTATTATTATAATTATAATTATTTCACTGCTTAAATTGTGAGGTTGTCCGATGTCTAATTTATATTTTTGGAATACCTAATTCAAACTTAAACCATCCAATGCTTGCACTGCACTCAATCAACTTTTGTTTTCAGGTTTTCAGCAATTTTCAGCAGATATTAAACAACGTTGGGTTCCGTTTTGTCGCCTGTCTACGTTGTCTTAGGGCTGCCAACTTGTTCGCAGAAACATGCCGAATTCTTACCCATTTTATAGTTGGGGAAGCGTTGATTAATATCCGACTAAGACGATGGAGTATTCTGTGTAGGAGGAAGTCTTTGCAATCGTAATTCTCTTATGCGATTTCAAGCAATGCGATGCCAGTTGGCATTTGGCTTAAAACGATTTGTTATTTGCACTTTCGAGCTGTCCAAAGTGTTCAAAGTTGCAGTACTTTGCTGCTTTTCGGGCCACTTGCATAGGTGAAGCTAGGAGACATGTGTTGTTCATTGTTATTGTTGTAGAAAATTTCACTGTAACTAATCGTTGTGCAAGCTGTTGACGATGATGCAATTGCCACATCGTCTGGCCTATCGCCTTGTAGTGCTGGCCAGAGTTCATGTCAGCAGTTCACCAAGTTCAGTTTATCGAGTTATGAGCTTCCACCCGGGCAAACAGTCAGCGCATTCGCTGTGTAAATATCCATTACTTCCGCTTGCATAAACCAGCTCTAAATAGGCCAGAGTTGATGGCATTTTACCTAATTATGTTATAATCATGTGAGCAACCCCCCAATAGCGCCATCTGGCGACCGTAGATGGCAACTCAACAGTGTTAACTCAACCTCGCTTAGTCACCGGGCGTCTTTTCTAGTCGCGACAGTTGACGTGTTTGTTAGCAATTAGGCCTTGCCAAGAGGCCTAGCCCAATCTCTGTTGCCCCCTCTTTTCCAACCGCTTTCCTCCCTGTTCAACCTCATTATTGTTGGCTTTGCTTAGCTATTTAACTAAGTTAGTTCCAAAAATACATATACAATGTGAAGTCCTATGGTAATGTTGCTTGCCAGCTTGAAATATGGCCTGAGCACGGGTTACACCTCCAAAAAAGTTTTTAATTAATATTAAGCTGCACTGTGATTATGTTCTTCTCGCCACTTTTCACTTAATTGGCCGTCTAATTGTTTTTCGACAAACAGGAAACCAACATGATTATTTCTAGGAATTCTCTTGAAGAAGTTGACAAGGTTAAACAAGTGTTTTCAGCGTGAGAATCGTTTGGTTGTATCATTTAGTTTCATATTCGCACAACAATTTACTTAACACACACAATCTCATTCACAACACCACATTACAGTTGTTGCCCAATACTATGAGGCGGATGTGAACAAGGAGCACGTGATTCGGGGCAATGCGGCGGTTATCAAGTGCTTGATACCCTCGTTTGTTGCCGACTTCGTTGAGGTTGTCTCCTGGCATACCGACCAGGAGGAGAACTACTTTCCAGGCACAGAATATGGTGCGCCGCACAGCAACAACTATTCTATAATTTCGTTCTAAAGTATCTTGGCACAATTTAGAATTAGGTCTCTACTAAACGCATGGTCACGGTGAACATAGAAACCCTTCATTCAATCATGTATCATCTACTATTTATCCCATTTTTATATGTACATTTATTTTTGTTTCTTCTCTATACGTTCTCTAGTCGTTTCGCAACACTATGAAGAGGATATACACAAGGCGTTTGTCATACGCGGCAATTCGGCCATATTGAAATGTGATATACCGTCGTTTGTAGCTGACTTTGTTAATGTTATATCCTGGCATACCGATCAGGAAGAGAATTTCTATCCAGACACTGAGTATGGTGTGTTTGCTCTCTCTCTCTCTCTTTTTTCACTCGCTCGCTCGATCGCTGCCTCTGGCTGTGCGTGCTTGTGTGTGTGTGTGTTGCAAAACAGCACTACTTTTAACTATGTCTGCAAATCATGAACACTGCCAACAATAACTACAACAACAAGCAAGCGCAACAACACACAACGACACATGTACAGTGCTGTTAACCAACACTAAGCAAATACAACACCCAACACTGGTACACTAATAACTGTAAAATACGCGCCACAACACCAGTGTATCTCTGCAATGCGCTAACTCAATTAACCAACACTGGTCAGGTTACACTCCTCCACGTCAAGTGCTTCAGTGTTTCGACTTTCGTTTCTTTATTTTTTGTATTATTGAACATAAATTTGATCTTTGCTTTTTATAGTTTTATCATATGCTTATCCATCAATGTTTGTTCAATTCGCTTTAGTCGTTACCCAATACTATGACACCGATGTAAATAAGGCCTATGTGATACGAGGTAATGCAGCAGTTCTCAAGTGTGAGATTCCCTCGTTCGTGGCTGATTTTGTTAGTGTTGTCTCCTGGCACACGGATCAGAATGAGGACTTTTTACCAGGCTCCGAATATGGTTTGTTCAGTTCAAAGTGCTTGTGTTTGAGGTTATGTATAGAGATTATAGATTTTAATCTTTTAGATCAACGAGTTCCCTTCCCCCTCCATATTTTCATTTAATTTTTATGCATTTATCCATGTTACAAAGACTGCTGCTTGCTTTCTCAGTGCGTGTTTATGAGCCATGTTCCCAAAACTATTATTAACCTCCAGCCCCGAGACTTTCTCAGGGAAGTTACACATGCCCATGCCCATGCCCATGCTCATGACGATGCCCATGACCATGGCATAGCTAAATATTTATGTACATCTCATCAAATTGCGCATTAAGGTGCATTAAATGCATTCGCTGCTCTTGATTCTTATTAGTCGCGTTGTCTTATTTCAATTAGTTTCTTGGGGATTTTCACACGCCCGACACACGCAAGGCGTCCATCCTTTCCCTTGCACTCTCACCATCATCACCAGATCTCTTTCACTCTTATCACTCCACCCCCGCTCTCTCTCTCTCTCCATCATTCAGTTGTGCAGCAATTCTACGAGTCGGAGGTTAATAATGAGTATGTTATCCGCGGCAATTCGGCAGTGTTGAAGTGCTCGATACCCTCGTTTGTGGCGGACTTTGTCCAGGTTGTGTCCTGGCAGGATGAGGAGGGTCAACTCTATGGCACACTCGACGAGCAACAGGGCATGGGTGCGGTTGTTTAGCTCTTAAAACATATTTACAATAGGAATTAATTATATACTTTCCCTACTGTCTCCCGTTCTTCTCCCATTTTCATTTCTTTAATTGTTACAGAGCGTTCTTCCACTTACTCCAATCTCATTTGTTGATTTCTGAAACTTTTCCATCGCATTTTACAGTCGTCAACCAGTACTATGAGGCTGAAGTTGTCTCGGAGTATGTGATCAAGGGGAATACGGCGGTTCTTAAATGTACAATTCCAAGTTTCGTGGCTGACTTTCTGCGTGTCGAGGCCTGGGTAGCCAGTGATGGCACGGAGTACATACCTCAGGATGATTTTGGTAGATTCCCAGCTATTCTGATTGTTACTCATAAGCAGCGGTTACCCACATGATCCCAATTCCATTTACAATTCCATTTACATTTTCCCATATGCTATAGCTTTCTTTCTGCTTCTTTGCTTTTGTTCATTTTCCGTCCAGTTGTGAATCAGTTTTATGGCGCCGATATTTTGATGGAGTATGTAATCAAGGGGAATGCGGCAGTGTTGAAGTGTTCCATTCCTTCGTTTGTAGCCGATTTTGTTCGGGTTGAGTCCTGGATCGATGAGGAGGGCACAGAACTGCGTCACTCTGACAACTATGGTACACATAACTTAAGCTTAAGTTTAGTTAGATTCAATGTAACTAAGTGTATCTGTAACTGGGCCTCCTCTTTCCCAAAACGCTTTCCCATTTACTTTTGATTTCACCTAATTTTCCCGACACTTTGTGCACTTTCCAGTCGTTAATCAGTTCTATGAGGCCGAAATTATGACCGAGTATGTTATAAAGGGCAATGCGGCAGTTTTAAAGTGTTCGATTCCCTCGTTTGTCGCTGATTTTGTGCGTGTCGAGTCCTGGATTGACGAGGAGGGAAATGTCTTGAACTTCTCCGATAATTATGGTGGGCACCCGTAGCATTTGTGCCGTTGTAGTCTTAGGTTTAAGTTAACACTCCATCCAAATCCAATCCAATGCATAAGTTATCTGCTCCTTTGACTTTATTTCACGTTTTATTTCACGCAGTTGTTTCACAGTTCTACATAACCGAGGCTGAGAATGAGTATGTGATTAAGGGCAATGCGGCGGTGGTCAAGTGTAAGATTCCATCGTTTGTGGCGGACTTTGTGCAGATTGAGGCCTGGGTAGACGAGGAGGGGGTTGAATTGTGGCGCGATAATTCAAGCAGCGCCTATGGTACAGTCTAAGCAAAACATATTTTCCTAATTAGCTGCTAACGCGTATATAAATAAGCTCTTCAACTTATATTTCCCAACATTTACCTACATCATTTGCACTTATCCAACTTTGATTTTCTTGTCAACTCTGAACTCACATTTGCTTCAGTTGTCATTCAATCCTACGAATCGGAGGCGGATAATGAATATGTGATTCGTGGCAACTCTGTGGTAATGAAGTGCGAGATTCCATCGTATGTGGCGGATTTTGTTTTCGTTGATCTCTGGCTGGACTCAGAGGGTCGCAATTATTATCCAGATAATGCCGAGGAGACCGGTACTCTTCCTACCTCTTAATAATCTTATGTGGTCGCATGAGTTTCAATTACAACAGTTTGCTCTCCTCAAAGTATTCCTTATATGTAACATTTAAATACAATTCCGTTAATTTTGATTTCTTGTGGCCCCTTCATCGTTTATCTCTCATCAGTTGTGCATCAGTTTTATCAGACACGCGTCATCGATGAGTTTGTGCTGCGAGGCAACTCTGCAACATTGAAGTGCCTGGTGCCCTCGTTTGTGGCCGATTTCATAGATGTTGAGGCTTGGTTAGATGAGGAGGGTGTGGAGATCACACGTCCTCTTCCCGACGAATCCACGGGTAAAGCGTTGTCAGATTGTAAATGCTTAAGTTTATGCTTAGTCCTAGTTGTCTATCCAGAAGTCTAGTCTAAGCCCTTCATTACCTTTATTATCTTTTTCTAATCATGTCCTTCACTTCCGAAATCCCCATCAATGCCATTTCAGTGGTCAAACAGTTCTTTGAGTCGCAAGTATACGACGAGTACGTGATCAAGGGCAATGCAGCCATATTCAAGTGCCAGACTCCGTCGTTTGTCGCTGATCACATCGATATAACCGATTGGATTGATACCGAGGGCGGTATCTATACCAAAAATATAACTGGTATAAGACTTTCGTGTATATTGGTAACATTGTAGAAACATGAAGGGGGCAGTCCATCCACTTGTACCTTTATGATTTAAGCTTATTTTCCTCACCACACATCACACATATACGTAAATTAGTTCTGTGGATGCCCACCAAACATTTCCTATCTCGTCTACTTCAGTTGTGCCACAATCCTACAGCGTCAATGTCATGGATGAGTCCATCCTGCGTGGCAATAGCGCAATTCTCAAATGCCACATTCCCAGTTTTGTTGCCGACTTTATAATGGTCGATTCGTGGGTTGAGGACGAGGAGCGTCAGATATATCCGCAGGCCGATGTCACAGCTAGCGGTAAATCCTAGCTTTAAGTTCTCTCCTAAGTGTTAGCCTTGTTTCTATTGCCACATACACAATGCATCCCGTCCAAATACATTCCATTTGCCAGCTTGTTGCTCGATTCGATCACTCAGTGCCTTGGTCCTTGAGACTATCTTCTAACAGGATTCCCTCATTGCTGCGCTGTTAGGCATTCGATTACTTATTTCTATTTCTATTTCTGTTTCAATTTCAAATTTACTTTTCATTTTTCATACGTTTTCTTTTGACCAAAATCTGCAAAACTCTTCTGTTTTTATTTTGATATCCTATCCCGCTATATCCCAAACTCCAAGAGTCGCTCCTGACTTGCCCAGAACCTACCCCTTCATGTAGTTGAAAGTAGCGTTGTTTTGTAGTCTAGTGTAAATACATTCTCTGTAAATATGTACGAACAAAAATGCTAATAATCTCAACTCAAACCAACACTTTTGTACATATGAAAGCATAACAAACAAATGTTTAACAAACATTCATCAAACATGATAATCCATCCACATCAGCTAAAGTATTGGCATTTTTGTTGAAGCATGAGAATCATCAACGATTGCTAAGAAATTGTGGAAAAGAATAGAGAATTTGCTTATAAAGTAACTCAATTTAAGTGTAAATATTTCCATGTGAATTTCAACAATTTTTCCAACATTTTTCCACAATTTCTCATCAATCAGAACATTGCTTGAAATGATGCATAGTTAGTTATAAGTAAAAGAGTTTGTTCAGATTAAGTCAATTTTATTTGATTAAACTAATCAATAATCTGAACAGAATCTTGCTGGTTGTAAGGCTGAAACTAATGTTTGATATTTCAATTAAATTTATGCTCAACAAGTTCTAACAATTTGTAAAATGTATATAAAGTTCTCAGTCTTACACATGCAATTGTACAAAGCATCTAATTTAATATTAGTATTTAAACATGATTCGCATTTTGAAAGTCACATTGCATGATGTATTAACAAATGACACAACCTTTCTATTGCGCAATGCTCTCAGATCAAAGACAAAATGTATATATGTACTATATGATAAATGCTTATTTATAAGCTGATCTGTTGTGTGGCTTTCGAATGTGTGGCAAAAATTCAATTAAAGCAACAATTTTAATTGAATTTAATCAATTGTATAAAAAGTAGCTTTATTTGTATGCTAGCCTAAGTTCTCTCGGAAGGCCATTACTAATGTACTTTTTCTTTTTTTTTTTTAATAATTATCTTATACTTAAAATCAAAATAAATTAGATGGCAAATACCTCGTGTTGCCCTCCGGAGAACTGCACATTCGAGAAGTTGGACCCGAAGATGGATACAAGAGCTATCAATGCCGCACCAAGCATCGTTTGACCGGTGAGACGCGACTCAGTGCGACCAAGGGACGCTTGGTCATCACAGGTAAGTCGGCCTTGTTTGCCAATTAAATGCTTATACAATCAACTAGAACTTCAGTTATTCATTATGTGATAAGATTATACTAAAAATACGATAACTAATGAAAATAAATCAAATAATCCAAATACACTATATTTATCACATGTTTGTCTTAATTGAATTGATTGATAGTCCTATCAGAAGAATAATAACTGAAGTTCATTACTGCTAATTACATTTCACACAAATATAAAATATTATGAAATTATCCTTAAAACTGCAGTAATTTATTTCATATTTTAATTGTTAAACTTTTCAATTTATTAAGTATATTAAACTCATTTTATTTTACAAGTGAAATTGCTTCTTAAGACTTTCCAAACATTACGGAAATAGTTTTAACATTACTAGGAAAACTTTAACATGTTTTGAAAGTTACTTATAACTTATAAATAATATGTTTAAAAAGTAAATATATATAAATTTAATGATTTTCATATTTTAATTGTTAAACTTTTCAATTTATTAAGTATATTAAATTCATTTTATTTTATAAGTGAAATTGTTTCTTAAGAATTTTCGATACAATACGGAAATAGTTTTAACATTACTGGGAAAACTTGAGCATTATTTGAAAGTTACTTATAACTTATAAATAATATGTTTAAAAAGTAAATATATATAAATTTAATGATTTTCATATTTTAATTGTTAAACTTTTCAATTTATTAAGTATATTAAATTCATTTTGCTTTACAAGTGAAATTGCTTCTTAAGAATTTTCGATACAATACGGAAATAGTTTTAACATTACTTTGAAAACTTGAACATGATTTGAGTGACACTTATAACTTATAAATTGTATGCTTAAAAAGTAAATATATATAAATTTGATGTGATATTTGTGTGAAAATGATTTAGCTTAAATAATTTGATACAAGTAATAAGCCTCAATTGATCAATTACAGTAAATTCAGTTTAGGCTTCATTACTTTATCAAATTCAAATATATTTGGAATATTTATTGACTTCACAAGATGACTTGCTAAATAATTAATAAATATATATAAAGTGAAAATTTCCAAATATATTAAGCATAATAGGGAAGAAGTGAAATTTTAAATCACAAATTAAATTGAAAAACTTATTCCCTGTTATGCTTATAAATTACTGACTCAGTAATTTATGAATTATTTTAAATATTTACAAGAGCAACAATATTTTGATAGCATTGATTATATTCCAATATTCACTCAAAAAGATTTTTCGCTTAAAATCTTTTTCTTTGTGACGAATAAAGCGAATTTGTAAAATTAGTTAATTGAGGCTTTTCTCATTTGGTTAAAAGTAAAATGTTTTCGCACATTTCAAAAAATTGTTGCTCGCTTAAAACTAAATTGAAAACTGCCTGAATGTTGGGATAGGGTACTCGACAATGAAATGAGCTTGAAATAAAGCCAATTGAGAGCAAATTTAATAGTTATCCGTGGTCCGTTTCGATTAGAGTCTTACCAGGGCATTTTAATAGAATTATTTTGCGTGAGCCTTTTGCCAATGCGCCCAAGGTAAGTGCCAACAACTACACGTAGTTCTAGTAATTAAAAAGAAAACTTATATGCAACATTGTAATATCATTTTCCATTTCGATTCATTCACAGAGCCAGTTGGCAGGGTTTCGCCCAAGTTCCCAACCACACTGACAAGTAGCAGCTTCACGAGCGCGGCCAATGATAGCCTCACTTTGTTGTGTCCCGCTCAGGCCTATCCGGCGCCATTATTTAGGTGGGCTAGCCATTGGCATCTCAGTAAACTAGTCCCAACTTTGGCCAGTTTTTCGGTGTCTTCCACTTCGAAGATTTAGCGATTTCCTCATCTCTCTTTCAAAGAACCCATTGCCAGCGTTGGCCCTCGTCTGCTCTCTGGCAATGATATCAAAGTTGTGCAATACGCCGCCCAGCATCCCATTACCTTGCTCTGTCCAGCACAATCGTATCCTATGCCCATGTTTAGGTAAGATCTATCCCAACTCCGGCCAGTATTTGACTTGATTATATTCCCAAAACTAGAGCCCGTTGGCAGTGTTGGACCACGTCTCACTAGTGGCGATGAGTCTCGCATCCTTAAGGTGCACATGGAGCGTAGTGCCACCTTATTGTGTCCAGCTCAGGCCTATCCCGTGCCATTCTTTAGGTAACCTAACCCAACACCAGGTTTTGTTGCAATCGCTTTGCATGCTAAGCTCTCATTTGTAATCTTTCAAAGAACCCGTGGCAAGCGTGAGTCCCAAAGTGACGGCTGGTGATGATGCCATCAAAATACCCAAAGTATTAATGGGCCACAGTGCCACTCTAATGTGTCCGGCCCAGGCCTACCCCGTACCCTTCTTTAGGTAAACTAGCCCAACATTTAGGCACAAAACAAAACCTCGTTTCAATTACTTAAGTTCTTCTATCGATTCAGAACCAGTCGGTAGCGTCAGTCCTCAACTGAATGGGAATGGCAATCAGGAGCACATAACTCTCACTCGTGTTTCACTTAATCACAGCGTATCTTTGATGTGCCCAGCTCAAGCCTATCCAGTGCCCTTCTTTAGGTAATGCTCCATATCCATATCCCAACATTAGGCTCACTATTTGTCGTGGAATCAATTTACAAATGTCTTTTGTTTTGAAGAACCCGTTGGCAGTGTTGGTCCAAGATTAACCTCAGGTGACGATTCTCGCACCACAAAGATTCAGCTTTCCAAGAGTGTTACGTTACTTTGTCCTGCTCAGGCGTTTCCTGTGCCCTTCTATAGGTAAGATCTCCAAATTCAGGCAGTAATATCTTTTTCTTAACCTTCACATCATTAAAATCCGTGACTCCATTAATTTGCAGAGCCAGTGGGTAGTGTAAGCCCCAAGATAAATACTGGCGACGATTACAATCACATTAAGGGAAAGAGTGCTCAAGACTTGAGTTTATTGTGTCCCGCCCAGGCATACCCACAGCCCTTCTATAGGTAATATGCCTCAACAATCAAGGGCAGTTTTCAAGTATTCCGTTTCAATAAGTTCAATTTCTGTACACTTCGCTTACAGAACCCATCGGCAGTGTTAGTCCCAAGATAACCAATGCGGACGACCTGAAACATGTGAAGATTAAGAACTTATATAGCGTCAGTCTTTTGTGCCCAGCTCAAGGGTATCCCCAGCCGGCTTCTAGGTACAGTTAGCTCTAATCCCAACATATCAGCTGTTTAACAGAGTATCCCCGTCTGATGGGCTAGGACATTTCCTTGTTTCCAGAACCCGTTGGAAGTGTTGCACCCAAGCTGAACTTCTTAGAACGCTTTAAGATGATGCAAATTGAGGGCGGCATCAGTTTCAACATACAGTGTCCTGTACAGTCGTACCCTATGCCTGTTTTCAAGTAAGATTCCCATGCCCAACATTCAGTTAGTTTAGACTTGATATCGTCCTTTAAACTGTAAGTTAATTGCGCTTTTTAGAACCAGTTGGCAGTGTACGTCCAAAAGTCAATCCCCAGGACAAGCACCAGTTTATAGATGTGGAGCTGAATAACAGCTATGCTTTACTCTGCTTGGCCCAATCCTACCCAACGCCCGCTTTCAGGTGGGTGGCAATTTGTTTACCCTCCATGTGACTCGGTCCCGCCCACCATCAGACAGTTTTCTGCCATAACAACGAACATGTCGTTCTAAAAAAAATAAAAAACTATTCCAATTTTCCTGTTATAGAACCCGTTGGCTCAGTCAAGCCCAAAATAAATATCCAGGACAAATTGCAGACACGCGAGATAGCCCAGAATGTTGGATTCGCTCTCCTCTGCCCGGCACAATCGTTTCCTATGCCTGCCTTCAGGTACCGACTTCTTGAGTAACTCCACTGCATGTTGTAGCGCCATTCTGTGAGCTATAAATTCCTCAAATTGCCTCAATTTACGGCGAGGCTTGACCACAGTAGAACAATATAATTCAAGTGATTATTTCGTTAGCCTCGTTTCCAGAATTTCCCGCTGGCAGTTTTCAAATTATCAAAGATAATTGTGCTATATTCATGTTGCTTACAGAACCCATAGGCAGTGTTCCACCCAAAGTAGGCATAGCCGACGAATTATCCAATACACGAACTGTGCTGGGAGCAAGTTTCAGCCTGAAGTGTCCGGCACAATCGTATCCTATTCCCGCTTATAGGTATGCTCATTCAGGCAGATGATAGATATAATTTGATTGTACTCGTATATCCTTTGCAGAGCCCATTGGTAGCGTTCCACCCAAGGTTAGCATAGATGATGAGGTGGCCAATGCTCGGGCGTATGTGGCCAAGAGCTTAAGTCTCAAATGCCCCGCTCAATCGTATCCCATTCCCGCCTATAGGTGTGTTCTTCTATCCCAAACATACAATACTCTTAACTCAACATCCAGGTAGTCTGTTAGCCATAACTGTCACTTATGAATTGGTTTCCTAATCTGCTTTAGAGCCTGTTGCCTCTGTGCCTCCCAAATTGAATCTTCTTGAGAGAGTTCGCACCATGGAAGTACTCTTGGGCTCGGAATATGCCATGCAGTGTCCTGGCCAAGCATTCCCAGTGCCCATTAACAGGTAAAGCTGCAATCCCCAACTCAACTTCAGGCTGTTTGAAATGCTCTTTATAGAATCTAATGCAGACTATCATTTTCAGAACCCATTGGCTCTGTTCCGCCCAAGATTAATAATATCAATGATAAGTTTCAATTGATGCAAGTGAGGCTGGATCACAACTTTGCCATGCAGTGTCCTGGTCAGGCGTATCCTGTGCCTGTAGTTCGGTTAGTTTCATTGCCAATAGCTTGAGTGCCCAACCAACATGTCAGGACTTTGTCTGTAATCAAATGTACATCATAATTCTTCTATATTAGAACCCATTGGGACTGTTCCTCCGAAAATCACGAATCTACACGACAAATTTCAATTTGTTCAAGTGAAATTGAGTGAGGATTATGCCATGCAATGTCCTGGTCAGGCATATCCTGTGCCCATCGTTAGGTTAGTTTCAATTCATTTGAGGAACCCAGCAACTGACATTTAAGGCAATGTTTTCGTAACAAATTCAAAGTCTTTTCGTCTTGTAGAACCCATAGGATCTGTGCCGCCAAAGATCACAAGTCTGCACGATAAGTTTCAAGTGCTGCAAGTGAGATTGTCGGAAGATTATTCCATGCAATGTCCTGGCCAAGCATATCCTGTGCCCATCGTTAGGTTAGTTAAAGTCTATACTACCCCATTCAATTCAACATTCAATATGGCAGTTAAGAGTTTGGTTCTTCATACACACGACTTTCCTATCGCAGAACCAGTAGGCTCAGTTGCCCCAAAAGTCGACACACGAGATGAATTCACCTTTGCGAGAACTCAGCTTGGATCATCCAAGGCTCTTATTTGTCCTGCTCAATCGTATCCCATGCCAGCATTTAGGTAAATCCTACTTCTAGCCTCCCAACATTCAGGCAGAAGTTGGAGTAGGATTCTATATAAATTCTTCTGTTTTCCTCGTAGAACCTGTGGGCAGTGTTGCCCCTAAAGTTGATATTAAAGACGAGATTAGCTATGCTCGAGTGGCGCTGAATCATAGCCTAGCTATGGTGTGTCCAGCTCAGTCGTATCCAGTTCCTTCCTTTAGGTAAGCCCTATTCCAGCATTCAGAATTCAGGCGGTTTATCTTAGCCAATCCTGGGAATGCTTCTTATGCTTCTCTGATATTGCAGAGCCTGTGGGGAGTGTGGCACCCAAGGTTGATCCCAATGACCGCATTAAATGGGTAGACAAACCCAAGGGAGTCTCCTTGAGTTTACTGTGTCCAGCTCAATCGTATCCAACACCCGCTGCTCGGTAAGCTGAGACTCTGCTCCCTTACATTTCCAGGCAGTTTTCATTGGAGTATTTAGTTTGCTTATGCTAAGAACTCTAATAATTGCTTGCAGAGCCTGTAGGCAGTGTGGCACCCAAGGTTGATGTCAAGGATCGCATAACGTGGCTCGACAAGCCCTCGGGAGAAGCCTTAAGCTTGCTCTGTCCCGCTCAGTCGTATCCCATGCCTGCTTCCAGGTAGAATAACCTGATCATATTAAACATATTCCGGCAGTTTTCGATGAGTTCTTGATAGATCTTAAGACCTTAAGTTAACGATGGAGGCGGCATTCTTTCAGAACCCGTTGGCAGCGTTGGTCCCAAGGTTGATATGCATGATAAGATGGACTTTACAATAAGGAGGTCAAATACGTCTCTAAACTTGTTCTGCAAAGCTCAAGGCTATCCGATGCCTGCCTTTAGGTAGCTCTGAGATCTCTTTAATTACCTGTTAAGTTCACTTAAAGAATAAAGTTGCAATATATATATATCTGATGCCGAAGTTGGCTTGCAATAGAGTTTGATATCCTATACCAGCAACTCCTACACCAGCAACAGGCAGTTAGTTAAAATATTTGCAGAAATAACTATCTCTTCTTATCAACACACCTAGAACCTGTGGGATCTGTGGCACCAAAAGTGGACATGAACGATAAGCTGAAGTTTTCTTCAAAGCATTTCAATGAATCTCTGAGTATACTGTGTCCAGCTCAGGGTTATCCCATGCCCGCCTTTAGGTGAGCATTTACATTCAGGCAGTTCTTCTTTTTACATGGGAATATATATATAGAACTTAGGATCACTTTGTAACTTTCAGAACCCGTTGGCTCTGTCGCACCCAAAGTTGATATAAACGACAAGGTTAAGATATCCATCATCAGATGGGGTCATTCATTGAGCTTGGTCTGCCCAGCTCAGGGTTATCCCATGCCAGCATTTAGGTAATCCCCAGTCGAGTGTCACATCCCCCTTTAGGCGTACTTTTTACTGTGCAGTGAAATCCCTCTTTTGATTACTTGCAGAACCCGTTGGCTCCGTAGCACCCAAAGTTGAAATTAAGGATAAAGCTGGCATATTTCTGGCTAAGTCTGAAAACTCTTTGGCTCTGCTTTGTCCCGCGCAATCCTATCCAATGCCCGCGTATAGGTAATTAGTTAAGTTTAAGCAATTGTCAGTTCAAGCTATTCCAATATTTTGGCAGATGTAGAAGTAGACAATAGATTTTCTTTGGCTAAACTAATTTTGCTTGCAGAACCTGTGGGAAGCGTTGCGCCCAAGGTTGAAATAAAAGATAAACTGGGTATATTTGTGGCCAAATCAAACTATTCGATGGCTCTGCTCTGTCCAGCGCAGTCGTATCCGATGCCAGCATTTAGGTGAGGTCACATTCAGGCAGTTATCTAATCCAATATTGATCAATATTGCAGAACCGATAGGCAGTGTTGCACCGCGTGTTAATCGCAAGGATGAGTTCAATCATGATCGCATTAGCAGCACTCAGTCCATAGCCATACAATGTCCAGCTCAGTCGTACCCAGTTCCTGCTTATAGGTAAATTCAGTCGAGTATCCTTTTCCCTGCCAAGCAGTTGCTTCATTTCCTCTGCTACAACTGACCCCCAATCTTGCAGAGCCTGTGGGCAGCGTGGCACCACGTGTCAACAAACAGGATGGTCTGACACGCGATAGCATTCGACTTGAGCAAACCGTTGCCATCTTTTGTCCCGCTCAGGCCTATCCAGTGCCATTCTATAGGTAATTGCCCAAAGCCCTTCAATTGGAAAGCGAGCATGACAAAGTCTTCGAGCATCATTGGCTACGAATTGTAATTAGCTTAAAGTGTTTTCCCCCTCTGCTGCATAATTTAACCCAATCACAACAATGTCACGCAACAAACTCGAGCTGTTCATTGGTCTATTTCCCCTTTCCATCACTTGACCTCAAAGTTCAGGCAGTTCACAAAGTTTTCAACTTGATCCTGTATTGTATTTGTATTTGCGTGTACTTTAATAAGTTGTTTGATTTAAGAGCCCGTGGGGAGTGTGCCACCCAAAATCAGCATTGGGGAGCGTCGCAAGGATGCCGAGGTGCCTCTTAGGGGGGATTTGAGCATCTTTTGCCCAGCCCAGTCCTATCCAGTGCCAGCTTATAGGTAAGACTACTCAAACAAAAGGCAGTTTTCATTTAGTAATTAGGTCTAGTTTTCTTTTAAATAACAAGAATCTGTTTGACCAACTCTGTCTTAATAGAACCTGTTGGCTCTGTTGGGCCCAAGATCAGTGTGGGGGAACGTCTGAAGGATGCGGCATCTCAGTTGAACTCAACATTTACGCTCTTCTGTCCCGCACAATCCTATCCAGTGCCCTCTTTTAGGTAAATCCCTTTATTAATTCAACATTCAGTCAGTTTTGTTGTCAACTTGAATTTGTAATGGCTAATGTTTATGCTAATTAATGCGTTTTCCTAGAACCTGTGGGCAGTGTGGCACCCAAAATTAGTGTTGAAAATCGTCTTAAAAATGCCGAGGCTCAGTTGGGAAGCAGCTTTACACTCTTTTGCCCTGGTCAGGCTTATCCAATGCCATTCTTTAGGTAATCAATTCATAATTTGGTTCAAGATTCAGACAGTTTGTTTATTTACTGTTTTTTACTTTCAATACTATCTTAACACTATTCTTATAGAGCCTGTAGGCAGTGTTGGACCACGTCTAACCTCAGGCGACAAGACGCGCAATGTGGATGTTGCGCTTGAAGGCAGCTTCACTTTACTCTGCCCAGCTCAGGCCTATCCGGTTCCCTTCTTTAGGTAGGATCTCCAACGATATTCGGGCAGTTTATCTACTTATTTAGTAGGCATTAAATTTACTTTTTATTTGCCTTATAGAACCTATTAGTGGCGCTGCTCCTCGGGTTGCTTTGATACAGAAAACAAATATCGAATATGTTCGTATTGAAGAGACTGTGGCCATCATGTGTCCAGCACAAGGTTATCCTGTGCCTGCGTTTCGGTAATCTCAGAGTTCTCTTCCCTTTACATTCAGACAGTTATCACTACAGTGTAAATTCGGGCTTTTGCTTATCGCTTTCCTCTTCTTTAGAACCCATTAGCAGCACTGTGCCCAAAGTTGTTTCGTTGGCCAAATTCGATATGAAAACTTATGAAGGCTCAAGCACTTTGGCTTTATTATGTCCAGCTCAAGGGTATCCTGTTCCGATTTTTAGGTAAACTCAACATTCAAGTGTGTTTGTCTTTTCAGAACCTGTTTCGAGCACAGCTCCTAAGGTGCCTCCTCTACAGTCACGGCCCTTAGTTGTGCCCGGACATACAATTATTTCCATTCTATGTCCAGCTCAGGGTTATCCCGCGCCTAGTTTTCGGTAAGGTTTACTGTTGTTCAAGTATTTATCCAACATTCCGGCACAATAATATATATTAGCAGCACTTTAATCAGGTATTGTAAAACTTCGTTGCCCTTTTCAGAGCCCATTGGCAGCAGCCCGCCTAAGATTAATGCATTGACCTATAAGCCCAACACAGTTGAGCTCCATGCTGCCACTGCAATACTCTGTCCAGCCCAAGGGTATCCAGCTCCAAGCTTTAGGTGTGTTATTAAACAAGATATAATAGAGTTTAGGAAACTGAAAAGAATCCAACCAAATCCAACATCAGGCTTGGGATTTCATTACAAATATTAAACACTTTTCTTAACCCATTCACAGAACCAATTTCTAGCTCAGCTCCAAGAACACCTGCTCTGGTACAGAAACCCCTCGAACTGCTTCAGGCTCATTCCATTTCTTTGCTTTGTCCAGCGCAGGGTTATCCAGCGCCTAGTTTTCGGTAAGCCGAAACTTCATCACCCGCCCAGCATTCAGTCAATAGATTGGATACTCCAGATTAACTCTCTATGTTGTAGTAACACCTTTTTTTAAATCATTTAGAACCTGTTGGCGGTAAGGCGCCGACTTTACTCTCCAACGACATTAAACGGTCTTGGATCGAGCGTTTGCTGTCCACAAATGTGGCGCTCTTCTGCCCAGCGCAAGCTTATCCAGTCCCAGCATTCAGGTATAGGAGTTGCCGTTTAACTCTCGACAGATTTCAGGCAGCTTAGTTATAGTTAATTGCCATATTGGTTAACTATTTTCAGAGCCAGTTTCAAGCACATCACCGCGCATACCCTCGATAATGAGTAAGCCCTTCGAACTGAGAAGGGGCACAGACATCTCCTTGCTTTGTCCAGCGCAGGGTTATCCAGCGCCAAGTTTTCGGTAAAGCCTCCTATCCCAACATGAAGTTAGATTAGTACATTAAGATGGCTTATAAACTCGATGCACTGCTTTCCAAAACAGAACCTATTTCGGCTAAAGGTCCCACGCTTTCCATTGATACTAAATGGTCGGGAATTGAACGACATCTCGGCATGGACATTGTTTTGTTGTGTCCGGCTCAGGCATTTCCGGTCCCTGTCAGCAGGTTAGCCTTACATCTGAAATCGAATGCGTGTCTTTAATTATGCATGAGATGTGCGAACTTTAACCCCAAGCGAACAAACGTTCGTTCATTCATAAAACGTGTGCGCACACAAACACACACACGCAACGGCCCAACAACAAATACAAATCCCAACAAAACAGGCGCGCACACTCATAAAAAGTAAGCTAAGTAAACAAACCGTAAAACATAGACCGTAGACTGTAGACTATGGCCCTAGACCGGCCGAGTTGGCTGGAGCGGCAGCGGCTGCGGCAAAGCGATGGAAATGCGGCGGAAGAGGCTATCAAATGCAGCTGTCTGCCTCTCGCTCTCTCTTCGTCCCGCTAACTATCACTTCTGTGTTTGTGTGTGTGTGTGTGCTTGTGCAAATTGAGTGTGTGTGTGTAGCGATTTGTAAACAAACGCGTAGGCACAGCTGATTGCTCTCTCACTTGCGCTCTCTCAGTGTGCGCATGCTCGTGTTCCACACAATAATTTCCCAAACAATTACCCCTACATGCGCACGCCATTACTTTTGTGGATTGTATGTGGACAGCATTACTCTTGCTCACATACCGGTTTATGAATGAACGCACGTTATCAGGTCAACTTTCGATTGTTGTTTTTTTCTTGTCGTTTTCTTGGCTTTTGCTCTCGACTTGTTGCCGTTAGTTGCGCTTTGTGCGCATGCTCTGCCACATGTTGTTGTTGCTGTCATTTGAGTAACCTTAAGCATAACATTGACCTTAATAAAATATGCAGTGTGCGCGTCAGTTATTGCCGTCTTTTTCCCCTCTTCTTCTTGTACTTTTTTTTGACAAAGTTCGTAAAGTTCAACGTCTTTGAGGGTTGCGTTGGATAATAGGTCACGTTCAAAGTGCACGTGAACAAGTACATAAACAAAAACCTGAAAGTTGAAGTATCTGGTCGGAGTTGTTGGATTTTTATTGAAATGGCAACAGGTAAAGGGTTAAGCATTTATTCAGGCAGTTTCCAAAGGCTTTTAAGCATATTTCTAAGATAAAATAATTTGGTTTATTTTCCCAATTTTTCCGAAGAGCCCATTGGTTCCAAGGCACCCGCTGTGCCCACGGGCGTTCAAACCTTTCAACAAAATGTTCCCCTGGGTGGCACTTTTGCCATGCTCTGTCAGGCTCAGGCCTTTCCGGTGCCTGTTTTTAGGTAAATCTATTGTAATACTCAAACAATACTAGATAGAAGATATATTGGCATAGTATTATTTAGGAATAATGCTATCTTTGTGGTGCTAACTTGGATTAAGACTCGTCAACTGGTTCTATTTGTAATTCGTAGATAGTTGAAATATGCTGATTGATTGCTTTGTTTTTAGAGCCTGTCGGCGCAAAGGCACCTACATTCTCCAGTGATTCCAAGGGCAGCATTTTTGAGCGTCTCATCAATTCGAGTTTTACACTGTTGTGTCAGGCACAGGCGTTTCCTGTGCCAATTATTAGGCAAGTTAAAAATGTAGGTCCCCAATATCAGGCAGTATTCTTGGCAATTGGCAAATTAGCAAAACGATTTTCCGTTTCATGACTTTCTAGAACCTATTGGCTCCAGGGCGCCAACATTTTCATCGGACTACAACTCGTTTTCCTATGCACGTCCTGTGGGTCACAGTTTTGCGCTGCTCTGTCAGGCACAAGGATATCCCGTACCCGCTATGAGGTACATCTTTTTCTCAGATAATTCAAGCAGTTTTCCTATCTGACAAGTATAGTTTAGTTAAGTTTTAACGTTTTCTTAACCTGTAATTTACAGAACCAATCGGAGCGAGGGCGCCAACTTTCTCAACAGATTCCAATTCCTTCTCTTATACCCGGGGAGTAGGTCAAAGTTTTGCGCTACTTTGTCAAGCTCAGGCATATCCAGTGCCTGCCATGAGGTAGTCTTCTTCCTTTTCCTTAAATCAGTTATATTCAGGCAGTTTTCAATATGCGCTATCAACAGGGCAAAGCATGCATCTTAAATATCTTAAATTTCAGAGCCCGTTGGAGCCAAAGCGCCCACATTCGCCAGCGTATCCAAAATCTCTAGCTTAATCGGACATAGTTCCAATGATATAGTATTGCTGTGCCAGGCTCAGGCCTATCCAGTGCCAATTATTAGGTAAACTTAAACATGCTCTAGGCCCCACTGCCAACTGGTTTTTGTTTTAAGCGAATTCTGAATTAAATTTTGTGATCTGTAATTGTATTATTAGAACCTGTTAGTGCCAAGGCACCGACTTTCGCTTCCGATATGAAAAGCTATACGTTTGTGCGCTATTTTGGGCAAAGTTTTGCGCTTCTTTGTCAGGCTCAGGCGTATCCTGTACCAATGATAAGGTAGCTTTTCCCACGCTTACTATCAGTAACATATAAATATTTTATATACATTCCCAATAAAAATTGTATCAAATTGATACAAGAATTTTCTAAAATTTCAAACTCTCATTACTTTATTAAAGCTGAAACAATATAGATGCGGTAAATCAGTTTAATCATTGTTTCACCACCAAATTCATTCGTATTTAGATCATATTTAACTATTTAGCTTAACTGATAATCTAGCGCAAATTCATATCAACAAATAAGAAAATGTGTCAAGTATCCAACTCACAGTTCAGGCAGCTGACAGCTTTTCTCTGATTCCTTATAGAACCGATCGGAGCAAAGGCACCTTCCTTCTCAGGCGAATCGAAGAGTTTTACATTTGTCAAAGAGATCACAACCAGCTTTGCCTTGTTGTGTCAGGCCCAGGCGTACCCCGTGCCTATAACACGGTTAGTCCTTCGGTTAACTAACAATCTGGCAGTTTTCTAACAAGTTTACTAGGTTTATAGTCCTGATGGGAATTGTAATGATACTTTGCAGAACCTGTGGGCAGTGTGGCACCCAAAATATCTGGCGGTCGCTTGCAGGAAGTGACAAAGACAGCCGCCTGTGATTTGGCCATGTTGTGCCTGGGTCAATCGTTTCCCACACCAGCATTTAGGTAATGATCCTAACAATGTTCAGGCAGTTTAATAGAGTATCTTCCTCCACAATTGACTTGGTAAATGCCTTTATTTCAGAGCCCATTGGTAGCGTAGCACCCACCATATCAGGAGATCGATTGCAGGAATTAACTCGCAAGATGGGCCATAGTTTCTCCATTCTGTGCCAGGGACAAGCATATCCCATGCCTGCATTTAGGTACTGATACGTTGATGATGATATAGATAGCTGTCTTATCGTTCAGGCAGTTTGAGAACAGACAGAATACCCTTTAACCCATTGATCCATACAATCCTACAGAACCAATCGGTCATGTCAAACCTCGAATTGCAATCAAAAGCATTGAGATCAATGAGGTTCCCTTGAATGGCACATTTGTCGGACATTGTCCTGGGCAGGGTTATCCTGTGCCAGTTTATAGGTAATAGGTAGATAACGATAGTTAGTCCTTAGGGCGTTTGTCTTTTCTGCTAGGAAAACTCCTTTTCCCTTTGAAGTGGCACACACAATAAGCAAATATTTATGTCAATGAACTCACACAATTCGAGGTAAGTAAGTAAAGCTCCCGTTGTCGGTGGAGAAGAGCGAGTAAGTATGGAAAGATCTGAGGCTCTGGCGTGTGAGTGTGGTTTGCTCGTTGTGTGTCTACTTCCATCCCAGTCCAACCTGAAGCACTTGAATTTCGATTAACAGAATGCTCTCTTTTCAGATGGTACAAATTCATTGAGGGAACCACCCGGAAACAGGCAGTTGTGCTGAATGATCGCGTTAAACAAGTCTCTGGTACACTGATCATCAAGGATGCCGTTGTCGAGGACTCTGGAAAGTATTTGTGTGTTGTGAACAACTCGGTGGGCGGTGAAAGTGTAGAGACTGTGTTGACCGTGACAGCTCCGCTCTCGGCAAAGATCGATCCTCCCACACAAACCATTGACTTTGGACGTCCAGCTGTATTCACCTGCCAGTACACGGGTAACCCGATCAAGACCGTCAGCTGGATGAAGGATGGCAAGGCGATGGGACATAGTGAGCCTGTGCTACGCATAGAGTCAGTCAAGAAGGAGGACAAGGGAATGTATCAATGTTTTGTGCGCAACGATCAGGAATCCGCAGAGGCAAGTGCAGAGCTCAAGTTGGGCGGTCGTTTCGATCCCCCCGTCATCCGTCAGGCGTTCCAAGAAGAAACAATGGAACCTGGACCAAGTGTATTCCTGAAGTGTGTCGCTGGTGGAAATCCTACACCGGAAATCTCCTGGGAACTCGATGGCAAGAAGATTGCCAACAACGATCGCTTCCAAGTGGGACAGTATGTAACTGTGAATGGCGATGTCGTCTCCTATTTGAACATCACCTCTGTCCATGCCAACGATGGTGGCCTCTACAAGTGCATTGCCAAGAGCAAAGTGGGCGTGGCTGAGCACTCTGCCAAACTGAATGTCTACGGTCTGCCCTACATTCGTCAGATGGAGAAGAAGGCGATTGTTGCTGGAGAAACTCTGATGGTCACATGCCCCGTCGCTGGTTATCCCATTGACTCCATTGTCTGGGAGCGTGGTAAGTGGCAGGACGGAGATGTGAATGAATCTATATGTATTCCATATCAAAATCTATACATCTGTATATCGAATATATTCTCAGATAATCGCGCTCTGCCCATCAACCGCAAGCAGAAGGTCTTCCCCAACGGCACCCTAATCATTGAGAATGTGGAACGGAATTCAGATCAGGCAACCTACACATGTGTGGCCAAGAATCAGGAGGGTTACTCGGCTCGTGGTTCACTGGAAGTGCAAGTCATGGGTAAGTTGATCAGATCAGTTACAGCGCCAGCTAATTTCCATGCAGAAGGAATGGAAGCTTGGCGTCAGTTTATCTTCTGGGCGGGACAATTTACAGGAATTCACAGGAAATCCCTGCAACGCTGGTCGTTCGTCTGTTCACTCCGAGTAACTTGATTGACCTTTAACCTTAGTGCCGCCACAGATAGTGCCCTTTGACTTTGGCGATGAGACCATCAATATGAATGAAATGGTCTCTGCCACCTGCACCATCAACAAGGGCGACACTCCACTTGAGGTTTACTGGACAACGGCGCCGGAACCGAAGCTTGGCGTGGCGCGCCTCATGTCCAACGATGGCATCCTGATTACCAAGACCACTCAGCGCATCAGCATGCTGAGCATTGAGTCTGTTCATGCCCGACACAGGGCCAACTACACTTGCGTGGCTCGCAATGCAGCTGGCATTGTTTACCACACGGCGGAGCTGCGTGTCAATGGTGATGACCTCAGCTTTGTCTCGATCCTCAGATTAGAGCTCATAATTGTCCCACAATTACGTTTAGTCTAGCGTTATGTTTTGTTTTATCCTTCAACCCATCCAAGTTCTGCCTCAGATAGTGCCCTTTGAGTTCGGTGAGGAGAGCGTCAATGAACTGGACATGGTATCCGCCTCCTGCACTGTCAACAAGGGGGATCTGCCCATCGATGTGGCCTGGACAAAGAATGGCGGTCGTGTCTATACTAACGACGGCATTGTGGTCACAAAAACCAGCACACGCATGAGTGTCCTCAGCATTGAATCCGTGAGAGCTCGCCACGCCGGGAACTACTCTTGCGTGGCCACCAACAATGCCGGGGAGAGCAGGCATTGGGCCATGTTAGCTGTCAATGGTTAAGACCATAGGTTTACTCTCTTTTAGTCGCTTTGTCGTTTCATTTTAGTTTTGTTTTTGTTGTGCCCATCCCCTCCCAGTTTTGCCTCAGATTGTGCCCTTTGATTTTGGCGAGGAGAGTATCAATGAGCTGGACATGGTGTCAGTCTCCTGCACCGTAAACAAGGGCGATCTGCCTGTGGATATCTACTGGACCAAGAACGGTGGACGTCTCTACACCAACGACGGCTTGTTGGTCAATCGCAACAGCCAACGATTGAGTGTCCTAAGCATCGAATCTGTGAGAGCTCGCCATGCCGGAAACTACTCCTGTGTGGCCACAAATAATGCCGGAGCCACCAGGCAATCGGCCATGTTGGCAGTCAATGGTTAATCCCTAGATACTTCGATTTCTTTGTTTGCTTTTACTTGATTTGTAATCCCAACAACCTCTTCACTTCCTACAACAATGATTAACGCAGTCCTGCCCCAAGTTATGCCCTTTGACTTCGGGGAGGAGACCATCAACGAACTGGACATGGTCTCAGCCTACTGCACGGTCAACAAGGGTGATCTGCCACTCGACATTGCCTGGACCAAGAACGGGGGTCGGGTCTTCACCAACGATGGTGTCGTTGTCACCCGGAATAGTCAGCGCATCAGCGTGCTGAGCATTGAATCCGTGAGAGCTCGTCATGCAGGAAATTACTCTTGTGTGGCCACCAACAATGCCGGAGAGACCCGACAATCCGCCATGTTGGCAGTCAATGGTTAAGATCGACTTTTCTTTGCAGTCATTTCACTTTTATCCTTTAGTTTATGTTCAGTTCTCAATCCCGAAACCATATAAATTTCATCCCATTGTCAGTGCCACCTTCCATTGCCCCGTTCTCGTTCGGCGATGATCCCGTAAACACGGGTGAGAATGCCGGCGTGCAGTGCATGGTGCAGAAGGGCGATGTGCCCATCACCATCAAATGGACGCTCAACTCGCGTCCTATTATCAATGGCGAGGAGGGCATCACCATACTGAAGCTATCACCCAAAACCAGTGTCCTGAACATAGCCGCCGTCGAGCAGTATCATCGGGGCACCTTCAAATGCATTGCCGAGAATATGGCAGGATCTAGTTATACCACATCCGAGTTGAAAGTTAACGGTACTCACACTTGCGAAGATACCAGGATAGCTCTATTATTTCGATTATGCTTTTCATTTATTCCCTTTTCATTTCACACACTCACCATTCATACAGTGCCACCCCATGTCCTGCCCTTTAACTTTGGCAGCGAGGTCTTCAACATGGGCGATGTCTTGGGCATCAATTGTGTGGTCCTCAAGGGGGATTTGCCATTGCAAATACATTGGACTCTGAATGATGATATCATTGAGACGGATAAGGATGGTTTCACTGTCATGCAGCTGAACAGTCGTACCAGCTACCTCAGTGTGGATGCCCTGGAGGCCAAACATCGTGGGGTCTATAGCTGCATTGCCCAGAATCGGGCGGGTCAAGCCATATTTGCCGCTGAATTGCAAGTTAATGGTTCGTTCTTCAGAAGATTCTAAATTTCCCTCCCTAATGTTGCTAGCCTTCTATTAACAGTCTTCTGGTTTATTCGGTGTGTTTGAGTAGTAATAGTTTGAGCATAGAAGCTGAATAGCTGAATATGAGCTGAATTGAGGCGAATTAGCTTAGTATGATGTGAGTCTAAGGTGTGGAGTGTGTGCTGAATAGGGACTTAAGTAGCTGAATCGGAGCTGAATAGCTGAATAAAATTAACCCCGAGATATTCAGACGCATTGGCATTAAATTACCTGAATTGAGTAAATGAATTGCTACTGAATGAACATGAAGTGTTTCTAAGGATTCTGTGTGAACTTATAAATAGAAAACAATTCCAATCTGTGGCGTGCACGCTGAATAGGGACTTAATTAGATGATCCAAAGCTGAATAACTGATATGAACTGTTAAAAGCTGTAGCTGAATAGCTAAATATGAGCTCCATCCTTTTGAATGCAGTTGCACCACAGATAAGTCCGTTTTCCTTTGGAGAAGAGCCGCTGAATCGCGGAGAGGTAGCCAGTGTTACTTGTGTGGTGCCCAAGGGCGATCTGCCCTTGGATATATACTGGACTCTGAACTCGGCGCTGATAGTCAACGGCGAACTCGGCTTTACCATTGTGCGACTCAACAAGCGCACCAGCTCTCTGAATGTGGATTCCTTGGAGGCCGCTCATCGGGGCAGCTACAAATGCATAGCGAACAATTCAGCGGGCTATGCTGAATATGTGGCAATACTCGAAGTGAATGGTTCGTCCAGCGATATCACGAGATCAATACTTAGCTTAGATTACTTGTATTTTGTTGTTTATGTTTCCTATTCATACCTTCTGTTTTGCCCCAATTCCCAATCCCATTTCGCATTCGTAAAGTGCCACCACAAATACAACCGTTCGACTTTGGCATTGAACCCGCCAATACTGGGGAAATAGCTGGTGTTTTCTGTATGGTTCCTAAGGGTGATTTGCCCATGGAAATACGCTGGACTCTGAACTCAGCGCCCATCATAACGGGAGAGCATGGCTTCTCCTTGTCGCGTCTGAATCCGCGCACAAGTTCGCTGAGTATAGACGCTTTGGAGGCTCGACATCGGGGAGTGTACAAGTGCATAGCCACGAACAAAGCGGGCAATGCTGAGTATAGCGCTGAATTACATGTGAACGGTTTGTGCTGAATGGATTTAGGATCATTTACACACATATTACATATACATTTTGATTATTTTGTGTTGTTGCACTTGTTTGATTTATGTTTTGAATCCCACTCAACGACTTCAAGTGCCACCTCAAGTGCTGCCGTTCAGCTTTGGCGAGGCCGCGGCCGATGTTGGCGACATCGCCAGTGCCAACTGTGTGGTACCCAAGGGGGACCTACCTCTGGAAATACGCTGGTCCCTGAATTCAGCGCCCGTCGTGAACGGTGAAAACGGCTTTAGTTTGGTGCGATTGAATAAGAGAACCAGTTTGCTGAATATCGATTCGCTGAGCGCATTTCATCGCGGTGTTTACAGGTGTATAGCCACTAACGATGCTGGGAGCAGTGAATATCTTGCTGAATTACAAGTCAATGGTTTGTTCGCGCAGATCGTGTGTGTGTGTGGCACGTTAGCTATATATAGTAGTACTGTATCATGCTTAAATATCACTAAAATAATTTGTTGTAGTTGCTGTTTATTGTTGGAGCACTTTGCACACTGTTTCACTTGCTGAATAGCATTTAAAGCTGCTGAATAGCTATGCAAGACAGTTTGTCGAGCAGGTATCAAGTTGCTTTGTCATAAATAACACGAGAAAGTGTGCTGAATTCTCATTTGACTCCGCTGAATTACGATAGAATGCTGAAATCACGCTGAATAACTGTATTATCCCTTGCCCAGTCCCGCCGCAAGTCATGCCCTTTCTTTTCGGCGATGAACCCTCCAACTACGGCGATAGCACCGCCGTCCAGTGCATGGTGTTCAAGGGCGACACACCACTGCAGTTGCACTGGACGCTGAATGGACAGCCCATAACGAACGAGAATGTGGGCATAAGAATTATCAAAATGTCGCCGAAACTGAGCTCCCTGAGCATCGATTCCATCAATGGTCATCATCGCGGACTCTTCAAATGCATCGCTAGCAATGCGGCGGGCAGCGCCGAACAAATCGCTGAGCTGGTTGTTAATGGTTAAACGAATTGACTCATATATTTATGTAGTTTACCTCTGTGTCTTTGTAATTTGTTATCCTTTTTGATTTTGATAAACCCATCAACAACCCCACAGTTCCCCCACAAATTAGACCCTTTGACTTTGGCGACGAGGCCTCCAACTCCGGCGAAACCATGGGCATTCAGTGTACGGTTATCAAGGGTGATCTGCCCATCAACATTAGCTGGGCCCTCAACAATCAGACGCTCACAAGCGGCGACTGGGATGTGGTCATTGGGCGCATGTCCAGCAAATCGAGCACCCTCAATATTGATTATATCGCAGCTGAGCATCGGGGCATCTACACGTGCCGGGCTCGTAATCGGGCAGGCGAGAGCAGCTACAGTGCCGAGCTGAAAGTCAATGGTGATCTTTTCTTCAGCTAGAAATAATAAGATTAAGATTTAGTTTGTTTGCTTTCTGATTTGTTTGATCTTGTGTTCTTGTGTCCATCCCAATCCCTGACCGACCTCTCACCTCTGACCCTCTGACCCTGCCAGTGCTGCCCAGCATATTCCCGTTTAGCTTTGACGGCGAGGCCAATGAGGGCGACAGTGTGCAGTTGACTTGCCACGTGGCCAAAGGTGATTTGCCACTGAGAATACGTTGGACCCACAACGATTTACCTCTGTTCTCGCATCTGGGCGTAATGGCCAGCAAGATTGGGGAAAGGGTCAGCCTGCTGACCGTGGAGACCGTCAAGGCGGTCCACTCGGGGAACTATAGCTGTGTGGCCAGCAACAATGCGGGGAACATAAGCTACACCGCCGAGTTATTCGTCAATGGTTTGCACTATCACATATCTATGAAGTTACGTTATCTCTTTGTATTATTTTGATAACCCGTTAACACAATATACGCTCTCAACCCGACATCCCTCTCCATCTCCATCTCCATCTCCTCTCCGACATCCATCACTCAGTTCTGCCTCAGATAGTGCCGTTTGCCTATGACGATGTCATCAACACGGGCGACTCCATTGATCTGTTCTGTCAAATCCAAAAGGGAGATCGTCCTATGCGGGTTCACTGGAGCTTCGAGCGCAGGGCCAGCGATACAGATGCCAGCTCCGATGAGCTTCAGCCTCAGATGCGCACCAATCGCATCAACAGCAAGACGAGCATGTTGTCCATCCCCAGTGCTAGTCCGGCTCATACGGGCACCTACACTTGCATCGCCAGCAATTCCGCGGGCACAACGAGCTACGGCCTCAATCTGACTGTGAATGGTACATGGATGAGATATTGAGTGGTCTAGTCATATTACTGTGGGATTAGGGATTACGATTGGGGGGTTGTGGCTATCTTTAATGCGTTAACCCCATAATTGAGTTGGAGTATGTGTTGGTACTAATCCGCCTAACTTGTAATGGAATCTACACTTCATCTATCTCAACTAACTACGACTGCTCCACTTTCTCCCTTTTGCTTAAGTCTCCCCCAAAATCGCACCCTTTGACTTTGGCGAGGAGCCATTGAACTACGGCGAACCTGCCTCGGTGCAGTGCACCATCCTGGGCGGAGATCTGCCCATCAATGTCACGTGGCTACTGAATAATGCCACCATCGATAGCTACCATGATATCTCATTTTCTCGCATTGGCAAACGCATTAATGTCTTGTCCATTGAGTCGGTGGCCGCCCATCATGCCGGCTTCTATTCCTGCCACGCCCAGAACAAGGCGGGCTTGACGGCCCACTCGGCGCGTCTGATTGTGAATGGTTTGTGAATGGCTGACTAAATGAGAATATCATTTATTTATGTAATGAACCTTTATTTTGGCTGCTTTTAAATTCATTTCCTTATTATTTATTTAATTTCCCACTCAAACCTGATTAGTGCCTCCCAAGATAACGCCCTTTTCCTTTGGCACGGAACCGATGAATTTCGGCGAACCTGTCTCGGTGCATTGCACCATCTCTGGCGGCGATTTACCCGTCTCGGTCATCTGGACACTGAATCGCCATCCTCTATTGCCGGAACTGGAAATATTTACCGAGAAACGTGGCCAGCGCATTCACAACCTAATGATCGATGCCATCGAGGCGAAGCACGCTGGCAATTACACGTGCATTGCCAGCAATTCAGCGGGTCGTGCTGAGCATTCAGCAGAGCTCATTGTGAATGGTGCGTGGTCGCAACGGAGGCTAACGACACTTGAGTAGAGCCTATCACCTGTCTATTATTAACTTTTGTAGTTTGATTGTATTGGTTGTCAATTCTAACAAAACTGCCCCCGCCCTTTACACGTCGAACGTTGTGCAAAGTGTTGTGTGCTGCTTAAAAAAAGTGTGTGGAATACAAATGGAGTAGAAAGAGGAGCGAGAGTTCCCAATATCAATAGCCAGTTATGTAACATTATCCACTCTTCAACTAGCTCTCCCCCGCATTAGCGCCTTCTCCTTTGGTGAGGAGTCCATGAGCTATGGCGAATTTGTGAATGTTCAGTGCACAATATCGGGCGGAGATTTGCCCGTTAACATAACGTGGACACTGAACAATAAGCCCTTTGAAGATTACCTAGAAATACTGACCACGAAGCGAGGCAAACGCATCAACGAGCTGACCATTGAGGCTGTCTCGGCCAAGCATGCGGGAAACTATTCCTGCATTGCCGAGAACCGAGCGGGTCGTGTTAACCACACGGCTGAATTGAAAGTGAATGGTTAATACTCTGGCTTACTTATCGATGTGTAGTGTAATGGTTATATCATTTCTTTTTTGTTAACATAACCCTCAATCCCCACTGTTAATCCAAAACCCTTCGAAAGTTGCGCCTAAAATTGCGCAATTTGATTTCGGGGAGGATCCCTCGAACTTTGGTGAATCGGCAAGCGTGCAATGTCTGGTTACTTTGGGGGATTTCCCAGTGAGTTTCGCTTGGCTCTTCAATGGACGCGAGATCAATGAGAATGTCTACGATGTGTCCATGGTGAAGCTGGGCAAGAAGATCAGTGCTCTCTCCATTGACTTTGTGCGCGATCATCATGCAGGCAACTACACTTGTGTGGCCGTCAATCGGGCCACGTCGGTTAACTACACTGCTGAGTTGGTTGTGAATGGTACACGGAATCAGTTAACTGTTTTACTGTTTATTTTTGGCTTTGTTCTTCTTTTGTTTTACCACCTCCTTCCCCCAAACAATCCAAGTTCCCCCCAAAATTGCACACTTCGACTTTGGCGATCATGCCATCAATTTCGAGGAGTCTGTTTCGGTAAATTGTCTGATCTACCTGGGTGATCTTCCCATGGACATCACATGGCTGTTCAATGGTGCTCGCATTCAGCCCTACACAGGAGTGTCCATTGTCAAGGGTGGGAAGAAGGCCAGTATTCTGACCATCGACTCGGTCCATGCTGGCCATGCCGGCAACTACACCTGCAAGGCGCGCAACGATGCTGATTCTGTGGAGTACTCAGCTGAATTGATTGTGAATGGTATTCAATAGAGTGCATCGATTGCACGAACAGTGAATTGTCTCTTTGATTTTTGATTTTTGATTTCCTTATTGATTTCATCCCGACAATACACTCCCACAGCTCCGCCCAAAATCGCGCCCTTCGATTTCGGTGGAGCACCTGCTAACTTTGAGGATTCCGTGTCAGTGAATTGCCTGGTAACCTCGGGAGATTTGCCCATTGAAATTGAGTGGTTGTTTGAGGGAGCACCTGTCAACTACGCCACGGGTGTTGCGGTGCTGCGGGGTGGCAAAAGAACCAGCCTCCTCACCATTGACTCGGTGCATGCCGGACATGCGGGCAACTACAGCTGCAAGGCGAGGAATAAAGCGGCGAGCAGTGAATTCTCAGCTGCGTTGATTGTCAATGGTTGGCAAGAAGTGCCAGTGTAGAGGCAGTGTTATAGTTCTATAAGTGCTCTCTTTGGTTTTTCAATTATTTTTGGATTTCTACACCTCGTTCCTCCTCCCCAGTACCACCCAAAATAACACCCTTTAGCTTTGGCGAGGAGCCGGCAAATGTCGAGGATTCTGTCTCAGTGACATGTCTGATATCAACCGGCGACTTACCCATCGACATCGAATGGTTGTTCAATCAATACGGCATCAGTTCCTACTCGGGCATAATGGTCATGAAAGGTGGCAAGAGAAACAGCGTCCTGAGCATTGACAATGTACACGCCAGTCATGTTGGCAACTACACTTGTCGTGCCCGGAATCAAGCGGCAGCTGTCAATTATACAACTGAGTTAATTGTCAATGGTATTTTATAGTACTTAACTGTTGGATTCATTCACATATTGCTTTTACTCCCTTATTTTTATTACAACTCTTACTTTATTCCTACTTGTGATCCCTTCGTAATGCTTATGTGTTTGAAAGCCCCGCCTAGAATCACTCCCTTTACGTTCGGCGAGGAGCCGACAAACGTGGAGGACTCTGTGTCTGTGACCTGCCTGATCTCCAGTGGAGACCTTCCTATTGATATCGAGTGGTTGTTCAATGATTACGGAATCAGTTCGTACTCGGGCATAAATGTGGTCAAGGGTGGCAAGAGGAATAGCATGTTGAGTATCGATAATGTCCAGGCTCGTCACGCCGGCAAGTACAGTTGCAAGGTCAAGAATCACGCAGCAGCTGTTAATTACACAACAGAATTGATTGTTAATGGTACTCCAACGATCTTTGGGATATTAGTTTATTAGAATATTGATTTAACGATTTTCATTTAGTTTCCTTTATTTCCACCCACACCCAACACTTTGCTTAAAGTTCCACCCAAGATAACGCCCTTCGATTTTGGAGAGGAGCCCACAAACGTAGAGGACTCTGTGTCCGTCACGTGTCTCATCTCCAGTGGGGATCTTCCCATCGATATTGAGTGGCTCTTCAACGACTATGGCATCAGTTCCTATTCGGGAATTAATGTTCTCAAGGGCGGCAAGCGCAGTAGTGTCCTGGGAATCGATAATGTACAGGCCCGACATGCCGGCATGTACAGCTGTCGAGCTAGGAATCATGCTGCCGCCGTTAACTATACAACGGAGCTTATTGTGAATGGTATTTGGACTGTGAACGACTTACATTTTAACATAATATTAATGCTTATGTTGATTTGCTTATAGATTTGCCATTTTATTATTGTTATTGTTATTGCATTACTTTAAAGTTCCTCCCAAAATCATACCCTTTACTTTCGGAGAGGAACCCACAAACGTTGAGGATTCCGTATCGGTTACCTGTCTGATCTCAAGCGGAGATCTACCCATTGACATTGAATGGCTATTCAATGACTACGGCATTAGCTCCTACTCGGGAGTGACGGTTATGAAGGGCGGCAAAAGGACAAGCATGTTGACCATAGATAACGTGAGTGCTCGGCATGCTGGCAAGTACAGCTGCCTGGCCAGGAATCATGCGGCTGCCGTCAATCACACAACAGAGTTGATTGTGAATGGTATAGAGTTTAAATGTTATAAAGAAGAGCTCTTGTTTATTTTTATGTATTTGATTTCTTACTTGAGTTCAGTTTCCCTTACTAAATCCATATTCAAAGGGGGTTTCTCAAACCAGATCATAGGTATAATATATATTGGTGCGCTGACCTCCCACAGCTCCGCCCAAATTAGCAGCCTTTGATTTTGGTGAAGTCCCCGCGAACTTTGAGGATTCGGTTTCCGTTAACTGCTTGGTTTCCTCCGGCGATCTTCCCATCGAGATCGAGTGGCTTTTCAACGGGCAACCCATTAGCTTTGCCTCGGGAATCGCAGTCGTTCGTGGGGGCAAGAGAACCAGCGTTCTGACGATTGACTCTGTGCATGCGGGTCATGCCGGCAACTACAGCTGCAAGGCAAAGAATAAGGCGGCCAGCAGTGAATTGTCAGCAGAGTTGATTGTGAATGGTTGTTACACTTACTTGCATAAGTTATCTGACAGTTATTTGTTGTTGTTATGATTTTATTCTCACCTTACATCCGAACTTATTCCCCCAAGTACCGCCTAAAATTACGCCCTTTGACTTCGGTGATGAGCCGGCGAATGTTGAGGATTCGGTGTCGATAATGTGTCTGATTTCAACTGGCGACCTTCCCATTGACATCGAGTGGTTGTTCAATGACTATGGCATCAGTTCCTACTCCGGCATTAATGTAGTCAAGGGCGGCAAGAGGAACAGCATGCTAAGCATCGACAGTGTTCAGGCCCGTCATGCGGGGAGGTACAGTTGTCGGGCCAGGAACCATGCAGCTGCGGTCAACTACACTACAGATCTCATTGTGAATGGTACATGGGCCATTGGCGTCAGCAATCGTCGTAGTCTTAACTTTACGCTTTCGTTTATTCTTTCGATTTTACTTTGATACCAAGAACCAACACAAACAGAGCATTCTCAAGTAGATGAATTAAAGTATCGAAATTCCCATTCCCATTAGTTGCACCTAAAATAGCGCATTTCGATTTTGGCGAAACTCCTGTCAATTTTGAGGATTCCGTATCTGTAAATTGTCTGGTTAGCTCAGGCGATTTGCCGCTCGACATCGAGTGGTTCTTCAACGATTATCCCATCAATCATTATTCGGGTATCTCGACATCCAAGATGGGAAAGCGTTTGAGCGTTCTGATGATCGATGCGGTGAATGCCCGTCACGTCGGCAACTACACGTGCAAGGCCAGAAATCTCTGGGCCTCGTCCATCTACACTGCCCAGCTCCTTGTGAATGGTATAGCATAACACTTGTATGTACAGCACCTGAATGTTCATTATTTCATTGTCTTATTTCCTTTATGAGTTACACCAAACAACATTGTGAGAAACACGAACAAGTCCAACCAAATTGCATGTTTGCTTTCGGCTTTAGTGACACTGACATTGTAAGCTTCATGTTTTTGCTCTTATTAAGTGTGAAATTCTCGTGAAATTCCCGCCTTACTTTACATCTCTCTTCGCTTTGCTGTGGCATTTTGTAACAAAGTTCCCTGAGAATTAACGAGAAATCAAAGGAATTAGGCAACGAACTTGTGAAAACCTAGAGCGGCATACGTTTAACCACTCGGCGACTATCCATTCAATTCCCACCTTAACTGGAACACATCTCATCTTTTTGTGCTCAAGTGCCTCCCCACATAACACCGTTTGAGTTCGGGGATGAGCCGGCGAATTTCGGGGACTCGGTGACCGTGCAATGTACCATTTCGAAGGGCGATCTGCCGGTGGACATTTACTGGCTGTTCAATGACTATGCGATCAACGAGTATCACGGTGTGACCACTTCCAAAATAGGCAAGAAGGTCAACGTGCTGACCATCGATTCCGTGAACGGCAACAACGCGGGCAACTACACGTGCCGGGCACGCAACAGTGCTCAGACTGTGGAGTATTCGGCAGCGCTGATAGTCAACGGTTCGGGCAGCTTCTAAGAAACAATTAACCGTAGATTTAGTTTATGTTGTAGATTAATTAATTTAATTCATTATGTTCCTTTCTGTTCCACTTCTGTTCCATTTCTGTTGTGCTCAAAACCCTAAAAAAAAAACAAGTACTGCCCCAAATAACGCCCTTTGCCATGAGCGCTGAGCCCACGCATCTGGGCCAGTACATAACCTATCAGTGCACCCTGACCGAGGGCGATCTGCCCCTGAACATACGTTGGACATTTAACAAGCAGCCGCTCTTCAACGACGACGATCAGGACATACTGATTGCCAAAATGGGCAGACGCAGCAGCGTCCTGACCATCGAGAGTGTGGCGGCCAGACATGCCGGAAACTACAGTTGCCATGGCGAAAACGCCGCCGGCAAAGCCTCCTTCAGCACCCAGTTGAAAGTCATAGGTGCCGCGGTCACTTCTCAACTACATTTTATGCTTATGTTTTGTTTTTCTTTGTTTTTTCTTCTTCTTTTGGCTCTCCCCACATCCTCGTCATGTTCCACGTTCAGTTTTACCGCGCATCATACCCTTTGCCTTTGAGGAGGGCCCCGCTCAAGTGGGTCAGTACCTAACGCTGCACTGCTCCGTGCCTGGCGGCGATCTGCCCATGCAAATCGAGTGGACTCTGAATGGTCAATCGATTGGCGTTGAGCTGGGCATCAGCACCGAACGCGTCGGTAGCCGCGGCAGCGTTCTGACCATTGAGGCCGTTGAGGCGCCACATGCTGGCAACTTCACGTGCCAGGCCAGCAATCTGGCTGGGCAACAGCGCTATGCGACACAGCTAAACGTCTATGGTTAGATACGTAGATAGATGCACAAACACACATACACACACACTCAAGCACACACAGGCAGACTCTAACCTGTCCGCTGTAGTTTGAAGCTACTAACCAAGCGTCTCTTTGAAACCTGGCTGCATGTCTCTGTCTCTGTCTCTGTCTCTGTCTGTCTTCTCTCCTTCACTGTCTCGCTGTTTGTCTCTGTCGCACACTCTGTTAAGGCTCGTCGCACCGCAAGGCCTGCATGCTTGACCATAACCAAAGCTCTGCAACTTTGTAGCACCGTTCACAACTTGAGGAACTTATAAAGCGCTGAATGTTGTCCACCTAAGGAGCATAGATAGGAAACAAATGATGCGTTCGGACTACCAATGTATGACCGTATATTCCTTTTAGGACCTTAAAATCTCCCAATCGACACTTTCCACGTCGCCAGGGGCAGTTATAAGTTTTTTTTTATTTCTTTTATTATATTAATTGCAATCTTTATGTGTCAAAGTCCCACCTAAGCTGGCGCCGCTTCCCATCAACTCGCCACTCTATGTGGGCGACTATTATCAACTGACTTGCGCTGTGGTGCATGGCGATGCGCCGTTCAACATTACGTGGTACTACAATGGGCAACCCGCTGGTAAACTGCCCGGGGTCAACATTCTGATGCACAGTCATCGCAGCAGCTCCTTGAATATTGAGAGCGTGCAGGGCGCAAACGCGGGCACCTACACGTGTATGGGCGCCAATGGGGCCGGCTTTAGCACCGTCGAGACGAATCTCAGTGTGAAGGGTTGGTTTTTGTTGCACTTTAAGCCTGGACTTGGTAGATGTAGTTCACATAGTTCAAATAGTTAAAACTAGACTAGGCCGCAACTGTATATTATGACCACTGTCTTTGTCTCCCTCTGTCTCTCTTGCTCTCTCTCTCTAAATATATGTGTGTGTTTGACCTGGTGTTGGTAATGGTATTGCACAATAAGCATCATTTGTATAATAACACTTAATCTCATGCACGGCTTTATGTGTGTTCGATCAGAGCTGCCGCAGATCGAACAATTTCACTTCAATGCCAACGGCGTCAATGGCGGCCAAGCGGTGCGGGTCATGTGCATGGTCACCTCGGGAGATCTTCCCATCGATATCTACTGGCTGAAGAATGGACAGCCCCTGCTGCGTTCCATATACCACAAGATCGATGAGTACACATTGATCCTGTCCCTGCGCCAGACGACCATCAGCGACTCCGGCAACTACACGTGCGTGGCCAGCAACGCGGCGGGTCTGGCCAGTCGCTGGTCCACTCTGAAAGTGAAGGGTACAAACACATGCCTAACCTTTTCCCACTTTGTTTTATCAGTTGTACAATGTATTTCCTCATTTGTTGTGAACCAGTGACCCTAAACACAGAATTGGTAACGAATCAAAAGACTTAGGCAGCGAACTTGTAAAGTGTAATATAATGAGAAGAGGTGGGAATCTATAATTGCATATCTAAAGATTTGGACGACGAAATTGTGTCATAATAGTCAATAGACTTCGAGAGACTTAGACATCGAACTTGTGCCCTAACAAATGATAAGAAATGAGTAACTGCAGTTGCACATCTGACGGTTAGGCAACGAACTTGTCTCGTTGCTGTTGGAATCAAAAGACTTGAACAACGAACTTGTGCTTAGTGTATCTTAAATACTTAACACATTGATCAACTCTAGACCCGCCACTGCTCGCCGCCCTCTCGCTTTCCACGTCCGTCTGCGATGTCAACGATTACGTGCAGTTGACGTGCATTGCCAGCAGAGGTGCCACGCCCATTCGCTTCGAATGGCAACTGAACGGGAGGCCGTTGCATGACGACGACGATGACACGGATGTCACTCAGGCGACGGTGGGCGAGCACACGAGCCTGTTGCTAATCAACAAGGCACAGGCTCACCATGCTGGCAATTACAGTTGTCAAGCCAGCAATCATGTGGGCCTGGCTCAAAGGCAGGCCATGCTCATTGTCAACGGTAAATGGGAAACGCATTGAAGGAGAATTGAAGATTTTCTTATTTTTCATTCAGCTAATCGAGAATTTTCTCAAGAACTTTTGCTCTCTCTCTCGTACTCTCTGGACCCAAAAACCGTTTAACGAGTTCGATTGAGGTCTATCAATAATGTTTTTCGATCCGATTATTCACTGTATATAAGTAATTATTTGGAACACCCTTAAAAAACACCCTCTCTCTCTCTCTCTCTCTGTATTTCTCTCCGAATTTTTGGATTGTCATGCGGAAGCAAATATTAGTTCTTTGACCTAATCTCAATGCATTCGCAGCAACTGTTGTACGGCAATACAACGCAGATTCGCATTCATTTTAACCAGCAGCACACATACACAAGCAACCAATCACACTCACACAAACACGTACACACATATATATATATATATACATATATATATTTGCATAAGGTGCACAATCTCGTAACAGCACACACACACATACATAGATTTGTGAAAGGACTCACAGCTTGATACTTGCTTGAGTTTTCAGTTCGATACGATAACGATAGCGATAATGATAACGATAACGATATCAATGCAGATATTGAATGTGTATTTATAATTTCGATTCAGTTTTGTACAGCTCATGCTCCAATACCGAATAAACCGCAAACAACAACAACCACAACAAACCACAAATAACAACAATAAATACTCGCATACTAAACGCTTTTAATTGTCTACTACATTTAATCTCAGTCCTTTGGGCTAACTCTAAGCGCTTCCATCAAGAAAAACACAAGCCTCTGCTGCGTCCCCTACAAACCATCAGTCCCTCCCCGACTTCCCTACTTTTCCTTAACTTTACTTACTTTCATTTACGTTAAAATGTATCATTTACTTACTTGGTAAAGGCACAAAACGAAGTCTGAAGAAAGTTCAAGAAATTGACACAAAATTCTAAAACAAAAATGTTTGAAAAACATGTAGAAGAAGAATCAGCACTTCGTTTTGCACAAATTGCATGTTGTTTAATCTTTAGTTAGTTACTAATCATCATTTAATTAAACTCCAACTTTAATTTGTCCCTTAACACTTTGGTTACTTAAATGTGCTAATATTTTTAGTTGTAGTTCGACTTATTGTTTTAACTAGAGCGTAAGTCAATTGTGGAAATATTCTAAGCATTCGATCATTCTTAAGTAATTCAATCTATATCATGTAATACACATCTCAATAGATCAATGCGAATATTTCCACACAGCTTGCACAAATTGAAATGAAAGCCAATCGACTTAAGATACGTTCCAGCTCATTTCGGTTTGTACAACACAAAAGTCCGTCTATCCGTCTACCGATAAATCCCATAAGCCGCATGCTAATTGTTCTATTGCCAAAGAGAAACCGCGACAGACTTATTAACATATTATTCTTTCCACAATCGACGAAAACAACATCAACAACAACTACAACAACAACAGTACCACCCAGATGGATCCTAGAGCCCACGGACAAAGCCTTCGCCCAGGGATCCGACGCCAAGGTTGAGTGCAAGGCCGATGGTTTCCCCAAGCCCCAAGTGACCTGGAAGAAAGCTGTTGGTAAGCTCACTCTAGCAAATGCTCCAATGTTTCACTGTTTCATTGAAATTGTAACTGAAATATTCCCTCCATAGGCGATACACCCGGCGAGTACAAGGATCTGAAGAAGAGCGACAACATTCGCGTGGAGGAGGGAACTCTGCACATTGACAACATCCAGAAGACCAACGAGGGCTACTATCTGTGCGAAGCCATCAATGGTATCGGCTCAGGACTTTCGGCTGTGATCATGGTCAGCGTTCAGGCACCACCAGAGTTCACGGAGAAGTTGCGTAATCAGACAGCTCGTCGTGGCGAACCCGCTGTGCTGCAGTGCGAGGCGAAGGGTGAGAAGCCAATTGGCATTTTGTGGAACATGAACAACATGCGGCTGGACCCCAAGAACGATAATCGTTACACTATTCGCGAGGAAATCCTCTCTGCCGGCGTCATGTCCAGTCTGTCCATTAAGCGCACTGAACGCTCCGACTCAGCTCTGTTCACCTGTGTGGCTACCAATGCCTTTGGCTCGGATGATGCCAGCATCAATATGATTGTCCAGGAGGTGCCAGAAATGCCATATGCTCTCAAGGTTCTCGACAAATCCGGCCGCTCCGTGCAACTGAGCTGGGCTCAACCATACGACGGCAACTCTCCACTCAACCGCTACATCATCGAGTTCAAGCGTTCCCGTGCTTCCTGGGATGAAATTGATCGCGTTATGGTTCCCGGCCACACCACCGAGGCCCAAGTCCAGAAGCTAAATCCCGCAACTACTTACAACATTCGCATCGTGGCCGAGAATGAGATCGGTTCATCGCAATCCTCCGAGGCCGTCACCATCATCACTGCCGAAGAAGCTCCGTCTGGCAAGCCACAGAACATCAAAGTGGAGCCAGTGAATCAGACCACGCTGCGAGTCACCTGGAAGCCACCAGCACGCTCCGATTGGAATGGCGAAATCCTTGGCTATTACGTTGGCTATAAGCTATCCAACACCAACTCTTCGTACATATTTGAGACCATTAACTTTATCACTGAGGAGGGCAAGGAACACAACTTGGAGCTGAACAATCTGCGTGTCTACACTCAGTACTCTGTGGTCATTCAGGCCTTCAACAAGATCGGCGCTGGTCCCTTGAGCGATGAGGAGAAACAGTTCACGGCCGAGGGAACTCCCAGTCAGCCACCCAGCGACACCGCCTGCACCACTCTGACCTCGCAAACCATTCGCGTTAGCTGGGTTAGCCCACCCCTCGAGTCGGCCAATGGTGTGATCAAGACCTACAAGGTTGTCTATGCCCCCAGTGACGAGTGGTATGGTAAGTAGAGCAGTAGAAGTCTGTCCCTGATTGTGATCCTTTTAATCCATTGAATCCTGCTCTTAGATGAGACCAAGCGGCATTACAAGAAGACTGCTTCCTCCGACACTGTGCTCCATGGCTTGAAGAAATACACGAACTACACCATGCAAGTCTTGGCTACCACAGCTGGAGGCGACGGAGTTCGCAGCGTGCCCATTCACTGCCAGACTGAACCCGATGGTAAGTTCCATGCACCCAACTGAATGATAGTAACTTCCCATTGTAACTCAACTCCTGCCCTCCCACAGTTCCTGAGGCGCCCACCGATGTCAAGGCTCTGGTCATGGGAAATGCAGCCATTCTCGTCTCGTGGCGTCCACCAGCACAGCCCAATGGTATCATTACCCAATACACTGTCTACTCCAAGGCCGAAGGCGCTGAGACTGAGACGAAAACCCAGAAAGTACCACACTATCAGATGAGCTTCGAGGCAACCGAATTGGAGAAGAACAAACCCTATGAGTTCTGGGTCACTGCCAGCACTACCATTGGCGAGGGTCAGCAATCCAAGAGCATTGTAGCCATGCCCAGCGATCAGGTGCCCGCCAAAATAGCCTCCTTCGACGACACGTTTACTGCCACCTTCAAGGAAGATGCCAAAATGCCTTGCCTAGCCGTGGGAGCTCCTCAGCCGGAGATTACATGGAAGATCAAGGGAGTTGACTTCAGCGCCAATGATCGCATGCGCCTCTTGCCCGATGGTTCCCTATTGATTAAGTCTGTGAATCGTCAGGATGCCGGCGACTATTCCTGCCACGCTGAGAACTCTATTGCCAAGGACTCGATTACCCACAAGCTCATCGTGTTGGCTCCTCCTCAATCCCCACACGTTACGCTGTCAGCTACTACCACCGATGCATTGACCGTCAGATTGAAGCCCCATGAGGGAGATACTGCTCCACTCCATGGCTACACTCTTCACTACAAGCCAGGTTTGATTCAAGCGCTTCTCCGTAAGATTGTCAATTGATTCTCCATTAACTTTTAGAATTCGGCGAATGGGAAACCGCTGAGGTCTCCGTGGACTCACAGAAACACAACATTGAGAGTCTGCTCTGCGGCTCACGCTACCAGGTCTATGCTACGGGATTTAACAAGTGAGTGGTGCTGAAGTTATTCTATGCTACTCACACTTTACTTCCCTCTAATTATTTCCTCAGCATTGGCGCCGGCGAAGCCTCCGATATTTTGAATACACGCACCAAGGGTCAAAAGCCCAAACTGCCAGAGAAGCCTCGTTTCATTGAGGTGTCATCCAACTCGGTTTCATTGCATTTCAAGGCCTGGAAGGATGGCGGCTGCCCCATGTCCCACTTTGTTGTAGAGAGCAAGAAACGGTATCTTACTCTCACTCTCTCTCTCTCTCTCTGTCTCTCTTCGATAACACACTAATCATTGGTTCTCTCCTTTAGCGATCAACTGGAATGGAATCAAATCTCGAACAATGTGAAGCCCGACAACAACTACGTAGTCCTCGATCTAGAGCCCGCCACCTGGTACAATCTGCGCATTACGGCCCACAACTCCGCCGGATTCACTGTTGCCGAATACGACTTTGCCACACTCACCGTAACCGGAGGTATTTACGATCTGTTTTCCAATTGACATTCACAACCTTCACATTGCTTTTGTACATAGATAACTACGTTGATAATGTTGATGGGGCTGCCACGCCCCCAACAGCATTATCCATATACAAATAACAAAGCTAGGCATAAAGTAAATATGTTGTACACACTTTTGCCCGAGTTGAAAATGCTTTTTATCAAAATCACAATATCTAAATGAAAATGAGCAAATTTTGATTTGATTATTATTTCATTTATCCGAACAAATTGCACAGTATTTCATTTAGTTTCTATTAGCCAATATTATTTGTACACCACCACCAAGCTTGTCACATATATATACATATTCTATGTATATGATTTTAATATCATTTTTATTTATTGAAATTCCAATCAAGTGCCAAAACTTTGACGTCGTGTGCAAAAATACTGATTTTATTGCGTAAATGCAATTTGTTTTTTACGTTTTTTTTTTTAAATATGTAAAAATCTCCCGAGAAAAGCAGCTGCATTGCCACAATACTGTATAAATAGTTAAACTGAAAACCCACCAGTCTAAACCAGTCACCAGTCACCAGTCACTTTATGATGTTTGTTTCTTATTGTTTCGTTCGCTGTGACCACTAGACTATCGTAGAACTCTAGACGATCACATATTAGTACAATTATTATTTATTACGAATTAAAGTATATCATTTATATTTGTTTAGTTTCCACACATTTCTTAATTGCATTTGTACACATGTATGTGTCCAGATTGTGGAGATGAAGTACTCGTGTTTTGTACATTTTGAAACAGGCGAAGGCATCGCAGTAATAATATAATTAGATGTTGTAATCCCCTGGTAATCCCATCCGCTGTGCGTATTTTAGAATACGTGAATGTCGCTTGAACAAAATTCCAAATTGTAAATTGCCTTGAACTTTACAAATTCTTAACTAATTGACTCTTTCTGCAGCGACGACAGACAGTTGAATTTTCCAATATTATTCGTAATAATTGAAGCAAGTTCAACTCTGTATCAGTTCTCTACTGGATCCAGCAAGGAACTCGGCAATAAGCTCCCGTTCCACAATAATTGTACAAAGTCTTCCACAACTGATCGCACATGATTCACGAACTCACTCGTTATGATTGATTTATTTAGATGATTTTTTTTTCTAGTACAACTTTTTGTTTAATTATTTCAATAGCAAATTAACTGCTCATTAATACTGCTTTAATTAAAAGACGATACTCAACTTGAGATACACGAGCAGAGCCAATGCGAACACATTTTCAAAAGCACAACAACCAAAGATCCATTCATTCAATATTTTAGTGAGTCCAAAAGAGAGCTGAGATCAAGTTAAATCTGGAGAAGAATACGATGATTTCCTTAAATGAACATTCTCATTACACACAAACATTTATTTCAATTAACAATTACAATTACAATTACAATTCAGTTATGTCATCAAGTTACAGTTGAGTTCAACCTTAGTTAGTTAGTGTTTACGATCTTTTGTTTGAAGTTACCTTATGAGAGACGGTCAAGACTCTCTTTCGTTCCTGTACTCGGTCTCGTTCTCGTTCTCGTTCACGTTCACGTTCTCTTACTTATTCTCTTGAAAGCTGTTACACTTGGAATGCTGTTAAATAAATTTTTCCAATTGCTTTCGAAAAGTATTTACCCTTTACTTAACTTAATTAGTTGTAAGTTCTTACAGATAAATATACAAAACAAAAAAAAAAACAAAAACAAATTGCATTTAAACGTTTTAAAAATAATGTTATTTTTGTTATACAATTAAAATTTATACAATAGATAAAATAGTTTTCATATAAATATTCGCAACCAATACTTGTGTATGCGTCGACATTTGGTATTCAGCGCATTGTAAAATACTTAAATAAGTAATTTAACTAATTTTCATTCTCCACTATTTGTGACACTTCTCTACATTTTCGAACACGTTACAGAACTTAATTCGAACTCAACTCGAAGTTACATACATTCATACATATGTATTTTTGTAATTTTCAATGTATTTGTATATGTGTGTGTTGGGTACAAAAGTCAATGTACGAGGAGAAAAGGTGTCAGCAAAGAGAGCGAACTTCGAAATGTTCGCTCGAATTGTTCACTCTCTTTGCAAATTTGCTAACTGTTAAAGCTTCCTTTTCTCTCTCACTTTCTATACATACATACACACATCTATAACTGTGTCTCTCTCCTCTCTCTCTCTCTCTCTCTGTCGGTCTACATGTGAAACACTTTGGTTGTTGTTGTTGTTGTTGTTGCAGGCACAATCGCACCCTCGCGTGATTTACCCGAATTAAGCGCCGAGGATACAATCCGCATTATCCTATCCAACCTAAATTTAGTAGTGCCGGTCGTGGCGGCTCTGCTCGTCATAATCATAGCGATAATTGTTATTTGTATTCTGCGTAGCAAAGGCAATCACCACAAAGGTATCTATAAGAATATCAAACTAATTACGTATTTCTCTTTTTTTCGGTTCCTCTCTGTCTACCTCTCTCATTCACTCACTCACTCTGTCAACATACTGCGAACACTCGCGGTTACTTGTAAAATTCTCACTCGATACACACACACACACACACTCATACTTACCGTATGGTCATTCAAAATATCATAAATATTTTGACTTACAAATATGCCTGCTGTGATGTTGTTGCATCCGATAAACGAATTGCATGCTCAATTATGGTTTGTATGTCGAATGTGAATACCGATTCGAATTCGAATTTGAATTCGAACCAAAGGCACACTAGCGCCACTCGACGACGGCTTGGGCCATGGAAATGTCCATGCACGAATCCCCTTGCCCGCTTGGATGCCTGAGTGGCTGGATCTAAATTTTATGGTTCCCCTGATTGCCACCGTTGTTGTGGTTGCGGTTGGTATCTGTGTTGTGTGCGTGGCTCTTTCCCGACGACGTGCGGATGATATGCGAGGCGGCCAAAAGGATGTCTATTGTAGGTTTTTTCCTGTGCAAACATTTCACAGGAGCGCACGGTTCATTACTTTTATTCATTTGATTTTCGATAAATTTTATTTCTGTTTTAATTTTTGTTTTGGTCCAAATCGTTGATCAGTATGCAGCAGTTCTTCAACTGCAAATACTGCACAATCTCAATAATTTGGCCAAACTTAAGTCTAAATCCAAGGCCGTCACTACATAAAAAGCTGGTAAACTTTATGAATGCTTAGCTAAATGTATTAATATTCTTATCAATAGCATGTTATTCATATGTATGTATATAATCGACAAACACAAGCTTACACACGAACAAAATAATACCAACTGTCTATCACTTCTACAAAAATATACCAACAAAATACTAAAGGTTATATCAAATATACCACAAGTAAGAATGTACTTATAGTAACTGTCTGTGTATCCACACCAATATAAATATCTGTGTATATATTCAATCAACATTCATATTCATATCCTATTATTCTCATAGAACTATCATCAATTTTCCATCGCCATTGACAACAATTGGAAAATGATATTTAAGTATTTTGCGATGACTTTAGATTTGCCATAATAATTTGAAACGAAAACAAAACCAAAAGCAACAATATTAAATATAATAATTATTATGTAAATTAACATCAGTACTGTGTTGATAAACATAATTATTATGGCATTTCCTGTGAGATTTATTACTCTGTTATTATGAGTTTGAACCCTATCATATAAAGTATACACTGTACTATACCCAATGTTGTAAATACGTTTTGCTTACACCCTAAGCGAATTTCATAATGCAATTAATTTAATCCACAATTACTATTCACAACAGACAACTTTTCCCACTCACTGTAAGACCCTACAACTTTCTATCGACACATTTTCCGCTGTTGTTGAGTTTACACATTTCCAATCCCTGTTTTTGAAATGAAACCAAAACTAAGATGCTTTTTGAAATCGCAAATGAAAATGCTTAAGTAAGAAGTACATTTAACGTAAAGTAAATCAAAGTAAATTAAATTCAAAACAAAACAAATCGAATCCAATCGAATTGAAACAAAATTAATATCATCGCTCATTTCATGTCATTATATCATGAATCGTTGTATCGCTAACAAGTTGGTATATTTTAAACTGCAAATCAAATAGTACACTCTCTATTCACGTAATTCCCTTTGGAAACCTTGTTCGCAATTGTAAACTTGTATTTTTGAGCTACTATTTAGCACTTTAGCGTCTTGAGATGCCGCACCAAAAAATCAAAAAAGAAAAACCAAACAAAAAAAAGAAATAAAAACAAAAACAAAAAAAGAATTTGCAAATATTGTGAGTGACGGAACAAAGATGATTGATACGAAAGAAAAACAGAAGTAAAGTATGCGAGTTGAAATTTGAACTGCATTGAAAAGGAAAAGCATCTTCAGTGTTTCACTATTGAGTTCGCGATATCATATATTAATTCTAGACGATGTAGTTTACAATCAGACAATGGGACCCGGCGCCACCCTGGACAAACGTCGACCCGACCTGCGTGACGAGCTGGGCTACATCGCACCACCCAACCGGAAGCTGCCCCCCGTGCCCGGATCCAACTACAACACCTGCGACCGGATTAAGCGAGGTACAGTCATAAGTAAGCATCTAAATTTCCAATGCAACATTTATTAATGCCAGGACTATGCCAGCGAAGCCCAGGCTTCTATCCCAGGGGGTAGAGCGTCTGGGCTGTCACTGCGCATTGGCTGCGGCTTAGTTTTTTCTTCTTCCATTTACTTTGCAAACAAAAAGAAAAAAGAAAAAAGAATGAGAATGAGAATTCAAAGAGAAGAGAAGAAGAGTTTTTCGTGTTTTGATTTGCTTTTGCATAACACTTACAAGGCACAGTGGGACCTAGAGGTCTAGCACCAGACATTGCCACAACCATTTCTCCACTAACATACACTCATACACTCATACACACGCACACACCCATACACACGCACACACGCACACACACGTGAACACATGGCAATGCTTTCTCAGAACGAAATTCTTAATGTTGCTTCTTCGAGTGGCTTTTTATGATTTGAGAGTCCCATCCGAGTATTATTAAATGTTGTGCTAAATTTAGATCATTCGTATATTGATTTTCGATATTTATTAATTATTTATGTTTAATTTATTTGATACTTTTCCCCTAAACTCCAACTCCAAACCCTCCAACGTTTCGGTTGCTTACTTTTCCGTTGATTCATCGTTGATGTTGTATGAATATTGGAAATTCAATTTACAAAACACACAAACACACCCACACCCACACTCACATTTGATACCGTACCCGAACATTTACTCGAACTGGTTCAGGCCGCGGTGGTCCGCGGTCAAACCACTCGACATGGGATCCGCGTCGTAACCCCAATCTGTACGAGGAACTCAAGGCACCTCCAGTCCCCATGCATGGCAATGCCAATATCTATGGCGGCCATGCCCATGGCAATGTTGAGTGCCACTACAGACATCCAGGTAGGAGAGGTCCCTCCTTTCTTTTGTTTTTGTAAGCCATTCATTTCCGTATTCCCGAATTCCCGTATTTCCGTATTCCCGTATTTATCCCAACACTAACATAACTACAACTCCTGGCCACATTTAACCTTTAACCTTTTGATTGATCTTTGTGTTAACAAGCCCCCATCTTAACCCTAACTTAGTGTAGTCTAATCCCGGTCGAAAGGTGCTAATCTCAGATACTGCATAGTAAGTAACTCCTGCCGAACGAAGCCGTTCCATCCGGCAGCTCGCAGCTCACAGAACTCGTACTAATACACTAAAACAACTACCAAGACACCAACAAAGCATTCCAAGAGATCTTGCTAATCGAAATCTTCCCTCGCAAGGCATGGAAGATGAAATCTGCCCCTATGCTACGTTCCATCTGCTGGGCTTCCGTGAGGAAATGGACCCCACCAAGGCAATGAACTTCCAGACCTTCCCACATCAGAATGGACACACACCCGTACCCGGACACGCTGGTACCATGCTCCCTCCTGGCCACCCCGGACATGTGCACTCCCGCTCTGGCTCCCAGTCTATGCCTCGTGCCAATCGCTACCAACGCAAGAACAGCCAAGGCGGCCAATCCTCGATCTACACACCAGCTCCCGAATACGATGACCCCGCCAACTGCGCCGAGGAGGATCAATATGTAGGAGTTGTTGTCTATCACTGTTATTATTCCGAAGAGAGTTGTAACTAAGCTAACTGATCCCTTGCAGCGTCGCTACACTCGCGTTAACTCTCAGGGCGGAAGCCTTTACTCTGGACCCGGACCCGAATACGATGATCCCGCTAACTGCGCACCCGAGGAGGATCAGTATGGCTCGCAGTACGGTGGACCCTACGGACAGCCGTACGATCACTATGGCTCTCGTGGATCTATGGGACGTCGTAGCATTGGTAACAGATATAGAGTCAGCACGATCAGTTAGCAGATACCCTGTAACGTATACTCTTATACCTATACCTAGGCTCTGCACGCAATCCAGGCAATGGATCCCCCGAGCCACCACCACCACCACCACGCAACCACGACATGAGCAACTCCTCATTCAACGACTCGAAGGAGAGCAACGAGATCTCAGAGGCCGAGTGCGATCGCGACCATGGACCACGCGGAAACTATGGTGGTAAGTGTCCGGCAGTCAGTCGAGGACGAAGCTAACTTGGCTTCGAATAATTTGCAATTCTCATATGATATTCGCTATGATTGAGTTGACGATGGATCAAAGTTTTAACACAATTCCATTCGCATTCTTCTTGATTTCCTCTTTCAAAATTGAATGTACTTCCTAATAATAATCGTAATTAACTCTATCAGAAGACTCTAATGACGGTGAGTGATGTGAAATCAATGCGAAGTTCATATTGTGTTCATTATGAATTAGAGTTGTTCTCCATTTGAAGTATTATCATCACATCTCACCTCATTCTTCGACCCGATCGCGATCGCGATCGCGATAATCCCATGAGGATCCAAAGCATCTCTCCATTCGTCCCTCATTCGACTGTCATTCATGAGTCATGAGTCATGAGTCATGAGTCATTTCCCAGACACTTGTTGTCTTCTTCACAACATTCACAATTCAATATTCATGCTGTGTTTTGCTACAGTTTCCATTTGTTAGTAATGTATTTCAAAATTATATTAACTTTGGTTTCGGTTATCCATTTGCCATTTTCCATTTTCCAATTTCCATTTTCCCTTTTAAGTTCCATTTTTACTGCACATTCAAGCACTTTTCATTTCATTTCACGGAGCACGAGTTCCCCCCCTGAGGGGCTCTCTTACGGCACATTTGAATGTTTTATGTTTTGTGTTTAACAACGGAATTAACTTTTATTGAATTACAAATCTAAAATCATTATTTTCATTCCATTGAATCTCATGTGTCTTTAGAAATTCGCATGTGTTCCATAGAAACATTATGGTTTTTAGAAAGCAATAAGTTAGTTATAAATTATAAGATAAATTAGGGAATTGTCGCATTTAACAATTATTTTTAGGTCTCTTTTCTGCACGAGTTTGCCATTGTGTTTTTTATTTTTTAGTTAACAATAAGAAGAGTTTTATTTGACATTTATTTTGTGTTTTCTTTCTGTTTTCTTTCACATTCGATGATATTTAAAATCCATATAACAACTACTTTCGGGTGCTCAATTATGTGTGGGGTTCTTAAACAATTATTTCTATTGCAAATATGTCGATTACAAAATCCAAATAAAACGAATTAAACGAATAAAAACAAAATCAAATACGAATACGAATACGAAATCGAATACGAACAGCTGTGAAAAGATCTCCACAAGCGAAAGATCAACGCACCACTGAAGAGATGCGTAAATTGATTGAGAGGTAAGAAACGAGCAAATGCAGAAATACTGCAAACTAATCAACAAGTATATAGTCCATTAACTACAAATTGCACAGAGTGATTACACAAGTCGAAGCACTCGAAAGAGACGCTCTAATTCGCTGTAATTCCCAAGCAGTTCTAACAGTCTTGATCTTGGCTAATTCTGTGCAATTTTCACACCATCTAGAGCTCTAGAGTTCTCGTCCTTTAACTAACCCTCACTATTATATATTTATACATTTATATATTTACTTTTCTTATGAACTAAATATATTCACTGAAACATCGACTACTCAGTCGCAGACAGTTGTAAGTTCTAATCTAAACTAAGTTATGTAACTAACTGTTAACGCTTCTGCATGCTCTGGTCGCGATTTAAGTGTATAATATTTCAACTAATTGTGCATGTTTGATCTGGTCTATTTGGCATTGTTTTGTTATTCTCTTACTGTTTTATCTATGTATATTGTGTTTGATTTGTTCGGTTCTCTGTTCATTGCAAAGCAAATCACAGTTGAGTGTTTCCAAAGTATCCAAAGCATTTATCATTTGATGAACTTTTCAATTACATACTATAGCATAACCGTAATCGTATATTAATCAACAGGCTTTAAGTGGCGCCACACACTGTATGATTGTCAATCACACATACTGCATACAGTTAACAGTTTTGTGCAGCTTGCCGCTTGGTCTTGTGTCTTGGCTTGCCACACACAATACTCGGCAACAATGCCACACAACCAACCAACCAACCACTTGAGGCAATGCTTTGGTTGCAGCTAAAGCATATTATTAATATAAATATCAAACTATCACAATTATTATCTGAATTGAGCGACTAATTGATTACTCCTTGTCCACCTGATCCCAAACAGAAACGAAGCCGGCCCAAAACAACTCCAACTCCAACAAACAAATGGCGCAGGATTCACAGCCTACGATACTATGGCAGTGTAATTTGTAAGCGGCTACTTGCAGTGGGCGTGGCAGCTAAGCTTAGTGTTTCAGGTCAATGAAGTGCGTGGGAGTTGAATGACACACACACACACACACACACACACATACACAGATACACTGACACCCAGATAGACTCACTTGGGCAGTCAGTCACGCAACATATTTGAAAGTATCGAAAGTATCGAAAGTATCGAGAGAAAAACAAAACATCACTGAAGTAAGCAACGCATTTAGCGGATATATAAATATACAATTATTAACTATTTCAAGTATTTATAAACAAATGGAACTATACACACACACACACACACACACACGCACAGAAATGAGTGTGTGTGGCCAATGAATGCAAATCATCTTTGCATTTACAAATATTTCAAAAACGAAACAAACAAAAATACCCATTTATATATAAATATAAATGAATGAACTTGTATGTGGAACAGTTTTTCATAATTGAAAGTCATTTTGAATATTGTACTTTAGTTTGTAAGCCAATCGGAACAACCAAAATATCAAGCGAATGCAAATGCAAATGCGAATGCGAATGCAAATTGATTGAAGACGCAAAGTATCTGCTCTGCTCGTTCGAGGATTCAAGATGCTTTGCAGTTTTGCACTTTTTTGCCATCAATGCCAAAAGCATTGCTCTTTGCGTAGCCTAAGTGAAAGTCATAATATTAATTGATAGTTAACGTATTGTCTTACTTTGTATGGTCTGCAAATCCTATAACTATTACTTATTTGTATCAACAGAAGGGGGACGGCGAGGAGGTGTGAGCGAGCCTCCCTTTCTGTTCATTTGCGTTGACTTGTGATCATAATTTTTAGCATTGTGTGTGTCGATTATTTATAATTCATAATTTATAATTTATAGTTATTATTTTTACTTTTATTTGTATACTACTTTTTAAATGTATTGTACTTGTTTCAAATGCGCTTCCAAAACAACAACAACAACAACTCGTTCGATGCACAAATAGCATTCGCTTAGCAATTAATTACACTCGAAATTGTATTATACAAAATCCTCTTATACAGAAGCGCACCTCTTGAGTTCAGTTCAGATCGATCTTCTATATGCATATGTATTCTTCGCACACATCGGTCAAGAAGTACTGAAATTGATCAAGTGCCCACCTCGATTTCTTTTATTCGTATTTATTTGTATTACCTTTTACTTATTAAGTTCTGCGAAATACACATTTGATTTTCTTGAAAACCCGTAAATTGTTCATTTATTTTGCAGCAATCTTGCAGGCAGTGCGGCTACTTTCAAACCTCAAAGACTGAACTATGCAAATTAATAAAGAAATGAAAGAAAGTGCTTCACAAAATATGTAATCACAAGAGAGTTTTACAGACAACATTTGCTCAACAAGTAGAAATAGCAAAGCATTTGAGGTAGCCCACTGTTTGTGAGTAATTCCACGAGAACTCTTCTTCAGGTGCATTTATATTTGTTTATTAGCATTTTCAGTTGTTATTTTTATTGCTTTCAGTTCACACTTTATACTTTATACTTTATACTTTATACATACCACACTATAATCCTACCTAGGTATACCGATTTTATATATGAATGTAGTGTTGTGACGAAAATATTGCTTAAATTTAATATATATATATATAATGGGAAACTTATATAAATGTACTACAAATTTTAATGGTAAACGAACTACAAATATTAAATAGCGTTTAGACAAAAGGCATTTAATTAATATACAATATACAAAAACAACAGAAAAATATTGAAATAATTCTTCAAAAATCGAGAAACACTCACAAATTTTCAAGTAATTCAAATAGCGAGCAATGTATTCGAAACAAAACAAAAAAAAAACAAAAAAGAAAAACTAAATCTAAATGTTGCATTTCAGAAACACATAAATTAACAATTAATAATTAACAATTAACAATTTTTCGGCAAATCAAAATCAAAACAAATTATTAAACGAAAAAATCACAAGCAAAATATTGAGAAATCTTTGAAGATTCCCAAGCAAAACTCGGAGTTGAGGGAGTTGACATAACTTAAGCTAAGTAAAATATTCAAATAAAATACAATTACATCAAGCATTCTTCATACTTATCATGCATATTTGATCGCTTGCTTTTTGTGTTGCTTCAGTAAGGAAAAAAAGCAAAGAAAAACAGAAAAAGAAAAAAAAAATACAAAAATTGAAGGAAAATAATCATTAAGCCTAACATAAACTAACCTATTTTGTAATTATTTAGCATCAACATGCATAAACATACACACGTAAACATATAATGATAATTTTCTACTTAACTTAAAACGCATAAATCAAAATTAAATTCCATTGCATTAAATAACGAGAAACGAGAATCGAGAAAGAAGAAGAAACAGAAACACATGAGGACAACATTCAACTTCAACGCACATCAGATCCAAGAGTTCTTTGCGAACGTGAACTAAGCAAATGCAAGATGAAAGACAACAACAGCAAATCACATAATATGAATATGAATTAAAATACTAAGCATAAGAGAAACAGTTTAAAACGCATGCTAATCAGTCGCTCCTTCTTAGCCACAACAAACAAATATTACTCATACTCATATTACTCATACAATACGATACGATACGATATATATATATACATATATATATATAAAGAGATAAAGCAGAAGAAGAAGAGCTAAATAAATATCCAAAGATTCAAATTCGTAATCCTTAAGCGCGGCATTATAAACCTACAAACGAATACTTCAAATATGTGTATTACTAATTACAAATTACAAAACATATATGTATTAACTATATATATTAATATTGAATGTATTGAATTGACAAACGACATTGCACTCACACACACTTACACACATGTACCCCTCCTTATACACACACACAATCACACACACACACACAGACACTCTCACAGGTATTTACTCTCCCCCTTGAGACGGTTACACCGTTTCGGGCACATTACCCTACCAACAACTTATAAACACACATCAATTTGTCAGTTTCAGTGTCATAAAATTCAAGAAAACAACAACAAAAACTAAATAAATGCCAATCTATGTTGGATAAAACAAAACCTACGATTTTTATTCAACTATTCTTTCATTACAATTACAATTTTAGATCTTTCCACCAATATGTTCCGTATTGAATACAGGAAACATAGAATCCACTAAAACCGACTTAGTTTTAAAATTTGGCATCGCTATATTTAAACAAAGTTATAATATAGATGCCGATTTATTTGGATTAAGTTTTACATGTGTGAGGAATATACAACCGATCTGTTTGGAGGTTTTGAGAAGAAGAAGGAGACGCTTGCGTTCATTAAGTTGGCTGCGGTATTCACGCAGGGTTGCAGTGAGCTTTTTGTTATCGACCTGTAGGTGTCCGACAAGGTTGCCACAAAAACTTGTTTAAAGCGCCATCTATGCGTCAGTTATGGTTCGTGTACAAGCTAAAATTGGCGCCACACTTGGCTGCCTCTCAAACTTCGAATTCGCCGCGTTTCTTTCAAATAATTCAGACTTTTACATTATTTAACTGTTTTCTCTGTATTAAACTCTCATTGAAATAATAATCGATTTAAAGTAAAATTCTCTTGTTTGGAAAATACTCTGTAGCCCTCTTACAAAAAATATTGCTGCACAAGAGGTTCTTTAAGTGAAATACCAGCAATTAATTTACGCCTGAAAGTATGCCACGGCAATATAAATGCAATTGATTAGAATGTGGAAATTATAACACTCTTGAGGGTCAATTCTCACAAAAAGGACATTTGAGTGCGATTACTGTGAATAATATGAGAAATTTCCCAGGAAAGACATATATATCCACTGCAAATATTAACTGTCTGATGTTGTTGTAGACGGTATTTGAGTTCAAAGTGTTCAATGAATTAGAAAATGAAAAACTTCCAATACTCGTATTTAGGTTATTACCATCTTAAATGGGATGTGGAGCGCTAATGCAAAGCATTTTAATTTCTAGCAATTTGGTAAAGCAAACAGACGACGACCACTGTATACAAGCAGGGAATGCAAACACTATTCCCATATGCCGGTAAGGGCTGATGAGGGGGGACGCATTGGGATTGGGTGTGTCCTTATGTCCTTATACCGCACTGAAGCGAAAAGTTCAACAGGCTGCTCCACTAAATCAACAAGGAGAAAACCGCAAAATGCCGATAAGAGCCCTGAGCCCTGACACAGAAGCAAATGCCGATGCCCCAACAGCCAACTAGCCAACTACCCAACTAGCCAACTACCCAGCTACCCAACGAGCTGGTTGCCACACTTGCCACTTGCCACATGGCGCATGCCGCATGCCGCATGCCACTTGCCACTCGGCATGGACAGGAAGCCAACTGACCCGAATAGTATATGAAAAGGAAGAGCCTTAGCGACAAACAGGGACAGGGGAAGAGGATGAAGAAGGGGAAAAGGAAAAAGGAGACGAAGAGGAAGAGGAAGGGAAAGGGAAAGAGAGAGACAATGACAGAGACACACCAGCTAAATAAACAAATGGCTCACATTAAAATGAACGGCAAACGAAAACGCTGAAAATTTGTGTACAAAAACTATGATGAGAGAAGGAGTAAGAGTGGAAGTAGTGAAGAGAAGCGGGTGCGGGCGCGGAAGCGGGAGCTTCGCCACTTTAGAGGCTTCAGGGCTGTCGCAAGAGTCGTTTGTTGCTATTTAGTTGGCCCAAACAAGCTGGAGTGGGCGTAGCACTAGTGTGGGCCAAAAGGGGAGATTGTTGTCGCTAGATGCAGCCTGAAATGTATATTGCGTTGACAACAGCTCGCGTTGTTGTTTTTATCGCTGTTGTTGTTGTTGTTATTATCGTCCTGTCGAATGCACACTAAACATGCAAGGGGAAAGCAAACAAACGTGGTTCTAAAAACTATGTCAACATTGTTCTGGCTACCTGGACAATTGAGCTCAATTGGACTACTCCGGTCTGGTCTGATCTGGCCCCGACTGAACTCGCCCACCTTTTAACCCCACATGAGACTGCCCCCAAATTGTTGGCTAAAACGATTGCCGCTGTTTGGTGCCAAGAAATTTGAATGGCTGACAATGCATGCAATATGAGAATCAACATGCCGAGTTGGCATGTAGATGTAGATGTAGATGTAGATGTAGATGTAGATGTAGATGTAGATGTAGATGTAGATGTAGATGTAGATGTAGATGTAGATGTAGATGTAGATGTAGATGTAGATGTAGATGTAGATGTAGATGTAGATGTAGATGTAGATGTAGATGTAGATGTAGATGTAGATGTAGATGTAGATGTAGATGTAGATGTAGATGTAGATGTAGATGTAGATGTAGATGTAGATGTAGATGTAGATGTAGATGTAGATGTAGATGTAGATGTAGATGTAGATGTAGATGTAGATGTAGATGTAGATGTAGATGTAGATGTAGATGTAGATGTAGATGTAGATGTAGATGTAGATGTAGATGTAGATGTAGATGTAGATGTAGATGTAGATGTAGATGTAGATGTAGATGTAGATGTAGATGTAGATGTAGATGTAGATGTAGATGTAGATGTAGATGTAGATGTAGATGTAGATGTAGATGTAGATGTAGATGTAGATGTAGATGTAGATGTAGATGTAGATGTAGATGTAGATGTAGATGTAGATGTAGATGTAGATGTAGATGTAGATGTAGATGTAGATGCAGATGTAGATGTGGACTCAATTTATTGAACACTCTGGAATTAATAGTAAAAGCCTAAGGAAACAACTCTACATAAAAGAATGAATGAATTATATATTCAACACATTTTATAAAAGAAAGGCAATGATAGGAGCTTTCTTTATTTGTTCTTCATAACAATTCCTACAAATTAGGTTTATCTATTTTTTATTTTCTCAATCGGCATTCTGCAAGCACCTAAATTGAGGGCTCTATTTAGTAAAGTCAAGTTGCACATTCTTAATCAACTGATGAGATGGATTTACTCTTTGAGTTGAAGCTGTTAAAAGACTTTCGCTGTGTAGGGAATATCTTATAATGTGGATCAATCAGATGCAGAGAATGTCTGCTTTCTGCTGTTGTCATAGATGCTGAAGGCAATCATTCAAGAACTTTAATTGATTGACATTTCGCTAGTTTGGATCATTCAAACAGCAATTTGGCGAAGATAAACCTAAAGATAAATGATTTAAACATTTCACAGATCATTAGATCAGTGCAAGTGCTGCCAACGTTTGCAAATAACTTAAGGTATTAATTATAATTTGTATTAATTTGAGTTGAATCTACTAAAATATTGAATGGCATTTTGAATGAATTAATGATTTAATGACTTTGGCAAATACTCGTAAATTAACGCGCGTCGCAAACAAAACTCATTTTATGGTTGTTCAAGACGAGACAAGAGACCCGAGACTCGAGACAAGAGACAAGAGACCCGAGTCTCGAGACTTGAGCTCCAGCTGGGCAGGCAAATGTTGAAAGGCCAACTCCATTTGGGGCTTTTGTTTGGTTTTGTTTCAGCTGGGTTTTGTTTCTCCATTGTTTTATTTTGGTTTAGCTTATTTGTTTGTGCTGCATTTGGGTCTAGGGTAGTTAAAGTTTATCTACACTCATTTGCCGTGTTTGTGTTTTTCTACCCATAAACCTACTTAACGAACACACACGTCAATAAACTATTTGCTGTTACTTCTGCTGCCATTTGTTAGCCACGTTGAGTTTCTGCCTTATTTTTCAGTACTTGGTAATTGAAATGCCACAAATGACACACAAATGTATTATAGTTCGACTAATTAATTCATTTATTTACATATTAAGATCATTGGAGTATGAATTTGCGGAATGCCGAGAGCAATTAAGTCAAACCTCTTGGCATTTACAGGGTATAGGGAAAAGTGCTGAAAAGTTTTGACAACACAAATTATGGCCTTCAAGCAGTTCTTATTGTTGTTGTTGTTGTTTGTCTGGCTGGGTTTGTCTATTTTTGAAACGACAAACAAATTATGAGAATGGAAACAAGCAACAAGAGCACACTCATACACCTACACTTTAGCATTCCTCACACACACGCACACGCACACACACACACACACACACACACGGGGCATACTCGTATATTATACTATCTATAGATTGCTTAAGTATTTTGTGATTTTTCTTAATCATCATAAATTTGAGTTAGTTTTACCGAGACATTTGGCAGTCGGCCCACACCAAGACGAGGACAAGAACTTTCCCAACGACGGAAACATCAATAAATTAGAAATGTTTAACTCAACGCTTTTTAGGTGGGCGGTTGCCTGCCTCGTACAGCAAGGGGGCGACCGAGGAGTAAGCCAGGGCCCCACTGCAGTGTCAGGCCCCAAAACTTATTGTCTGCGTGTTGCGGCACACAGAAATATGTGTGTGCCTCGTCCCATTGGCCTGTCTCTTGCCATAATTCTGGGCACTTAATGGCTGCCTTCAGCTCGAGTGGCATGCAACATTGCTCACAGCCCTAAGTTATGTACCTGAATGGAAATCAAACCCCAGAGGGTGTGCCATCCTCACGCAGAACGAGGGTTGACTGCCGTGGATGCTGCGCATGTCGCCAATCCCACAAATCCCAGGCATCCGACGCATCCGAGGCATTTTGGCAAGGGATGCGAAGCCATTTTGTTAACCACAGAAAGTATTCGCAGAAGGAAACCATTTTGGCCAATTTATGAATTCTACAAAGCGAGAGTCTGCTTGCTTTAGTTTTAGTTGTAATTGTAATTGTAATTAGACTCTGTACTTAAGAAGTACATAGTCTTCTAAGTTTGGCGAAAGCGAAATGTGCGTAACAGGCAGTATATATATATTCTTAATCATCATCAACAGCTGATACGCCGAGACGATATAGCCGTCTGTCTGTCTGTCCGTCCGTCTGTCTGTCTGTCTGTCTGTCTGTATGTCTGTCTGTCTGTCTGTCTGTCCGTCCGTATGAACACCTATATCTCAGCGACAATAAGAGCTAGAGCTACCAAATTTGCTGACAACACTCTTATAGTGGGAACGCTCCCTGCCGCCCCCGCAAATCGAAAAGAACGTATTTCTAGAGCTACAGACTTCAGATTTGGCACACAAAGAGGAAGCATTGCGGACGTTTTCCGAAAATTTCATCACGATCGGAACATAAACATAGAAGATATTAAGGGATGCATAATCACCAGTTTCAAGGCAGCTGTAGCGGCAATCAAATGCTCCAATTAGAAGAAGAAGAACAACAACAATAACAACAGGATATGCTGCGAGGACGCGAGTTCAAATCTCGCTGCTGACAATTACTAATTTGATTTTTTAATAATTATAAATTAGTTGTAAATTATATATGTATAGAAGTTTTTTGCTTTTCCCGATTAGTACAGAGTCCCCACTGTCGATGGAGATCAAGTCTAGCCTTACTGTGCTATACTGTCGCTGGCGCCCCGACTCGCAGGACTGTTTTAGTTATACCTCAGCGAAATAAGTATATGTGCAAATTTTATTTTTCCGTTATTTTCCGAAATAGTAACGGCACAATTATTTTTAGTATGCATAAATCTGCATTGGAATGCCAGTTGTACAATGCGTATTATCAGATCTGTTTTGCACGCTATTCTTAGTACCGTTATCACAAATTTGTGTGGCGTAAATCTATTTTCAAGTGAAATAAGTATTATATATGTGCAATTAGAGATCAGTGTGATTTTTGTAAGCATTGGAAGCAGACCTTTTAATTAAATATCACGCAAATACGTAAGTAACATGGAAATGTATAATAATTTATATAATCATAAAAAAAATCGTGCCTTTGACGGATTTAAACTTAGAATGCCACGTGGAACACATTTGTCGCCAGAAGACCGCGGTTTAATTATTGGATTTAAAGAAAGCTGCAAATTGTTATATAATTATATACTTACTTTCTAAATTTCAAAAATCACATGAAACTTCTATATGCTACAAGCTGCCATTTCGCTATTCTTATTTCTTCTTATAACTTTTTAACTAAAAACTCTGATATATATTCCAAACTTCTAAGCTAAATTACATTTAATAAAAATATAGATTTATATCCTGAGTTAATCTATATAAACAGAAAAATATGGAATTATTTCGAGAGTTGAATTACATTTATCAGAAATATATATATATATATATATATATATATATATATATATAGTATAGAATTATTGTACTATGCACTAGTCGAATTAAATTTAAAAGAAATTTACAATTATTTCCCAAGTTAAATTCATTTAAATAGATATTTGTTATTGTTATTGTTTCCTGAGTTGAATTAGGACTAATACAAAGTGTATTCGTTCTTTGATTCGAGTGTATTCAGTTACTGTATTCTCTTAATTGGGAGCTAATGATGCTTCCATTAGATTAACCACAGTGTGTGCTATCATAAGTGTGTTGCAGGCAAACGTCATCAGTTGAGCCGCAACTTGTAGCTGGGAACTCGGCAGATCAGCCCGGCCCTGGTAACTGCTCTTCCTTGTCCCCTTGTCCCCCTGCCCCTAACACACCCACACTCAGGCAAGGGGCAATGGAACAACGACGCGCTGCCAATTAACGTAATTAAATGATGCGCACACAGACAGCAAACACTTGACGAGAAGTCCTCTGGCCCGCACCTTGTAAGCGAGTGTGTGTGTGTGAGTGTGTGTGGGTGAGTGTGTCAGAGTGTGTGTGTGCACATCCTTTGCTTAATTAATTTGGGACATGACATTTTATTCATTTTGTACTTTGTTCTTGCAATGTTCTTACTGTTCCATTTAATGTTTCAATTGGGAGTTGGGCCCAAGCTTGCAGTCTTGCCATGGCAACACCAGGAAACCAATCAACAATAGCTTTCACAAGACAACCGAGGAAAACAAAACAATAGCAACAAAAGTATCATTCGATTATGTCACAGGATATGCGGAAGCCGCACAACAGCCAAACAGCCAAACAGTCGAACAGCCAAACCGTCGAACAGGAAACCAACAAAGAGACGTTGTCAAAAGCCAAATGGCGAATGCAAATAAGTGTGTCATTAAGCAGCCGTAACTGTCATCGACTAAACAAAATGAATCCTTGGCCATCGCACTCTCAGCCACCACCACAAATAATGGAACTCTCGCCAAGCGTCTTCCTTTTCGAGGCAACGCCGCGTATACGCAATGTCACATTGTTCACTGTGTTCGCATTGTTCGCATTCTACGAGTTGCTCACATGTTGGGCCGCATTATAGGCAACACTCTGCTGAATTTCCCCACGGAGTTTTCTAGCCCGCTCCCCATCTCTACCGCATCCACTTTAGTGCGCATGTAGGGAATATGCATATTTCTTTAGCTTTAATTCACATTTCGCACGAGCCGAAATTATGGTAATCCCGTCGTTTTGTTTGGTCACTCGCCGGACTCGTCGTGCAGTTACATTTCGAAATTATATGGCATATCCTGGGCCACGTTTAATTACGGTTATTTGCCGGCTGATGTTGCCACTTGCCACTTTCGGTGGTCATTAAGGGCGCAATGTCTTGAATGCCTTGAATTTGTGAATTTGTTGCTCTCCGCAGCAGCGGGCCCATTTCATATTTTATGTGCCACGCACTAATTAAACTAATTACGTCAATTTGGTAGCATTTAAGAGCTCTGTTGAGTCTAGCTGTGAGCTGGCAGGAGATCTGCAGATCCCCAGGTCTTCCTCACACATAAAGGGGCATCTCAAGTCGACTCAAGAGCCAAGAAATGCTTTGCAAATCGCTGCTAAATTCGATGGCCTAGTTAGGTTAGAGGGGAACGCAATCTATCATTTAATTCAGGAGCTGTCGCAAATGCCATACCTTGTCACAGGGTCAACAACTCCAACAAGGCCCAAACAATTCAGCTTTCTCTCTCTCTCTCTCTCTCCCTCTCTCTCTCTGCCCAAACTCAAATCGACGCTAAAGTGCCGCAAAATATGCAAAACAAACGAAACGAAGCGAAATAAATTTAAATGCGTTTTGCCAGTGCGCCTCGTAAATGTATGCCAGCTAAAATTAATTACAGGTAATAACGTCATTCCTGTCCGGCTGTGCTTTTTGTGAGAGACAGAGAACGCGACAGAGCGATAGAGAGAGAAAGAGAGGGAGTAGGCCGTTGCCAAAAACAATCGGAGTTGACTTTGAGGACAGAAATAGTACGGGAAATAGAAACAAATGCGACATACTTTTAGGCGCCGCGAGTTGAACTGAAGCCAGCAAAGCAATTGCGTGTATTTGGGCGATTAACATGATATGCGGAAATTTCTCTACTGCAATAATCACACACACACACACGCATACACAGAACAGCCACTCAGCAGTTAAAGAAAAACAGCAACAACTGCGCATACTTAAAAGTCTGACACTCTCTGCGCAGGCGTTAAGCCAGCCAGAGTCAGGGCTGGGTGCCTACACATAAGTATATACAGGAATATATGTATATAGATACACATATATATACATATGTATTCGAGTGTGAACGTGTGTGCGTGTGTGTGTGTGTCAGTGTGTACTCGTTGTATAGGAGCAATGAAATAATGATGTTGGTGCGAGTTGATTTCTTCTTTTTACTTTTTGCGAATAAAAATTATATTGCAGGAGCCGCTCGTTCTATGTGTGTGTGTGTGTGTGTATTTGTGTATATGTGTATATGTGTGCATGTGTCTATGAGAACACAGTTGTTGAAGGGAGTCGAGAGACTTCGTGCCTGGACATGCGACGGCATGTCATTCAGTTGCCCCAGCTCGCAGGGGCTGCCAAGTTGGCACAGGAACTGAGTGCTTAGTATCCTGTGTGAGTGTTCAAATCCTTGAAGAAATTACAGCAAATTACTGTACAAATTAAATAAAACCAATAAACTTGAACTAATTGTGAAATGAACCCAATGGAAAGGCTTCAGATTAAACCTACAAAGCGTCGACTTATTCAAAGATCTGATCTGAATCAACATTAATAAGTAGCATACTTTTCAGGGTTACCAACGAAAATACTTGATAATTAATATAATATATAATGAATATAATATGTTTATTTGTATATTTGTATATTCAACTGTCTAGCCTGCTCAGATTGGATTCACTTAAATTGTTCTGTTTTATATGCAAATATTATGACAAATTTTAAGCAAATTGCTGCCAAATTATGCCACAAATATCTCTGAAGATTTTCCCTCGCTGCAAAGAACAACAAGCAAAGCCCAAACTGAAACTGTGAAAATCCAAGGCGAAAACCAAAACTGAGGCAGATTTAAATGAATAACAATAAAAACAATAAATATACGAAAATAACAACACGGCAAATGTTGTGCTCTAACCAAATTCCAAAACTAATCTACGCTAATAAATTTGAAAGAAAACACTAAGAATTTTCGGCGCGAAAAAAACTTTAGACTAAAATAAGTTTCGTTTGTATAGAATGAAAAATAATTTGGATCAGCACTGTGAATTGGAAAAGTCAAGCAGATCTGATTATGATATGATCTGAAAGTATATACGTACGCTTCCCGGTGTCCCACGTAGAAAATTCCAGTTTACGGCCAAAAGTATTTTTACTTCTCATGTTTGAGGTGAGTAAAGCTTTTATAAATATAAATTAAGCACTTTGTAAAGTACAGCGACAGTTTTTAGTTGTTTGTTTCTATTTCACTCTCTCCTTTCCATTTGTTTTTGTCTCTGTCTCTGTTTCTGTTTCTGTTTTTTACTTTTTATGTTAATGGGGAAACGTGGGCGTTGCGCCTTTTCACGCTCTTCTTATTGCATTTTGTGTGAAATATATTGTATGCTGTTGTTTTTTATTTGCATACCCTGTAGCTTTAAGTAGCTGGAAAGGGGTCATATAAGACTGTAGATATGTAACTTAATAGAAGTGAGATAGAGAGAGAAACTTTTAGGCATTTAAATGAAATTTTAAAAAAGCAAACAAATTAAAAACTTGAATGAAAATATTGATTTAATTCTTAAGACTTTAACGAAGGTCTGTTGAAATACAGAGACTGAATTGCAATTGAAGTCAGTTTGCTGATATCTATCTAATCTAATATAGCCAATAAATCTATATACTCACAGCAGAAGTACGGATCACAACGGAATTAATTATTATTTACAATGACATTAGAGTGATTCAGCAACATATAGAGGGTATCTTCTGATAGTGCATTATCAAATGACAATGCTTGTTTTCATTTTGTTTAAGTGTTTAAAGATTTATTATCAAGTCTATAAAATCTTGTGTCTTTAGAAAATGAGCGTCAGCAATTAAAACGACTAAAGAAGAAGCCAAACTACATAACTGCTTGTGGTTAGTTTACACTTGAGATGATGCGAGGTGTGGGCTATTGAAGCGATGGGGAGGGGGGACAGAGGCTGCTGGGGACAGGTGGGGACTGACAAATGAAATGTCTAATGTCAGCCATCAAAGACTTGCGCAATTTTATGAACCATATAAACGAAATTGGCCTGGCCATGCATAATACTAAAGTCTCTCTACAATATGTGTGTTTTATGAATTTTAACGGAGTTTTTCTAATAAAATTATAGCAAAAGGCATTTTTACAGGTGTAGCAGCCATCGTTGGCTTGGCTGAATGACAAGCAACTAACTGCTAATCTCATTAGCTCTATCTGAGCCGCATCTTTCGTGCCAATCAAGCGGCCAGTAACAGCTGTTGTAACTTCAGTTTCAATATCAGTTCGAGCCTCAACCGGTTGATCAGGTACCAAAGTCAGGTGTCTCTCAAAGAATGCATGAACAAAATATTTTTACATAAAAAGCAAATCAACTGCTTAAATATAATAAAAGCCGAAAAAAAACACACTCACACAAAAAACAACAACAGCCCAGTCTCAAACACTGGCTACAACACTACAACAAATGCTAATGTCAATAAATTAAGTCAACAAAAGTGACCACGAGAGCTGCCCGCAATAAAGACAACTACTGCCGGCTCAGAGAGGGGTGTACGGGTGTTGGGGTGATCTGGTGATCTGGTGATCGGACCGGGATCGTGGCCGACTCGAGAAATCAGAACAGGTTTTCCCAACAGCACGCAGACAATGAAAATTAAACCTCCATTTAGATTCAACGTCTCGAATTCGTATTCGTATTCGTATTTGTATTCGTATTCGTATACGTATTCGATTTTAGATTCCAATTCATCTGCGATCTTCGAGTCTCTGCCTCTTTGGGTTTCATTCGTAGCCAACAAATTTACATTCCGGCAACTCGGACGCACAGACGGCACCCTCTGCTCCTCGCCTTTGATTTCACCTGCATTAGTATCCCCGATAGATAACGCGCTCTAACTTAATTTATTCTAATTGCTTGGCGCTCTTTCGAGACTAATTTCAGCTTAGACAACGCCACGGAGCTGCATCGTTTCCCCATCGCTGTAAGCGAATTGCTTAACTCCACTCAACTTGAAAGCCAGCAGACTGCCAGCAACAGTCCAGCAAGCTGACACGCAAATTATGGATAAATTATTGATAAATAATCTCAAAAGTTAAACATTTCTCTTAAATTATTAATAAATGCTTAAAATATAGATGGAAATATATTTCCAATATTATTAACTATCCAAACGATTCCTATTAAACACATCTCATAAATGTGAAATTCAAATTTCAAAAGAGAAAGAAACAAAGAACACTTGCACGTGCTTCGCATACCCTTTGCAATAATAAGATAAATGAGAAACAGAGTGCCTTTCCTTAATTAGTTCAAAGGTCTTATTTATACTTATAAATGATATTAGTAGTAAGTCCACAGTTAAGATAAGAATACACTATAATATACAATAATATAACTAACATTTCATATAACTAATCTTTCTATTCAGTCTCTTCCCCTCACTCCCTCTCTCTCTCCCCCTCACTCTCGCTCTGTCTCGGATTACCTCTCATGACAGTTACAGTTCCATGGTATCTGCTCTTCAGTCACTTCCAGTTGACGCCAAATTGGAATTCCCAAATACAAATTTACAATCTTTGTGCTCAATTAGTCTCGATATGCAAATGAAATCAATGGAATTCCGTTGCGTTCGATCTCTGGCTGATCACAGCAGAGGGAATTGAGCAGGGAATGAACAGTGTTGGACAACGACATGCAGTTAAGTGAATCTGGGCTAAACAGATCAAATGAATTCAAAGTGCGCTTGTCGTCAACTAATCAACTCTGCCATTCTTTGGCCGTATTCATTTGCTGCAGAGAGGTATCAACATTTTGAATTGATGTAAAGTTAAATTTATGATCATATTCAAACATATTTTTTGAATTTATTGCCTTGTCGAGAATGCGAGCTGGTCAGGCACAAGCCCAAACCCAAACCCAAACCCAAACCCCAAGCCAAAGCCAGAGCCAGAGCCAAACCCAGCCCCAATCGAAAAGCCTAAGCGAAGGCGCAGGCGCACGTGCTGTGGCATTTGCGAGGCCAATATTAATTGTTATGACGAAAGGAGTTTTACTGTGGTGCGCTGGTGGTGCGGTGGTGCGGTGGTGCTGTGGTTCTGTTGTAAAGCTGAGAAAAATAGTGTGTCTATGTAAGTAAATTATTATGGCTTTCACGCCCCAGGCAATGTTTACAACGTCACAAACGCACACTCACACACTCGCACTCACATACAACACATGATTAATAGTCAGGTTGAGAAATGTATTCTTTTATATCTTTGAGATACACTAAGTTAGTTGGAAACTGTTCGATTGTCTCGCTCTTGAAAACTGTTAACCGTATGCCAGATATTATGGCTATGATGATTATTGTTATTATTGAATGGCATGGGACATGTTAGCCTAAAGCAGAAGCCAATGAACCGCAGACGGCAACGATTGGTTGACAGCTGCAGATACAGATACTTTTGTCTGTATCTATAACTGTCAATTGTTGTTATTGTTCTTATTGCTGTTGTTGTTGTTGCTGCTGTTGTTGTTGTTGTTGCTGCTGTTGTGCTGTGTGCGTCTATTGCTTATGCTTATTATGACAGCACTCAATTGCTCATGTGACGCCTGAAAGTCGAGCAGTCGCCGCATGTATCTCAGTAACTGAGTATCTATGTATCTATGTATCTAAGTATCTGTACAACAAATCATATGAGCTTCCTCGTCTGCGTATCTATGCCACTCAGTTTGCCGACCGTTGTGAAAGTGAAAACCCACAAGTGTTCACATTTGCTGCCCGCTGCCCGCAGCCCAAGTTAATTTGAGTTACACATAATTGAGTTAGCTAAGTGTCATGAACAAGATACATATTTACACATCTTTAAATGGATCTTTTTGATGAAATTTCGAAAGTTTGCTTGCCATAAATCACACATAATCTTATATTTATACGCATATGAGAGCATGGGCCATTAAGCACATACAATGCACGAATACACACAGTCCAATTGACATATCATCCTCAGATGACAATTGGTCATAATGGGCTTAATCAATTTAACAATTAGTACCACATTTCTATTGCCCATAAAATGCAACTTTCTTTCATTTAATTAAGACCTTTCGAGAGACCTTAATCGTAAGCCGAAACCAATTTCAAATAACCGAATCATATTCAGGTAACAACAGCACATATAAACCAATTCATCTATAGAATACTAGAATGCCTGCCCCGTCCACATCTTTAACTTCAGCTTCAACTTTAGCTTCAACTTCAGCTTCAGCTTCAACTTCAACTTAAAGCCGCAGTGTGTGCACCAGTTACGCATACGCAATTTTCAGGCAATGATTTTCTTTAGTACTATGCACTGGGCTTAACTAATGTGCATTTTATGGCACTGCAATTGCATTGAATTGAATTTTAATTGTGCACAAAAATAGCCAGGCGAGTCGATGTAATAAAATAAAGCCGAGAATCGGACTCGCATATAGAACACTTTGGACTGGGCGCAAGCAACCCGTCCGTCTAGCGACTCATAGAATCGATTACAAATTCCACTCATTTACCATAAATACAATGCAAAGAACACATACATGTGAGCATGTATGCATTGAATAGGGAAAGGTATAGCCCAGTCTCTGTCTCCGTGTCTCCGTGTCTCCATGTCTCCAGGTCCCCATGTCTCAGTGTCTCGCTGTCCCGCTGTCCCGCTCGTCGTTGCCTGGTCGTTCGCTTCTTTTCTTTATGTAAAACGCATGGATTTGTATTCAGAAACTAACCAAGTGGGTCTGCATACGCAATTTATATCACGAGGTGAGGCACATGGAAATTATTTGTCACTTCATTGTTGTGGGGCAGCTCTGGTTAATCATGCAATCAAATTCCCTTCAAATCATTGCTATACATCTCGTTCTTGGCTAGTTTCTTTATACTAACTTAAAATTGAATTAAAACCACAAGTATATTTTAATTGAATCCTGAGTGTACATTGTGGCTTTTGTATATAAAGTTATAGCTTTATTTTATTCGATCTTTCAAAGATTCAATTCAATTTGAATTGTTTTTGTTAAAAGTGATCAAAAGAAACTTTAGATAAATTAAATTTTAATAATCTCTGTTTATGGCATCAATAACTTCCTTATTGGTTGTTTTATTAATTAATAATTAGTTTGAAAAACTTTTTTAAAATAATATTTCACATTTTGCCAGCTTCAGTGAGCAGCAACCTTGGTAGTTATCTCCCTTTCTTTTTCTTTAAGAAGATTAATATTTATGCAATCCTAGACAGAGATCTGAGATGCAGTTGCACACTCTAGCCTCTTAACTGAATGAGACCACACTGAGCTAATATGCCCGGCATCAGTGTAGGGTATCAGCACATGCTCGTACATATGTATACATATGTATTCGGGGGCTATAACAATGAATTCGGTTCTCTGTTTTAAAATGAATTTTAAAATACTGGGTCGTGGCATAAACGCTAAATAATTTATATGCCAATACAAGCACACTTACACACAGGCACACACACTTGCGGACATAGGTATAGTTAAAGAAATAGTTCAATGAATTGTTAAATAGAATTGTTTAATGCATTAACCCCAATCGAAGACATCAATGAAGACATTTAAATAATTGTAATATTAATTGAGTCTAAGGAATGCATAAGAATATGCTTAATTTCTCAGGTAATGCTATATTTGTACCTATTCAAGTAATGCCACAAAAGGTGGCAGTTGTTGCAATGTTGTTGTTGTTGTTGTTGTTGTTGTTGTTGTTGCAAGAATCACATTCTGCGGCCTGCTGCTGGCTGCTTTCGTTTTGGCCCTAAAATATACGTCTAAATACTAAAGAAAAGCATTTTTGTGCGTTTGCCAACGAGAGAGAGAGAAACTGAAATCAGTGAAATTACGTTGAAAACGAGTCACATTTCAAAATTGACACTTCAAACGCAACGCTGCCAAGTTTCTTGAAGATACTTGGTAGAGACCCGCAGTACTCATTTACTGAATACATTTAGCGGCAGCAAGACTGGGCGGGCTGAGGAGGGGAGGACTACCACAAAATGCTAACTATGCACAACACCCAAACCAAAGCGAACTGAACCGCACCGCACCGAACCAATACGAAACTCGTAAGCATTTAATTTTGGCCTTTTTGTCGAGCAAACGGAATCAAGAAAGACCCAAACAATTAACGGCAGATAAGCGGAAAAGTCATTTGACGTTGTCACATTGTTGTTGTTGTTGTTGCTGTTGCTGTGATTGTTGTGATTGTTGTTGTCGAACTACTTAAATATTTTAGTTTTGAGAAAAATCAAAGCAGAGGCTGTCCGTCGCTCTGTCGCGCTGTCAGTCTGCCAGTCTGTCAGTTCGACAGTCAAATAGTTCAATGACCAACGGGCTCGGGTCGCTTTCAGCTTTCATCAATGGTCGCGCTACATTGGCCACAAGGCGACGACGACGACGACGACGACGACGACCACGATGACGATGACGATGACGATGTCGACGGTGTCGCTCTGGTAGATATCAGCTCAAAGCATAGATACAGATACAGATTGAAATACATATGTAGATGTGTAGAAGTAGTTGTAGTGGCACTCGCATGCTCATCAGCTGCATCGCTTGTCGTTTTTTATATGGCTTTGCCAGAGGAGAGCAGCGTAGATGGTGCAGCTGGATGGGGAGATGGAGGCAATCGGCCTTCGGGCATCGGCAATCGGGAATCGGCAATCGGGAATCAGGAATCGAGAATTGGCTACCGCAGCCGCAGCCGCAGTCGCAGTCGCTGCACAAAAATGTCACACGCAGCCGTCGCATTTAGTTCAATTGCATTACAAAAGGCAGCCGGAGCGAGCGAATACAGATACAACTTATAGATACATTTATAAAGTAAGAAATTGAAAAAGAAAAGGAAAAAGAGGCATTCGGAATAGAAGATAAAGAAGAGCAGAAGAGAAGATCATGGCAAACCGAAGCAAAGCAAACGCATCAAATCACTGAAAAATTGTTGTTACTTGATTGTTGTTGTTTCTTGATTGTTGTTGTTGTTCTCGTTGTTGTTGTTGTTGTCGCCACTCGTCGACCGTCGACGCATCGCGCTATTCAGCAATTTTTACCGTTGACATTCTATTGAAAAGTATTTGGGAATTGTAACGACGCGTCGAGAACGTCGCCTGAAATGTAGCTGTATCGGTATCTGTATCTGTATATGTATCTGTGTTACTGTATCTGTGTATGTGAATCTGCAGCACTATCTGGGCTCACATATTTGCAAATGTACAAAATCTATGCACTGATCACCGATGTTCGCAGCGTCATCGGTTAAGTGGAAAAAATCGTTTGGCTTGAGTCATTCATTTGCCGCTTGCCGCTTGCCACTTGCCACTTGCCACTGGCCGCTTGCGACATGTCGTTCGACTTCCATTCTCCTTGCTCATGCCTATTTGTATTTTACACTATTTGGGACAGGACAGGACAGCCTGTTACTCACTTACATGCAAAAGGTAGCTGACTAATTTGCGCATTTCAATCGAAGCAGGAGTCATCAATTTGTTATTTTCCCCAAGTTTTTTAAAAATTATTTCCGTATTTATTCTTTATAATTATTCGTTATTTATGTGTGTACACCAATTCTGAAATTAATAGTTTCTTCCTTATATAATATATATAAGTATAAATACATACAACTTCTTGTAATTATCGCAGACTTACAATCGCTAGGCACAAAAAGTGTGCGATGATGAGTTTTGAAGTCTGTAATATTTTCTGCTCTATTTAATAACTTGTTACCTCTTCTGACCCATAAGCTCTAGTCCTGCTTCAGTTAATTATATAAATACAGCTGTTGAGAGATTCCCAACGCATTTAATTAAGCCTATTCTGGCAATAGTTAGAACTCAGTCATTGTCAAGGGATTCACACAGTTCTCGCAACTGAGACAAGTAAATTAAATTCTCTATTTATAAATCAATTTGTATGTTGAAGAATTTCTTGTTATTACGCATACCAGATATACGTATATTATTTTCACTTTCAACTTAGATTGGAGATTAACTTATATTAAACAATATCAATATTATTATTATTGTATTTCAGATTACTGATTTCAGTTTCCCCACTAATACTGACAACCTGTTGTGACTTCTAAATTAACTTTATTAAATTGCTCAAACTTGAAGTTAAATTAAATTCTATTTTCATAGATGAAACTACATTCATAGAGTCGAAGTTTACATTTATATGTTTGTTTGTTTGCATGTATGTTTGCTGTGTATGTTTGTGTATGTATGTGTTTAACATATGCAACATTTAATTTGAATTTGCCACTACGGCAGTTTTTTCTCGTTCGTTTCTTCAGATTTTGTTTTTGTCGCAACGGAAGTTGTGGCAAAAGTTCAGAAAATGCATATAAAATGCGAATATGATTAAAAATGCGATTGCGAATGCGATTGCGAATGTGAGTGTGAGTGTGAGTGCGAGTGCGAGTGCAGAAACACTCGTAATGCTGACTGCAGAACTTTAATGAATAGCAACATGAATTGGCACAATCGAAATGCTTCATTAGTTGCGAGCCAAGCCAAAAGCTGACGCTGCTGCCAATCCAATCAGCTGTTGCAGCCAAGTCCTGGCCACCATCCAGCATCTTCCGGTTCTCTAGGCCAGACCAAACACCTGCAACCCCGTCTGGCAGGTCTGTCAGGCGTGTATTAATTTTCCTGCACACACACACACACACATACACACGCTAATGTGTGCATGTACTGTCCAACAAGTTGCAATTGCAATTGCAGGTTGCCAGTCGCATACCCTAACTTATGAGGCACTGTGGGTATGCTTACAAAGTATGCAACACACGTAAGCATCTCAATTTTAGAAAATGCTTTGCAATTGTTAAGTAGACAAATTACAAGATCAACATGGACAGTCTGGCGTTGATTTGTAAGGGTATTTCAGGTTCGACTTGTTTAGTGCGGTGGCTTTTCTTGTTTAATATGCAGATTGTGTCGCTGACTTTAATACTTTGCAACGTCGTCGATCATTTCGCTGGCTGGCTGTACGTCCGTCCGTCCGTCTTTCTATCTGACTGGCCGCCCGGCTGGTGGCATGCAACGTTGGCGCGATGCAGAAAAGCATGTCGTACAAGCGTAGTCGTCTTGTAAACTTGCAGCACAAGCAACATGCGACCATGCAACGACAACGACTACGACAACACCAACTACAACTCCAGCTATCCCAGCCCCAGCCTCAGCCCCAGCCTCAGCCCCAGCCTCAGCCTCAGCCCCAGCCAGGCACAAGGTGGCACTCAAAACGCAGCCGTTTCCTTCCACAAATTTCCTTGGCCACATTTTTAATTAAAAAAAAGAAGAAAAAAGAATAATAAAAATGCTATGGAGCAAATAAATTGCATAAAATAAAAATAAGACTATGGAATAAAATTAATAAAAGACAACTAAAATAACAAGAACCGCTAGCAGATTTTCCAGTCGCCGAACGCAGAGTACACTTTTATTTAAATATATATTTAAATATTTAAATATATTTTGTATATATTTATATTCATCTTTGACACTGCCAATTGCTTATTCTCCTACAAGTATATATGTATAGCTGCTTCTAACAAGTTCATCGCCTATGAGTGCCCACTGTAAGAGTATACAATTCGAATTTGAAGTCTTTTGCTGCACATATTGTGGCTCTTGGTGCATTTGTGATGGCGCTTGGGCGTGGGTTGGAACCGATTGCTATCTATCGATAGTTAGTCGCACACCCAAATATTGATTACACCTATATATTTCCCGAAATGAACTGAGATCGATTGAACGATAATCATTAGTAGGAGTAGGCCCATAAGTCCTCTTGTTAATTGAATTTGTAAGCCAGTTTCAAATATATCTTCTTATCTTTACTTATACGCACATAATTACTTAGTAAAGTGGTTATCGTTAGCGTTATCATTATCGTTATCGATTTCTCGGTAGGCACGTTTATCGATACCACTATCACTATCGTTATCGATGTCGTTCTCGATATCAGTGCAGTTATCGATTTCGATTAATTATTAATCACGCCATATATTGATCGATCAACCACTCAACTGCTCATCTCTAAGCACGAAATGGAGGCCTGTCCTTGCCTCACTCATTTGCCATCTTCCCATCTGCCCATGTGAGAGAGCATGAGTGTGTGCGTGTGTATGTGAGTGTGTCATGGGTATCTGTGTGTCGAGTTTGAATTACGCTTTACAAGAATTTACAGATTGCCAACATTAATTTTTATGCAAAGAATGAGTTTTCTGCTACAGATTCCGCGTGTGTGTGTGTGTGTATGAAGTATGCTCAAAGAATGTATGTATGTATGTGGGAATGTATGGCTGAATCAGTTTATGTATATATATATATGTAAATATGTATATTTATGTATCAGTTCGACTGGTGGTTTGTTATTATAAAGATATTATAAAGAAATAATAATATATTTTAAATGATTGCATTTCTCATTACTATTATATTATTTAGTATAAACAATTGTTGTTATTTATAATATTTATAATTATAATGAAAACATATTTGAGTTATTTCCTTAAATTACTTAAGATCTCACACAAGCTGTGCTATGACTGCAGTCTTGTATGGGGCGTGGTCCGAAATCATGTCTATGCCTGCTCGCCACATGAAGATGTGTTATATAAGTATACACTCACACACATGCACACATGCACTCGTATGTAAAACATGTTTGCAACGAGGGTTATGTGTGTGTGTGTGTGTGTGTGTGTGCATTGTGGCTTCCTCTTATCGCGAAGTGCGAGTTCAAATGTTGATAACCCATGACAACTCAGAGTTGTCAGCAAGCATTTACATACATAATTTCAACAGCAAGCCCAAAAACCAAATGGGATTCCAAATGGGAAAATCGTTTAAAAATGCAAATGCCGCCACATCGACCAAATAGTATTCAAATCAGTCGATGGGTCGTCGTCAGCCTCGAAGTTGTCGTGGTCGTCGTCAACGACGCGTCGTTTCCTGGCGCTGCATTTGTCAAACGCCGCGGAATTAATGAACCGCAACGGCAACGCCGATTTGTATCTCATGGATACTGCAGCAATAACAATAACAATAACAACAAAAGCAGCAACAATAACAGCAACAACAGTAACAGCAACAACAATAGCAACAACTCTAACTAAGAGTACAAAGCATATTTAGTGCGGACTTTAGCACGCGTGAAATATTTTCACATGGCACTTAATTTATTTGCAAGGCTCGGCCCCTGCCCTGCCCTCTAACTCTGCCCCTACCCCTGCCCCTCTTCCTGCCCTGGCCCAGCCCTTCTTCCAGCTGCAGCCCCTGCTCAGTTCCCCAAGTCTATTTCCAGGTGTCAGCGGCCCACGTGGTCGCAACTCGAACTGGAACTTGGCAACTGTGCAACTCTGCAACTGGCACCTGGTCACCTGGTCACCTTGTGTGTTCTGTGTTCTGTGTTGTGTGTTGTGTTCTTCACCCCTCCCCGCCACATCATTTAGTCCCATAAATATCAGCTTTTGTGCACTCGCAACGTTCGTTAGTGTAGTTCTTTTTTTTATTCTTCTATTTTTGCTCTTTTTGTTGCAATTTGCCGTCAATTTGTTTGCCAATATTTGACAGCCAGTGTCGCGTATCTCAATAACCCCGCTGAAGCTTACCAACTATTTATCTATTTATTCGTATATATATTTATTTATATATGTATTCCATATTGTATTCCATTGATTCATTTGGGGCGACACGTCGTGTTGGCATGCCAGGAATTTCTCCAGTAACTTTGGAGTTCAATTAAAATTCTATGTGTGTGGCAAATTGGAAATGGGCTAGGTCTCTTGAGACTTGGACTTGCTTTGATTCGAATCGTTTATACGAGCGAACTTTCAAAGCCTTTACTGATTGTTATAATGGTTTGCATAACTTCATTAGAAGTCTCTTAAGTTCCCACTCACAGAATATACAAATATTAATATATGATATATGATCTTCTGAAATCTGAAAACACTCCAGCAGTTAGTGTCATTTTAATGGATTAGTTTACATGTAAAGAGACGCATATGAGCGCAGTTAGCACGTGTGGCCTGTCAATCATCTGCAAATGTAGTGTTGGCTCTCACAAGTATCTGTCTGTCAGGCAGTCCACAGCATTACATGTATGTCCACGTTGCAGAGTCTTAGTGTGTCACTTTAAAGCCATCAGAGTCGTACTATTTGCCCAGAGGCCAACACACAATTGTCACTGTAATCAATTTCAGAACTGTCACTTTGACAACGGACCGTCTATTCTTTTGCTCTTATATTCTATACTGTATACTGTACTGTATACTCTATCCGCTAGACTCAAGATGTGCCAAATGTTGTAGACAAGACGTCTGTGTCCCATTTATAACAGAGAATACACCTACAGGCAGACATACGTTGAAATGCGTACATGTGTGTACCTTTGGTATTATATATTTATCATAAAAACCATTTTATCGCTTCCAGTTCGGTTTACTTCACCCGTCAGGCTAAATATTTGTTCATTTGTTTGTTCATTTGTTTGTTTGTTTGTTTGTTTGCTTCACTGTTTGTTTGTCGCCTGTTCAAGTATTTGTGTGCATTTTGTAGGTGGCACTCAATTGTGCTGTCGTCGTCATCATATTCATATTCATATCCATATTCATATTCGTATTCGTTGGCACTCAACGGTTAGTCTATGTTATCGGGCACCTAGAACAATAGACGCATTACTCAGTCTGTCAGAATGAAAGTAATACGAATGCTTCTACTTCTACTTAGATCTAAAATGGAAAGTCTTGGCATTGATTTATGCGATGTAAATAAAAGTGTTGCTTAGATATCCACGATCTTTGTTCAACGATTGATCTGTAAAAGGACTTGTTGTACTTTATAATACCTTCAAATCACTCTACTTTATATTCCATTGAATCTCTGATCTTTGATCAGAATCTTAAGTAAGTTTTCTTTCGATTTATTCATAGCTTAGTCCCTCCCAAAGACTCCTAAATATGATTATACTCTATTTATTTACATGTTAATTATGGTTTTATCACATGCCCTTTACTTTGGTCGTATCATCATGTGAACCTCCTTATAGCTATAGTAATCGCCACGCCAGTGATACCAGGTGATGCCACGACCGACTTGGCCATTTCCGTACTCACCCCCGAAATAAAGTCCATTCAGATTACTGTGATAATAAATGATTGAATGTAATGAAATTATAATTAAATCATTTGCATACTCTGGGAATTCCTACCTGAAGTGAGTTTCCTTGTACCACCAGGCACCAGTGAAATCGACAGCGCTATTTCTAGTGTTATTCCCATTGGGACAATCCCGATCATAGGTTAAGAACTTGGCATTCACATGGTATCTGAGTCCATCGCCAGCTGTGCCCGCATAGCTTCCCAGCTTGTTCAGACCATACAAATTGGCCGAGTTCCCAATGGCAAAATCATCATATTTGGCATAACGCGTCTGACCTTCGAAGTCGGCTAGATGAATGTACAGTTCGTGTGGCTGCCATGTGGTTAGGGTATTCAGCGTATCCAGGCCGATGAAAAAGCTATTCTGCAAGTCTCCGAAGCCCTGCTGGTACGATGCCCAGTTCCTGTAGAAGTTAACGGAGACATCCCTACGCCGCTGAATGACCAACCAGGGGGATCCAGTGAGCTGAACATCACAGTATACGGACATGACTTTTCCATTTACTTTAATTTTGTAAATGCCATTCTTCTTGGGTTTGGCAGAGGTGCAGGAATCAGGATACTTCGGGAACAACTTATTGCTCGAGTCCAACTGGGCCAAGGCGAATCCCAGCCAGAGCACAGACAAGAGAATGCAGAGCAGCGCCTTCATTGTTGACCTCTACTAAGGCACTGGTCGTGAGGTGTTCCTTTTATACTACAGAAACTATCATTCGTCGATGAGTTGATTAGTTCGGATTAGATAAGATTGGTTGGTATATTTACGACGGTCTTAAGCACTTATCGATTGTCTATTTACCTTTGGATTGCCTATCAGCTGTAAATTCGTGGTAATAAGTTATTTATTTTATAAATCTGCATTGCGCTTTCCTCTCGCATTGTTCACAATTGTGGCGCTATCATTGCGATAAGTACGCGAATATGCGATAGTATGGGAGCTTTAAGTTTGGCTTTCGTTTCAAAAGAAGAAGGAAAAAAAGAAAAAAGCGCTGATAAATACATTTTTCAGTATGTGCACCACAAGTTCAAGTTCTGGTTCGCCACAAGATATGAATATCATTGGGTTTTATTATGAGAAACATGAATATTTGTCGCTTCCCTTGCTCGGCTTATATTGTATATCCGTTTGAGTTTCGGCCGATCCGCTCCGTATCCAATAACCGTGCCTTTTGTTAGTTATTATCGTCGGAGCCGAGTGGTTGCGACTGCGGCTATAGCTAATCCCCGATGACTCAATTGGCGCACAATGGGCAACTTTCAAGTAGAGGCATTTAACACGAAATATCAGATCAAGTTCCCTCCACATAGAAATACAGAAACAGACACAGCTACAACTGCAAGTATAGATACTGATACACGAAAGACTCGCTCATTCATTCAGTAATTCTACGTAGAATCAGCTGATTCCAGCAGTTTTCTCTACAACTCGTATAACTCAGTTGTGACAAATGTATCACATAACCGACCGACGTCGTCAGTTGATGGTCATTGTAGGGGCCCCGATACTTTTATTTTATTTGATTACACATATTTTTTTCTTTTTCTTTTTCTTTTGCTTTTTTCACTCTTTTGATTTTCGCTTGTCTGAGAATGTGGTGGGAAAATTTTGATTGCGCCCGTAGGAATGTACATTTGCTTTTCTGCCTGCTCAAGTGAAATATCATTTTATATCACATTTTCTCTGGGGTTTTTCAGTTTATTCCACAGTTTTACGGAAGTTGCAGCTCGGTTTGCACACGTCGTAATGCTTGGAGTGCCTTTGGCTCTGATTTATAATTAATTTATATAATAATTTGACAACATTTTCGACCTTTACTTGCAGATATAGAGACTATTTGAAGATCAAACAGGAAGTACTCCTCGAAATGTCTGATTCAGCTGCTACTTTGGAGGTATGTACACTGCCCGATGATGTGGCAGTATTTGCAATTTATATTCAACCTGAACGTAGAATAATATTAGCACAGAGTGAGATGAAGACTGCTCATTCGCTGAAATTATAATTAACTAAATAAAATAAAATTATGATAGATGGATATGCAAGTGACGGCGTTAATTGCACACTCACGCAAAACAAGTTCCAAGATTTGCCAGCAAAATCATTTAACAAATTGAATTTGCATTTCAAGTACGTTGCAAGAGCAAGCTGTAAATATTTGCATTGGGGTGACTCAAGCATAAATTTGAAAATAATTCAACGGAGAACAAGCTGCTGTAGATGATTGCTGAAGTAATCAATTATGGCCTTAATCTGTTCTAGAATACACAGGCAACCTCTTCTTGGGCCACCCTATCATAAGGAATGGCTGCGGGCAGCGGGGGGCATCTGCTGCATTGGCACGCATGTGAAAATGTGCGAGTGTTGTGGCAATTGAAATGCTTTTCAGCCAACTACGAGTAAAAGCAAATCGAACTGCACTCAAATGCTTTTATAATGAGTTAATAAGCGCGCACCTGTTGCTGCTGACGTTGACAGAGACACAGACAGAGAGAGAGAGAGAGACACAGACAGAGAGAGAGATAGCGACAGCGACTACAAAGTTGAGTGCAACTGGAGAGTAATTAAGAGATTTTAATTAAGCCGAGTACAAGTAGCAAGTTAGCAAGAGTTATAGAGCGGCTCACATAAATCGAAGTCTTTGTTTTGTTTTGCAATTTTAATTGCCAATCGCAAACGATTTGTAATTCTGCGCCAAGTAATTTATTTGCCATAACAATTACACACAGCTCGATTGATCGGTATAGCCTGAAGAGGGGCAGAGTGCGGTCAGCAGGGGGCAATAGCTTTGCAAGTATCAAAATTCAGTGCTCGTTAGCAACTGGAGGCGCCTCAAATAGCAAGGAAGTCTAATGCATCTCAATCTCAATCTGCATCTCAGTCTACATCAGAATGTGAATCTATGAATTATGCAGCGCAACGATGACTACTTGCTGGAGATTAATTACTTTGTCGATTGCACCTTGATTTGAATGCTAAAATGCAATAACAAAAAGTTAATAAATAAAAATGAATAAACTAGAAGTATTTTAAAGAGCAAAGCTCACATCATTTGCCGAATTTGCCGAAAAGGAGAAACTGGGGAAAGTGATAAAAATGATAAAAATGATAAAAAAAATGATCCAACAAACGTTTCAGAGACAAGCCAAATTTGTTTGCTGTCGAAAATATTACAATTTTCATTTGTAAGCTTTTCGCACAGCAACGAGCAACGAGCAGCGAGCTGCGAACAGCGAGGAGTATAATAAAAGTGACGAAAATAAATGCAGAGCATCTAACAGATACACAGGCAGCCAGCCTGGCAGATACTTTTTAGGCACTTTTACCAAGCAACAAGCGACTAACAAAACCAACAAAATGAACAAAACTGAAACAACATTAGCGCCTGGCTGTCGCAGTTTTTCAACTGCCGAATACATGCTTATTTTTGGATACACGACAAAAAAAGGTCCAACAAGTTAAAAAAAAAGTGTGTTTCGGCTCATGTGTGTGTTAATACCCTGTATGCATTGAAAACAGTTAAGAGGTATTTTTATTTGACTCTTTACTGAGAAGTTTCGCTATAGCTTGGTCTGTGAATTTCAATAATTATTACAAAGAGAACTATTACCATTTTAAAGAAGCAGTCAAATATTTGGGGCATTACAAACATTACCACTTTCTTTGTCTTAACTGAAAGTAAACACAACAGTTAATTAGGAAAGTATTCTCTATAGTGTTGACCAGGAAAAGTCGAACTGGCGTGAAAGCTTGTTTGTTTTATACCATTTGAAGAATATACAGGGTATCACTTAGTCTCTCAGTGTGAGCGGCTGCGTTCTTACAGGTTTTTTGGGCCTTTTTGCCGTGAATAAACCAAAGTAGCAAAGCATATAATTTTGAACTTGGCAGAAGAGATGAGATGAGAGGACAAGTTAAAATGAATTGTTTATATAGATGGATGTCTGTTAGAAGGCGGCCAGCAGACGACACACAATCTGCAAGCTGCAAACTGCAAACTGCAATCTGCAATTGCATTTTGTAACTGCAAACGTAAACGTATCTGTGACTTTACTTAGCAAATGTGGTACGGTCAATGCACAGGCATTGGCGTCGTCGTTGGCGTCGAATTTGGCCAGACGAAATTGTTTGCTTTTGTTGTACTCGTATTTTGGGGGCTGACCAGCCACGTCACCATCAAGCGGCAGCCAGCAGGCAGAAGGCAGCAGGCAGAAGGCAGCAAGCGGTACGCATCACCCATCACCCATAACCCATCACACAGCCGGGCCACGTCGCAGTTGTTGTTGTTGTTGTTGTTGTCGTCATACATATGGCAAACTATTTTTAAATATGTTTTAATTATTTGCTGCCATATTCCTTAAAGCATCGACTAGTCGCCGTTGCCGTTGCCGTTGCCGTCTGCTGCGCCGCGGCTGCTCCTCTGCTGCTCCTCTGCTGTTGCTCTGCTGCAGCCAGCAGTAATTTGGGCCGCCTCAAGCAACATGTGCAACTACTTTGGATGTTTTCTTTTGTGTTTGTTTTGCTTTGTTTGTTCTTTTGCCATCTTTTGGCATCTTTTGGCGTCTTTTTTGCCTCTCTTTCCAAAATACATTAAGTGTGAAGTTTCTGCTATAGAAATATTATTGTCGCGTCTCGCATAAGTGTCGCAGCTTGCATGTAATTTTGTATATTGAAGTCAACTGAGGAACACAACGTAACAAATTGAGGGAACTCAGTCGAAATGCTTCATAATAGAAAGCAATTATTATTTATTTATTTATTTATTTAAGGAGTTGACTTTGGTTATGCACATATATGCATATATCTGCTGCTTTCTTAACTACAGCCTGTCCTTGTCAAGCTTTGGGCATTTAACTTGTTGTTGAGTGTAGTTTTTCGACATGCTTTTATAAATGCATTTGATTTCAAGTCTTTTTACACTTTATACATACAATATTCATATCATTCGGGGCCTATTTGGGATGACGGTGTTCTGGGTGTGGCCGAGAACGTGGCGAGAGAGAGAGGGAACTGTAGAGCAAGTCAAACAACGGTCAACCGAAATGCCGAGTAGCTGTTGATGAGTCTCAGTCTGTCTGTGGCTTTTCTATTTACTTAACTGGCAGCAGGCAAGTTTTCTTTACAGCCATACTGCTGCCTCTTGGCTTGGCTTGGCCCGCTTCCATGTTGGCCAAACAAGTCGCCGATATGCTTATGCTCGCTTTACAGGCTTCTCTTCCGCCAGTAGACGATGCCAATGAAGCGAGAAAAATTACTATTTGTTGTGCTTCGAGTGTGAGTATGGGTATGAGTATGAGTCTACGGATGAGTCTACGTATGAGTACTCATAAATGTAGTTGTGCATTTATAAAGTGAGTTTGTCAACATGAGGCGCGCGCTTCGCACCACAGATACCAACACAAATACAAATACAAACACAAACACAAACACAAATGCACATTCTGATGGAGTCCGTTGTCAAGCTGAAGTCGCAGCTGAAACTGTAGATAGCGAGCTGGAGATGGAGATGGAGATGGAGCTGGTGATGGAACTGGAGATGGAGCTGGAGCTGGAGATGGCGATGGAAATGGAGATACAGACAGAAACAAGTATCGTGGCGAACCGTTAGAAAGACGTTACCTGGAAGCCACGGCGGCAGCAACTCCAAAAAGCCAAGCCCAAGTCTCCGAGTACCAAGAGATACCAAGCCAACAACAACAAACAAGTATTTTTCAGCCGAAGTGGAGGCTTCGTTCTCGTTCGCGTTCTCGTTCTCGTTCTCGCATGGGGGCTGCAATTGTAATCGAATGCCAAGCAAAGCCCAGCATGGTCAATACTCAATACTCAGTACGCAATACTCAAACTCGCACTCACACTCGCACTCACAGTAAGTACGAGTACTCGACTCGTATTGCTGCTGATTTGTCGTTTGCCATTTGTTTGTTTTTTATTTTTATTTGTTGTTGTTTTTTGTTTTTGGCCTTTTGTCTAGGTGCACATTTATGGGTTGTTGTCTCCGCTAAAAACGGAACCAGACTTTAGACCTGCACTCCGCACACCACCTATTCACTTCACCCCCCTTCGCGCACTCAACGAGATGCACAAGGTCCGACAATGTCGGCAATTACTCATTTATGGCTAGTTCGAGTACATTTTTCGCTTTGGCTTCTGTGTTTAGTTTTTGTCTGTACCTCCGTCTCCCCTCATTGCACCGTCCCCCCTCTCTCACTATCTCACACTACCTCTCTGTCTTTCTCGGCATTGGTCGTTAGTGCGTTACGAGTCGTCCGCCGCATTCATGCATATAAATCGCACTCTCTTATGGCGATCGGCGAACGGGCTCCTCTTTTTTAGTTGTCTCTGCGTTTGGTGTTCTTCTGGTTCTCCTTGTCATGTTGCTTATTTATAAAGATTAGGTGCAATTATAAGGAGCTCCACGGCAATCTATCAGCCCATCGTCATCAAATCATTCAGCGAATTGAATTACTTTTCCTTATGCGACCTTCCATATTATTCAATAACAATTGCAAAGAAATATTTATGCAATTAGTGCACTATCTCTTTCTCTTTCTCCTTCTCATTCTCATTCTCTTTCACTCTCACTCTCTCTTTCTATTTATGCAACTCTCGCTCTGTCTCTCACTCAAGTCGAACTAAGGCAGCTATGTCATAATATAGTTTTCATAGTTTCTGTTCAGATTGTACTAAAAGCACATACCCTGTAGGAATTTCCCTGCTCAACGTGGCTTATTGATTCCCCCACGCAACATTAAAATATTTTAACATATTTCATAATTAGTTAATTATTTATTGAATATAACGAGTCATTTGGACTTTATTTGAATAGAATACGTTTGCCTTTTTCTTCTAGAATTCTCGTAATCATATTTAGACTCGTAACCTCTCTGCGATTCGAGAGCAGCGTTCTACTTTATTATAGGCAAGTGAGCTCAATTTGAAGCTGACCTCTTGATAAGCGAGAGTTTCCAAGTTGAACTCTGACACGCTGTCATAACAGTTTTACAGTTTCAGCTGCCTTATCACTGCTGCTGCTGCTGTTCTTGTTGTTGTTGTTGTTGTGGCTGATAACCAATATGGATTTTGTGGGCCTGCTGTTGTCTTGTCGCTGAACACAATCGAGAATTCTATTTTAATAGGGCATTAAAAATAAATACTTCAGCTTGATTTTCATCTACACTCATACCCAGACACATACGTTCACATTTAACAGATTATAATTATCAGTTAAAGCGACAGCTTTAGCTTAAGTTGTAGTTTGTTTCATTGGCTGGGACTGCAACTGCCACAGAAAATCACAGCACCACCGCACCACCGCACCACCGCAACAAACAACCACAAAAAGTCGCTGTCTTGGGGTTATCACAGTGATTATTTAATGCATTGCTGTTTATAACAACATTTTCATTTCTCAACATTTTTATGTGGCATTTGACACAGTTTGACATGCAACAGCGTACGAGTACCCGTAGCTAGTTGTGAGTGTGTATGAGTACTCGCATTTCCATCCACTTATCAGGCCTTCCCATCCCAGGTTATAGGCCAAACCCTGTCAGTCGTTGTCCATGTTGCCAGCGCATGAATCTACTCAAATCTGATCAAATCGCTGCGGATTTTGAGCTCTGCCCCTGAACGAGACGAGACTATTGAAATTGTTCCCAAAAAGAATTGTTTAAATTATAATGAAATGGCAAGAAAATTGTTAAACATTATCGTTCTTAATAATGCTCCCTTTCAGTATTTCTAAGTGTTATACCCTGTAACAAATGGAGGCCATGATTTGAGTTGTCTGTCTGTCTGTCCATTCAGCATTTCCTTTTGAAATCGGCAAATAAAGTAGTTTCTGCTTTAGTCCTCTCCTATTTGTACTTTTTGCCTGTTATCTTTTCTTTTCTTTTCTTTTTTTAATTTAATTTTATATTTTTATTTCGATTTGTCTACGGCGTCTTTTATTTTCGTTCTTACTTTGTCGCCAGCGTCGTCGGCGACGTTGAGTCGTCGCAAAGTGAAACTGAAAATTGCAACTAAATGCCGTGCTCATCACTTGTAGACACTTTAGAATGCGCTGTGTATCTGTGAGATACGAAGACACACGGACTGATGGACGGACATCGACGAGACAGCAAATGAGACGCAAATGGAATGTAGAGGTGCTACACACACACACACACGCACACACACACACGAGAATAGAGACAAAGACTATTTTCGAGTGCCGTGTCATTCGGAGATCTACTCTAACTGCTTTACAATAAAGTATCAATAAACTTAATTGTATTTAAATACTAATGAACTTAGTGCAATGTGGGCAAGCACTACAAGTCCTTTATTGGCAACATTTTCTAAACATTTCTCTAAGAAGAGACAGACACAGAATACTAAGCATAGCAATCGCAATTTCTCTCTCAGTTTTGAGAGAAAACAAAGAGCAGGGTATGCAAATCGAATTACCATTTAATATTTAAGTATAATATTCAATGTTAATTGCATGTAGATATCGATATTGAAGCTATCGATCCCTGGTCCATCCCTAATCACATTCGACAGCCTCAGTGCACTGCCAGCAGCAGTCAGGATAGTCAACAGTAAGTGATATGGTATCGTTATCACAATGCTGAAAGGCCGCAGGTTGTTGGCAGCTGCAAGGAGATGAACAGAGAAAAGAACCAGAATCCACTTTGGGAGCAATACTTACAAAAAGATCAGAGCTCCGCCATCCTTATTCATGCAGACCAATATGCCGCACACATTGGGATCCTGCTCATACTCGCCAACCATCAACTGCTTTGTCAGTCCAACGCAGCCTTTGTCTGAATGGGCGATCATGTACTACAGGTTGTTAGCCAACTATCAGCTATCAGTGCTCACCCCACTTGGGCAAGGTAAGCTCGTATACTAATGAAGTGCTGCACCAAGCCATTGCAATAAGGAGAACGCACATCTTCCAGGCACTTCTCATGATCATTCAGTTAGCACTGCAGTGCTTCTAACTGTAATGCCGGCAACGGAAGTGACTTTTATAGCCCACTGAATATGAGTTATGAGTGGACTATATAATCTAGTTCTTGAGAACTAAACAATCTCTCAGTCTACTGCTCATGTAAGTGTACTTTTGAGTACCACTGTGTACCTGTTTTCTTCACTTCTATTTATTTTATTGAGTGATCGCTTGGGTTAGCAAGTGCTGGGATCTTTAATCTAGTTTAATCTAGTTTATAATAAAGTAACCTAGATTCCGAGGTGTCTAGAATCAGCTGGCAAGTTGAGATTTCCTTTAGCCTGAATTCAATGGGGACAATCTAGACTCTCCCTAATTATCTAGAATCATCCTATGTAGGGTTTTCGATCTCTTGCTGTAGCTCAATCAAAGCAACTTGGAGCACTTAGTCAAGCCTTGAGTTTGAACAAAGTACGATGAGAATCAGGTAATATCTACCAATATCCATGAGAAAACGAAGCTCATTTCTTTGGCTACTGATCGCTGTGCCTTTGCTGTTCCCAAACATGAATGCTACGGGCTATCGACTCGCCATGGTAAGTCTGTGGAGGATTACGGATGTCCTGCAGATAATCTGATAATCCCTCTTAGAGACCCCATGCCAAGCGCATGGCATGGCCACAAAACCTCTATGCAGACTTTGCCCCCATCCGTAGTCCAGCTGGGCAAGAGGCAGCAATCCACAGCCGTTTGACAAAGTCAGCTGCCGTTGCCGCTGATGTGGTCGGGCACAGTGGTGGGTCGTCTCCTAGTGGCGGTGGTGCCAATCAATGCACCAATGAAAACCCTAATGAAAAGAAGTGCGATGTGAAACAAATCTTTTCGACGGGTGATCCCAAACAGAAATCCTCCAACATTGCCATAAAAGCGGCCCAAGACGCCAAGGCAGCCAACGAGGCACAACATGCAGCCGGTCAACTGGCTGCCCAGCACATCAAACAGGAGCTTGCCGAGAAAGCCTTCCAGTCGGCCAAGGCAGCCGAAGCGGCGCTCACCGGCAAACAAATGGTTGTCCAGCAACTCGAACTTGAAATGCAAGAGGCCCACGCCGTAGTCGAAGAGGAGTCCGCTTCCCTCCAGAATACGGAGAGCAACATGAACGCGGCAGTCGAAGCAGCTCGTGCTGCCACGAATCAGTTTGAAACGTTAACCGAACTCCAGAAGACAGTCAAAGACAATTTGGCCAACATTCAGACTGTGGCTCTGGGCTCGCAGCAGGAAATGACGGCCAAGGTGCAGCTCCTTGAGGCGGCCAAGAATCGCTTGGCCACTCTACAGAAGCAGCTCCAAGGTGCACGAGAGGATTACGAGAAGACAAAGCAGGCAGCCTACAAAGCAGCCTGTGCGGCTGTCGAGGCCAAGCAGAAAGCCTCCTCCAGCAAATAACTGCGCTCTTTTATATTTATATATATATATATATATTTACATTTATTTATCTATCTATATGTTATATTATATTATATTTTGTTGTAAGAACCAGCGGAATGTTTAGGGTTACCACGAAGAGGAAGTTAATCCCATTGAGTAATTGAAGTTGTTTCACTTGGGTTGCAGTTTCTTGCCAAAGACTAGTAGCTGTGTACCCTGTAATGAGAAATATTTAATTTATATTTTAACTAAGTCAGCTTAGGGACTTAGTATATAGAGAGATATAAAGAGTAAATCCATTTGAAAAAATTAATCAATCGAAAGCGGAGCTGCTTAAATTAGGTATATGCACAGGGTATTCTCTAGTCTATTCAAATGCCTTACTGTGCAGAAATATAAAGTTGCATTAAAACTGTTCTCACTAATAAAGATTAGTTAAGCATTAGTTGAATTGCACAGGGTATTCTCCAGTCGAGCAGTGACTTACTAGTCACACTCTTGTTCTCCAAACGTAACTGCTTCTTTTCAATTTTCCGCTAAATACATTGCATTCTGAAAGCGAAATACGTCGAACAAGTGCAACTGCAGATGCCTTAGGGGCCGAGTTCCCTTTGAAATTGCTATAAAAGCCATATGTACCGTCGATTGGGGCTCTATAAGTGTTTAGAGTGCTTCTATTGGCTGTGCAATTGGAAAATAAGAGAAAATCATGAAGAATATATTGAATTCATTTGTTATCCTTATTGGTGTGATCTCATGGACAACTGCATTGGTTCATTACAAGAAACTGGAGAAGGGAGGTAAGAAAACCGAAGTTTGCATTACCTGGATCACAAGATTGTAGACCCGCTCTTTAGCAAACGGATGCAAGTTAGAAAATCAGGAATTGGCAGTAGGTGAAACTGCAAAAGATCCGCAAACCTGCGGAGTTTACGTTTGTCAGAATACCGAAGGCGATTCTCTGATTCATTAGTAAGTTGCCGATTCGCAATCCGATCCATTCCTTATATACCCTATACACACTAATGTACTCCCCAAAAAAGCTGCCAGAAACCAGCACCATTCGAAGCGTGTCAATCCACTGGCGTGTCCACAGTTACAGACTTTCCCCAATGCTGCTGGATGTGTGTTTCGTATGTGAGTTGTGGAGACGATAAAACAGATCCAAATACACCAGCAAAAACTGACGCCAAAGATGACAAGGTTCCAGTTCCAGACAAGAAATTTATATAATTATAAACTTATGTTATATTTGTTGAAACATTTGAAACTTATATTTATATTTACAATATTGCTTAAATTCTTTATTAAGACAAATATTAAATTTTGAATTTTTGTATATCTTTACCATTACTTCAGCTTTTTTTTTAAACTTCTATACAGCTTGAGCCGCAAAGAATATATATATTGAAATATATATAAATATCAAATTATATTAGTACATATTAAATATTATAATTTATATTTATATTTTATGAAATTATATTAGTACTTATTGAATATTATAATTTACATTTAAACATGTTACAATTTCTCAACTTTTTTTTTTCATTAAAACATCTAAGCACGGCTTGAGCACTAATTAAGATAAATACTTAAGTAATACATGTAAGGGTCGGAAACGCCTCTACTCATGTGATAGTCTTTGCAAGGGTATTAAAAGTGTGTGTGTGTTGTTTCTTTGTTTTTTTTTCTTTTTTTTTCAAAATATGAAACACCTCAAAACGACGCAAAACAAATGTGAAGGCAATACGCACTCCATTTATCTTAGGGCAAAGCTGACCCAGCAAACTCAAAAATAAGCACAAAGACCCAGAAGATGGAAAAAGATGAACAAATTGAAGTCCGCAAGGATCAGCAATGATATTTCTTCGTACACAGCTCAGCGATACTCACCCATCCCTCGGCTCATCAAGTTTTTAATTAGCCGCCGCAGGGTGAATGCGCACAATCTCCCAGGCAGGTCCGGAAAGAGTGGTGAAGAGTGAAGAGAGAGGGGTTCTGGTCCTTCAACCCAAAAATAAGGCAAGCAAAAAAATTGAAATTAAGAAAAAAAATCAAGAAAAATGAAAAAGGAAAAGAGAAAAAGACGAATCTACAAGAGACGCGTATGATTTAAATATGTGTACATATGTCTGTATGTATGCTATAAGAAAAATTGGGAACCGGACTCGACAATGATCTGGGCATGAAATGAAGGCAGCGACAACAACGGGAACAACGACAGCAGCAATATCAAAAAATTCTCGAGCCCAACAATTTGTGAGTTGCGGTTTATGATGGCAGACCGACCGAGTCCCTATCTTTCGTAAGGAAACAACTCGACATATTTCTTAATTTTTAAAGAATAACATTCAACGTATTACATATGTACATACATATTTAGCATATGTAAATATACATTTATATAAACACGCATAGTATTATTATTATTATTATTATAAGCATTAAGCATTTTATCTTACGAGAAAAGTCATTACACCCGATGTGTAGGGTGCAAGGCAAGACGAAGAAATCTTGCTGCTCTTATTAATTGAGTGAACATGTCAAGCGATGGACAGGCGAGAAGTGCGACGCAGCGAATTACAAAGGAAGGCAAAACAAGAAATGAATTCGAGGCGACTTGACCACGGTGCAAGCTGAAGTTACTTAGGTTAAGTATTAAAATTGTTACAGTACATATAATACAATTGTCCTTTTTAATATATAATATAATTAATATATAATAACTTAATCATGACATGACATACATATACATATATACAAACATACACATACATAAGAATTTATGCATTTTGTAACGTAAGCAATTGCAACGTAAGCCATTTGAACTATAAACGATCGAACGTAAACCATTTACCATGCGGTCGCAACATGTGTGCTGCGAGCAAGACGACTACAGCAAAGACGCCGCCCGGCTGCGGAATGCGGGACAAAACGAGATGGCGATAGATGCGAGCAACAGCAACAACACAATCAAATGTCAAGCTAATAGAAATGCGACAACAAATAAAACGCACAGCTAAAAGACAGAGAGAGAGAGGGAGACGGGAACGAGTAAAACTTCTCTCTCGCTCTCTATTGCCACAGTCGAAGACAAGCTAAAAGAGAGCGCTGTTAACGAAAAACATAGCGATAACAGCGCTCACACAACATTTTTCTCAGTTATTTTCCGAATGCAACATGTTAATGTTAAAACAACAGAGTTATGTTGTGGTCTGTTGTATTTATTTAAACTTTATTTTTATACTTTATATCAAACTTGTTTCACTTTTTACCGTTACAGTTGATCGTGTGCCGCGTGCGCTGTTGGACGCCTGTTCGCTCGTCTCTCGCAGCACTCGCCATTGCCGACTCGACTCCGGGGTACAGAATTAAACACGCTACGAACGTCAACTACTTCACATACAAAAGTAAAACGAAAAATAAAGTAGAAGCAAATTCTGTTTGTTGCCAGCTGCCTCAGCACGTGCAACAGCAACAGCAGCAGAAATCGGTAGATAAAGCGCTAGAGTTTCAGCAGACATAGAAGCTACCAAAGGAGGTTAAAGCGAAGAGGGTCTCCTCATCGTTTCAGGGATCTCCAAATGGGGAGCAGGGAGAGAAATATAATTAAAAAACACTTTTACAAATCACTTGAAACCTGAACAGCAAAAGTATACTTCAAATGCAGCTGAAGAAATTCCTTCCGGCAAGTGTGTGTGCTTTAAAAACTCGAAAATCGATCAATTGCTAATGCAAAGTGCCTTTAAATGAAGAAAATATATAACAACAATAACAATAATTATGATGAAAAAACTCAAAAAACAAATCGAACAAATGATGAATAAGTAAATGCACACACATCTTTTCAACTTTAAATGATTTCGCATTTTGTGGCTGAGAATTTGTGTGTGTTCATTTCTAATTGTGGTGTGCGTGTGTGTGTGTGTATGTGCGTGTGTGTGTGTGTGTGTTCAGGATGTTAACACCTTGACACAACGCCAAAGCGTGTTTCACACATTTCATAAAAATTTACGCGAATATGAATTCAAAATTGCTACGAATTTGCGATGGGCCTCGGACTTTGACACTTTACACGTGTTCAACTTGAGCTTTAGCGCTTGGCAGGCATTAATAAGAGGGTCAGAGTTTTGTGTGACCAAAAATGAAATGCAATTAAGCACATTTATCAAATTATAATTAACATCGATACTAAGCAAAGCCCATCCAAGTGATATTCCCCCGACCCCTCACACACACACACACACATACACACATGTAAATTCTTCAACAACTCATTTGAAGAAAGGGCATGAAGAGCAAGAAAGGAAACTCAATCGGAAATATTGAACATCGCGTCATGGTTTTATAATTATGAAAAATGCAAATAATTGTGAAATGATGTGGGGCATGCGATGGGTGAGTAAGCAGGTAATATTTATGAAAAGCCATCAAATTAATGGGCAACTCTTGCTTATTTCCGCATTTCAAACTTATTTTATTCTACATCATTTGTCAAACTCTTTAATATCCCGCCAAAAAAGGTTAACCATGTGCACACACACATGCTTATAAAAGATATGGACTAGAACCAATCGACATTTGATCTAAATACAGAATGAAAATCAAATTTCAACTCATTGTCTTAGCTCGCACTAATTCATTGAACTATTTGTTCAATATATACAAAAAAATATTTACATTGGATTGCAGAGCAATAAAAACATACAACTGTAACACTATAAGCGTAACATCAAAATAATAAATATTTACTAACTATTATTTTCCATTTAATAATATACAAATCAAAATTAAAGCAAAACGCGTACGCGCACATGTCGCATTGGTTGAATTCGGTTCGATGTTGTTCGCGCTCGGTTCGATGTTGGCTTGCAACCGGTTGCTCGGTTAACAGTGCCACTTTGAGTTAACATTGGCATGGTATGACAACCGCTTCTCTGTTGCTCGACGTTTTCAAAAATTTTTGAATTTCCGCCCGCCTGTTTCTCAACTTTTTGCCTCGTTTCTCAATTCTTATTTGGTGCTCGATCGCGACGGTTACCGGTGCCTTCTGTCTGTTTTTCTTTCAATGTGCTGCCGTCGACGCGTGTGCATATTTCCGGTGTCAAAGAAAAAATAAATAAATAAAAAATAACATAATGCGACTATGAATAGAGTGTCAAGGCAAAGTTTCAGTTAACGTTAATCCATTACACAAATATCGAACTTCGCTCACATTCATACCCACACACACACACACATTACAATTGCATGTGTGTGTATATATACGTACGGCGATTGTGTGTACAAATCGGGTTACTTTTGTTCGCGAAACGACTGGCGCCAGCGTCGATTTAATTATAAATACATCAACAATAATCGTTTATACATACTTACTAGTATCTATATATCAACACATATGTATGTACATATTGTGCACTATTTCAAATTGTTACACACGCTGGTAGGCGTTGCTTTCTGCTTTTTTCTCTCATTCTTTCGCTAAGGCATCACGCGCCCCGGTACAAAGTTAAACTTGCTGTTGGCGTCGAAAACACGCCCGTAAAAAGCCAATGCTTCCGTACACACAACATACTAGATACATAATGTACAAAATATGTGTACATACATTCATTTCATTTATGTAAGACCATTTTCAGAAAGTAAATGAAATGAATTTGGAAATTGTCATCAATATATAGAATGTTATTAAAAACAAACAATATTAAATTTTATATACTCTACGATTTTATATACTCTACATACTTAAGGCAGATTAACGAAACTAGAAAGTTTCATGAAATCGCTTATCGACAGGCCAAAGTTCCGGTTCCAAGGTTTAAAAAAGAACTCTTGGAACCTTCAGTCAAATGATAATAAATGCTATAAATATTTGTGTGTGTGTGTGTGTGTGTGTGTGTGTGTCTACACTGTATATATCTCTATATATACATACGTATATACATAAATACATATAACGAAACGAAATGACGCGAAAAGTTAAGAAAACCAGAGAAATGACTCCAATGAAAATACTTGCAATCAGAAATTTGCAAGGACATCTGTTCACATCTTACCGGGCAGCATTAGATTCTTGATTTAAATAATTCTAATACTGTCAGGTAAAGATGTCGTCCGTGTCCTTATACATCATACATCATAAATACGAAAATAAAACAACAACAACAACAACGCAAACAAATTCAAGAAAAGATGGAAAAAAATAAACAAGTTATTCAATTGTGCCTGCCAGCAAAGCTGACAAGATCCTTAAAGGGGCAAACTGTGAGAATCAGGGCAACAATTGCCCAATCGCCCCTCGCCAATAATTCTTCTCCTTCTCCTCACAAAAATTGGTCAAAAATTCATATAAATTTTTTGCAGCAGCAGCAGAAATGACGCGTTTTTTTGGATGACATCAGATGAGAGAGATCATCGATGTCGCCGTGTCTATAAATCTGTGTGTGTGAGTGTGTGTGTGAGAGTGTGCCTGTCTGTGTGCAGGTAAGCATTATGGAAAGGGAAAAGAAATGAGACAGCAAGCGAGTTTAGAGTCGAAGAATCCATAAAATTATATATTTTATGGTGCCACTTCAGTCTTTGTCTATATTCACTTTTTTCTTCGCCTGTTTCTTGCTTAAGCATTTCCATTTTACTGTTTTGCCATTTGTCGCAGGCTGCCGGCGGATTTCTCAATTTCTTAGCTGTATTTTGTGGCAAGATGCCCCTTTTATGAGAGCCGTCTGAAGCCAATGTAAGCTCATAGTTCGTTTAAACAGCAGGTTGAGGTTTCATTTACGATATACAGTATAACTTTTGCATGCTTATAGGAGAGACACACACACACACATACAGAGAGGAAAAGTCAACACTTGCTAAGTGTCCCAAGAATTTCAGAGTTATCATAAAACTATTAAGTTCCCAAAGCTGCAGATTCACGAGCGAAATGAAATGCGGGAAACATTCGTTTGTTCAAGGTTATATAGGAAAGAAAACTAAACTGAATAATGAGTTCTACATTCCACACACACAAGTAGTTGTAGGTAGATAGGCTAACAAACGGTTAACTGTAAGTTGGCCAGCTCATCCCGAGATAAGAACACACGCATTGAGGGCGACGGCGCTCGTCAAACATTTCACAGTAAGGTAAAAGTGTCTATAAAAGCAACAAGTGGCAAGCCACAACCACAGAACAACTAAAGCAATTGTCAAGAGCCACTTACAAAGAAGATGCTGTATTAACTGTGTTGAATATCTACGTACATACAAGCACACAGATAGTTAGTCAGATAGATGGATAGACAGAGATTATACAAATGTTGAAGATGATGTTGTAAACGGTTTACAATGCTTTTGACTTTACAATTTTCCATTTTCTTTTCGCTTTATTTTTCTTGTTGGTTTATAAGGTCTCGGAGGAAACTGAGTCTAATCAAGGCAGCCGAGAAATACTTAAAATACGGCATTACAATATATTTTAGCTTCGGTTGCCCCGTCGAGACGACGTAATCGAAACGAATCCAACACCTGTTAATGAACCGACCCTAGAAGCGATACTAACTAACTGACTAACAACAATAGTTAGTGTGAAGGTCTTGCCAAATATGACACCATTTGGGGCCATCCAATAAAACAATGTCTAAATCAATTAAAATCGGCATTGAAATGCGTTAAACTTTGCACTTCATTTGTAAATCTCGTTAACATGTTTAACCGTATTTAATTGGGGGTTGCGGAGGGTTTAAGACTACGACTAATGCACTCAGATGGAAGGTGAGCAGGCGAATATACAAGTCTATACATATAAATATATATATATATATACATACTCTCAAATAATGTGTGACTTGCTTTAAGATTTAAGAAATCATCAACTATAGATAACTATTTTTCCCTTTATATATATTAAAGATCACAGATGATAGTGTAATAATAGTTGCATCTCAGTGCTACAGTTAGATGTATTAAGAAGTATTAAGTATCACTGGCTATTTCACAATCTGACTGAATACGAATTCCCCCGATTGCAATCAAGACCTTAAATACGGCAATAGCAGAAATACTTCAGGCCATATACTCACATTCATACTCATACACACGCTCATTCAGTACTCACACTCGTCGGAGGGGCATTTGATTGTATCGATTAAGTGCTGTTAATCAAAAATGCGACCAGAACACTTGATATCCACACGTCAAAGATAATGCCAACTGCCTGGTCTGGCCTGGCAACGACACCAGTATCTCGAACTGAACTAAACCTTTTGGCAACACAATAAATTGAATAACCAAAAATTAATTTCATATCATCGTTTAGCTATCTCAGCCACCTGTCACTTGACCAGAATATTAAACCCAAAATAATAAAAAATAAACACAAACAAAAAAGACGATTGCTTCTTATTAATTTAATGTTGATTGTGACTTTCAGAAAGCGAACCCCTTTGAAATTTGTAAACCTTTGTAACAATTTTCAATCTATACTCTTGAAAGTTGTTTAAGATGAGATCGAAATGGGTTGACAGTTGATTTCCCAAACGTTGCTATTTACCAAAAATGATTTCAATGTGCTATGTGGATCACTTGTTATCTTATTTGAAGCCCTCTTAAATAAACCGAATGCAAAATGTGCCGGTCATCAGAATGTGCGGGGCACAGCGGGAAGTATCTAATCATAGAAGTGGCGAAGTGGACTCGAGATAGTACTGCCTTGGTAAGTATCTAATCGCAACATTATCTACGACTACGACTACGACTACTCCTATTGATAAAGCAGAATTTGACTCGGACCCAATGCTTTTTTGGCGCCTTAGCAAATCGTATATTATGTATGTCTAGGCGCCAACTAATTATAGCTACAAAATATATACTCTGTGCCACAAGTGAGAAGTTAAATGTCACAATTGGTAAATGATTCTTAAGGGTCCCCAGATCGTATTGTTATTTTAAACAACTCTGTGGATTATGCACTCTGTTCAATCGTCACTTTCAATTACTTTCCAAAGCTCCTAAATATTTTATAGATTTACAATTGAATCCTTGTCAGCCTGGCGATATATAGCCCAATATTCTTTGGCAATGAGCTTCAGTAAATTATTAGAAAAAATTGGACGAACTAATCGAAATACTCTAGATGTACCATAAATTTCAGGTGTAGTATTTATAGATGATAAGAAATCAAGCAAGTTGAGACTTCAAATCGAAGAGAGAAATGTAAAAAAGTTCATTTATAAATGAACATAGGTTAACAAAGCGATCAAGTAGTATAAAGTAGTATCAAGATTAAGTATAAACCTTTTTTCCAGGGTTTATTTGAAACTGATTTCGTTGACAATCAGTAGATCAGTAGAGTAGATCAGAGTCGAGGCTCCCCCTCTTTGAAATGAGTTCTGATAATCTCAATTATAAATGCAGTCCCTGTGTGTCTGTCGAGGTCTAATGAACTCGACTTGTTAATGCTTCGATTGGATCCAATCGAATTGGATGCTCTGAGTAGGGAGAGAGGGTAGAGCCAGTTGTGTTTGAAAGCCTAGGAGTTTCTTTTTCTGTACGAGTATGCATAAATTAGTGAAACACTAATTTCCAATTCCGATTTCAGTCATGCAAATGTTAATTGACCACTTAAGTTAAAACTTCATAATGATCGTTAATAATACCGAGCACGACCGTGGCGACCATCCATCCCAGCGACAACTGTAACCAAAACCAAAGAACAGGTTCAAATTGAACTTAACTAGCCAACGAACCCGTCCAGCATTCGCCAACCAACAGCTACCAGTAATCGTCTTGTTGGGACCGAGACTCTTCAGACTCGTAAAAGATATGCAACCTATAACAGACTTACTTAGCACAAATTACACACAGATACGCACACACACACACTACACACACGCGCGCACACACACACACACACACACACCCATATTGCAGATGACAGTCATGCGAAACCTGAGAGACCTGTAGCTGGAAGCTCTTAACTGTTCATTAATGATCTTTTCAGCTAGCTCATTGTATTTTCGTCTTCTTCTTTGTTGCTTCTCCTTTATTAATAGCAATACCCTGTAACTACATATTGGCCAAAACCGAGTGGGCTCTGAATGCAGTGGCAGATATCTCTGACCTTAGAAAACATACAAATTTATATTATATAATTCAGTTTCAGCGTCAAACACAAGTTTTCCTAAATATTGACAAAGCTATGCTCCTTAAATGGCTTTTATGATAATAATACGATCATTATCTAAATTCCAGATTACATAAATAATGTAATCATATATAAGTACATTCAAGTTGTCATTATAACCTAAATAATGTTTAACAAAGTTTCTGGGATATTTCAAATAATAATAAGTTTAAATAATCTTTTACAAATAATAGTATTAGTCTAGTATCTTCTTCCACTACTATTATTAATTGATTTTACAGCTAAATCAAGTAGAATGTCAAGACGACTCTTATATTCCGATCAAAATAGAATAACTATGTTACAATCAAGTATAAAATCGAATATCGAGTTGGAATACAATCTGAGATTATGGAACATTATAAGATTCGATTGAAGCTGTTGACTGGAATGTTAATTAAGTGCAGAAATTGAAATAGTTAATCATCAGATAAACTCTAATGGAAGGTCGCATCTTAATTGATCAACAAATTCAAGCACACAAATACACAGGCACGATCACAGGTGTGATATACATACATACCTGTATGCATGTATGTATGTACATACGTATCTACATCAGCTTGTACATTTGCAAGCTCATGGATCATAGTCCGAGCCAATAAAGCTGTTTCCTGTTTTGGGGCTCGACTCAATGCGAAATGGGTCAGAGAGCCTGCATATTAGCGTCCATTTATCAACGTGGCAAGCGGATGGAGCCACATGACTCGTGCCATGTTACCACCAGAATGTGGAAGCAGGAACAACAACAACCACAACAACTGCAGAAAACTGCTGCGCCATGGCAGACAATTGGCTCTCAGTGCCGACGCCGTGGATGAAGCCGAAACCTAGCGCAACTAACTCGCCTCTTAGCCACAGATAATTGAACGTCCAATTTGAAGGCAGGCATTCTCCCCCTTCCCCGCTCCATTTACTTTGCCGCCCCTCTATCCGTCTGCTACTGTGCGGTAACTGGGCCCATTCTTCCAATATGTTCATCCACATTCCATGGGTCTGGGCACGCCTGCTCTTTAGCGACGGCACTTGGCAATGCATCGCCTCGCTGACCATGGCGGTACACCAAATTAGCATCTTTGCGGAGTCACTGTAGCTAAGATTTATGGAATGCACGCGTCTCAATATGTTTACCTTTGAGCGAACTGTACTGGCCAACTAAGTAATGAGTCTATGCCACAAGATATATTTTAAATCACATTATTATTGTTATAATTATAAACAATTTTAGAAATATTATATGGATTATATGTTGCTAAAAGTTACATTTTAAATTAAAAACATAATTTGGAAATGTCTTCAAAATTATTCATATTGCAACTATTTTATATATATATTTTATATATATAAATTATACATTTATTTTAATGTTCAACAAGTTTTCAAAAATTGAGAATATATAATGATTTCAGAGGCCTTCAGTTGTTACCTGTAGAATTTTAATTATAGTGCTGGTGTTGTTTCTTAGTTTTAAAATGACTTCTAGCTTTACGCAGTTAACTGATTTGCACGGCTTTTACTTTCCAACTAATTACGACTATTAGTGGAATAAGTACTTACGTTATACACATATACAGAGCTTGGGTTGTTCGGTGTTGCAATGCTGTTGTAGGCTCTTCAGCTAATGAGCATAGAACTAATATTTAAATATCTTAGCCCATAAAAGTAGAAGCCCTCGAATGTGAGCACAGAAAGTAAAAAGAAATAAAGAGGAGTTAATGTAAATTAAAATTTCCAGATATATTTGTTATTATGCAAGCGGTACTTGACGTACATATACATATATTTGTAATTATGTAATACAAACAAAAAGCATTAATACTAATTGCATATATTATTTCTGGATGCGACCGCGATGGCAGCTGGCCGCAAGCACCTGTCTGGGCCACGAGTGTGTGGCTAATAAGCAGGGCCATGTTTGTAATTAAAAACTTAACGTTTTAGTTTAGTTTACTTTAATTTGCCTTTTCTTTTGCTGCTCAGTTACGTCTTTCGTTAAGTTAAACTAATCGAATCGAATCGAACGATGCCTAACGAATGTGGAACGGGCAAATAGGAACAGCGGACAAAAGCTGCCTGCTATGCATATGCCAGCTTAGCTGTGCACTTAATCGATAAGTTCAGCGGGCAATTAGCGTGGTATGCCGAAGAAGAAGAAGAAGAGCACAATATCTCCACACCAGCATTATGAATATTCATAAGCAGCAGCAGCAACAACAACAACAAGAACACACCTGCTGCATGTGTGTGGACAATAAATAAACGACTCATTGCTCTGTATCTATTGAATATGGTAGTTAAATGTGCACATAGGTATATTTAAACTGAACACGTTAAAAATTAGATAAATTTGCATAGAAATTGCAATGAACCTTAACTTATAAATGGAAGAGGAAGAAGTCGAACGACTACAATGACAGGAAGCAACAGGTTAGTGGCAACACTGTACAACAAATCATTAAGTCTGGAAACATGTCAAACAACTAATTGAGAAGTTTATTGTAAATGAATAAATTACAATAAATGATAAATTGAAAGAATAACTAGAATTATTATTAATTAATAAAGATGTTGCTAATTAATATATATAAATATAAGAGTGACAAACTGAATAATGCAACTCACAACGAATTATGAGTAATTATACAATGTAGGGGGAGACAGAGAGTTAGTTAGTTAGTTGTGCATAAGTTTACACTAGAGATTAGAGTAAAAATCCGATTGATAACATTGCTGTACCTTCAATGAATGCCACTCTCTTGTTGCAGAGTGTTGCATGTTGCCTGAAAACTTGCTGTAGTTGTTGCAATTATTAGCAAGTTTTTGTAACCCGCAGCTGGCAAACGACATAAAGTGCTCGCAAGTGCAAATGAAATAAAATGTAGAAGAACAAGTTGGGGGGGAAAAAAGAGTAAAGATTAAGTTTTATTTTAGCCAAGTTGGCTGCTACTGTTGGCCATTTTATGCATTTGACTCTTGAGATACAATTTTTAAATTTCTTGTTTTCGTTTTTGTTTTCTTCTTTGTTGTTACTTTATTTATAGCATAAAATTTTGTAGCAAGTTTGCCGCCTGCCGCTCCTGAGCAACAGAGTTATTAATGCTTGGAATTTTCATAATCGAAACAAGTTTTCAACCGGCAGCCAGTCAGCCAGCCAGCCAGCCAGTCAGCCAGCCAGCCAGCCAGTCAGCTAGCCAGCCAGCGAGGCAAGGAAGCACGCGCAGTCGCAGTCGCAGTCACAGTCACAGTCCCAGACTTGAGAGCTCGAGTCTCCGTGTTTGCTGTTGTTGTTGTTGTTGTTGTTGCTGCTGCTTTAATAACTAACGCCTCGCGCTGGCAAAAGTCAAGCTGGCAAGCTGGCAAGCAGCGTTAAGCAAACCAAGCCAACTCAAGCCCGGCTCGAATCGACCAGACCAAGTTTGAGGAGGGGCAGGCGGGCTCCATGACTGGACTGGACTGGCAGTGGTAGAGTTATGGCAAGACAAGCACACGCCTTGCGCGAACAGGTGAAGCGTTTAACTGTACGTCGGCGGAGTCAGAGTAAACCGATCACTCGGCCGAGCACGTAGACACGGAGAGGGGGGCTGACAACGAAGCCCGCTTGGCAGGCAGGCCAATTGACTTGGGGCCTGGCCAACCAGTTGGACTTTGTCGAGTCGACGCTGTTGTTGCAGTCCCATTCGACTATAAACACATACAGTTTATATTTATTTAAAACGTGTGTGTTTAATTAAAAAAGTTATGCGAATCACAGTTGATTTTCAATTTTCAATGTTTGACATTTGAATTATTCTATTATTAGTTAATTTACTGGAAATTGTGCAACAATATGTCTGAGATTATGCATTAATATATAGTTATTTGATTCTGTTTGTGTTTTGTTTTCATATCAATTCTCTGCTTCTCAATTTCTCATTCGCAACGCCGACGGCTTTTGCGCAAGTTGTTGCATGCCACAGCGACGATGAGGGCCGGCTCAATGTTGCAGGTAGCCAAAGTTGGCATATAAGGCAACAGTAATGCCAACTGAGTTGGGCCACATTAACCAGCTCGACATCAACGGCAAAGGCTGTAATTTGCTTAAAAGCAGCGAACAAATAAAAGGTTTCAATGACCAAAGAGACTGATGGAGAGATGGACGGATGGACAGTTGGACGGATGGACAGACAGGCAGATAATGAAGCGAGAATGAGGGCTATGACTTGAACTGGTAATGAAACTGGAACTGAAATTGAAACTCTGCACTCGATTTGGTGGCATGCAACAACAACAGCAGCGGGAGCAGGAGCGGGAGCAGGAACAACAGCAGCAGCGGGGATCAGTGACAAGTGCATGTTCCATGCCGACAGCTGCTGCATTTTTGACTCATCTTCATCCTCAAGCTGCAAACTATGCATCTGCCTACATTTTCATGTTTATTTGCATTTGAATGTGTGGCTCGCATCCTGGTAATAGTTTTTAATTAAGTACTTGGAGCTTTCTGTCGCTCTTACCCTGATGCCACGGGTCTTTCTCGCCTCTTGATAAAGTGGACAACAGACCTGCCCTGGAGAGTGTCTACACTGGTCTACAAAATACTTAAGACAGTACTCAATTAACTAAACATGACTTCTATTTGCATGACATAAACAATCTGCTCAATTGTGTGTCTAAATCTAAACTAAAGCTGTTTCATAGATCACGGATGAATCTTAAGTTTGTTACAGAACTTAAGATCCATCCGTGATCTATAAAACAGCTTAGTTTGCACTAAATATGTATATGAATGTATTAATTATCTCCAGCTAAATCAAGATAAATTTTAAAACAGAAAAATGTCCATTTGAAATATCCATTAATTATACCCGAGCATGAGTCCTACTTATCGGAAACGAGGTTCACCCGTATTATTTGATTGAACATAAGTATTTTTATGGGCTTGCCTTATCGAGTTTTGGTTCCATTTAATTTTGTACTTATAGCTCAGAAATTATTGAATTTTGCAAGTATTTTAATGCATAAGCTGAGAACTCTTACACATTCCCCATCGGGAGTAGATCAGTTTTCTTGATAACATTTCAGCCGAAAATTCGGAGCCTGACTGAGCACATTATTCAAAAACATTTGAAGGCCTGTGGGACCCACAACAGCGTCCATACACTGGGCAGAAATCCATTTAAGAGAAACACGCACAACACTCTTCAGCTGGAGCTTGAGCTGGTGCTGGAACTGGCGCTGGTGTTGGAGGTGGAGTTGGAGTTGAAATTGCAATTGTGACGGCGACTGGGTCTGGGTTAAGTCAGGGGTAAAGTGCTGGTGATAAATACCCAAAGGCCTCCAAGCGCAACGTCGATAAAGCCGGCGCTGCAATGTGGCATCGTCATCCAGTCGGACTAGGGATTCAAGACTTGACTTGACTGTGGCTCAGGCCTCGGAACTATAAGCTTATCAAAATACGCGACGAATGAGCAAGGAATTTTATTCATGAAATATTTTCCGCTGCACGCAGTCGGACGTAGAAACAGGTCCAAGTGGCAAAAACACCCAAAGCACACTCAGACAATAACGAGTGTGAGTGTGAGTGTGAGTATGAGTGTACAAGTATGAGTACAAGTACATATGAGTATCGAGCGTGATAAAAATTAAGTATTTATTAAATGGTCAATGCTTCGCGGGGTCCTACAATGTTGCAAGCACTTGCCCCCAACATTGTTGCCCCCTTTCCTCTTAAGTGCTCACGATAATCATAAGGTGTGAACAATTTATGAACGTGGCCTGCAACATTTTTGCACCACGCAACGCAACGAGGCAAGAGCTTTTGCTTTATTTCTATTAAATATTATGTGTATCTTTATATCTTTATATCTCAAGCATCTCATTCAGTAAAATACAAATATTGCTTAAGATCTCTGAAGACTGAGAAATATGCAACTAGGCTCCTCTACAGTCAGTCTTTATTTTAACAGTTCGACAATATTAATCTGGAAGTAAAGTCTAGAGTAATGGCTAAAACTTCTGCCGAACAGTCTCCACTTGTTGATCCGGAAGTAAAGTTCAGAGAACCGGGAACAAGTTGAAATCGACGCAAGCTTTGTTTGATTTGTTTCCGTCTCTTCTGGTTAAGACATCAAATGTTTAAGTGCTCTAACTGTCAGTTTTGTCAGTTGAAGCTCCAGAAAGCTACTAAATCAAGCCAGAAATTGGGCACATGACTAGGCGCTTGGTCCAGACCAGATTTATGGCCTGTTAAAAAGTCTGGCCGCAAAGTGCCGGGCAATTGGTTAAAAGCTACAGCTACAGATACAACACGTCCGATAACGGGGCGACAGAGAAGCCACAACAACAACAACAACTACCAACAACGATCGAGAGAAACAAAAAAAGGAGGCAAATAAACGAGAGAAGAACGCGCCACATGACCAAAAAAGGATGCAGGCTCAGTCCAAGTTCATAAATAAAAGATGCCAAATTGCAAACTCAGATCCAAAAAGGCAAAACAATGGACAGCCGCCGCAACAGAGACAGAGACAGAAACAGAGACAGAGACAGAAACTGAAACCGAAAGCAAAGTGCAGCCTGAACCTGAATCTGAAGTCAAATATGCAGACGTGACTTATTTAGGACAAATTGTTTGATTTACGTTCTATAATAAAAAAGCGATACTACTCTTGTTCAATCATCTCTGAGCATATATAAACGATTATATGCAATCAGCTCGATATACTATTTCCAGATAACTTCAACTTGGACTTGAAATAGTTGTACGAGTTTTCTTTGGCTCGTTGTCAACTGTGAGCGACTGTGAAGCGTCCTTTAAAGCCAGACATTAAGATAGTTCCCACAGCTGAGAGAACTGTGACATGTTCTTACTGACAATGCAGAAGTGCAGTCAATGTGTAGACGAATACACTGAAAGAAAACTAAACATTCAGAAGTAAATGCAGTAATAAAGTTAAAAACAATTAATAGTTGTATTAAGCAATTTATAAATAGGAATATACTTCCAAATACCACACTTCAAGCTGGGAAATATCCATCTACAAAAATATAAATATAAATTACACAGTTAGAGTTAGATTTATTCATTGCCTTTTACATTTCTTTCCTTAAATTCAAGATCTCTTAAATATAAGCTCAAATATATTCAATCTCAATTAAATATAATATATTATAATGAAATTGTCTTGCATCACATTTAATTTGAAGTAAATAATTTAAGCAAATGTATTACTTATTTATTTATTTATTTATTTATTTATTTATTTATTTATTTATTTATTTATTTATTTATTTATTTATTTATTTATTTATTTATTTATTTATTTATTTATTTATTTATTTATTTATTTATTTATTTAACTCTTATGACAATTAAATTAAAAATAATTACAAATGAAATTTGAATGTAAAAAATGAGTATAAATTTAAGTTTAAAATTAAGATTAATTTAAATTTAAAATTTCAAATCTGGGGAAATCAAAAAAGCGTTGATTGATCCAACATTTGTTCCGGGAATTGGGGAAAACCCAGAAAAACCCAATCAGATAACAGATTACCTAGAGTGCTTTAAAGTGTTCCCATTTTTCTCAGTGTATGTCTGTAAATATGTGCAAGTATGTGAAGCGTCATGGGCTTAGCTTGTTACTTGACACCTTCTACTTATGCGCATACAAACTCACTTGTGCTAACCATCCCCCATCCCATCCCCATCCTCATTCACGTCCCGTCCCGTCGCGTCCTCATCCCGATCCCCATCCCCATGGCTATCCCATATCCCATTCCAAGCCATTCAAATCGGGACCTGCCCAATGAAGCGTTGCCGTTTGGATAAGTCCAGAAGAGAGCATGAAGCATAAGTAGAAACACATACACACACAAGGATGACAGTTTGCCAGGTTGTCAGCTTGGTTTGTACTTTGCGGTGTTGGTGGTTGTTTACTGTTCGTCTATGAGGGAGAGCGGCAGGGAAGGGGGCACGGAAGGGGGCAGGGAAGGGGGCAGAGAGCGAGGTCATTGGCATGTCCTGGCAAATGATCAAACGCAACGACAAGTCATTATCGATGCCATCGCCGAGCTGAGGGTGCCAAGTAAATATCTTGGGTTATTTAATTTATGTTTTTATGTATTTTCTTTGTTTCTACTCTAATCGCAGCTATAAGAAAAGAATAAAACGAAATACAAAGAAGAAATAATAATAATAAAAATGCCAGCAAGCGATGAACCAAAGCGCGCTGCGTTCGCCTCTGTTTCGGTTAATTTTTGAATATTTAATTTGTGTGACACAGTTAGCAACGGAGTTCGAAGCGACGGAGTCAGAGACTCGGATCTCGGATTCTCTTGATTCTCTTGATTCTCTTGATCGCTCGCTGGGCATAATTAAAATTTATGGCCATTGCGCTTGGGCTCAATTCATTAGCCGCCTTCTAGTCGCGCGGCTTAATTAAAAAGTTTCATAAATTTTCAACTATCGTATCGTATTCACCTGTTGTTCACCTTCCCTCAACTATCTACTATCTACTCAACTCAAAGATATATTTATGTTTGGGACAAACCATGAAATCCCACAACATTCCCAAAGAAGCAGAATAACACTTAGTTTATTGTGGTAACTTATGCTAAATCAAAGTAATCCTCATTGTTTATATGTGGTTATACTCGACTGTATCTGAAGAACAATTTTATGGCTATAAATCAAATGTGTATCCTGTTCAGTCATATGAAACTCTGGACAACAGTGAAATTAACTTTGTATTGGGTTTTAATGAGGGACAATCCACACACAGACACACACACACACACACGTACCCATACATACTCATACATCCCATACCCAATTCCCTCTGATCGTCGAAATGTGATTAGCATGCAAGAAGCAACTTCGGAGTCGACAGCAAACAGTTGACAGTTGTCAAATCCACTTACGCTCTTCATGGTAAACAGTTTGTGACGAACTCGCTGAAGGATTTATTTAAAATCGGACAGTGAAAGAAAGAGGGACACATAGAGAGACGGCAGAGAGACAGACTAGCTGACTAACTGACTAACTGATAACTGACTAACTGACTAACTGAATAACTGACTAGTAAGTCCGGTTAGGCACTAAAACTAAACTGCCAGATGCATGAGAGTATGTACACAATGGGTATCTCTAGACACTGGATACTCAGCACTCGAGACCCTGGAACTTCTTGTGTACCTACCTGTTGCTACCTGTAGTGCTCATTAAAGTTGCCAAGCTCATTGAAAGCTCTTCGAATAGTTCAGTTCAAGCGGTAAGTTAAGTACATATGCGCTGCAAAACAGCTGTTCAACCTTACTAAATTCAATTGAGTTGTCAGCATAAGAAACCTAGTCAGACCACACCGAACACAATATACTCTACCCGAAGAAACATTTCCCACATCTACAAAGAACGCTGTAGTTCTATCAATATAGCAAAACTGTCTTTGCTTTCCACCAAGCTAAAGGGAAAGCCATGTAGATCTGTCTGCAGGGCAAGTAGTCATAATAAAGGCATTGGCATTGAAGAAATACACAACCAGATGCCAACTGTTTCAATAATCAAAACAAATGGAAGGTTTTTTTTTGTCTTTTTATGTCGGCAAAACACTAAATGTTCAGCTGTTTTCTGGACCTGGCTTCAACACCATGAACTGACAAGTGACAAGCCGAGAAGCGTGGAGCAGGAAGGAGGAAGGGTATCTAGTATTTGCTTTGCAGCATGTTGACACAAGGGGCAACTTCTTGCTATAAACAAGTTTCCTTTACAATTTCGTTTTGTAAATTCCAATGTTTGTCACGTCGAGTTAAACAATTAAACGTTCTCAAAAATTACTAATTATTAAGAAAATAGTTACCAATTGATAGGACAGCTGCAAATTTAATCAGGAAATACAAAAAGTTATGTGCAGTGAGATTTTAGCAAGGAAACAAATAGTAAACATAATTATTAAAATAAATAAATATAACTATTGTCAAATTTAGTTGAATAAACTGAGTTATAAGTTTATAGAATATACGAATATGCTCTTTTTAACAAATCAATTTCACGTCAGCTTTCTATATTCTTTCAGCAATTCTATCGGTTGTTATGCAGCTCTTGCCTTTGTGCTCCGTTGAGTCAAAGATATACCCATCATCTGCTGTTGGTGCAGGTATCAACGAAAAGAAAAAAAAAACGAAAAGAAAACATCTGTGAAATTATTTCACACTATGAGTGGAAATCCGTCAGCCTCGTTGGCGTTTGACTTTGACAATTGATGGCCCGCACATTTGTCTTTCACTTGTTGCGCTTTTTTTGTGAGCCAACTTCTCTCTATGGCCAACTTCCCGTTTCTTTTCTAAGTATTCGTCTTTGGTTGCGCTGTTGCTGTTGTTGTTGTTGTTGTTGTTGCTGTTGCCGTTGCTTTTGCATTTGATTTTCGATTTTGTTTCTGCTTTTTCCTCTGCACTTGGCCACATTGTCTCTCTGCCGCTCAGTCTCTAACTCTGTCGGCTTTTTGAAGTGAGCTCGTTTTGACAAATGTGTGTCATTGCTGGGGCCATCAAAGAGCCGATCGTTTGATTTGTGTTGTTTGGCAATTGATGGGCGACACAAACGGTAAAACGTGGTTAAACGTAAGTGAATGTGCTATGTGGGATACGATGAGGTGCACGAACGAGTACTCACAGTACCTGAATCAAAATCCATACTCATTCCCATACTCATACTCATACTCATGCTGGAGATGAAGATGAGATCCCTGCTTCCATGATGCATATTTGTTGTATTATCCGCACCCCAAAGAATCCACCATTTACTTTTCCTATTCTTACGCTCAGTATTATCAATTGTTTTCACTGCCGATTTCAGATAGTTATTCGGAAATCGGGGTACTATCTCAAGTGGCAAATTAAATTTCAAGGAACCTTAGTGCAATCTATTATCTTATCTTATCAACTTGAGAAATGAGTCACCTAACGAGGCTCCAATAAATAGGGAAAAGTTTTATACTAACTCACTTAGTTGGTTTAACGAATTCAAGCGATTTCCAACAAAATGAGAGCTCTGCACCTTATCCTGTCAGCTTTGTGCTTGTGTGTGGCCACTTGCCAGTCGCACTCGGACATAGTTCCCTTCAAGAAGTATCCTGCCTCCTGCCAGGAGGCGAAACCCAAGAAGAATGGCATCGTTAAGATACAACTGAATGGGGGAGATCCCTTCAATGTTTATTGTGATGTTACCACAGCCGGAGCCGGTTGGCTGGTGGTCCAGCGTCGTGTCGATGCCAACATCAACTTCTTCCGCAATTGGTCGTCCTATCAGCGAGGCTTTGGCGTTCTCGAGGGAAGTTTCTTCATTGGCCTGGATGCCTTGCATAACCTAACAACCGCCCAGCCCCAAGAATTGTACGTCTATCTGCAGGACTTTACGGGTGAATCTCGCTTTGCCAAGTACGACGCCTTTGCCATTGGCAACGAGTCCAACCTGTATGGCCTAAACCTGCTGGGCAACTTCTCGGGCAGTGCTGGCGATGCACTCAGATATCAACAGTTCATGAAGTTCAGCACCTACGATCGGGACAACGATAACAGCATTAACAACTGCGCTGCAGAATTCTCAGGTGCCTGGTGGTATAACAGTTGCATGTACAGGTAAGTGAGGACATCATCTCGCCCTGGGTGAAGCCATCTAATACACATCTAATTGCAGCAACTTGAACGGCGAGTACTTGGGAGGCGAGTACGGACCTGATCTTGTGGGTCGTGGCAACTGTTGGGTGCCATGGCGGGGCATCGATTATGCCTACAAGACCGTTCAAATGATGATTAAGCCAAAAACCAAATGAGACAATAATACATTTAATATAATCCGACAAGATCACAGCAACATTCATTGAGATACATTTGCATTTTCCATTCTAATGAAGGATCTCTTGACAGCTGCTCCAGCTCCGAATGCTCCAGATTCCAACTACCAAATACCAAATCCGAATTCCGGCTAACTTTGACAAACAGCCCGACAGATTGTCGAGGTATCCAAAATAGAAACGCTTAATTGCAAGTATTACGTTGAAAATGATACTAATAAACAGAGCGACCGGAGCGACAAAGTTTTGGAAGCGAAACTAGAACGAAATGCGACCATTTCTTATTCTTCTTAATACAAATATATACATAAGTATATATATATATATATATATATATATAAGTATAGCTATATACATATGTATCTTGTGATCTGATGTTTAACAACTTTCAGCGAGGCGACAGCTACGAAATTCTAAAAAATGCCGAGAACAATTTTCCAAAATACACGGCCGCAGACCATGGCGGCGACAAAGACATTTTCATTACTTAGGTACCCTGCGGCAGTAGGGTATGCTAACTGCAATAAGCGTTTTGTTAACAGCAATCGTATTTCAATATATTCTTAAAATGAACTTTGTGTTTCGAATCGATTTGATTGCCATATGGAGAGAGCATTTGTGGTGCGGTGTTTGGGGAGCAATTGTCGCTTAAATTTTAGAAGGAAGTGTGGAAGTATTTCAACATACGCTTTACGAAAGAACGCGCATCATTTCAGAACCCATCAACGGCGACACGGAGGCAGAAAACCTCGGCACAATTTTCATTTAAGTCAGAAATTAAGAGATGTTGTACAATTTTATGCCTCCCCGGGCGGAGTAGCTGGGTAGCTGGGGATCGGCGGATTGCTTATTTTCTGGTGCGGGGTTATTTCTAACAGTGTCCGTCTTAGTCGGCATAGGTGGGCGTAGGTGTATGGGTGTGCGTGTGTATGGGTGTGTGCGTGTGTATGTGTGTATGTGCGCATGTATGTGTGGCGCTGTCAACTGCTGTTGAAAGATTTTCATGTCGCTGTTTCCATGCCGCCTGCCACCGGGCGACAGACACAAAATTCTTGAAAAACATTTTTAAAACTTTTTTTGAAATGGAAAAGCGAGAAAAAAGAAGCAAAGAAAGAAATTGTTCGTGGTTGTTGCCTTCGTACGTAAAAAGATTTAGCAATAGCAATGAATTTAGTTAATTTATGGCATTATTAATGACATTTTGAAATATTAACAGAAAATAAAAAAATAGGAATGAGCCCGCCGATGTTTGAGCTGACAGCATAACCGGGGACATTTTCTTTTCCTATTTTCTATCTCTCGTGCAATAAATATAAAAATAAAAAACCATTTCACTTGCGCAGTTTTCATTTCTTTAGTCATGTGAGCTCCATGTTCCGTAATATTTGATTTCCGTTCTTTAAACGAATATAAAATTGTTTTTGTTTCATTTTTTTTACTTTTTTAACAAAAGCCATTTCACTGGGTCAGTCAGCTAACGCTCTGAATACCTGGGCCAAACTGCTTAATAAATATGCAGAGCAGTTAAACATTTGTGAATGGCACGAGCTGATCAACCTGCATAATATGCAAATATCCGAACAAAGAAATCCAAAACTTCAATCGAAAACCTCTAGCAAATTTACGATTCAATCAATAGAATCTTTGAATCTTTCAGGGTTTTGTCTAACATTTTAAATGCCATCAAAACTTTAGAGCGTCTTTTGCGTTTCATTTGTTATCTGTTCTTCTTTCAGTCAAGCCAGAAATTTACATTAGTTTGAGAACAAAATGTACCATATTATGCAAATATTTGCTTGCCTCATGTCTGTCACTTCCCCTGGCAACAAATATTCATAAATATAGCTATAGACTTTGCTTAGAATTAGTCGAAACTGCGCTTAAACGCTTCGAGCTAATCTGAATAATTCGACAAGTGTTGCCTGATAACTGATAACCTGTAGCCGGGATTACGTTATTGAGACAAGCGCAGGCGCTTAATTAATGTTATTTAGATGAGATTTCGAAACTGTTAAACACACATTAATAAACGAAAAAAGAAAATCAAATCAAATCTGTTGCGTGTGCACATTCTTTGAAAACAACTTTGATCCCATTAAATATATAGAATTCAAATATAATTCTGATTATACTCAAATACAACTTTGTAAATCCGAGTGCAAAACGCTGTTACTTCGCATTGAAAATTAAGAAAATTAATATATGTCTTAAAAATACTACAGATGTTTTATAAAGAAGAGTAAATTAAGGACAGTCTAAACGCATTTGACATTTTTATTAGCTCGAAAAAACAAACATGAATTTTAAAATTCAAACAACTCAAAGATTTGTACCCATTTTTATTAGGAAAAGAAAAAAAATAAATTATATATATTTATTTTCTTTCATATAAATACCTTTTGTCTTATACCATGCCTATAATTTATTGCATAATTATAAACAAACTATGGCTAGCAACACTTAAGACTTTCTAAACAATGAGCGAACGAATTAACATCATTTTCAACCCGAGTAAATTAATAAAAATAAATCTTTAAAGTACATTATAACAAATCAAGACGACGCTTGATTTCGAACAAATGCAATGGTCGCTGGTGGCTGGTGGCTGGTGGCGGGTGCTGGTCGCTCGTTGCCAACAGAAATCCCCCAATCACTATCTTAAGCATAAAAATATCATAGAAACAACAGCTTCGGCTGAATATGATAGTAACCATACACAAAATTTCCATAAAATCACCTGAAAAACGTTAAATATTTCTAGCTTATGCCATGAAATGCTCATAAAGTTCAAGATAAAGCGGCAACACAGACAGAGTTTTATGTAAAACAAGACCAAGATCAGTGAGGCAAATGACATTGCTGGTACATTGAGAAAAATTCGTAGTCAGTCAAATATATTCATATAATATATAGGTAAAATAATACATTAAACAAAAAGAATAATATTTATATGTAACAAATATGACTGTTACTCACATGTGCATTTAAAAGACTGCACATTAATATCAATTTCTCTCAGTGTAGATACAATCAAAAACAGAAAACTATGAGTCTGACTTATGGGCGCCACAAATAAAATTCAACAAACTTATTAACATAAATCAGCCAAATATCATAAAACTATTTTACATTTTTAATGAACCGAAATAACAGGCGAAATAAAATATCATGTACTCCCCATTTATTGTCTATGATTTAATTGGTTTATCGTAATAGTCGACATAAATAAGAATTTTATGACAAAAATAAAAATAATTTCGACAACATTGCCATTAATAAATTTATTTACAGCCAATTCCGAAACTCAAAATTAATTTGTAATATGCTCAACATCGTAACCAAAAGACATTTACTTCTTTATTCATAAACAATGCATTTAAAATGAAACTACCTGTTGCTAATGTTACGGAGCTGTTGAGTATAATCGAATGTACAGTGTTCTTAAACGAGCAAAGTTTACTTATCGATATATCACCAACTGGCAATTGCGCATTTTGTTGTTTAGTATAACTCTTGTAATAGTACGATTATGAAATAGATAAAATTCAAATTATCGTTTAATGCTTGTTTTTTCTAATACAGTGCTAAAATTTATTTATTGGATTTTAAAATATATATATTTAATCGAAGCGTGCTATACCAGGCAGCTCTTAACAGCGGGATGCTCAGCTGATCAGCTGTTGCATGTTATACTAGGCAGTATCGATATTTGTAGAACTACATCGATGATGCGATGTTGCCAAAACCGAGATATATCGACACCGATATCTTTTCCAGCTCTATTCTGAACAACACAATTGGGGTCTTTTTTTTAATACAGAATGGAAGACCCTTTAAAACCCAAGCCAGTGCCACTGGCAGCAGAAACAGTTTTGTGGTTTGAATTTCTGCTTGATCCGCACAAAATAACACAGCATTTGCAATGCAAAAACCCGGGTACGTGATATGACGCCAACCTCCAGACTGCTTCTGAATTGTTTCATTAGCTTACAAGATCCAAACTTTGTTTCAGAACCCAGCGCCGTGGAGCTCATAATGCAGTTTATCAGCATGACGCCGGACACGGCGATAGCATCCACTGTAGTCACCCCAGGCAGCGATCTACAGAACATAACAGGCGCTAGCGTGGGCGCAAATGCTACCACACCCGCAGCTTCAGCAGCTCTCAATGTTCCGCCAATGACACGACAGACTGATTTTGCCCTGCAGTTGTCGCGTAAGCAACTGGCTCTTAAAATTCTAGAGCTGAAAGTGGCGACATGGCTTAGGTGGGATCTGGACATGCTAGAGAAAAGTCTGCCTGTGGTCATGCAGCTGGGACTACTGCGAGATCTCTGCACCATTAGCTATGGACGCTCCGTCCCCATTCCATTCCCAAGTGATTTTGATTTAAGGATTTGTATGTTAACCATGGTATTTGTAAACTCTGAAATATTTATTCGAATATGCGCATTTCAGCACCCACCGGTAATGAGCGTGCTGCACGCTTTGCACTTACTATTTACCATCGCACTCTACTCCGGCTGCAGCTTATCAAGGACAGCGCCCTAAAGGCGGTGCGTCCACTTATGTAAGTCTATGTCATGAATCCTTTTCAAATGCCTTAGATCTCATCCGCAACTCCTTGCAGGTATCAGACAGTGGATCAGCTGCAGCAGTTCCTGGAGACGCCAACGCAGCCCTCCATCGAATATTTAGAGCAAATGTGTTTATCTGCAAACAGCAAACCTTTTCATGTGTTCCACTACGACAGCTTTGTAACACTGAAATGTGACATCTTGAGCACCGCTCAGAACTACGACATGATGCACTTGATCACACCTCATGAACTTCGCGCCCAGCTGCAGTATGAGCTGGCCCATTACTACCTCCACACAAAGCAGTATATGCTGGCGCGAGAGTCAGCCGCAGCCTGCAACAGTAATCTTCAATCGTTGCCTGCTGGTGAAACTCTTTATTTCTGCCACATACGTCCCGCAGAGTTGGAAGGCCTTTTGCAGGCTTGTGGTATCAGTGCACAGCAGCAAACACTGTTGGAACGCTTCCATCAATCCCTGCTTAATAACTACGCGAACATTGTGTCTATACTACGTCTAGACAATCGGGCACGCGAGATTCCATTGGTGAGCCGGCGAAACGTGGAGCTAGACATTGAGGGTGCCATCTCTACAGGATTGCTCAAGGAAAAGCGACAGTTGTTGCTGCAAGTAGCCGCTCTTAATGTGGTGCGCACTGTTTACGAATGCGGCAACATATTTGGTAGCGTGGAGTACTTCGAGAAATATCGCGATATGGACTACATTGCGCCCATTGTGGAGGCCATGCGGGACGCTGTCACCCACTGCAGCCCAAGGGAGCAGGACGCTCTTAAGCACTTCATAATTGACTGTATTCTGTATCAGCAGCAGCAGCAACAACAACAAGAGCAGAGCCGACAACTGCTAGTTACGGCGAAAGAGATGGGCATTTTCACCAATGAGGAACTCGTAGATTTGGAGGAGCAGCTTGTTCAAGCTGCGCTGCCCATGCTTAATAACTCTCTAGCCACGCTCAGTGATTGGATTTGCCACTCAAAGAGTAAGCTTGTCAATCTGCGAAACGAATTGAAATTAATTTCATTTTTATTCTTTATTTTGCAGTGACTCTGGTAGATGTTGCCGCTTTGGAAAGGCAGCTAATAACCTGCACCAATGCCAACAGTGTCCGGATTCTGCTGGTTAAACTATGTGGCACAGCGCCAGGCAAACCGTTGTGGGCAATCAACCCCAGCTGGGATGTACCACAGCCTCTGAAAGCGTTAATTATGGCAATGCCAGCCAGTTTTCTGCAGGATTTCAGCTACGTATTATTAGGAAAAGCGAGGGAGCTGGCGACACGAGGCAACTATATTGATGCGGTATCAATGCTGAGTGTGCTCAAATCAGAGACTCAGCGCCAGGAGCTGGGGGGCAGTGCACAGATAATGTGCAAGCTGATAACGTGGGAAATTCTACACATACAAATCACACAATGTCTGGAGGAATGGCATCAGAAGCCGCTTGATCTGCCTGCTCTTGGAGGGCGATGTAAACAATGTCTGGGTGCACTTCAAGCGGGTGATTCCATGATTCCTCGAATGGACATCCTTGAGAGTTGCGCCATTATGTTACTCAACCTAACGGACTTCCCGCCACTTCTTTACCTGGACAAACGGTCACAGCAGATGGAGTTGCCTTTGGCCTTTGCCGCCACATTTACAGAAATGGAGAAGATGAAAGGACCTAAGAAGGCGTGTCGTGACGCCTGGGAGCTAATGCTGAGCATGTTCCTCAATGTACCTAAGCGAGCGACATCAACGGGTGCGGGCAGCGGCGCCAGCAGCTCCCTTCAGACGTTCCTGCAACGTGTTCGACACCAGAGTGTCTTTGGATTGGCTATTTCCATGCTTGGCAAGATGCACAACATACTAAAAGATGATCCAAATCACGATTTGAGCTGCGAGTACATGCAGCTTTGGCCAACCAGCATTACCAAGTAAGAACGAACATTCAGATCAGCAATCGTAACTATCTGCTATAATACTTCTTTCCTTTGCCTTCCTATCTCGTCCAGTCCCAATAGCTACAGCTTACGCAGCGTCAGTGAGACGTTGCAGTGGCTGCTCTCCGAAGCCCTTAGTCACTACCCGCAAACCATCTCCTGGCTGAAGATGAAGGGTGATCTAGAGTTGGCAATTGGCAACAATGAGTCCGCCATGCGCTGCTATGTTAATGCGCTGATCACAGGCACCGACTACTGCACCATGCCGCTGCAGCGTAACGTGGCGGATGATTATGTGATCAGAAAAATGATTCGATGTGCCGCCAATCTGGGCTGCCACATGCAAGCCACTGTGCTTTGTCAGTTCCTTGAAGAGATCGACTATGGTATTGTCTTCAAGAATCTCAGTGAAAAGTCATCGAACTTTACAGATGCCATGGATGCATACTACAGCTGTATATGGGACACAACACTTCTGGAGTTTATCGTGAATCTACATGCCAAGCGTGGCGAGCACAGTCGCAAACTGGAGGCGGTATGTCAAGTGAAAATATTCAAGTTCATCTCAAGATAAAGTCAAAAAACATTTAATTGGTTCAAAGTCAAGACTTAATGCAGTTTGGTGAAGACTTTAAAATGGCTTTAAGAAATCTATAATTCAACATGGACTGCTTCTATTTTTCAGATCTCAATGATGGGCACCTTGGAGCTGAATGCCAATAACAATGAGGAGATCAAGCGAGAGAGCGCTATGGTCCGAAAGTCACGCTTTCTCCGCGCCCTGGCCAAGCAGTATTTGCTGTAGTCAGTGGCGGGGCCAACAAAACCTCGCCAATAACTACGCCCACGCCCAAGTCCACAAAGAAGACCAATTAGGTTTAAGCTCAAAGTCTTTTATAACTGTATGAAATTAGCTTGTAATATTAAAGAGTAGCATTAAGTTTTTGTGGTTAAATTAAAGAAACATGTAATTTTTGTAGAGAAACTTATACAAGTTACTTGGGCCTTCTGCCACGAGCACCACCACCACTTATTTTGGCCTTCTTATTGTTGGCACTCTTCTTGGCCTCCTCGGCCTTGCGTTTGGCAGCCAAGTTGGCATTTGGCGTACTGGGCATAGTCTTAAAGAAGCTATCGAGACGTACTTGCGTCTGTGCTTGCTTGGATTTCAGCAACTTCTTAGCGCCATTCCTCACGCGATCCTCGTTAAACTGTCTATCACCACACAGAAACTGGACAAGGCCCTCCTCATCGGGTTCTGTCCATTTCAGATCAATGGTGGAAGCGTCGGTTACCTCTGGCTCAATGAATAGCTCGCGGGCGCGCTTGTAATTCCAATTCTCAGGCACCGGATACTTGGCAGTGTCGATGTTTTCCAAAATAGTTTCAATATCTCTATAGCTTTTGATCAGCTCAATAGCGCGTTTAGGTCCAACACCTTTGATGCTCTCACAGTAATCACAACCCATCAAAATACACAGATCGATAAACTCGGTGCTTGTCAGTTCTAGGCCTTGCAAGACCTTATCGTAGGAAAACTCTTTGACCGGCATCTTGCGTGCTTCGCTGTACGTAAGATAACGCAACAGTTTAGAGGATCCAAACGTTAACGCGTCCATATCCTCGGTGGCCGTGGCATACACCTTACCCGCCTTGACAAGAGCAGCACATTGTGCCTCAGCTTCGCATGGTGCATCCACATATGGCACTCCCATCAATTTAAGTAGTTCCTTGGCCTCCCGAGAATGCTCTTTGGTCACGCGCACAAGACGCCGGTTGAATTTATCTATCTCTGCTTCATCACCCGCTTCGGTGGCAGCTTTCAGAGCCTTTTCAGCTTCCTCCCGCCGCTCGGCACGTTTCGCCAGCTCGCCGGACTTCATGTCTGGCGGAGCACCATCAAAAACATAGACCGGCTTTATTCCATTATCAAGTAGACGAATGGTGCGATAGAACATGCCCATTAAATGTGAGGTAGGATCTCCGTTCACTGTCGCCAATTGGGCGCCCTCTGACCGGACCGCAATGAGAAATTGGTAAAGACACATGCTAGCATCAATAGCAACTTTGCGACCTGGAATGAGATTAAATTATTTCTATTCATAGTTATTTCGAAAACCACGTTAATTGATTTACCGAAAAAGTTTTTGATTTCGCTTTCTCGAATAGCCAGTGGCGCCAGATCAGCAATAAGTTTTGAAAGGCCTAAAATTCCCATTATAAATTATCTGTGTATGATTGCTTATTTATACTTCTCCCTTAATAAGATTTCGTTTGCACGACGCAGCGCGCGCGTTTTTTTTTTTTTTTGCACCAAATGTTGTGCACGCGTTTCATTGTGAATGCCAATATGTATATCGGCAAAATATTTTCTCGATTATCTATCGTTTGGTTGGAGCAAAATAAATAAATAATAATGTGACAAACCAAAATCAGAAAAGCTTCGTTTATCTTATGCGTTATTCAATTCGATAAAAATTCCTTTAAGGAGTTATACTAATATTAAGCAAAATTTTCAATTATATACCGCCATTTATCGGTTTTGTTGGCGCATTATTATCGATGTAAGTACTCATCCCTAACGCCACACACATAAGCATAAGCATGTCGGCTGACGAAAAAAAAGATAAAACCATTGAAAATATGGTATGTAAATTATTCAAAATTGTTTTAAATCAAAGTATAAAGTGTGTGAAATAAACGCGCATAGAAAAACCTTGGAGTGCAAATGTGTTTCATGTGCAAATTGAGCGCAACAAATATTGCTCTCGACAAATCGGTCTTCTCCACTGCGACCATTCGTTTATGTGTATAAACATGGCGTCGTTGCGCTTGTATGTGCTGTGTCTAGTTTTAGATGGGTGCGAGTGAGACAACGTGTGCATGCCCGATGCCCCCATAGACACGCATACACAAACGAAAAGCCCAAAAGAAAACTTGCGTGCGCTTTGCAACATACGAAAAAATAGCCGAAACGCATAAACCATCGGTCGTGAAACACATAAAGTTAGATGGTACTAATAGTGCATAAGTGTAAACGCCGCCAAAAATTTGCAAGTGTAATTAACTTGTGCTTTGGTTTTGTTTTGATTTTCGATAGGATGCCAACACATCGCCAGAGGCGGAGACGGCGACCAAAGAAAATGCCGCCGATAAGGTAAGTGAGTCGAAGGCGCTAGAAAATGCAACGGAATCAATTGCACCCGATGGTGAGGCATCGAAAACTGGTGAGAAGGAGGGTGATGGAGCATCGCCACCCGCTACTGATGACGTCGCTGATAAAAAGGCTGTTGGAGACGCAGCGGCTGCGACCGCGCCAACATCGGATGCAGGTAAATAAAAGCAACACAACTACGCATACACACATACTTGTTCTTGCTTGTGTGTGTGTAAAGAAAGAGCGAGAAAAACAAAAATCATGAAATGAATTTTGCGCGCGATTCGTATAATGCGGCGAATTTAATTTGCCCTCAAATTATTTGCGTCATTTGTCGTTGTTGTTGCTGAGCTGGCTTTGGCGTAGCTCACTAAATGGCCGCGCATGGAATTTTCGTTCGTGCGTGCGAGTCTGCGGTTCGAATTCCCCCTCGATAGTGTGCTCTATGAAAATTTTGGGTTTAGAATTTAGACTTTTGTGTACAGAAACGGTTTTAAATATAATATTAAAATAAAAAGTAGTTACCGCGTAGTTTTTAGTCACTAACTTTCCCCTTCCTTGGCTATTGTTCATACTGAACCCTGAACAATATGGTTTTGTGTAGTAAAAGCCGAGGTAAATTAAAACTTCAATTTTCATAGTTCCTTGCGCTCCCAAACCAAAGTAGCATTGAACTTCCCAAGCATGAAGACATTTTAAAATTAATATTTTAAATATTTATATAATCATATAAATAATAATATGTTAGAAATGTGTGTTTTAAAAACTTTTAATAAATAAATTTTTTTACGATTAGCAGAAAAGGATCCAGAAACAAAGCCTGGATCGCCAGCGCCGCCATCGGCAAAGAAAGTTAATAACAACAGCGCAAAGAAGCCGGCCAAGCCTGATGAGGCTGACGACGCAGATGATGCAGATGATTTGGAGGAAGACGAGGAGGATCAGGCAGACGATGGAAAAGATTCTGCTAGTGATGAGGAGAAGAGATCAACAAAAGACACAGCAGATAAGAAGAAAAATGATAACACAGATAGTACTAAGTCCAAGTCGGGAACTGCAGGAGCGGACAAGTCCGCGGCCGCCAAGAACTCATCAAAAGCCAAAAACGGCAAGGTCGAGAATTCTGACGATAATGAGAAGGATGACGACGATGCTGATGAAGACGATGGCCTCGATGAGAACAACGAGGTGGCCGAAGATGACGAGAATGTGGTAGCTTTGGCCGAGATCGATCGGATTAATGAGAATATCAATAAGACCCGTGTAGATGGCCTTCAGACTCTTCATGCGGTAAGATATAACTTCTTACGAGGCAACTATTATTCCTAAAGATGAATTCAAATATTTGCATTATTTTATTTTGATTCAGCTCTGCTTTGGTGCCCAGGGCAAAAACAACGTGGTGAAAAAGAACCTACGCTCCTTTGCTGGATTTGAGTTTGCCAAGGATTCGTCGGAATACAAAAAAAAATATGATTCCATTAAGAAAGTGGACAATAAATCGCTGCGCAATATCTGCGAAATTCTTACGCTGGATCGCAAGGGCAGCAAGGATGAGATTACGTCACGTGTGCTCAAATTTCTCATGGAGCCGGATGAATCGCTCTGCATTGAGCAGGGTGATGAGGAAGAAGAGGAGGTGGACGATGAGGATCTGGACGAGGAAGAGGAGGCCGCCAGTGAAGACGACAAAAAACGTAAAAGTAGCAAGTCAAGCGCACCTTCCGGCAGAGGATCAGCTCGAAATTCTACCGGACGTCCCAAACGTTCAACAGCCGGCAAGAGTAAGCAACGCCTTATGACCCTTATTTCAAATAGACTCTCATTGTTCGTATTGCTTACAGAGATGTCAGCATATGTAGATTTATCAAGCTCCGAGGAGAGCGAACAGAAAGTGACAGTAACTAAGCGAAGACGGAACGATGACTCTGAGTCCGGATCAGATGTAAGTGTTCCCGAAGCTGCAGTTCTACACCAGATTAACTATTGTTACTCTCTTATAGTACAATCCATCGGGCAACTCAGACTCAGACGCCGGACGTGGTGGTGGAGGCGGTGCTGGTGGAGCTGGACGCAAGCTATCAGCCCGTGGCAACCGCGGCCGACCGTCACGCAAGAGCCGGCGAAGAAATTCGGACTCTGAGGATGAAGAAGAATCAGAGATATCAGATGCCGATAGTGATGTAAGCTCCAATCTTTCCTACTACTCGTCACAGGTTTTTTAAGCAATTTGTTGTTCAACAGGTACCAAAGCGCAAGCGAGGTGCTGCAGGCAAACGTGGCAGATCAGCTTTGACTGCTCCACCTGGCAGACGAGGACGCGGTCGGGCGTCTTCTGCGCGAAAGCGTAAGGACTCAGAGAGCGAAGAGGAAGAAGTATCAGAAGATGAAGAGGAGGAAGAATTGTCCGACTTTGGTAGTGAGCAAAGTGAGGTAAGTGCTTCAAGATAATAATTTCTTCAATAATCATACAATTGTATTTTCATTTCGCAGGAGGAACGTCCCAAAAAGAGTACGAAGCCCACAACGCCTGCGAAAAATAGCAAAGCTAATAACAAGTCAAAACCAGCTGGAAAGGGTAAGACATACAACATGCGCCTTCATCAATGGATTGTATTCTGACTTAATTCATTCCAGCCGCTGGTAGACCGAAAAAATCAAAGAAGGAATCGTCCGATGAGGAAGATGCTGATGACAAAGATGAATCGGATGAAGATGAGCCATTAACCAAAAAAGGCAAAGCGGCATTCCCAACGGTAACCACGAGCCTAAGTTGTTTACATAATTAGTTAATTAATTGAATTATCATTTACATTGCAGGACGAACAAATTCGTGGCTATGTCAAAGAAATTTTGGATAAGGCCAATCTTGAAGAGATAACAATGAAAACGGTGTGCAAACAGGTATATGCTAAATACCCAGACTTCGATTTAACATACAAAAAGGATTTCATTAAGGCCACAGTTAAAGCGGTAAGTGCAACTGATGAATGTCTACTGGTAATAACAATAGTAATAATATCATCCTTTACATTCCAGTTAATTGCCACATAAAATACACAAAAAGGGAGGCATTGGAGCCTGGGGAAGGGCCAGCGAGCAGCAGAACTTGAACCAAACACAGATAACGATAAAGAGCAAAACAACAAGCAAGCAAACGTTGCCACTTTTTTGAGAGCTGCTGCGAAACCAACAAAGAAGAAACACCTCTAGTTTTCCTATAAGCGTATAATTTGTACTCTTTAAAACTAACTAAACTTTACCTTAAACGGATCATGTCCCTTTTCTATTGTGTACTAAGAGACGATTATCCATATATGCATGTGAATATGTATATATGTAAACGTAATTTGTAAACACTTATATTCATTTTCTTTATGAATGCCTGCGCTCTCAAACGGCTCTACAAAAAGTGTGTAAGAATAAGCAAACCGAAATGGAAACCGGAACAAAAACTGAAAGCGAACATTGTAAAAAAAAGAAAAACTAAAACTAAAAGAAAAAGAAAAAAACTAAAGTGGAACACACAATTTATACATTAAAATGTAGTGCTGATTGATTTGACGTTCAAAATGATGTATTTTTAAATTAAGTAAAGAGGATAAATAAAAAAAAATTAATTAAAATTCACACACTGGCAGCAGTACAAAAAACGAAGCATGGAAAACTTAACAGAACAAAATCCAAAGTTTATGATACATATTGATATTGCACGCGTTTTCGGCTAATGTATAAAACTTATAAAGGTATTTAACGGACGGACTTTGAACGAGAAATCAAGCAAAAGCGAAAAACATTAGGAATAATATCTTTTTAAATGTATTGTTTCGAAATGTCATTTGAAATATTATGAATTCTTGACACAAAATTTAAAATTATTGTGGAATATGTACAATTTATGATATTTTTGCCATTTGATTTCTTTCTTAATCCCCATAAAGGCATGTGAACCTTCAAGGTGCTGAGAATAGATTTAATGGCAAGTTAACACAGTCAAGATAGTTAGATATTTACTCTCATCTCTCACGTTTCATTTCCTCAATTGGTAATAGTCCCCTTTTAGCTTATTTCAAATGCTTGGCCTTGGCAACAATTGATGACAGAACTATAGCAGGTTTCTCTTGTAGAGCGGCAGTTTACACAATTAGAACTCACAGATAGATCATCTACAATGTAATACACAATTATGAAATAATATAAAAAAAGAAACAGTGCAAGGAATATATAGTTTGGATATTCATACGAAACTAGATGTATGTAAATTTTAAATAAACAAAATATTGAACTAAAATACAATACCAGATTCAAATAAATGTTTTGAACACAGACACACACACACACACATTAATACAAACATCTCAATGTACGTTTTCTTGTAGTAAGAAGAAAAATTCAAAACCAAATGGAAATATCAATTGATAAAACTCAATATAAACTTTTATTTCATGTTGATATACTCAGTATAAACTTATAACGACGAAATAAAAGTGAATGTGAATCGTACAAGAACAAAGTCAAATAGAATTTATTGAACGCTCTCTTTATAGAACAGATCTTAACTTAACCGTAAACCGCGTGCGTCCCAATTGGATGCCTAGATGTAAAGCGATATTTTGTTTTATCTTTAAATGTTTCACTAAGGAAATAAAGACGGATGATGTATGTATATCAATAATATATCGCGACAAAATAAAATTCATGCTGCGTGTGTTTCAATGGGTTGATTTCCAGGAAGGTCTTTAGGTCTATAGGACTATAGGTACCCTATACACTATTTGTTGGATCCATTAGAAAAGAAACCGTTTCTGTTTTTGTTTATTTTAATTTTTTTTTCTTTTTAGATTCGAGTTTATTGAGAAATCGATAATTTCAATAATTGGCAATATTTAAAAATAATTGTTATATACTTATGCTCTCAATATGAATATGAAGGATTACAACTAAACCTGTCAGTGTTGACTGCTAAGTGGATGGATCACGTAGATAAGGCTGCAACATACAGATATTATAAAGATCAATTTGCAAATTTTGAGGACAAGATATATAAAGAAAGTAAAGTAAACAGTATGGAGTTAAATAAAACACATAATTTTCTGTCAAAATTTGTGAGAAATGATATGTTTGTTACGGTTTAAATGCATTGAATGGAATATTAAAAGATTTTATTTTTATGCTCAATTAGCCCTGGAAATAGATCAAAGCACATAATTTAAATCAAATATCAAATATAAAGAAATATATATCAATTTCAAAAATATCATTTGATTGCGAAATAAACGGCTTGATATTGACCCAAAATGTAACGCAAATGGATTTTATGGGTACTACAAAAACTCACATTGAAATGCGTGTGTACATAGCGTATTCTATACTTACCACCAATGGAGATTTACGGATGCAGATTCGTCTCTGTCTGCGGAGTGACACCTGCTGCAATTGAAAGATATAAACGACTTCCCGATTCAAAAAAAAAAAAAAAAAAAAAGAAAAACGTAGCTAAACTAATCCAAATTCAAAGAAATTTCAGATTGAATACTGAAAGTTAACTGTCATTTGTCCCACAAAAATCGAATTAAACAGTTGCCTTTTAGAATATCAGTTACTTGTGGAATATATCAGAAAAGTTGTATAATATTATGATAATATATCTATATCTATATATATAAATATAATACTCGTATTTCATAAGGTAATATAAACCGCAAAGATCGCAAACAAATGATACCTTGAAACAATATAGTATTTCACTGATTATCAGTAATAGTATAATTATTAATCGTGGAGATTCGAAATGTATATTAAGTATGAGATTATTAAGTAAGTTTGGTGAGATTTCAATTGGTTTGGAGGTTGAAACGTGACGCTACATTGGGTACAGTACAGCAGTACAGCGTTGGAAATGCGTTGAGGTTGGCGGCTATTGGAATATATAGAGAAATATAGATGTCACATATGTTTGTATGTACAAATACAAATACAAATACAATTATAGAATTATAGAATATAGTATATATGTAAAATATATCAGCAATATTACGAGTACACAATTTGTATATGTATGATATGGCAATTATATAATGTATAGACAGATAGTACAAGTAGATAGATATTCAAAATAGTTCAAGGCATAAATATTGATAGACCTGCTACATACCCAACAATTAACGACAGCCACACTCAACAAAAGCAAAATCCCAGCCCTATATATCGATAACGATAACGATAACGACACTGATCCCGTTCCCGATCCCATCCAACTCAGCGCCTCTGAAAATACGCTCAAAAACGATTTTCATATATGGCAAATAAGCTTTGAAATAATAAGTTATAATAAATAGAAACGCATAAGTCGCATACGAGTCGTACGCATTGTAGTAATGGATTTTATAAATATTAATATAAATATATATTATATAGTTATATTATATATTATGTGTGTTTATTCAATGTATATCGTCGTAGGCTGCTGCGAAAGAGATTAGTAAATCTTGCGGCGGACCCACTTTCTTATACAAGTATTCATTAAGGAGGGTGCAATTCATATTCAGCTGTTGCAACATTGGTATTCTTTGTTCAGAGACATAAAACTTAGGCTATTTATTGCATATGTAAATGTAAATGTAAATATAAATATATAGATTTATAATTTTTTAGAATTGCAGACCTATGTTTCTATATATATATATGTATATATATATATACATATATAGGGATTACGCCTTAAAATATTTATGGTTCTCATTATAAGTTTTGTAAGACATACACAATAACAACAGAAGATCTTACCAAGGTTCACACGCTCTTAGTATACTATTAAAAATTGGTTATAATCATCATCATTATTATTTTTATGATTAATATTATTAGATATTTGTATTATTTTTTCATTGGGGTTTCGATTTAATTTTCAGTTTTCTGTTACTGTTATGAACTGGTTTGAAGATGTCTGGATTTACTGAACGGCCTCTGAAAGTACATACATATATATAGATAGAGGTTGCATGTGCATAATATTCATACATACATACATACATACATACATACATATATAGAGATGTTCGATCAAACTATTTCATACACATATATCTTTATATACCACAACTTATCATTTAAGATCTTACCAACAATATAGGTACACACTTGTGGACAAAATAAAATAATAGAAAAGAAAATCAATTGAAAAGTGAAAATGCGAAAATGCGAAAACAGATTGTCATGTTTTCGGACCGGACAAGCAATGGATAGAGAGCATGCAATCTAAGTTTGGGAGACCCTTGTTGTTCTGTGGCATGGCTGAGTCCTAAGCAGTTAAGCAATTCAACTGAAATCAAAATGATATCTTAAAGCTAATATAATGAATCAGTTATGTGTGTCCTTAACTGAAATATGAAAACAAAACGTGTTAAGCATATTGTTATGATCTTCAGGTTTCAAACTCAATAAATATTATGTTCATATTATAATCAGGTCAACAAACCAGTTTCATCATCCAAGAGGAAAGTGGAACAAAAAAAAATAAACAAATCATATAATCCTAGGCATATTTTGTTCAAAATTCATGTTATACAGGTTATCATTGATAATTTGACAGGTTGAAAATCTTACCAGATCAGTTGCAACGTTGATCGTAGTATTCAGGATGTTATTTATATATATGCATATATATAAGTATGTTGGTATTGGTAAATGTAAATGTACTAAAACTAAGCTAAGTTGGTTAAAATGTATGAGAGATATCAAAAGGTTACTGCGTGGAAAACATTATATGTGTCGTGTTATGCACTATTTATTAACTTTTATATACTTTGTTGTTGTTGTTGTTGTAGTCTTTCAATGAACACACTCCCAACATGGACATACAGTTATGCGTGTGCGTGTGTGTATGAATAATTTGCTTCTAATTTGCTAGTTGGCAGCTATCGGAACTTGCTCTCACGATGCCTAAATTGACGACGAAAGAAATCGTATGGATGTATAGATATATATATATGAATGGTATATAATATATGTAATATATATATATATAGAAAGTATATAAATTATTTGTATATTGTCCCAGAAGTTGTCTGCCTGACCCAGGACATCAACAGCAATTCTTTTGTTTTGTTTAGTATTTTCCTTCTTTTTTCTTTTGTTTTGCATTGATTTTGTTATTTTGTATTAGAATTATTATTTCAGGCAATCTCACTTAAATGCTACAGAAAATTATAAATAAAAAACCAATATAATTGGTATATATAATTAATATATATACGTATATATATATCAATATATATATAGTAAATTTACATTTATGCAAAAGCGCGACGCTTCAAGCTGCAAGGGTGCAAATTGATTGATTGACTGTTTTTTTTGCTTTTCTTTTTTGTTGTTTGTTTGATTGATTGATTGATTGATGGCTGTGTTGACCGCCCGGCGCCCGTTGCTTTTGTTCTTCTTGCCCATCTTTTTGCGATTGAATTATTTTTGCTAATTTATTGGGAGGGGGATAAAAGACATAGGATAGTAGAACAATTCAAATGATTCACTGCAAAGAGTTGTACGCATGGTAAAGAAAATATCGTTAGGATTTCATACATACATTGCAGGTAAGTACATACATATACATATCATTAACCGATAATAAATACATAATATCAATATGTAAGTTCACTAAATAAACAGACAAGTAATAAGGCAAGTGAAGCAAAGCAAAAAGCAAAGAATACTCAAATACAATTGGCAATTGGTCTGCATATTGATTGATTGATTGATTGTTTCTCAATACGGATTGATGAACGTCTACTCACCATTGTAAAGGCACCCACATCACATCCAGCCACCTCAATGCTTATCATTCTTGTGTGATTTCGGTTGCTGCTGCTGTTGCTGACCTGGTCCGCCACCTGGCCCGCTGGGATAGCCGCCATAGCCGCCGCCAGGATAGCCACCTGGGTAACCAGCTGGTGGACCACCACCTTGACCACCGCCGCCACCGCTGCCAGCACCGCCGCCTTGGGGCTGAGGCGCCCCTTGCGGATGACCCGCAGCAGCCGCTGCAGCATAATACTGTGAATATTGTGCATATTGGCTAGGAGTCATACCTTGGGCATAGCCACCGGCCGCTGCAGCAGCGGCTGCTGCAGCTGCCGCAGCTGCGGCATTTGGCTGCTGCTGGTTCGGATTAGGTCCACCTTGGCTCGGGTTGGGCGCATTATTGCTCACCCCAGCTCCAGCTCCATTTTGCTGCGAATATGTGAATATAAAGGTCTTAGTTGTCGATATGCCATTCAAATCTTTCGTTTTCGAGTCACTACCTTAGTCTTGAGCGTCTTTTCAATAGCTTCTGCCTCCTCGATTTTGCCCACACTGCGATAATATTCCGCCCACTGTGCGCTGTAGTCACTGCCACCGCTTTGTTGTTGCTGCTGCTGCTGAGGTTGCTGCTGTTGCTGTGGTGCTTGCTGACTGGGACCCGAAGCATTGCTCGCGAGCTTAGCCTTCATCTGCTGCTCAATCATATCAGCTTCACGATGACAACCAATTTGTCTGCAATGGGGCAAAATAATGAATTGAGTTCTGAATCCGTTTTCGTTGCACTGCAACTTACTTGTAGTACTCGATCCACTGTGCTGAGTAATCCTGGCCACCAGCACCAGCTGCTGCACCTGCTTGGCCCTGACCCGCCATTGCCATTTGTTGCTGCTGCTGAGCAGCAGCCGGATCCCAGCCACCCTGTTGCCCGTAGGCTCCCCAGGGCTGTTGCTGCTGTTGGTATGCAGCCGCTGCAGCTGCAGCGTTGGGATCGCCCCCCTGCATTTGGTTGCCGCCATAGCCGCCCTGTTGCTGACCGTGATGGGAATTGTTAGATCCACCGCCACCTCCACCTCCGCTGATTGGCTTTCGCGAGATCACCGTCAGTTCCATGTTGATCTTTTCGGAAATCATTTGACGTGCAGCTTCCACCTGATCAGTGGTGCCTTTGGACTTAAAAAGCTTCTCGTTGGGGGGATTGCTGGCATTGCGATCCATCTCTGTGTGTGCTCCAGACTGCTGATTGATGAGCTTGATGGTCTCCCCGCCACGTCCAATGACAATCTGTCAGATAGTCGCAATATATTGTAGTAGACGATGTTCATTAGTGGGCGTAAATCATATGGAAATAAATGTTAACTTACGCCACATTTTGAGGCAGGCACCAGGAACGTAATCTCCTCGCGTCCTCCTTGAGCATGATTCACTCCGTAGCCATAGCCATAGTTGGAGTTGTTAGAATCGCCACCGCCTTGGCTTCCACCGCTTCCTCCGCCATTATTCCCATTGCGATTCATTCCGTTGCGTTGCTGTGGATTGCATTTATTATTGTGTTAGCATGGATATTCACAATCTAGATAGGGAAGAGAGTCTGCAGCCTTTGGTTGGTTCTTACCATCACATTCTCAATAAGTCCATCGATTGTGCGCTTGGCATCCTCCACCTGTTGGCGAGTGCCTTGGATGACACAGCGGCGATCACCCATCTCATCGTTTTTGCCCTGGATAAACTGCAACTTACAGCCGCATTCAGTTTGAATTTTGCGTATCATATCGCCACCCTTGCCAATTACTACTCCGACCGCGATCTTAGGCACGAACACCTCAACGCTTTCGCCGCCATTGCCATTGTTAAAGTTATTGAAACCTTGGTCAGAGCCACCGCTACCGGAACCGCCACCACTGCGTCCGCCCTGTTGCTGTTGGGCCAGTGCATCCTTTTGAGCAATGAGATCCAAGACCATTTGCTTGGCATGCTCGACCTTTTGTGGCACACCCGAAATGCGCAGCGGCTTGATAACCTCTTGATTGGGACCGTCCTGAATAATGATCATGCGAGCTCCCGTCTTTTCTTGCAATTGCTTGATAGTATCGCCTCCCTTGCCAATGACCAGGCCGACCTTAGCACCAGGAATCATAATCTCTTGGTACGGCGGATAGCCACCAGGTCCCGGCGGCGGCATATTGATGGTCAGCAGAACTTCACAGCTGCCACTGCCCCCACCATTTCGATTGACCATTTGCTGCAACATTTCGCGACCTTTAGTACAGCTCTCGCGTGTGCCTCGCAACGTTATGACGCGCTCTTGGTCCTGCATCAACTCCAATTTGGCGCCAGACTCTGCTTCCAAATGGCTTAGTGTATCGCTGCCGCTGCGTCCCACAAATGCATTAACAATGCTCTCGGGTATCCGCACCTGTTCTTCACAGGTCGATGCCGGCCAGGCGGCCAAACGAGCTGCCACCGCAGCTGCTTGTGCAATTGCTTGAGTCATATTTGCACCTCCGCCCCCGCCGCCACTACCGCTGCTCATGTTCGAGTTATTTTGTCCGTAATCTGGACTACCAAAAGAGCGCTTGCAGTCTGGTCCGCTATCGCCGTCGTCGTTGTGACGCTTAAAGTTGTTGCCGCCTCCTCCTGCTCCTGAAGGACCACTACTATCAACTCCACCTCCTCCTTGTGGCTGTTGTTGCTGATTTGGTTGAATCTTTGCGGCAATCTGCACAAGCATAACAAAAGTTACTTTTGTCGATAATTGCGCCTTTTTCCGGTTAGACTGTTCAGACAGCTCCGGGTCTATGCTTTGCTTCTTCTTACCTGCTTGGCACGCTGTATGGCAGCTGCTAATGCCTGCGATTGACTTAAACTCGCCTGCTGTGTCTGAAAGTCACTCATATTTCCTAATGTTATCAAATCAAGTGTTTTTCAGAGAGAATTGTTTTTTCTTTTTATTTTGAAGAGCCGACGCCCCGCACTTTTTGCAAAAACGCTGAAGCAAATTGGCGACGTGCAACTGGAAAATTCAATAACCAAATTCACTGTACGCCGAATAAGGCGCGTTTTTATCTATATATCTTTACGAAACTGTTGCACGTTGAATTTATGTGGTATAAAACTTGCGTCAAGCTATCGTAAATTATTTTACTTTCGCAGTGAATGTATTTACTCCGGGTTTCTAAAATTTTTTCGGTGAAAATTATGCGCCCCAAAATGCGTACATAGGGATGCTGAGTTTCCAACACTTTAAAATATTTTCCAACACTTTCCGGCAATGTGGCTTTATTGATATCGAATAATTATCAATGTATCGATTAGTCAAATCGTGAGACGGGCTTTTAAATATATATTTTCTTCATAAGGTATGACTTCAATTGTTTATAAGGTGTTTATTTTATATTGCATTTTTTATGCCGATTAAAAATCACAGTTATCGAATGAATGAACTTATCGTTCAGAAAATGGTCGTACCAAACAATTCATTTGAACTAAATTTGGTTCCCACCAAGTTTGTTCCCAATGTTATGCTTCGCGTATTACAGTTTTCTGCAGTACATGTCAGCTGGGCCTGATTCGTGCTACGAAAAATTACTTCGCATTTTCCAAACGTAAGAAAATAATAATATTTGCTTTTTCATAAAAAGTGTTTACCGTTCATGCATCCTTTTTTTGTAGTTGAAGCTCTAAATAATAACGTAACATGGCTATCGACTGGTTTGGTTATGTATATGCTGCCACCGTTGCCGCTGGCGGAATAATGGGTTATGCGAAAGCTGGTCAGTTATGGTTGATTTTTAATGCTAATCATGTCGACTTGCACTTTGTCCGCATAATCTAATAAAACATCTATTTTTTATATGTATATTCAGGCTCTATACCATCTCTTGGAGCCGGTGTAGCTTTCGGAGCATTGCTTGGCTATGGTGCCCACATGAACTCCCAGGATCCGCCACGTCCTCTGCTTCAGTTGGGCACTTCATTATTCTTGGCAGGTCTTATGGGAGCTCGTTGGAATCGATCAGGAAAACTTATGCCAGCTGGAGTTGTCTGTATGCTTTCCGTGGCTGCCCTAGTAAAGAACTTGGTCACATATAATCGCTACTTGCCAGTGCCCACAAAGGGAGCTTAGAAACAGAACAGAGGAAAGTCTGGGTTGCTATTGCGCTTGCCGGCATATTTTAATATGGATTTTAAAAAGGTTCTCTCTATCTTTCAGAGAATGAATATATAATATGAATGGTGTCTGAACTTACTATATTACAAATAAAATGAGTACATTTTTGCTCTATCGATAAGATAAGAATCAAATCTTTTTATTGTACATATGTTTAGACTTTTCTACTGTGGTAATTGTTGATTGTTTATTCACTTTGTTTTGTATTATTGTAGTTGCTTTTCTTATGCGATATGCATTTCCTAATTTGCTTAAAAGTTTCAAATACTGGCATGGCTAAACAAAATTAATAATTTGTTTCCCCCAATCTTGACTATAATAAAGAGACAATGGTTTTATAATATTATATGCATATATTTATTTTATGTATATTCTTAAATTATTTTTTGTTGTGTATGTGATAAATGTACAGTTTCTTTTCATTTGATTTCCAGTTATCTATATCTAAAACTTAAGTATTAATATTAAACTATATGATTCTTATAAAGATAAAGTAATGCAATTTTTAAATTTTTTGTTCGCATTAACAACAATGCACAACTTTTCTACATTTTAATACAACAATTTATGGAATTGTGAGTTTTTCTAGTAGGCAAAGTGCGGCTAGGTAAATATATTTAGAATTTTTACACCTTTTCAAGCAATTTTCTAAAAAAGATAAATATTTTTAGTTAAGTATACAAATTATCTTTTATCACAATGGAAAATTGGAAATCTTTAGGAATAATTTATCAAAATTATTTGTGTTTGATATAATGCCGAAATGAATGTGTATGATCTTTATACAGAAACAGATATTATATATACAAAATATTATTTTCTTTTTTTGAGTTATACACTACATAATATATGTATGTGTGAATGTAATTAACCATACGCAAAAAGTTGGTATGAATTCAAAGGTTTTCTTTACATTCTTGGGTGCGTTCGTATTTTCTTTTCCTTTTTTCTTTTTTTTTTTTTTGTTAACAAAAGGTAATTTAAATTAGTTGTGTCTAAAACTAAAAACAAATCAATAATATTTATAATATTAATAAACATAAAAATTCTATCTAAACACACTATTTGTTTAACTGCAATTATGAATTTGTTCAAATTTCAATGGCAATAACCAAACCACGTGTGCCAATTCCAAACGTTCCTGCGGTATGCACTCCACTAGAATGGAAACAGCTTCCAGTTAACCACTAAGAAGAGGACGCAAGAAACAAGAATGAAACAAAAAACAAATTGATTAATACAAAATGCTAAATAAATCAACCATTTCAAAATGTTAGGCGTGCAATGCAAAAATGAGAAATGTTTGCTTGTTTCGGTTTCATGGCTCTATAAATATTTTGCAAAAGGTGCCAAACGCCTTTTGAGTGTGTGCCATTCTCAATTTATTCGCTAATTTGTGTTCCATATTCCATGCGTTTCCATTAGCCAATTTGTTTGGTTGCGTTTGATTTATAGTTGATATTGTTGCTATAGTTGAGTTTAGTATGCAAAGATGCGTTCTATTTATTGTTTAGTTGATTTTACGCCATGCCGCTTGCAATCTTATTCGATAAGGTCTTGGATCAATGATGTTCCTTAATGTCTACATTTCTAAATATGTATGTGTGTATGTATGCTTTGATATTCTTTGAATGTGTACACAAGTTTGCGTGTACGTGTGTGTATGTGTGTGTATGTGTATGTGTGTAAGTGTGTGTGTGTGTGCATGTATGTAATATAGTATGTAAGTGTGCAGTTTCATGGCCAATTTGTTTGTTCATTGGTTTCATTATGTGTGTACAATGCAATATCGAGAGTCAGGGCGAGAGCGTTAGAAATTTGCAGTTGAATAACGAGACGATAAAGTAGCAATTACGAGTAGAATGATTTTGGTTTTGCTGTTTTTGTTTTGTTTTATATATGATAGCACTTATATGAGAGATCATGTATGGAAATTTGAAAATTGATTCCTGGCGTTATGCGAGATTTTGAATGGTAAATGCATTATCAGATTGCAAGTACAATATTTTGTTTCAAAAGTATTATTAAAAAAATGAATAATTTTTCTGCAAAATGAAAGAACTTATCATAGGTTTGTACCATAATTGTTCATGCTAAGAACTACGTTTCAAGCACTACGTTTGGATTTCTACAATGCAATCCATACTACATTTTATTTTTAGAATGTTGTAAAAGTTAAAATGTTTGAGATGCTCAGGTCGAGGATGCAGTCATGCGCCAAGATGCTTAAATTAAATTTCAATATTACAACTAAATGGCCAATTACGAATGCGAATTGGTAGCTCTATTACCGATTTCTCAATTACCGATTATATCTATAACTATTTATATGTTTATATGTTTTATTGGAGAGTAATGCAGGCATCATATACCACTAAATTTACGATAAGCTCCCTTTTTCATTTACTAGTACTTTTAAGGCGAAGCTTTAGGACTACTAATAACAGTTGCTTGTTGCTTGTTCTTACCACACGAAGGAGCAAAACAAACGAATCGAAATCAAAACACACTGCTTGAGGGGCGGGGTTGGTACAGTTACGTTATGCGTGTGTCGGTGTCGGTGTCGGTGTCTGTGTCGGTGTCGGTATCGTTGTCTGCATGTGTGAGTGTGTCTGTATGTGTTTGTGATTTGCAAAGAGTTACAGTTATTAATGCTTCGTTTGCAGTGTTGTTAAGTAGTTGGAGCTGTTGTCCAGTGTGTGTGTTTTGAAGTATAGGTAGTAATAGTAATAATGTGGCAAGTGGCATGCGGCACGGTTGCCAACTTCGCTTCTTCCGCCTGTTTTGTTTTTATTGCTTTTGCGTTTGTCTTCGTTTTTGTTTTGTTTTTGTTTCTGTTTTCTTTTTACATGACTCGTGTGCGGCGTATCAGTTTTTGTGTTTTAATTTTGGGTTTCTTGGGCGTCGCAGTGCCATTTGTTGACTGTTGTTGTAGCTGTTGTAAGGCTGTTGTTGTTATTTTTGCTGTTGTTGTTGTGCTTGATTCATTGTCCAACACCGCTGGCAAATTGTTGGTGTTATCGCCAATGTAATTTGTCACATATGAAGGCGATGTCAATTGTTGTTGTTGTTGTTGTTGTTGCTGTTGTTGTTGTTGATGTTGTGTTGCTGTTGCCGCAACACCTGATGTTGCTGCTGTTGTGGTTGTTGACTATTGTTATGACTATTGCTACTAATTTTATTACTACTGTTTTTGTATGCTATAATACTACTGCGATTTAGCGTACGTTTTAGAAATGGGCTGCCATCAAATGTTTGCTCTTGTTGTTGTTGCTGCTGTTGTGTGCTGCCCGCTTTAGTTGCTGATGAGCTCATGGAGGTGGACACCGATGTAGTGGTGGCTGTTACAGCACCATCCAGTGTTGGTAAATGCAATGCTTGTAATTTTTTAAAGTATACATCGAATATTGATGATGTTGTTTTTGATTTGGATGTGCTTGCTGTTGGCATTGGCGTTGGCTTGGCTGCTGTTGTTGTTGATGTTGTTGCTGTTGCTGATGCTGATGCTGTGCTTGTTGTTGGTGTTGCCAATTGTAGTTGTTGCAGTGTTGTCAAGTGTCGTGGCTGTTGTTCTTGTTGTTGTTGTTGTTGTTGTATGAGAAACTTACGTTTTTGCCGCTCAATTGCTTCATTGATCTCAATGCCGGCATTGGCCTCGTTTTCTTCGTCAATTTGCTGATGTTGTTGCAGTTGTTGCAGTTGCTGTTGTCGCTTGTTGTTCACTTCCTCACTGTTGCTGTTGCTGTTGCTGTTGCTTTGTTCTTTTGGGCCATTGTTGCTGTTGCCACTGTTGTTGCTGTTGGTGGTGGCACTATAATTTGTAATTTGTTTTTGTACCAAGGGAATTGAAAAATGTACATTGGGCGCTACTTGGGACTGTTGTGGTTGTTGTAGTTGTTCTAATTGTTGTTGTTTATGTGGCGTTTGTTCTTGTAGCTGTTGTGTTTGTAGCAAGTGAAAATAGTATTCAAGTTGTTTGCGTAACTCGTGTGTATAAAATTGAAATAGATTCGGTGTTTGTGTTGTTGTTGTTGTTGATGTGATTTCAGGTGGTGTTGTTGTTGTAGTTGTTGTTGTGTAGTGTAAGCCACTGTTGCCGCTGCCGCTGCCGCTGCTGACGCTGCTGCTGGTGTGCGTTTTGACCACAACTTTGCCATTTTTGGGCCACTGTGCTTCAGTGTTGCCTATTGCCAAATTATCAAAGTTGTCAGTGTTGTAAAGTCTCCGCAAATATTCAAATGTCTTGAGTGTGCCAGTTTCTGTTGTTGTTTTTGTTGTTGTGGCGTCAACGACAGCCGCCGCAGCAGCAGCCGCAGCCGCTGAGCTTTGTTGTATATTATTGTCCTCCTGCTCCTCACTACTATTGATGCCATCGGATTGGTCATCCTCCCGCTCATCATCATTGACGCTGTCTTCTTGGGATTCAATCTCCTCACTGCTATTCTCAACGTCTTCTGCCGCCGCTTCAGAGTTTGCATCACTTTTCTGGCTGATTTTACTGTGCATTTTGATTGTGTTGTTGTTTGTGTATATTTATATATATTTAATTTTTTGATGTTTTGTGGTTGTTGTGGTTGTTGATAGTTGTAAGGGTGTAAAAGGTTTGCATATTAAAAATTGTTTTCTGTGTGTTTCTTTGTACTCAAAATACTTGGAATTACTCTTAACTTACGCAACCAACTACAAGTTACAGTCTCTAGATGCGAATCGTACTTACTTGTATACTAAACGGTAGTTATTTCCATAGTCGGGTATGATATTGGAGGGGAGCGGAGTGCAGCGACCATCCAAGCAGTGCTAAGAGTTTCGAACAGAAGTGATAACAGACAGACACTTCTGCCACTTTATGTCATACTTACGTAGCCATTACCACAAGCAGATCCCTCGGCTGCAGGTCTGTAGGCGACACAGTAGCCCGTCTGGGCATCGAAGCAGAAGAGCTGGGCGCAGACACGCTCATCCTTGAAGCAGGCGTAGGTGCCGCGATCCCGTCGACACTGTGCATCCAGTGACAGCAATGTGCCTGGCAGAGATCTGCCCAAAGCGCTGTCCTCATGCGGTGCATTGTGCAGGCAGGTGGCGGTGTCTCCACTGGGAATGCAAATGAATTTGTAGCTGATAATACAGGTGTCTGACGTGGGACTCACTTGAGGAAATGGTGGAAGCTCTGCACGGTGCAGGCCGACCAGCGGAAGCCGCGTTCCGTGTGTCGCAAATCGGACATGATATAGCCATCCTCCCAGCGACAGCGCTGAGCTCCGGGTCCGCCGAGGTAGCTGGGCGGTGGTGATCCATCGTGCACGGCGCCCAACCTGTAAGCAGTGGCAGAGGCAGATGCAAGGGGAGAGAGGAAAGAGGCGGAGGAAGGGTTTGTAGCAGTTTCAGTGAGTGTAGATTGAATTGCGAGAAAAACTTATCAACAAAATGTTAATTGATTAATTGCACGCCAATTGATGTCAAACGGAAATGCAAACGAGTTTCCAGCTCCAGTTTGCCGTCGTTCGCCGGAAATTAATTAAGTTTTTTCTATAATTTATTTATATTTTGGTTTTGGTTTCGTTTTTTGTAAGTTTATGTAAATGGCATGAATGTAGCAGCAAAAAGAGAGCATGAGATTGACCTATCCTAGGTACTTACAGATGTCCCACTTCGTGGGCGGCCACAATGATGCCGCTGAAGCCACCAGTGTCCTCAATGATGGCCACGCTGTTCACCTTCTCCAGTCGCTTGTTAACCACGCAGGCGCCGCCAACGTAGGCAAAGCCTGTGGGCCACATTCGTATGGCGAAAACAGAAAATTAGGCAATTAGTTGGGGTCTGCCAACAGGAAGTTGACAATTTCAACTATATGATAGTTAGTATGTATGTATGTACATATACTAGTCATAGTACTAGTACTAGTTGTTGTTGTTGTTGCTGTTGTAGTTGTAGTTGCTGTCGCTACTTGTTGTCACAGTTATTAAATGAAAAATAAAAGTCGCAACTCGCGGCTTTTGCAATTTGTCGTTACTTTCAAATTTCGATATGGCCTAAACGGCGTTTATCTTTTATATAATAACTGTCTTTATAATGTATCTTTGAGATACGGCATGTGCCGTTTTTTGAGTGGTGTGTCTGTGTGTCTGTGTGTGAATGATGTGGCAAGCGGCACTCTTCCATGCTTCCATGAGAGTTCACGATGACGTGTCAAGAGTGAAGCCACAAGTTGTGGCAGGGTTAAGTTTAATTCAGATGAAAATTAGTTACAAAACTTAGATTAAGTTAAGCCAGCACCAAAGTTAACTTAATGCAGACACAACACCAGTGCATTTCCTTTAATTCAATCAATACCATCTGTACATATATGTAAATTGCTTATTAATAAAGTCCTTTATAGATAATATCCTTCACATATCAAAAGATCTCAATATGCAGCGAATTTCCTATTTGATTCTCATTCGCAGTTTAAACGATTGCAATTGCTAGAAATGAAGGCACAGAAAATAAAGTATATATTTACATATATCACAAGAGATGCGTGCTTTGCTAGCAGGCACTGTAGGCAAGCACAGTGATCAATAAAGTAGAGCAACACTCGGAAATTTATCACACAAAAGTTGAGCGTGAGACACGCGCAAATAGAGGAAGAGAACACATATCATACAGGAGAGCAGAAGAGAGAGAGAGAGAGGGAGAGAGAGTGAGATAGAGAGTTAGAGAGAGAGAGAGAGAGAGAGAGAGACTGTGAGCAGCACTGTAGTTAGCTGCACCTGTTTCTAGGTTTGCGCACAGATTCCTTTGGCATTCTCGTTGCTGTACAAAACGCGTGCGACACATAAATTAAGAAGTTCACTTCACAAGTGAATACAGTACAGTGGAGTATAGAAACATAGAGACATAGCAGAAAAAACAGATACACAAACAGGAGACAAAGAGACGTGCATGAAATTCAATTAAATTGAATTGAGTTTTTTATTCTATTTTTTATTTTAGATGATGGAGCGACGCTTTTGGGTTCGGTTCAGTTCGGTTTGGTACGGTTTTGGTTTTGGTTTTGGTTTCGGCGGTTGCCGCCTTTAATGTTATGACTTTTTTTCGCATTTATTTGTACACTGTCAGCGAACAAATTGTTGTTGTTGTTGTCATGGTTGTTATTGTGATTTTACCTGCGGTACCGCGATTACATTCACCAAATGCGGAGGTGCGACGGCACATATCAAGTCTGCGGGCGAAAATGGTTCAAAAATGCGTAGAATTGAGTTTGAGTTTGGGTTTGGGTTCGATATCATACATATGTATACGTATGTTGACAAGCATGTATGTACATTAAATTAAATTGATTATTCAATTGTAGTTGTTGTTGTTCTCGTTGTTTTTTCCTCTTTCTAAGCGATAAGAAGATTGTTGTTGGAGCAGCACAGCAGACAGTTTGGGACAGAAAACATTTAAGAGATCAATTTCGTTAAATAAGCCAAAAATAAAGTGAAGAGCATAGAGTTGAAAAACAAGGAAAATTGTAAACTAAATCAACAATCAAATAAATAACACTATAAATCAATTGCGTAGAAAGAGACTATCGAAAGGACTGAAAATCAAACAAACTAAATGTAAATCCAACTAAATCAGTTCAATTTCTTGGCCATAACAATTATACCATGTTTAAGTAGCAGTGTCACAACATAAATGATTAAGTAAATGAATTAACTTAGGCATTAAATCAGCAACCAATAGCCATAGTTACTAACTAACTTTAGTATAAAATACTCGACCGGTTTATGGTTTATGACCAAGCCGACCCGCGCATAAAATTAGATGAAAATAACGTCGCGAATTTAACTAAAATTTGTTTCTAAGTGTGTGTGTGTGCGTGTGTGTGTGTGTGTAAGTGTGTTTGTTGAGACCCACACGAAGTTTTAGGCAACTTTTGTTAAATGTTTCTAGTGCAAATTACAAGAAACTATTGCAACTAACCAAATGACATTTGTATTGTGTTTGCATGTATGCGTGTGTGTGTGTGTGTGTGGGGGGGTGTGTGGGAATGTGTGCGGTCTTTCTCTTAATTATATTAAGTATTCATAATTATTCTGGTATTTATGTTTTGTTGATTGGTTTTCGCTTTTACCCGCTGTGCCTTTGGTGCAACGACCGCCTTTACGCCTGCGACACATATCATACCTGCGCAATAAGTAGACATTATAGATATGAATCTCAGATGGGAAATATAGTTTAGAGAAGGATATATAGGGTGGGAGATAGAGAGAGACAGAGAGAGAGACAGAGGGTGGGGCTAACAATACATTGCTGCTGCTGGATCTGCAAGAACACAAGAAATACTCCATAATTGGGGGCCATCTGGAGGCGCTACTCACTTGGTGATGGCCACGGCAATGTCGTAGACGGGCAGGCGGCGCTCCCGGAACAGATACTTGCCCATGTCGGTGAGGGCAGCGGCTGAGTCAATAGCATCGCGGCCCACACGATTCCGTTCCAAATAGGGCGTGGCATCGCGACCCTGAAAAGAGACAGAAGATAGTTGTAATAAATGTTTAATCGATACAAATATGTTGACCAATCGTGGTTGTTGTGCTTGGCTTGGTTCACATCTCATGGCTCGCCTTAACCTTTGCCTAATGATGCTGCGAGTTCAATAGGTCAAATGGGCAAAATAACGTTGAATTGCTGCTGGAGAGCTCTAACCTTTAATGAAAACTATCGCCCATTAGGCATTGCTTATTATGCAATCGTCTTAGCCTTTGACAACAAGCAACAGACAACAGGCAACAGACAACAGACAACAGACAGCAAGCAACACACAGCAAACAACAATGCAACAAATAAATAAAATGACAACAAAACAAATGGAAAATCACCAAAATTTATGGCCCACTCAGCGGCTGAAAATGTCTAACACTTTTGGCGTAGGCAGCAACTGAGTTGCAGTTGCAGTTGCCATGCTGCTTGCACGAGCGAAGGAGATGGAGGCATAAAAGAGAGAGAGAGAGAGAGAGAGAGAGAGTGGGAGAGAGGGAGGGGGTGTATGTAAGTAAATGGAGTATGGCGGAATCTGTTAACCAAACGGAAACAAGTGAACGTGAAAAACGTGCTGCGAGGCTGATCCGATAAAGCCAACGAGACGCTCCAATGCGATGCGATGCGATGCGATGCGACGCCACTGTGGTTGCAACTGCGAATGGAAATGGAAATGGAAATTGTGTCGCCGTTGGGGCAAGTGGCCGACTCAGCAAAAGGCAAAGTCAAAGTCGTGTAGCGTATCTTGTGGGTTGCGTAATTGCAATTGCTGCTGTTGTTGCATCCCAAGGCAACTTTCATGCCACAATTATCGTGACTTAGGGGCGGGTCTCACTCCCCTCTGTCATCCACTGCGTTTGACGTGACAGCTACATAAATTATTATCACACAATTGTCAATCATGTCAGGCCCTAGGCTAATCAATATGTTAATACCTCGTACGCGCATAGAACCCGTTCCGCATCACCGTGCAGCTGATACACAACCACTAAAGGTGTCACTCTTTCCTTGCCGAGCTGCGCGACAATTGAGGCACTCAGCTGCGACTTTGATTTGCAGCCATTTGCCAGTTGTAGCTACAAATGTATCTCTGAGATACTCGTACACTGTCTGCATTCTGACTGCGCTTGCTTGTCGTGCATGGCGATCGAGTCTATAATGCGACATTTATGAACTGCAGTCAAAATAAATCTAAATATTATCATAGGTTGAGAATTGAGTTGAGAATTGAGTTGGGAATTTAGTTGGAATTTATTTGGGAATTTAGCTGTTGCCCCACTGTGCAGTGGCAATTTGGCAATTGCTCTTGCCGTGCCTGAGTATCAATCACACGAGACACACATTTCATTTAAATGCCGCCAAGTGGCACTTTAAATAGTTGGTTCTACTTTGCCTTTACGACTTCGTCTTCGTCTTCATCTGCGTCTGCGTCTTCGCTCGGATTTGACAATTGATCCATTGTGAGTGCGGGCACGTCTCCAGCTCAAACGCAAACGCAAACGCAAACAGAAACTTCAAATCGAATTCGAAAAGATTTGATTGAGAAAACTATAAAGATTTTAAATGTTCCATTGGCGACCTTGGCGCACTGCTTTGGGAAAGGCAAAGCTCAAATTGTTGCTGCTGCTGTCTTAAGATCTCATGAGCGAATTAATTGTGGGCAGCCTAAAGCCATTGATTATGTACTCACATCTGTGAAGGTCTCTCTACTAACTGTTCACTTGACGCGATTCCCAGACTCAAGTAGACCACCCACAGAGCCAGAAAGAGAGTGCACTCGAAGGATCAGACAGGACTTGACCTGGCAGTTACACAATTGAAGTGCAGCCTAACAGCGTCTTGTATCTACAAGATACTTAAGTATCTTTTGCATGAGTACCGCATTTTTGCTTTGCGCTAGTTGAAACACAAGTAATTTGTCAAGTAATCTAATTTGCGTGGCGTCGTCCATTACAAATATTACACATACGACCCGGTGCGAGCTCTGGGCGCCTCGCCAAGCGTGGTTACGAGTAGAGTCTGAGTCTGAGTCTGAGTACGAGCGGTACCTAAAGTAAAGTAACCAGGCTGGCAACTGGGAGACCGGTTTGCCTTTCCCAAAAAAAAAAAAAGAAAAAGAAAAAGATATATAAATATATTTATATATATTTATATGTGTAGTTTGAGTGTTGTTTGGTCTTATTTCATTTGTGTCCACTTTTATTTAAGTTGCCTCAATTTTGCAATGTGGCTTTTGTGCGTAATTAAATGCAAAGTCTTGCGTATTTGGCTTGTTGGACTTAATAATTTAATTTCATTTACAGGGCGCATAAATCTTGCCAAACTGTCAAAGCACCGCTGTCATTGCAGTTGCTTTAATTTCTATCATTTCGAAATGCGCACTAAAACATGCGACTGGCTGCAGTTTAGCAAATGGAACCAACAACAAACCAACAACAAGACCAACCACCCACCCACCCAACTTGAAGTCCGACTTCAGCTTCAATTGCAACTCCAGCTCCAGCTACAGCTCCAGCTCCAGCTCCAATAACCAACTTCCATTGCATTGACATATGATTTGACTCTTGCATTGTGCCGAGCTGCGCCCACACACCATTTGGGATTGGGATTGAGGTTTGGGGTTTGGGCCATAAGATTGGGCGACAGTCGACAGTCGACAGTCGACAGGCGGTGGCCACTTTCAACCACCACCCACGGCGATGTCGGTTTAAGCTTTTTGTTGTTTGTTGCCTTTGGGTCAAGTCTTTGGGCCACTCGCTTTTCCTTTTTGCCTGGCAATTTGTGTACACACATTTGTGTATATTTTGTGGCACTTGCATTTCCAGCTACTGTCTCTGCAGCTATCCGCTTTCGTGACATATTTTCTACACCATGTAAGCCTATTAATATATACAATTTGGCCTGGGGCCAACATCTGGCCCACGCCTGCCAGCTACTTGAATTCCAAGCTTCGTTAGCCCAGGAATTCGTTATGACATTTGCAAATATGAAAGAGCCAAAAAAAATTCTTTGCCATGTGTGTCGCGTGTGTGTTTGTGTGTGTGTGTGTGTGTATGTGTGTGTGTGTGTGTGTTTTTTTGGGGTCTGGATCTGGTCTGGGTGTGGCAATTTGCATTACTTGGCATTTCCGTGGCAATTGATAAACCCAAACAGATAAGACTTGAGTGGAGATTGTTGATTGGCAGCTTCAGATCTGCTCGATATAACGAAGTCATGCACTTTGTTCAATATAAATTCTTAAATAGTGATTGCAACACTTTCTTCTTTGGCCATTGAAATACGCATGATTGCCAGAGATTGCTCGCTCAAGGACATTTCGTTCGATTTATTGTTGTTCACATAAATTAATCAGACGCTGACAAATAACTAGCAGAATTACTTAATGGCAACTCTTGGCATTTTGTGTTTCTATTTGGCGCAATTAATCGATTCTTGTTTTAACAAAACACCTCGTAAAGTAGCTGCTGAGGTGCGTAACTCGTAATTGTTGCAAGGCTGCCCAGCCACACACCCCTCCCGGGTTCTGTTTCGGAGGTGTACAACAATAAGTCAACCCAGTTTCGAGTTGCCAATGCTTAATAATGCATCAAACTTCAATTTATGGCTAAAACTGAAATTCTAATCGACAGTGAGCCCAGTTAGTATACAGCTCTCAAATTACAATTTGCTGGCATATTAAATGCACACACACACACACACACACACATACATGTTTCTTTCGACACGTACATAATAAATTGCGTATACGCAACGTTGCGTCGTATTGAAAAATGCTTGTGGCGCAAGCGCAACGTTCGACACGTTGTACAACTGTCTGTCGCTTGCAGCTTGTTTCCATGTGTCGGCGGCTGGCAGGGGAGAGAGAGGTGTGGAGAGAAGGCGGGACTGAGCAGGTGTAATTCAATTCTAACGGAAAGTTGCCCGCAATTAATTAAAATGTTAATTAAATGTCACAGATAAAAGTTCATTCGGTGTGTCGCGAATGCTCAACGGTAGCCCAGAACCACGTCAACTGCCCACGCGTATTCATTTAATTATCACATTCTGTTTTCAGACATTGCTGGCTTTGTACTGATTATGATTGCCCACAAATGATAGCGCATAGAAATTAATGGACATTATGATTGATGAAGCTGTTTCACCACTGCGAATTGAACTTCATTTACAACTTATCAACATTACAAGGAATCAACAGGGCTGATAATTACGGTCAAGTTGTTTGACTCAAGCTCATTGATTGATTGCAATATTCAATCAACAAATGTACCTTATAGTATCAACAGCAATTGAAGTAGTTTATAATGAACTGTTGAATTTATTTGCAGACCCAAATTACAATATAATGAAGACATTATTCTTTGTAATGCAAAATATATCATTAAAACAACTTATTAGGTGTGAAATCGCTGAAGCAAAAGAAAAAGAAATTAGAAAGAAAGATGTTTATCTTTAAATGAAAGTATAGTTTAGAACAGAATTAAACTTTCTTTTAAACAAGCCAGAAAGCTACAGTTGAGGTGTCGTCTCCTCATCAGACTCGTTATTCATATCTAAGCGCTCATATACGTATACTCCTTAGTATAAAGATTTTAATTGGCAAGCGCTAAAAGTGAATTTGAGTGGGACTCGAACCCAGGAACTCTTGCTTCATGTGCCACCGCTCTAGCAATTGCGCCATTGCAAATGACATCGACGATCGGCAAAAGCTAAATATATACCCACTTCCCTTTCAGTGACCGCTTTGCAATTTGTGCTCTTTCCTTGATTCTCTTTCAAAGTCGTTCGCTCTTAGAAGAGCGCAGCAATAGAGAGCGACGGGAACAGAGAGCAGTGCCGTTACATTATTTGCGTTGCTGCGTTTGCATGTATATACATATATTGGTTTCTCTTCTTCTTAAATAATTAATATTTTCAGACATATGGAAAAAGCTAATATACAAGTCAATAAAATGTTAGTAAACTGTTAATTAATAACTATTAAAAAATAATCTGAAACAAGCAATTGAGATTTGCTTTTGTTGTTACAATAAATGCAATCAATTGCCTGCCATGAGCTTGTCAAATACTCATTCCTTATTAACTTCTTTGTTTAAGCTCAGATCTTTGCACAAAGTGTGCCAAAACTGAAGTATGAAGCTCTAGAAATACGTTAACTCAGATTTGCAGGGGCGGAAGGGGGCGAGACACTGCATTTGGTGACTGTAGTTCTTATAGAGTCTAAGATGATCTGACAGATGGATCGCGGCTGTTGATGCTGATCAGAAATATATATATATATATCTTATAGAGTCGGAGGTGCTTCCTTCTGCCTGTTACATACATTTGATCATCAAGAGCAATGCGAGTTACTTCTTGTTAATTTTGTGATTATGTTATAAAGCTGATTGACACCCTCAATGAACGAATCTGTCGTAGAATAAAGTAGAAAAATGAATAACTTCTTGTTGCTCTTTTGATCATTTTGGACAACAAAATGCCACCTTGAAATGAATGCCAAGTCTTATCGCCATCTCACAAGACACACTTAATATGTCAAATATAATATTTATTATTAATATTTGTATTCAATTTCCATTAGGCGATTGCATATTTGCAAACAGACTTCATCGGCTTATCGGATATGCAATATCGTATAATTTGTAGCCCCTTTGCAAATTCTGAGTAATTACTTGGCCAAGTCGAGCATGTTAACATTTTCTGTGTGTCATAAATTCGCATTCGGATTTGTAGTTTATGGCCAGCGAAATATATTTCAACATTAATTAGTACTGCAGCAGTAGTGTGAGTCTCTGTGGCTGGAAAACGTTTACCGACGGATGCAGCCGTTGTAAGCGTATCTGCATGTGTGTGTGTGTGTGTGTGTCAGTTATATAGATACCACATGGATGTGTCTCATGCATGTGGGCATAGAAGAGGAAGTCGCTGTGTGAAATTGGGCAAAAATCTGAGTCTGCGTCGAGTTCAGTCTCGGCAGACCATTAAATTATATAACTGCAGCCAACGCAGCTACCACAACAACAGCAGCAACAACAACAGCAACAACAGCATTTAACTGCAACTGCTGCTGCATTATTTATGCTGTCTAAAACAATTTTTTGTTGTTCACATGTGAGTGGTGCTTGTGTGTGTGTGTGTGTGTGTGTGTGTGTGTGCTTGGCGTCAGCGAAAACCAATTGACGTACTTAGGGTAACCCGTCGCAGTGTGGGCCGCGTTGCAGCCGCTTCATGCAACTTGTGAGCGCAGCCGTTTTGCTGTGTTGCCACCAACAGGTGCCAGCCACAAAAAATCAGTAAGTAAAAAAGATCTGCGCCAATTTACTACTTTCCAGGCACATGTACCACTGGGTCGCCAGTTGCCAGACAGACGCTTCTCTCTCACAGCTCCCTCCCTCTCCCTCTCATTATCTCTCTCTCTCTCTCTCTCTCTCTCTCTGCTGTGGCAATGACAAATGGCTTCCTGAAATGAAATGTGCGACCGCCGTTGACTTGTGTGAGAAAGTCAAGCGGGCAATATGTAATAATGTTGTCAAAGTGTTTTATGGTCACGTTATGCAACGCATCATTTGTAGGGGATAGAGAGTGGCGCGAGGGGGATGAGACCACGAGTAGGCACGCTGACACGACAGTTAAAGGATCTATAATGCTCAATCACAAGTCACAAATCATCAATGATCGCCTGATCACTCAAAGCCAACTCACATTTCAATTTCGATACAACGGCAAGTTCGTTGCCTAAGTCTTTTGTTTGCGTGCTACAAAATTTGCTAATTCCTTAAGCATTTAGCAATGCTTCTATTTTTGTTTAGTTTTTGTTTATACTGGCACGAGCATTTCGTTTCTAACCAAAAAAAAAAACTTGTTAAAATTTGTAGTTGAGCTTTGGTTTGTGGCCCAGGCAAATAAGCAAATTGATTGTTCACATTTTTTCTAACGATTCGAGTTCGAAGCGCATGCGTTGTTGCACATTGCCGTTGCCTCTCCTACTCTATCTGTCTTGCTGTTTTTGTTGCCTACCAAATCGTGATATTAAACTTTTTGTTTGCCCGCAGCTGGCAGCTGCTCCAATTTGCAATTGTCCCCTTTGGCGGCGGGTCAAAGTTGAGGCAACAAATGGATTACTCAATTAGTGAGGTAGGCCAAGCGTAAAGTTGATTGAAAGGAGGATTGTTTTAATACTTACGCGTGAGATTATAATGCCAGCTATGCTAATGCGTATTCTGGGTCCCTTCAGCAGACGATAGCGCAGATCCACACCATTCCAGAATGAGATGAAATACCGTTTAACCTGTGTAAAGAACGAACAAAGAATTCAATTCATAACTTGTTCGTAGACGCATTTATCAAAACAAACAAACAAACAAACAGCCGGTGCAGCTGTCACAGACTTTCATCTAAGCCGATCGCACCCAGCTCGAGCAGCACAATTAATCTTCCGTGAGTGATGTGCATATTAAGAAGGTGTGGCTCGACCACGCTTTAAGCCAGAGCATAGGTACACATAATAAACGCGAATAGGAATCAACTAATATGGACAAATTGAAAACGAAATCCATTTGGATTGTCTCTGCTCTGCTCTCTTCTTGTATTCATCAGCGGTTTATCGGACTGTCTACGCGAAGATTTAGCTGATGTTCTTTTAGACTTTTGGCCAATTAATATGTGCACCATGACTTCAGTGTATGAAGTCTATCGCGAAACAACTTTTACCAATCTTCAGACGAGATCTGGGAGTGTACGGGCTTTTGGCAATCACAAACTCACAATTGCGATCTTGTGACAAGTTCTTAGTACGCACCTGTAGATTGTCGCCGCCGTGGAGGCGATAGCCATCATAGTCGACTATTACCAAGACCTCGGGATAGATGACATAGGGAGCCTGGCGTCTGGGACGCACACGCGATTCGGAGGTCTCGGGCTCGGCTGCCGCCTGTTCTCTGTCCAGTGCACCCTCATCCTCATCGTTGAGATCTTCAAAGTCCGGGCTGTTGCCGCTGCTGCGGCGACGTCGACGCTGGCGGCGCTGCAGACGCTCAAGTTTCTCGCTAGCCAGCAAATCGTCTGGTTCCATGAAGGCTGCAAGAGGCAGAGAGGAAGGAGAAGAGGGCAAATATGGATGAATCACGAGAAAATGAAATGCAATCGCTTCATTATGGTCCAGCAAGTCAGGTAGCCGCTCGTTTAACTGTATTTAGTATAATTTTTTGCTCATTAAATGGCAGCCCCAAAAAAGCTGTTACGAAATTGTATTTCTTTTTTTTTTATTGCATCAAAAATGCCGAAATTCCATCCATAAAATAATCGTTTTTATAGTGCATTTAAAACTTTACGGGTTGGTATTTTGGCGCCACCGCGAACCGACAACCGCAAAGGTAAATGCATCCAACGAAGGACGGAGACGACGGCGACGACATCGAAAGTTCAAGCCTCACATTGAACTCTTGGCAAGAGCCACAAAAGCCCGAACAGGAAATGCTAATCATATGCACGTCGATCTCTCTCCAAATGAATGGCCCGGAGACAGGCAGATTTATGCTATAGAGCTTAGAGAGGTGGTTTCTAGTTCAATGTTCCCATTACTTAAGATGGGCACATGCTGTAGATGCAGCTGAAGATTAGTGCCACAACGAATGCACGATGGATCGAGGATCAATGTCAAATGAGAGTTGTGCTAGGTAAGAATAATAGATGGCATCGCCTTATCATCTTCAGTAGAACTTACGCAACACGAATGTCTTGGGAGTGATTTTTTAAGATTTACTTTAACAACTTACCGAAATCACTCAGTTGGTCATCTGTGGCTGATGCTTCGCGCTTGTAGACAACGTGTTGGGCCTGCTCCTTGTTGTTACTCAACTCATGTGGCAAAGGTTTAATGACCAGATCGTGACCAATGCTGCCCTCCTGTAAAAGAGTTTGGGAATGGAAAAATCTCCGTTAGTTAATAATGAAAGCTAAGTCATAATAAATGGAGGCTAATCCGTAAGACAGTTGAACAATTTCTCCTCATCAAGTTGTTTGTGAAACATTTCAAAATACGTGCAACTAATTTCGAGTATTTGTAAACTAGAAGATCTTCTAGTGCGCAGTCTTAAATGAAAAGCGATTCTTTCGATTCTTTGAAGCTGTTTCAGGCGAGAAGAATTCCTCTCGTTTGATTGCTCAAAGTAGGCAAACATCTTCTTAATCAAATCCCCAGAAAACCCCTTGAAGTTCTTTCTTAATGCAACACAAACATTGATATCTAATACTGTTGACGGACAACTGTTTAGCATACCAATGCCTACACAGCTAGTGTTAGCTCTCACAAGTGGCAATGCAGGCAGGCTTATTAATAATTTACTGCGTTTATTTATTAGAAGCATTTGTAATATATCTTCGACTCGCATGAATGAGCTGGACAACCTGGCGGAGCAGTCATAAAAATTAGCTGCAATTTGCATAGCTGTACACTTTATGCAAATCTCTTGATCTAGATAAGAATGTTTCTTGGGCGTTCGATTTTGTTTTCATATAATCGTTAGTTTTTGTTGTTATTGTGTTTTTATCGCCTCTGTAATTGCAATAATTAGCAACAAAAAGAATATGAAATACTTGAGCAAAGACCTTGAGAAAGGTTAGCTCACTGAAAGCAAATCATTTAACAAGTGCTTAAATACAGCCAATTGATGTCTGAAATTTCAATTCATCAATGGAGAATAGACCACCTGAGGGGAGTTGGTCTAATTAAATGTTGGCCACGCTCGAGAGTGGCAATTCTATGCTATAATTAAAATATTAAATCTAAATTACAGCAGATAGTTTGAAGTATATTTTTATTAATGTGCTCTAAACACGAACGCAAATCTGACTCACTGGCAATAATATTTTTATGATTTATAATGATTCGTTTATGCCTCTTGTTCAGTTCATTTATGGACGCCACAATTGTTTGGCGTGCCTAGAACTTAGCAACTCTTCAGTCGATTGTCGATCAAAATATAAGTAGATGTGAAATATCAATAGTTCAATGTCCGCTTGTTAAATGCCAAACTAGCAAATAATTTTAGGCCATAAACAAATTGCCGGCAAGAGTCGGCACAAATTGCCATTGATGACATGCCAGGCAACTTCGACTTCGACTTCGACTGCGACTTCGACTGCGGCTTTGGCTTTGGCTGCAGCGCGAAGTCAACTTCAATGCCGTCTATTGAAAATTGCAAAGTGCGTTTCGCCAATTGAATGCAATCCAGCTGCAGAGTCGTCCACCGCGATGGGTATTTGAATTATGAGCAAGTGCTTGCGCTTGTGCTTGCGACATTTAAATGCATTTGTGGAGATAGCGGCGCACGGTGCGTATGATTAATGTGTCGGATAAACACGTTGAAATTGGCATTCAACTTGAAAGCCTGTTTAGCATGTGCACAGCTGAATGCACACACAGTTATGGAAGGGCTTTCCTCTAACACGATGATTTCTCTAACACGAGTATTTATGAGTGTTTATTGGCATCAGTTTGAGCCACGTTTGCGGCGCCAAATAGCCGCAGCGATTTCTCTAATCTGTTTCTTTCAGTGTTAATTTTAATTTTGATTTTTTCTTATTGACAATCGTATGCACAGGCAAGTGTGTTCCGCCTTTTGAGCCACAACAACATGCAACAGCTGTCGAGCATTGCAACAACATTTGGTTGAGGCCAGAAAACCAACGAAAACATTTTGGGCGTGTGCCGTGGCAATTTTTTATGTATGTATTAATTTATTTCTTTTGCTCGACTTTTTGTTTCTCGTTTTTGTTAATTTATTTAGCTCTTATTTATTTATTTATTTGAGTCTGTTGAGCCGAGTTCTTTGCCCGTGCGGCTGCCTGACAACTCTTATGCAACATTGTAAAACGCAACGAGTTGTAATTTCGAAATTGTCTCGCGACGTCAAATTGCAATTAATAAATTACCAAATAGATTTATTTAAACTCTTAAAATAGGTGTTAAATTAATCGACTTTTCTTTGTTTATTAATTTAATTGACAACCTGCATGAACGAATGTGCGATTGTGCGTTTTGCTGCACGTGCCAGGTATGCGGGGATCTTGCAACAAGGAAAACAGCAAATTGCTTTCAAATCACGCAGTATTTGCAGCTTTTTTGGACGCTTGAAATGAAGTTGTCTACTTGTCTAGTTTATGTAATCACCCACAACATGATTGTTATATCTTGTTGCCTGTTTCCCAGTTGCTCGTGCCCATTGCCTGTTGCCTGTTGCCTACTGGCGGCTGTGTTGCGACTTGGGTAGACAGGCGGCGTTATTTATTACATGGTCTCGGTTCAAAACGCAATCCCAGTTCAGCGCAGACCGCACTCAGCCTTTCACACACCAGCCAGCCAGTCAGTGCAATTGTCTGTCTGTCTTTCAGTTAGACAAGCCACCAAAGTGGCACCTGCACATACAACGCCCCGACATGCCGCTAACGTCTCTGCATTGAGGCCAAAACCGATCCAAACCGAACCCAGCCACGCCTTGCTGATAAAAATCAATTGTCAATGCTTTGATGGATTTGTGATGCGATGATAATGATATTTGGCTTTGTCTATTGCTCGCTTATTAATCCGCTTTAATTGCTTTTTGATTTCGCACAAATTTTGGCGCACATCATCAACATTGTCAAGATATTTTCAACCTTTTCAAGTTATATTTAAACCATTGTTTGCCCAGTTAACGCCGCTGTGTTGCATAATTTAACACAATCCGCCCCGCTGCAAAGTTCGCTGAACTGAAACACACACAATCACACTCACTCTCACACTCACACTCACGCACACACGCTATAAGCAAGACCATCAAAATTAACTTACAATCAAAATTAACACCTTCTGATGTTTGTTTTAGCTGCCTTTTTCTCTACTTTTCTGACAAAAGCCCAAAAGCATCAACTTCCAATGTGCAAATATCGAAAATTGTCAGACACCACAAAATAACAACAACAACAGAAACTAAAAGCTAAAAAAATCATTTTTTGGTTTGTAATTTTCAAAAATTAGCATAATTTGTGCAAATTCATGACACGAACCGACGAATCGACATAGGCTCGAGGAGGAGGGGGAGAAACTATGATTGTCATTAAAGCATTGACTATTGTTGCTGTGAGCCGTTGTTGTTGCTGTTGCTATTAGCAACAATTTCTATTGCCACAATGATGATGATGAAGTTGCAAAGAATTGTATTGCAGGATGAGTCATTTCAAAATGTTACTTAAACTAATTGAATGACTGACTTCTTTTTATAAATATTGGCATTAGCTTAAACATATTGTTGATACTAGATACAGAGATTTACCTATTTCATTCAATATTCTTAAATCTATTATATTTGGAAATTATTTATTTATTTTACAAAAAATACTTCGAAATTGGGCGAAATTAAAATTCTTAGTTTGTGAATTCAAAATACAATGTTCTAAATACAATGTTCTAAATTCTATAAATTCTCTTTAATGTTTTATTGTTTCTAGTTATTAAATAATAGTAAATAATCCATTATTTAATTTTTGACATGAAAATTGTATTACGATTATATATTAAATACAGAAGTGATTAATTACCAGTGTGAATGGAAAGTATGTGGCAACCCCAGCCGCCACAAATAGTTGATTTAGATATCGATGTTTCATATCGATACTAAGAATCGGAAAAAGCACATCACTCACTCAAAAGTCATCTCGAAGCGCGCTTTTGTTCCGACTCTCTTATACGACGTCAGAACTGAACAAATGTCTATTATTTTAAATCAATAAACGATTTTATGTTATTATTAAATGTGATTTCTCTTATTTACTAAAAGTAAATCCGCACTGACGCCATGTAGCGCGCGTAGACGTCAGCGTTTTTGATATATAGAAATAAATTGATGCCTGAATACTTGTTAAGAGTATCTTAATCTTGTTTTCATTTTGATTTGGCAAATTGAATTGAAAATGAATGCGGATTCTTCAATCTACTATATCAGAATGGACACAAGTGTTATTTGAGAATAAATGAATGAAGATCAGAGGGCAGTATTTATGTATGTTTGAAGCTAGATACATTTATAGATATGAACAGACTCTACATGTGTAAGTGAGTACAGGTTATCTGGCAGTCGAGTAATAGTAATTAGAGCATTTTTACTTGTTGTTCAATATTTGGTTTGCGTTGTGCACGGTAAACTCGTGTGTTTGTGTTGCCTGTGTTGTTATTTGATTCTTTTTTTTGTTGTTATCATCTTGGTCAAGGTTAAATCTAATCGGCGCTTAAGATCGCTGCTGTTCAATACAACTGCATGTAGTCATAAACTAAGCCAACAGCAGCAGCAACAATAACATAAGAACAACAACAACAGCAGTAATGACAACAACAACTAGGCATTGCCACAGCCCCAACAGTGTTAACAGTTTGTTTACACAAGGCAGCTCGTCAAGAAAAAAAAGAGAACAAAAAGTATAAAGTGAACCCACCTTAGGCAACGATAGAGTATCTGTATCTGCAACTACAACTAAAAGTATCTGATTGTGTCTATCTGTGTGTGTGTGTGCGATCAATGAATATTTATAATACAACGGCAGCAACAGGCACCGCCCATGGTCAGCTTAAGAACAAGAACATGGCCCACACCACGCGGTTTGACGTTCTAAGCCAAACTGCAATCAAAAGCAATCAAAATTAATTTGCTCATTCGCTTGTTTGGCAAAATGTATCTGCTAGATGCTTAACGCACTTGCCGCACTTTTCGGCATAATTTGTTATTCGTACATGAAAATATAGATATATGTATATATATATATGTAGCATGTTAGTATGTTGTCTTATGCGTTGGCCGGCAACTGTGGCTGCTGTTGCGGCTGTGGCAACAAGTTCAATGCGAACGGGGCAAGTCAAAGTGCGCTTTAAAGTTGCCGCTCCAATAACTTTGCATGACAAGCCGCAACAAGGGGGAGGCAGCAAGGGGAGGCAGCTGGTGGGCCAGACAGACGCTTAATGAAGTTGCATGTCAATGTCAACTGAAGTCAAAATCAAGTCAAGTTAACTCAAATGGCTGCAGTTATCCTTGCTCTTACGCAAAGCTCAAGTGAAGGTCTCCCAAGGCTGTTGCTGTTGTTGCAATTGGTGTTGTTGTCTGCTGTAGATTCTTGGGCGGCATCTATGCAATCTCTTTTCAGCTATTACGTTGTATCTTCAATTGCCTCCATTGAGAGTCGTCACAAGTTAATTAAAAGTTGCTTAATTGATGTTAGCTGGAGCTAAGCTTTTTTTAAGCGCCAAGTGACTTTCCCCCATTGCGAGTGTGGAAATTGAAAATTGAAAATAATAAAAATGAAAAATGCATACAATTGCCGCTGCTGGTAATCGCCTTATGCGATCTATGGGGATATTCACGTAACAGATACGTTATTAAAATGCAATATGCTGCACACTTGAAGCGGGTGAACGTTGTTGTCAAATTGCAGTCCCCACACTTGAATTTTTTGTGTATTTGGAGGCAATTAAAAATCATTTTTCATGAGGAAATTGCCGCACCGTATTGACCCAAATTGATTAAGTAATACAACTGCATGTATATGTGGGGCATAATTGAAAAAAAGAAAAAAAAAGACTGTGGAACGAACTGCGGCTAATCCTTTGTGCATGCGTAAAGATCGCCAGCAGCTGATCTTGCCACGACAACAAGAAAAAGCAAGTTGCTCTGGTTGCTCTGGCTGCTTAGGTGTGATTTTCTATAGCGCGTGCTAAACACTTTGTGACTGCAAGCAATCTGCGAGTTGTTGTTGTCGACTTATAGTACAGCTGGCAATGCGCTTGTCGTTATGTCGGATCAATTTTGTTTCAGTTTTGTTACACCAACTGCTGGCAACTGACCAAACTCGAACTAAGAGACTTGAGCAACTAAATTTGCATTGGCCAAAATATATGCATACATATATTTACACATATATGATACGTTATGTGGTGAAATTTGCAAATTTTTGTATAGATTTCAGCAAAAAAATTAATGGCTTGATGTAGGAAATGTGACGTTTGGTTTGAATTACTTAACTCATTAGATGAAAATGCTTTACATGCTAAATGGGAAAAGCTAATAATACACATTTAAGTTATGGAAACACTCCACTTAAACCGCTTCTACCATTTTCGTTGAACCTTTTGTGTTAATCTTTGCTGAAATCAATTAAGCGCAATTAAGCACTTGATAATAAATTGTACAATCTGTATAAAGTTGAAGCCAGCGAGTATAAAGTCGAATAAGTTATAAATGTCGTTGTCGGTTTAAATGCGATGCATTTTAATGTCAAATCAAAAGACTGAGGCAACGAACGCGCCAGCGACGATGACGCTTCGTCCAAAAAGAGCAAATAGCATAAATTTAACTGATTTGAACACCGTCAGATGGCAATGCCGATGCAAATCAAAGCAGTGGCCAGCCAGTGTGTCTATAAGCACACGCGATACTTAAATATACTTAGAAATTGTTAGACAACAACACAAACATCGCACAGCACACGTTCAACTCTGTGTAAATATCAAGGCTGAAACGGCAAGCAACAAGTAAACAATTTGTTAGTGAGGTGACGATGAAGAAGCTCACTTGGCCAGTGAGCAGAAGGAAAAAAAAAACTAGTTTGCTGGCAAAAGACTTCTACCTAACGATGGTGCTGATGTACGCGTTTCTAATAGAGTTGCCCAAAATGTTGAAAGCCGTGTCCAAATTGGCAACGTGCTGTCGCTCGAGCTACCTAATAATTGTGCTGCCTGTGGATTCACTTGGCAGTATTTACAATTGTTGTTGTGTTGATTAAATGGCATAAATGCTCAAATGCCCAAATGCCCAAATGCTCAAATGCACATATTTTGATCTTTAACGTCGCTCGCTCAAAATGCCAAAGTGAATGCAAAGGGCAAGCGATAGAGCTCAAATTGAGCCGAAGGCGGAGCCATCGATTGTTGGCTAAAAAGGAAGAGAGGAACAGTGTGGCTAAAAAGGCAAAGGCTGCTACAATACTACATCATCTCTGTACATTTAAAAGTCAACGGAGTCAACACTGTTGCCTTCAACCTTTTTGTTGTTCATTCCATTTATTAATTAATTTCTTTAAATAAAGTATGAAAGATCTAAAAAGAGTTGAACGTTAGTTACTTTTTCAGCTTCGCTTGGCTGGGAAATGCAGGCAATCAGTGCCAACTGTTGTATGAGAGACTAATTCATTTGAATGTCATAGTAATTCAGTTGTAGCTGCTTAACGTTTATTATCTAAACATTCTGCCTGATGTTAAAATCAAAGCCAAGTTAGCTTACAGATTTTGGTTGCATCTGCCGTTCGACCTTTCAGCTAATTTGTTTAAACAAAAAGTGCCAGACTGACAGAGTGTGTTGGACTGACATTTGGCGTAATTAGCATTAATCAAGCTCCGCTTTAGTTGGCTTTGGCCCAAAATGCTTTATTTATCTGCAAATGGCACAGACCATTTGTTTGCTCTTGGACTGTAAATATTTTATGTCTGGCGAGCAGAAAAATTATGATTACGCGTTTTGCTTGATGGATGGATGATTGACGGCTTGTTGTGCGGGTTCCCCTTGAGCTCGTTTCTTCATTGATAAATTTCAACGCACTTTGCGGCAGTGCAATGCACTTTGTAGTTATATTAAACAATTAACAGGCGCCAAGCTCCGAAATGATTATTGTCATCAATTTGCTTAATTGCCTCAAACACTCACATACGCCCCGAACTGCTTTTGGCCTAGACTCTGGCTTTAATTAGCCATGAAAATGTATCACCATATCTGGGATTACAGTCTTAATGATTGTAAGGGCAGTCGAGCGAATATTTTCAAATATCCAAATACTTATTCAATGTCAAACTGCTCAAAAGATGAAAATATCTTTGCTTTGCTTGTTTTCTTCCAGCAACCGACTCTTTGCGCTGGCCAATTGATAACCCTTTCCCTTTTCCTCTTTCCCTTTCCCTCTCTCTTTCAACAGCCCCACCCAACTTGGAAATGGTGTCGTTGCCGCTCCACAGCATGAGGCATGAACTGCCAGAGGCTTGGGGCTGGACGGCATTTGTGAGACTTTTTATGTAATCGTGCCACAACAACAACAACAAGTAACAAATAGTGCGTGCCTCGGACAGAGCCATAATTAAATAAGCTTACAGCACAACAACAACAAGTCGGCCAGTCGAGCACGCGCGACTGTATAATACCCTGTGCCGTTGCTTAATTTAAGTATTTTGATTATAACAGAAGTAATTACTTAACATGAGCTTAAAGAATTCTCATGGGAAACACTTATATAGCATATGAATGCTTTGATTGCTTTTACATAATTACAGATACTCTATCAGAAGCTGAGTGCTACGTCACCCCATTTACATATGCATGCATCGCAGTCAATCGCTGTCTCGCTCGCACACATGTGCAGCATTGCTTCTCTAAAGTATTCTCTTAGCACCACGATCTGGAGAGCATATACAGGAACCTCAATGCCCAAGTGGTGTCTCTAGCTCTAGCAGTCGGACATCGCTCAATCGACTCGGCTATTGACATTGATCAGGAATATAAATGCTTTATAGGGACTGCCACGTCTACTTCTGCCTGTTACATACATTTGCACAGCGTTATTATACCCTATTTGAAGGGGCACAGGGTATGAAAACACCATGAACAACAGAAACAGCAAAAGACAAAGCGAATGTACAAATTTTCTTGCAAACTTGGGCAACTATGCTGTCAGCAAGTTTGTGTCTTAAGTCTTTTGTTTGCGCTGTGGTAACAAAGTTAAGATTCCAGTGATATGCGACCAATTTAAGTAGACTTTTTGCAGAATTGAGAATAGCTTCTAATAGTAAGAGACATTTCAACTCCTTGCAGTTTATTCTTTTGGCCAAGAGCGAGATAACTGTGCTTACAATGCGTTTGTTGACCAATTCAACAGAAATATGTATTTCAACCAGTTCATTACAGTGTAATTAAGTTGAGAAGCACTTCTTATGGTACAAACTATGCGGTGGGCCTAATTAAACGGCCATAAACGAACAGAGCGCCATCAGTTCATTTGGCGAGTTGAAAGGTTGTGTAATTGTCGATGTCTTAGACATCTTCTGTCGATTTTTTTAATTACAAGTCGGCATCTTGATATTTTGATGCTGCTTAAGGTCAAAGCTAAGCCGGAAGACGGCCAACCGGGCGATCGGACGATCGGGCGATCGGACGATCGGGCAACCGACCAAGCGACCAACTGACCAATCGGGCAAACGGGCAAACAGCCAAGAAACTGGCCAAGCAGCTGCGTCAGACTTGCGAAATTTTCGCCGTTTTGCACTTCAAAATGTCAGCGAGCAAACATTTTCCACATATTATTTATGAATTGTTCAATTTTTCAATCTTACAATTTTACAATTTTACAATTTTTGCAGCTTTTCGATGCAGCTTGGCGCACTTGGCCATAACAAGTCGGTCAAGACGGCCAAGTCGGCGGCAATGCCAGGCCAGACATTGCTGTTTGACCTTTTATTGACCGACTGCTTGGCCAACTTGTCTGTGTAATTATTATCTAAAATACATTTTTAGTTTTCGATTTCTGTCTAACAAATTAAAAATGAGCAAACGTCAGTTAATTGCCGAAAATATATAGAAATATGTTTAAAGAAGCAGCCGGCAGAAGTGGAAACCTTGTTTGTTGGCCACACTGAAACTGATTGTTTAAGCTGGTAAGCTCGTAAGCTCGTAAGCTCGTTTGTTATTGATTGACCCTATTACTATGCATATTTGCCGGAGCTCTTTACGATTATTGATTATGAATTTTTGGCATTGTGACATTTGCTTTGATCTTCATAATAGCAGTCGAAAGATTTCAAGTCCAGTTTGCCATTTGAGTGATCATTGAATTCGTCAAAATTTCCCAAGCCAATTACGAAATAACTTCCTTCAAAACATAAAATAATATAACAGATAAACGCACTTAAAAGTGTTACGATCATATGCTTATATTTTGGGTTCTATTTCCGCTGCAGGTTAAATGTTAATTGCCAATTGTTTAATAATTAAAAGACATGCCAATCTATCAACAATTCATTCATAATGCAAACCGCAAAATACTAAAATTACTTTTGAACTAAACAACTTCACAGCAACATTGACCTTTCGCACAACTTTAGAAGTTGATTTGAGGAAACGAATAGAATATTTGCTGTTTATTGCATAATTGTTTTATGTTTTGATGCATGTAGTTGCATGATTGGAATATGCCATAAACAACATTTAACAGTTGTTAAGCAATATTAAAATGTGCACAACATGTAGCTCATAAACTTGACGGGCATAGAACAAGTTAATTGTGGACTACGAACAGCTCTTATTTTATGTTTATATTAGATTTATTTTAAGAGAGGGTGTTATCTAATTTTCCAGTGGATTTCTAGCTTTAGAATGTCCCTTTGAATGCTGAATTCTTTTCCATTTCCCACTTCTCTGAGATTCACTGAATTGGTTGTGTGTCTCAAATCTCAAATTCTCATCAAACATCAATCAAATTGATTAATGGATGATTTTTATATGGAATGATTGATATTAAACATAAGCCTATAATGGAATATATGCATATATATATATATGTAATATTATATATATATATGTTAGTATTGCTAATAGCCGCAACTTGTATCTGGACATATACCATAGCATACACCATCGGAGTTTTCACTTTAACAAATTGGTCAAGGTGCTTGATTTGGTTGTGACGACAACTCGTGAGTGTCTTTTGTTGCTTGTCGCTATTGTCGTATTTGTGCAGCTGGCCATTTGACAATGTCTCATGTCTATCGACATGCAATTCACATTACGGCTGCCGTTTTGCTATTTTGCCATGATATTGCGATATAAATTAATGCTTAATCAGCAGAAATTGTCTAAATCCGCAAATTATCCGCAAGTGGCAGGCGTTTAATTGTAACTGCCCCAAGTGCGGCCCACAGCAAGTGTCGGCCACATTTTGGTCTTTCCACAACGGAGGCAATGGTCAACGTGGTCATGTGTCTAGCTTTGGACATTACAATAGCCGACAGTCATAACAGGCCAGGCAATTAGAATCAATAGAGATCATTGTTAAGAGCACGCTGGGGGCGTGCTAATTGAAATTCTTGTTGCACATTTATTGATTGAGTGTTGACCTTGTCAAAAAAATGAAAAATTGAAGAAAAACATAATCTGAAGCACTTACCATTATCAAATCACCCGTTTCTTTGTGACTACGCATCAGAATCGCAGCCATGTTGTCCTCATCCTGAAACACTTCGCCAATCTCATGCTTGTGATGCTGCAAAGGAAGGAGAAGAGTGCGATTTATCAGTTGAGGATATAGGCCAAGTTAAGCTCACAGTTGAAGGCTTTCAATTAACAAACAATTCAATTTTTATGGTCGCATTCCAAGCATTCCAAGGGTAGACCAAGTCCAAGTCGAAGCTGGCCAAACTAAATGTAAAGTAATTTTTCAATAAAACATAAGACTACAAAATGTGCTGGTCTGTAATTCTGTTTGCTGTTGGCCAAGACAAAAGGCAAAGCGCGTGGTCAGCCAGCTGCATATTAATTAAACAGCGCCACTGGCAAGAGAAGCAGACGGAGTCGCCAAGACCGACCTGTACAAGATTAAGAGCTACTTTTGCGCTGAGATGAAGCCAGAGCTCCGCAGCGGAGCGGGGTAGAGAATCGAGAGCGAGAAGTCGCTGGCTGCGTGGGTTATGCGGCAGCGGAGCTCTGATTTATGCACTTGGTCAGCAAATGTGACGCCTCAGCATGCACGTCACTCATACGCCGTGTGTGCCGAGTGTGCCGAGTGTGCTGTGTGTACGCCGTGCTAGTGCCTGAGCCTGACCATGAAAATACATAGTCTTCAACTAAAGCTTAAGCATTTGACATTTGGCCAACTGCTTGGCAACGGCTCTTGATCTGGTTATTTTTTTTTTGGTTTTTGTTTTTGGCTAATGTTATTCTTGCAATCCTTTGACATCGACATTCGTATGTTTTTCATGCTTTTCACACTGCAAATGCTTGGCGCTTCAAGGCAACTCGGATTGTCAGCTGGCTTTGCCAAAATTGAGCTTAAGGCCCAGGGGAAATATGGATTAGCATAGCACGTTAGAGATTTATTTCGTTGGACATACGAAAATCAAATTGTGCAACTAATTAAATTAATTGCCGCTGCGCCTGCCCATTAATTCTGTAATAAATATCGAAATAAATGTAATCTGACACTTGACATCAGGCATTTGGCATTGACTGCGTATTGGACCAAGCCGGCCAAATCCACGTCTCAGCCACAAAACTTGTCCGCGGCGCTCTATCAAATTACAAGCATAAATCATTTTCATAACTGGCCAAAGCAAAAACTGAAACAAAGTCAACCAAAAAAAAAATGCTCATAAAAAACTAAGCCAAGTGCCAAAATCAAAGTCACTGCAAAGTGGCCAAATGACCACTGGCCAATAACGAGCCTGTCTGCCTGTCTGCCTGCCTGCCTGCCTATTGCCTGCGTGCATGCGATGAAAGCAGCCTGGGAAACCGCATAAGCCATAAATCAAGCATGGCTTAACCGAACAATGGAACAGCTATTGAAGATGTGGTTTATAAATTGAAATTGCAGCCAGTCCGAATACATAATTGAATACAACATTTGCATTCAATTGACGCTTGAAAAGCGAGCTGGCAACACTTTTGGGAATGTGACACGAAGTGTAATCAAATGTAATTGAGCAAGAGTTCATCTCAGGAGCTCATAGTAGCCAAAGAGAGTAAAGGGCATGCGAATTAGAATACAATTATAGAATTGGGAAGATACAGAGAAGGATGAACGAAAAGTCCAGTGAGCAAAACTCACCTAAGGACGCAACGAAGATGGCAAATACAGCGAATCTTGCACCATACGAAAGAGACTTGGCTCGTAATACTGTGAGTACTGCCTAGCGAGAGCTGCCTTGGGGATGAGCAACAGGCAACTATGAATTTGCCTGGTGGTTAATCAAACGCCTCTCGCATGTCAGTTGAGGGCGTGGCAGCTGGGTGACCGCGAAACGTGTTGACACGCAAACGCACCCGCCAATAAATAGTAATTTTCATGTGCAACAAGCATTTATCGCTTAATTTGTTGTTGTTGTTGTTGTTGTCGTTGCTGTTGCTGCTGTTGTTGCTGTTAACGGGCTGGCTGACATGTCTTGGCTAACGACCTTGTGGAAATAAGTTCAAAGCAACAAGAGCGACCCCCACACGAAATGTCTCACGTATTTCTCTGAATTTATATTTCTATTTCTATTTCTAATTCAGCTGCCAACTGGCAACTGGCAACTGGCAACTGGAGACAGGCAACTAGAATCAAGGCACTTGTTACCCATTGGCCAAGTGTTTGACCATATTTCTGAACTGTTGTAGTGTCCGGTGGCCACTTAACGTACCAATAGACTTGTTTCATTGTTGTTGTTGTTGTTGTTGTTGCTGTTTTATTCCTTTATGTTGTTTCTTGTTTCTCTTTGAAATTTTTACTTGTGTGTATTTTTGAGTGCTCTTGAATCGACTTTGCATGCCGCTTGACCAATTTCCTTTGTTAACTGGTTGACAATTGTGCCCGTTTTGGCTGATTTTCTGTTCTGCGACAAATGCAATTTTAATTAGCCAAGTTGCTGCATGAATTGTAGAATTGTAGTATTGTAGAATTGTGGAATTGTAGAATTATAGCATTGTGGCATTGTACAACTGTAGAATTGTTAAGTGTTGTTGCTGTCTTGCGATTGCCGTCAATTTTTTATTAACGGCGTCGTAAATTTTTAATTACAAATGGCAACAAGACAAGGCATTATGCAGATTTCGATCTCCGCCAATGAAACGAATTCGTTTTGCAATTTTAAATGGGGTCTCTCTGCAGTTCGGCGGGGGCATTATGTAAATCACACTTCTCACTTCAGTTTACAGACACTTTTGGGCCCAAGGGCTACAGTTTCTTGCCTTTCTACAAGTATGCGTATTTCGCATATTATTTTTATAAATTGCGCCCCATTAACATTTTTTTTTTTTGGGTCCAATGAGTGAAATACACTCACAGCAATTAGATGAAAGATTGGCGGATCATCAAGCAAATGGACACTTAACTAAAGAGCAGCTTTCTAGAGAGTTGAACGAGTTGTGTGTGTGTATGTGTGTGTGAGTGTGTGCGTGGGTGGAACAGTGGAGAATTGTTTTTACGAGAAAGTGATCTCTCTCTTTATCTATCTCCCTCTCTCTCTCTCTATCTCCCTCTCTCTGTTCCTGAAATTAATTTAATTGCCTGGTAACTGCTTGGGATAACTTCAACCTCTTTAGCTGGAAAGTGTGTGCTGAGCTGCCCAGCGGTTAAGTAAAAGCCGCATTCGTAGTTAACAACTTCCTGGCGGCGCTTTTTGGCAATTACGTTATGCAAATTAGAGCAAAAGAGAAAGAGACCATGGCCAAAACAAATGACTTAAGCAACGAACTTGACGAAGTGAAAATTAGCCTTTGAACCTTTGTACGAAACTCCCAGGCGGCCCAATTCATCACAGCTTATTAACGTGCATTGCCCAAAGCTCCAGCTTGAGCTTGGTATTTCAAATGCCTTACGGCTGTCATTCTGTCACAGTGTGTGTGTGTGTGTCTGAGACCTGAGACTCCCACACTGCAACAAGCCAAAAGCAGAGATATTACGCACATTTGTATACATAAATCCAAACACCGTTTAACCACGCTAACTGACAATTAACGCATTAGCAGGCGACATCGACTTCGTGTGGGCGTTTCTTCGTTTCTTCGCTGGTTACGCATACGACACGTTGGCCAGCGTCTCGACGCGCGCATAATGATTTCCATTTATCGAACTTGATTTGCCGTGCACGTTTATTACGCACCATTATGCACTCTCTGCACAGTGTACACAATGCCAGGCATAGAGTTTTGAGTCACACATAGAAATACACGGATTGCTGTTGATTTCAATGCTCAGTCAGTTAGTGTTGTTTGTTTTGGCAACGCTCTTCTGGCCGTCACAATGCCAAGGCTTTTTATATCGTTTGTGGCCCTAAAAGAGACTCATTGTTTGCCTATTATTTGGTTAATTACACATTTCATTTCAATCGAAGATCAATGTTATGATTATGTCAGATTATTCCAATTGTTTGCTCAGGCTCAACATAAAGAGGCTTAGCACAAAGAGTCGGATATGAGTAGAGCGAAACGTAGGTGGAGGGGATCGGTTAAGTGAATAATTTTGCAAATGTAGTTGAATGTTTGGCAATTGACTTTCTTTCAATTATTGGAATATATCTCTCAATGAAGTTTGTCTTTTACCGACTAAATGTATCAAAATGAAGTGAATAATATCGACTTTCTTTTCAAACTGCTAGTTTATCTCTCTGAAATTTGCTGTGATATAAGCAATTCCATCATTATGAAGTCCAGATTATCTGCTATCAGCAGTACGAATCAATTTGTTTCAATTTTTACCATTTAATCATATGTTTCTGGAAGAAGAGTGCAGAAAGGGTCGGCAACTTCCGCGCTTACATCAAACTTTCATTAAAATGTTTTTCTTGCGGTCGCCAGATAAGCAAATTTCCCAAGGCAAAAACCTCAGAAAAATATATGTATATACTATGTGTGTGTATGAAAAGCGGTTGACCACTCTCGTTACGAGTACTCAAAGTTGTATTTGTAATCGTACTTTAGTTTAGGCAGCGGCAAAAAAGGGAATGAACAACCTCGGCAGCTATGAGATTGACTTTGTTGGTTTGCCGATTGCTGTTGTTATTGTTGCATTAGAGCTTAGCTACAAAGCAACGAGCCGCACAGCATTAACAATAACTGCAACATGAGCATGGCTAACAATAACAACAACAGTGCAAGCAACAACAACAACAACAATAATAACAACTACAAGCACAATAACATAGGCTGTCAGGCAACAACTCGGGAGCATTATGCAACCGATTGCAGCGTCTGAGATCGAAAAAAGCGAAAAAAGCTGGCGAAATGCGGCTAACGACGAGGACAGCAACTTCAACAACATCTACAGCAACAGCCTCAACTTGAGCTGCTTTCTATGCGATAGTCTGTTGACTGCGTTGCCCGGGCTGGGAGAGACACTGAGACAGTGAGACAGTGAGCTAATTTCGAATTCATTCAGCTGCCAAACGCTGGCCATAATCGCCAGCTCATTAATCAGGCAGCCTTTCGGCGCCTCGAAACGGCTTGCTTGCAACTCGTCAAATGGGCAGCACCGTGATTCGTTTTGCAATGCCAAAGTATTCGTATAACTACTACTATTTCTAGTACTCTTCTACTACTCTATGAAAACTCGTTTTGCCTAATGTCTAAGTAAACCTAAACTACTTTATCTCTCTACTATTAGGCCTACTGTTAACTACTACTACTGCTACTACTATTACTAGTAATACTACTACCACTACTACTACTACTACTACTACTACTACTACTACTACTACTACTACTACTACTATTACAACTGCTACTACTACAATTGCTACTACTACTACTACAATTGCTACTGCTACTACCACTGTTACTACTACTACTACTGCTACTACTAATACTACTACCACTACTACTACTACTACTACTATTACAACTGCTACAACTACAATTGCTACTACTACTACTACTGTTACTACTACTACTACTGCTACTAGTGCTACTACTACTACTACTACTGTTACAACTACTACTGTTACTACTACTACTACTGCCACTGATACTATTACAAATACTACTAGTAATACTAATACTACGACTACTACTACTAATACAAATAATACTACTACTACTATTAATACTAATACTACTATTTGTACTACCACTACTACTACTATTACTAATACTACTACTACTACTTCTACTTCTAATACCACTACTGCTACTACTCATACTACTATTACTACTACTCCTACTATTTCTACTACTACTACTTAGTAGTAGTCTACTACTACTGTTGCTACTACTTCTGTTGCTACTACTACTGTTGCTACTACTACTGATGTTACTACTACTGTTACTACTACTACTACTACCATTACTACTATAATTGCACCTACTACTTCCACTAATTCTTTAGGTAATACTACTATTACTACTGCTACTACTAAAGTACTACTTCTACTTCTACTAAAACTACTACTAGTGGTAATACTATTTTTTCTTCAACCTTCTCATTTATGTACTCTTTTTACCAATATTGTATCGACTTCCATTACTCGTTTTGAAATTACTACTATTTCTACTACTTTAACTGCGTGTGTATGTTGTCTGCTTGTGAAATATGCTCCAATTGCTTTAACAGCATTTTAATTATGCACTCGGCATCGAAAATGCATTTTTGTTGTTGATGTTGTTGTTCGAATGTTGAAAACTTAATTAACTTGCTTTCAATTTGATGCGGCTTTTTGGCTAAAGCTCTTCATCGAGAGAATACGAATAGTGCACACTCATTGCTCAAGATTTTTATTGTTGTTGTTTTTTGTTTTGGTTTTGGTTTGGTTTTGACTTGTATGGAAATGTTGCATTGGCCGCAGGTTGCCAAGCCCAGGGAACTAGGGATTGTTCTGCTATTGCTGCCGCTTATAAGGCTATTGCCAATCGACTGCAAACAACTCTGGGCTTATTTACATACAAACAAGTCTAGCAAATGGGTTCCGTAAGCTGCCAAGGCTGCGTTCTTATCCCTTTCCATGGTTAACGAATCGCAAATATATTGCAATTTTGTTCAATGTGGAGCATTTGCAGTGAACTCCTTACGAGCAATGCCGTCCAATTTGCCTTGCCGCTTGTCGAGTTGCAAATATTTTTCCTGTTTGCGAAAATTTGTTATGCCCATTTAGACGGCTTCCATAGTGGCAGGCCGAGGAAACCTGCACCTTTATTTCTATGCACGTATGTATGGGAATTTGTTGTAGTATTTTATTTAATTTCTTGCGCCTGACCTTTGGTGGGGCCTATCGATTGAATGTGGAGGTGGGAGTGCCGTGCGACGCCTTGTGTTTGCCTTTATTTTCGTGGCAGCAGCAGGAAAAAATATAATTTACAAAGAAAATTTTAGGGCGTTGCCATCGAGGCAGCACCGCCTTCATTGTTAGTCCAGATATTAAAGAAAATTTCACCGCACGAATCTTATTTTCATCGGTGGAAAATCGCGAAATTAACCAAAAAAAAGAGGAGAGCGCAATTAAAGTTCATATTTGGCGCAAAACTAAATTTGAAAGTTAACATTTGACACCTTCAAATAGAAATCTGATTCATTTCCCTCGCCAAGTTTGTGGCTTAAGTCTTTTGTTTTGGCTAAGCACTTTGGGAAAAAAAACGAGGTCAGATTTTCGTACGATCATTGAGAATACGAGCATATTTCCCGCGTGCGGTTGATTTCTAGCATTCAAGTTATTTCCGAACAAGCCACAAAAGTTGCCAAAAATGAAAAAATAAAAGAGCGAATCGAAAATTAACCCATTCATGCCACAAATTAGAATAAGTGTTTGCTTGATGGAAGGTCTCTCCGGCAAAGTGCCGCCATTAGTAACCGAAAATCAGAAACAACAAATACAAAATAATTCAATTGTTGTTGCTGATGTTATGCTCCATAGCCAGAGGCCATTTACAGTTGTGGTGTTGTTGGTGTTGTTGGTGTTGTTGGTGCTGTTATTGCCATTTTGTGGCATGAGTCAAAGTTTTTCTATTGCCAAATCGCTGACACACTCGGAAAATGTCGTGTGTGCTGTGCTTGTGGCTTTTCTGCTGATGTTGCAATAAACCACAGCGCTTTTCAATTTAATTAAAACCAAGACGAAAATCTCCAAATAAAAATAATCTCCCATAAATCTTCCGCATTTCGCAGAGGCTTTCAAGTGGACTTATCACACATAAATCACGGAGCGACCGTCCAAGAGAGTCCGAGAGAAAGACTGAGACTAAAACACTCTTTGCCCGTCACCTGTCGTGACATTTCACTTTCATTTCCGAAGTTTGTGCCTGTCGTGCATTCAAATCATTTCATTTCTGTGCACAACTGACTCCCACAGCAAAACCCAATGGAACCCAGCGAGCAGTAAAATGCGATCGAGCCGTTGCCCAATTGTTGGCATCACAACTCAAGGCAAAGATAGCTCACAATGCCCAATAATAATAACTATAAAATTCACTTGCAATTGCGACGAGAATGCCGCCCAATTCGCCAAATGAATTTAAATAACATATATATAAAAATACATTTACATTTATATACATATATAGACAGAAGCGAGGCAAAAGAAAGTGAGCACTTATAATTGATATAAGTCACGTTCATGTTCATGGCAAAGTCACAGACACGAAGAGTGCTTTCTGTGTGGGTTTCAAACGAAATGAAATTGTCTGTGGCCCCTTTACAAGCATAAGACAGCTGAATTCAATTAAAGCACAAGTAAGAACAGTTTGGGGGAGAGTGCAAGATTGGGAAATATCCTGAGCATAAACTCTGGATTCCTTCACAACTTATATCGTATTTTTAAATCAATTCCAGATTAATGCATTCAAATTACTTTAAATATCATTGAACTCATGATATGTCGCTTGCTGTTAGAAACAATCAAATGTCAGTTTAGTGTCTGTCATCAACTTATCTGGCTGCCTGCTTAACTTAAGCCGATTTCCGCACGTCCTTGACTTTAAAATCTGATTTTGTACACACTTTGGCTGCTAATTGCATAACAAGCAATGTAATTAAACACGAACACTACAAATAGTTGCCGCCATTGAGTCAGAGATAGAGTCTGAGGTAGCAGCCGAGATAGTAAGCCAGAGTCTAATCTCTTTATCACACGGCCAATTAATTTTGATTAGATACAGACAATGCATTAAAAAACTCCAACAAAATGTGTGGAAAACACAGCAAACAAACAACAAGAGAGTGGCAAACGAAGCGCAACTAAAGCGAATATTGATAAGAAACAAAATGTAAGCGAGTAAGCGGAAGACGAATCGCTGTAGCAACACAAATAAACAAATCGAAAAAAGCAACAAAAAAAAAGCAACAAAACTTACAAATTATGATGTAACAATGAAAGTGCAACAAGCGTAAAGAAAACCAATCAAACGATCGACACAGAAACGTGTTCAATACGCCCAACAATAAATAACAATTGCTTTGGAACTTCACATTTGAAAATGCCTCAGATCAAATCTCACATTTAACTCGGATAGGGAATGCTTGAAATTGGGTCTGAATAGTATTTAATCATTCCCTGCACACTTACCTCCTCGCTGAGTATCTCCTGCATGTCCAGGCCATGTGTTGCATTGGGCTCACTGCCCACTGACCACATGCGCAGCTCATGGGGCGCTCCCTTGAACAAACCCTTCGTGGCGCGCAGCGTGAGATTCATATGGCGTCCAAACGCACTAAAGGAGACGTTGTGTGACTTAATCGCACTGACGTCGGCCCCAAGCAAATGATTACCACCGCCGACTCCTGCCGATGCGGTTGCCTGCTGCTTGAGCTCACTGTAGTAGGCATTTTTGCTTAGATCCTTTTTTACGTGATGCGGCGGCAGTGGAGTTGTCCCCGGGGATTCACCGATGCTGCGACGCCTGCGCTGGAGGCCAGACTGTGGCGTATGATGCAGCAGCTGGACCAGCTCATAGTCGGGCACTGCGTCGTGTGTGTCCACATGAAAGACTGAATGCAGTTGCTCTGGCGACATTTGTTTGTGCAGCTGAAAGCAGAAGGAAAGAAAGAGATACATGTATATTTAGAGATATGCGTAAACAAATAGAGATACGCGTTGCCATAGGCAACGACAAATTGTAGCAATTGTTAAGCAATTAATTGAAAAATTATCAATAATTCAATGCAATAGAGGCACGCCATGAACACAAGTGTTTATACGGTTATACTCGTACTTTTATACGGTTTTTGTTTGCACGGGCAAACTCAAGTGATCTAGAGATTAACGACTCAGCTGAGCTGAGCTGAGCTGAACTGAACTGAACTGAACTGAGCCGAGGCTTGTCGGTCGCAGCTCGCGAGTATCTTCAGCAAGTGGGTCAGGGTCAGAGCGTCGCATGCTGCTTGGGTTTCTATGAGGCCTGAAGAAACCCAAACTAATACGGTTTAAATTGTTTGCGTGTATCTCAAATTGGAAAACACTCTTATCGTACAGCTTGTATTGAGAGCCTCGCATACACGAGTTTTTTAATTAATATTTTATTTATTTGTTAATGCGAATTTAATTTACAAGCTGCTTGTGTGTTTTGTTTATTTTATTTTATTTTATTAATTTAACTTTATTTTGTTTTTATTTCATATGGAAGAAGAAATAGTTAATTTCTTTTTTCACTTCGTTTCTATTTTGTACCGATCATGAATTGGAATAGATAAAAATAGATTATTCAAAATCCCATGAAAACTTCTCGCCAAAGCTGTTTGTCTGGTTTCCTTTAGACGGATTCAATTATTTGTGTGATTGTAAATATTTTCCGTTGGATTCGCATCTTTAACTGGATTTTTATCTAAAACCGCATTTCCGTTGTGGCCAACAATATTTATCGCTTGCATTCCAAACAACAACGGCAACAAATCGACCATTCAACAGAAAAAAAGAAAAAATTGTTACAGGGTCAAAACAAACTAGAATTTCCTTTAACAAACACAGGCCACAAGCCGGCGGGTAAATACAAAAGACTTAGGCAACGAACTTGCCAAAGTACCATGCGCGCCACAGCGGAAAAAAAGTCTGGCTGGCAATTTAGGCAAATTTCTTGAATTTTAAAGCACCGTAAATGGTTAGCCGCATCGGAATGAGTCGAAATTGTACAGCAAATGACGACAACAACAGCAACAGCAACAGCAGCAGCAGCAGCAGCAAAGAGACAGCCAAAAGCCAGAAGATGACAAGGTAAACAACATGAGGTCTGCCAAAGCAGCAATGGATGAAATTGTCGTCATTGCCGTTGCTTATACTGCTTTTGTGTATTGTATAACATTTAGCGTGATAATTCTTATTTAATTGAAATGCAAGTAACGGCCGGCGAAATGAGCGCTTCGAATGAGTTAAACGAATGAAATGCGACAGGTGAACAAACGCGCAAAGAGCTGAAGAAAACCTGACGCAGACAATGCCAGAGTTTTTACTTTCATTTGAAACGTGTTTTGACCACAGACTATGGCTCGGCACGCGAGTAGCAGCAACAGCAACAACCACAGCAACAGCAACAGCTACAGCAACAACAGCAACAACATCTCTTTGGGGGTCGTCTCTGGCTTCTGCAGATTGAGCAACTTTTGTCCATTGAAAGTGAAATTGATAAACTGACGACGCGCCAAAGTTTCCTCTCTCAACACTGTGTTGCATGAGTGTGAAATGAGTGTTGTGAGTACTCGCCAAGTGAGTGTGCTGCTGCTTAGGGCTTCCTGACTGCAGTTGAGCATTTGGAAATCTGAATGCACCTGCAACACTTGGCAATATGTAAATCTCGAATGGAGCCACACCCAAACGGCAATCAACATTGGAGCTCTGCTCGCCATAAGTTGAGAGATGTAGATTTAGATTAGGATGCGGGCAGGAGATACGGGTGTAAGGGGTAAAGGGGAACAGCCCTTGCTGCCAATTAATTGCAATTAATGGGAATCAACAGCAAATTATGCAAAACCGTCGCCATTTGATGAACAAGATCAGCGGCAGCGATTAAACAAAGTACGAGTGTTGAAGCAGGGATGGAAAAGCAAAGATCTGAACCAGTTTGTATGGACGTAAAGAACAAAGAGAATAGCAGAATGTATTTAGAGTTCATTTAACTATATTGGATCTGAAAATCATTAATAAAAGTTTACTAATCTTTAAAGTTTAAACATTAATCAGAGTTTACTGTCACTCAAATTGAGAAGTTGGATGAAACTGCCCTCCAAAGAACTTCAAAGAGCTTCAAAGTTCCATGAGCCAGTGAACTGAATCTCAGTTAATCATTCATCGACGGCTCACATCAACTGAGACGTCGACTGCGACGTCAACTGCGACGTCGACGGCGACAGCTGTTGGCGATTTGTCCAAGCGGCGCGCGCTTTAATTTTCAACGGGGTGCAATGACGGATATTGTGAAATGTGTGTTTGTAATTTGTAAGGCTAGCTGAGACTTAAACTTTTGCTGTTGTTGTTGTTGACGTTGTTGTCGTTGTAGTTTGTCCGCTGCTTGTTGTCCGGTTGCCGCTGCTGCTGTCGCTGCTGCTGTTTTGTGCGCGCAATTACTGAAATTGTGCGATTACTCATACGCCCGATATAACCGGCATGGTGAGTACGTCTGCGACTCGAACTGCGACTACTTAAGTGCAGATACAACAACAACAACTACCAACAACTACCAACAACTTTGTGGCAGGCAGCAAGTCAAAGTAAAAGGTGTAGCCGCCATATTAGCGCAAAAAGTGTGCTTCGAATTGGCTGCGGGGAGGCCAATACTCTGTTTATGGCATACACACACTTATCTCGCTCACTGTGCGTTGTTGTGTGTCTTCGTGTGTCGTGTGCGTTGTGCAATTTTCTAGCCCGGTCAAAGTCAACATCAACATCAACAACAAAATCAACGCCTCTCGATACGAATGCTCGGAAGAGTGTCACTCGACCTTTTGCTTACCAAGCGTACAAAGAAAACAAACTCACTTCAACTGTGAACAGACAGAGAGACAGCGAGACAGACGATGAAACTGAGAGACTGTCTATTGTTAATAATATAACTACTCCTTATGTCATTTTGTTGTTGTTATTTTTTGCTTTTTTTTTTGGGAGGCTTTTCGTTGGGTGTGCTGACCTTGCCGCGCCTGACAAGCGCCGGAAATTAGCAAATGCTTCTGCTGGCGCCAAAAATGTGTTGTTATTATTGTTGTTGTTTTATTTTTATTTATGCACAAAATTAACAAAGTGTGAAAAGTTCAAGTTGTAGCAGGTACGATGAATTACCTGTGACTTTAGCTCAGCTTAATTGCAACTCATTTCGTTTGAATTTCAGAGTTTGGCGTTCCAAGAAGCACTTTCTGATTAGGAACGCTTGGAGCTTGATGCTGTACTAAAAAGTAACGTAAAATTCTGTATAATACAAAATTAACTGAAGATATCAGAGTAGGAACTCAAATAAGTCGAAATATCTTAGATATGGAATGTCTTTCTAATCTTGAACTCTAGATATATTGAAGCATAATAATATCCGTAGATATCTTAAGACGCTTACTCACCCAGCCGCACACACACAGCAACTGTAAATGTATACATAAGACAGCCGGGAACGTGACTTAAGGCACAGTGAAACTCAAAGATAAAGCTCAAGCGTGACAGGCAGTCACAGCAGCAGTAACAACAACAACAACAACGAACTACTGTAACAACAACAAGAAGCACAACGAATCGTGCCACACAAATTGCAAACGCCAAAAGTTCTTGATTTCACAATTAAAAGGCTTAATTCATTTGGCCAACAACTGCAACTGATATTCCCGGCCAAGATCTAAGGAATTGGCATAGCAAGAGGAAGAGGAAGAGGAAGAGGAAGAGCCGGAGTAAGACGAAGACAAATTCATTTTTGACAGCACATAAAATATAACTAGACTAGCAACAACAACAACAACAACAACATCGAACTGCATTCAGCTGACTCATGCAGTTATAACGAATCGATTCTTGAATTTGTTGTTGCTGTCAGCTTCGTGCTCTGCTCATGTTGCTGTTGTTGCTGTTGTTGTTGTTGTCTGTGCTTTGCCTTGTTGGTTACCATAATTTTTATGCTTGGCTGCAATATGAAGGGCCTCGTCATAGTTTGTTTTGCTGTTGTTTCTTTTTTTCGCTTTTCAGCTTCTACGCAGCGAGAACAGAAAAAAGTCAACTTTAATTGCAGTTAACGTCGCAATCGGATACTAAGTCTCAGTTGGAGCTGTGCTGTTGTGTTGCAAGCAGCAGCATCGCTGTTAGTAACCAAAAGCGAAGGAGACTGCCATTTACTTCAATATGGAGGTGTCAAGGAAGCAACTGAGAAGTGATTTAAAGCAGGGGCAAAGCTCAAAAAGATTCAATGAAGTTTGTTTTTATTTGTCTGGAAAACAGACTGAAGTAAGACTTGAGCAGAATTTGGATAGTATTATATGATATATATGCTGAATAACTGTCTTATTAGGATTGGCTTGATATTGATGTTTTTATGAATCTATAAACAACAACTGTTGCTTTCTTAGAACATGTTTAAATTGATTTGAATAAACTTGATTGCAGCAATTCTCAAGCTTGTTTTAATTAAAAGTGATGTTAATGTACTTTTGACAACGGAATTACTTGATAGACAATTAACATTTGTTTTGTGCACAAGTGAACAAGCAATAGTTATAGCTGCCACGCCCATTTATAGAACAAGCACAACATTTCAGTTGAACGAGCTACATTAAATCATAAATCTCTTTGAGAAAATTATACAATCAAAGAATAAATTCGAACAACAAATGAAGACAACAAAGCGCTGGAAAGAGGAAGGGTTGAGGGGATGAGGGGAATAGTACAATAAAAGCAATCAAAAGGCAACTGCTGAAATAATTACAAGAACTTTTTACGTTTGACCTTGGCCATAATTCGTTGGCGAAGCTTTTTCTTTGAGACAAAAGCTGAGCGTGCGTTTGGTTTTCAATGAGTGTTGAATACGTACGACTACACTCAGCTGTATTTATGAGTACTCGCTGTATGAACAATGCCATTTGTCGCTTGCAAGTGTGCGTGAGCGAGACAGAGATACAGAGAGCGAGAGAACGAGAGTGAGCTACAGTTATAGACTGATTTCATCGCGTCTTTTGCCCGCCTAAAATAGTTTTGTAATTTAATTAATATACAAAAAATGTATTTAAATGCCAATTACGCACAATGCAAACGACAATGAAATTGACTTCTTGGCGGTCATTTGTTCGTTCAAGTGTCAAATATAACCGTTAACTGCCATTGTCTCATACGAGTTTGCCCCCCAAAAAATAAAGGTTCCATTGCATTGAATTGATTGATGAGTTATTCGGCTTCAGCAACAACAACAACGAAAAACGTGATTAACAACAGACGTGGCTAACATTACGAGTACTTACATCTGGCAGTGCCTGACATATTGTGCTGGCCAATAGGAGCGTTGTGATCAGGCCCAGTGTTGAGAACATTGTTTGTTGTCTATGAGTATGTTGGCTTAACAAACTAAAACTGCAAAGAAACAAACGAAAAAAGAACAAAATAAATATTAGATATAAATGAAAAAGAAGTAAGTAATAATTAATACCAAGAAATAATACAGCTTAATAATTATAATAATAATAATAATAATAATAATAATAATAATAATAATAATAATAATAATAATAATAATAATAATAATAATAATAATAATAATAATAATAATAATAATAATAATAATTATAATAATTATAATAATAATAATAATAATAATTATAATAATTATAATAATTATAATAATAATAATAATAATAATAATAATAATAATTATAATAATAATAACTAATTAAATATTCGTTAATATTAATTGCAATCTTATTATCATTTAAAAGTATTTACTTCTTATTTGATTGCAAATCTCACATAAAATGCATTAAAGGCACTCAGCTAAATGAGAATTGCCGCTTGCCATCTTCCCTCCCTGCAGCTGTAGTCATGCTCAAATGGGCTTTGTGGCAGTAAACCAAGTTTGTAGTGGCATCCTCTGGCCAATCAGAAACTGTTGCAACTTTAGAGCTGTTGCTTGTACAATTAATAATTAGTATTTATTGTACAAAACCTACTTTTCTGGCCCGCTGGCTGTAATTAATTGTTGCGTAAGGCCAAGAAGTTACAGGCAGCTGCCACAACAACAGCAACAACAGCAAAAATTTTGTTGATGTTGCTGTTGCCGTTGCTGTTGCTGTTGCTGTACATCCGTCCGGGCGTAAATGCCATCGAATGCGGCTAATTGTCAATAATGATGCAGCGATGCGTGGCAAGAGGCGGCAGCATCCACATCGACATGGTCAGACCTTTGACAAACCAACTGAAAACAAACAAAACTGCCCAGCAACAAAACCAACAACAGCAACAACAGCAACAACAGCAACAGCAGCAACAACAACATCAACTACGACAGCTGCTGTTGCATTTTGCAACTTCGACTCTTACAACAAATTGCATGACATTTGTCTTTCTGATTGTTGCAGCTGACTGGGAATACGATGTCGTGGGGGACAGGGAAGAGGACAGAAGGCAGCATGCAACACGTAATGGCATATCAATTTTTAGGGCAATTTACAGGCAAATACTGCTGCAACTTTCTTTGTTGCTTTGTTGCTCTTTTTGCTTGACAATTGAGAATGAGATGATGCAATTTGATGAAACATCTACATCAGAATTACTTTGATGTATCAACTATTCCACTTCTACTGAAGATTGCCAAATAATATGAGCGTGATATTGATGTGGGCGTGTCCACAGCTGCAGCTGTGCCCTAAGAAACCAGGCCAAGCGCCTCAGCAGTTGCTGCAAGCGCGGAAAGTGAAATTTTCCAAAACATTTAATTGTAAATTATTGGCAGTTTTGCCACAATTTTGGCTTATACGGAGAGAAAAGCAAAACATGGAGGCAAGACACGTTCGATTTGAGGGCGTGCATTTGACGTCAAATGTGTTGAGATTGTCTGAGTTTTCACTCGGCAACCAACAGCAACGTTAAGGTGGGGCTCAGCCCCTAGGTAAAGCCCGTTTAGAGATGAAGACATTAGGGGGTCGCTTTTGGGTTAATCGCAGCCGTGCAGATGTAATTAATCAACTTAGTTAACACAGAATTGGGCACGAAACAATAAACAGTTTTAAACGAAAAACGATACCAAACGAAAGACTTAGGCAACGAACTTGTTGTCTTAAACTCGTTCTTGTTCCCAAAACTTGGCAAGTAATGTTAGTTATACAAGAATAACATTACTAAGAATTCAACTTATTGATATTTAGCATCGGAGCTGATAAAATACTCAGTGGCATTAATAAAATTGTAAGTCAAGGTAATTTTCATGAAGAAGCTTAAGTATGAAGTTTTCAACATTTGAAAGAACTTTTGCGGCAAACTTTGCCTATTTGTTAATTGTTTTCACTTTGTCAGCATTTCGAAGTCGTCTAAGTCTGCGTCAAGTTCACTAAGCTTCGCCCTAAGGGCAAATGGCTTGTGTGGCTTTAATGGCTTTAATTGGCCCTCAAATGAATGTAAGTTCAAAGCCAGCAAGTCAGCTAAATGAGCAACAACACTCACATTAATTTGTTTTATAACCTTGAGCAAGACTTTCACCTGAACGAAGCCAAAACAATAGAAGGCGACAGAAACCAAAAAAAAAAAACATCATCATCAAAACGGAATTAATTCATCAAGGTGTCAAATTATGATGAATTCGGATTTGAAGCAACTGAAACCGAATGTCAACGAGAAGCCGAAAAGTTAAGGAAATCAAGATGCTACCGAAAATGAAAAGAAATCGACTGAGAAATGAATGTAATGCGACTGATAGACTACCTGATACTCTGCAAAGAGCGGGAGATATAGACAAAGCAAATATTGTCAAAGCAAATATCTAGCATACCCGATTGTGTCACTCTTCTATAGGGTATCATGCAAATCGAAATATTTATTTAATACTCACAAACGTGATGCGTTCATTTTGTTTGTCGTTAAACACGTATTTTACATAAATATTTAGTAAATACAGTTATGCGGCAAACGAATAGAAATCTAAAAATCAAACTCGAAACTAAACGAAACTTGTTGTTTGTGCTTGTTGGCCATTTTGACAATTTGCCGATTGCCATTTGCATAATTAAGGTCGATTAGGGTTATTTCTTATACACACTCGTATGCAGATGATGATCATGACGATGATCAAATGTATCTTGAGCTCAAGGTTATGGCTATAACAGTGCCTGACAGTTGCAGTAAATCAGAGCTCTCTGAACTTGCACAACTCACTCAATCGGACCATACACATATGCGTACGATACTCACATATATCTTCATATATATATATATGTATATATATATATATATATATATATATATATATATGTTTGTTTTTGTTTTTATTTGTGGCATCGCGTGCATGACCAGCTGTACAATTATGTAATAGACATCAAATGGCAAGAGCTTTCTTCAGTTCAGCTCGGTTTGCAATGTTTGCCGTGTTTGTTGGAGCAATTAAGCTTTTGGGGGCCCCAATTTAAAAGCCGTCCCCAAACAGAAGCGCCAACAGAAGAAAGCCAACAGTTGAATCGCTTTTGGTCACATTTCCAGTCACATTGCGGTGCGATAAAAGTGTGGAATTATGCCAAAAAAAAAGCATTGAAAGAAACACACACAACAGAGCCGACACGCAACAGGAGATGGACGGAGGACGGAGGGAATGAGCGATGAGCGAGAAGGCGAGAGGGGAGGCAGCCGAAAAGAGCAAGTTGCATTGTCAGCTTCCGCATAATTAACACAGGCAACACAGACACACTTGCCATATATTTCACAGTGTATGCGTCTGTTGTGCCTCTTTCTGGTGCATTTTGTTTATTGTCTGCTTATGGGAATTTTTGATGGCTTTTCGCTTTTAGCTCTTGGCGTTTAACTGACTTTGGTCATTGTCTCTTTCATGTTGGCTTTCTTCACCAATTCGCTGACACAACAAATGAGCAGCGGGCAGCGGGCCAGCGGTCAGCGCGTTTTAAACTGGGGGCGTCAGCGTTTTACTTGAATTGACATTGACAGTTGACCAGAGTCATAACCATAGCCAAAGCCACTGTCTGCTGTTCGCCATCTGCTGCTCTCTTGGCCATCTTGGCCATCTGCTGTCTCCGCTCTTCAGCTGTCGTCGGCATTGTGCTGATATCATCGCCGGTTTTGTCCACACCTGTGCATCGGCGGCTACTTAGTTGCCTATTTCTGCACTTTGCTTGATAATGAATTTATTTTATTTTATTTGCTCAATAGCGAGCTGTGCGAAATGCCTTTGGGCATTTGCCTCGGCCGACAAACAGGGCGCATGGGTAATGGACTTCTCTGCAGCTCTGTGATCGGTTAAGTAATGATTACGGCTGAAGTTTTTAGTTCACCACATCATATGATGGTGTTTATTTGTATAGACACTTATATAATGGCTACAGCAACTGAATAATGCAATCACAGCCTTTATAAAATTAAGAAAGGTACGCAAACACATGGAAATGGAAATGAAATTCAATTCGCCTCACTGAGAAGCTATTGAATAACTTTTAATTTAATTATGAAGCATTTTGCATTTTCTAATAAATAATAAAAAGCAGGCCTTCACTTAAGCTATTTCCACACAAGTATCAAACGCTCTTCTCAATTTTATGCAAGAGAAATACATTTAAATCTATAAATATGTTATAGCGCTGCGCAGGCCTTGAACAGTTTCTTTTAATTTAATTATCTCATTTCGCAAAAAAACATTTTATTCCCAAAATATTCAACAGCTGCTTAACATACAAAACAAGCGATTTTCTCATCCTTTGCCAGAGACATTTTAATCCATTATTACCAGAGAGAAGACCTTCAACGGGTTTTACGATCCTTATCCAGCTGCGGACATGTAAATGCAGCTTCTCTGGGTTTGTCTCTAAATGAGTTCGCCAACTCCCACACAAATCACAACATAGTCTAGTTTGGAGCATAACAAACTGACATAACAGAGTTCAACTGCGAACGTTTTGCAAACTAACAAAAGATAATAAATTTGATTTCTTAGTTAACAAGTTGCAGGTTGCAAGTGGCAGGTGGCAGGTGGCAGTTGCCAAGTCGGCAGCGACAATGATGACGGCAAGGATTACGTAAAGTGTCTGTGACCTGAACTCTTTGCAATTGCTTAACATTTCAAATCAGCTGCACTTTACCTATGTGTGTGTGTCTATGTCTGTATGTGTGTATGTGTGTGTAAGGGCGAGCGAAAATTTTCCATTGTTTCCCTGGCGAAACAATAGATCATTGGGAACTTGCACCTTGAATGTGTGTTGCAGACCTGCTGACAGCAAACGTGGCTGAAAACAGCTGTGCAAATGTTTTTCAGAAGCCCACTCAAATACAGAAATGATGCCTCTGATTGAAATGCTGAATGAGCCAAACACACAATCAATCCAGCAATTGGGCACCAAACGAGTTCTAAGCACAACAAGAATAAAAACAAAAATTAAAATATTTATATGTATTTTTGTAAATAATTTGCATATTTTGAAAGCCATCTTCTGCTAGATTTGCAGCAATTAAATATCATTTAATTTCCTACATATCCATCCACGCCATACGCAACCAGCAAAAAACTTAAATAAAATAAATATTTGTTCCTCAAATAGCCACGTTTTTGGGAACTTCCATTAAATCAAGCTAATATTGAATAGATACACGCAAATTTGCAAAGCCATTCGCCAAAATAAAAGATACGAAAAATGGCAAATAATTATAGCAAGAAACAAATAAACAAATAAACAATATTGCGTATACGTAATGTGTTCAGTTAATTAAATAAAAGATTCGCAACAAAACAGACGCCGCGGACAATTAATTGTAAGCGAAAAGTAAAAAGAAATGCCGAGTATCGCACAATGTACACAAATACAAAATGTATTTATATATTTGGCCATAGAATGAGCAACAACAACAACAACAACAGCAACAGCAACAAGCAAGGAAAACAAATATCAAACAACAACAACAAACAACAGCGAATGCTTGAAAATCATTTCGGAATTAAAATTATTTGCTGCAGCTGCGATTGTTGTTGCTCTTGTTATAATTTTCCAGCTCTTATTACAACATGCAACTGGCAATACAACAACAACTGCATAACTTTTAGATTGCGTGCAGCATTGCGGTCGCCGTCGCCGTCGCCGTTGCCGTTGCCGTCGCCTGTCGGAAAAACTGTAGACCGCAAAATGAAAGTGAAATTGAAATTGAAGAAGACGTTAAAAGCGCAGCGCGAAGAGCTTAGCAACAGCAACGTATTTAAGCCTTATGCATTTTCGTAATGGCCAAAACTATTACATTTGCGTTTATGACATTTGCATTTTGCATTTTGTTTATTGTTGTTATTTTGTTTTTGCACTTTTTCGCCTAAATTATTTATATTGTGTTAGTTTTATAGATTTGCTTATTTATGATGCGCAACAGGAAGTAAAAAGTGGATATTTTATAGTTTGACATGGTTTCATTTGCATGGGAGACCTATTCGAAATACCAAATACTTTAATTACGTTTATTTTACACAAATTAATTACTTTGTTTAGAAAGGGAATGTGCGTTTTGACTGTACAATTTGCATGCAAATAATGTGTAAAGTTTCCAGCGTTTAAAGCTATTAAACTAAAATTGATACGCATATTAGCAGCAGCAGCAAAGCAACTGAAAAACTATTTATTAAATGTTGGAAAAAAATGCAATTAAATAAAAAAAAAGACAAACACACACACACACACACACACACGCACACACGAAGTGAGTTGAACAGACACAATCACAGACGGTGAGACAACGAGACGCTGAGACAAACAAACAGGTTACTCGAGTTTCTTCTTCGGTGTCAATGAAAAGGCACAGCGAATAACAAAATGAAATGAAATAAAATAAAATAAATAAATAAAAAAATAAAAGATGAATTAAAAAAGTCCACACAGCCGTCGAACTGATGAACGATGCCGATCACAGCGAATTCATCGAATCCATCGCACACAGCTGACAAGGTTTTGTATTGATACGATGAATACGAATTCGAATTCGAGTACAAAGCAAAGCTGCAGATCATTTGCCTTATAAACAAACATTGTCCATAGAATTCGAATGCATAGAAAGTTGCAAATCTACTGTTACAGTCTGATTGGAGCTCAGATCATTATGCATACAAGTTAAAAGCTACCTCAATGTGTAGCTGAAAGCTGCCCGCTCGCTCCCTCTCTCACTCTCTTTACCACTCTCTGCCCACTATTGCTCTCTTTGTCTGTCTTTCACTGAGCTTTGTTGCAATACAAGCTGCAATAATTGCAACAATAACAGCGAAGAGAGCAGAGTAAAGCGTAGCAGGCAATAATAACTGTAGCAATATTACAAAATCGCCACGATTGAAGCCTGAAAGCAGCCCAAAAGAGCAACAAAAAGTAACAACCACAATGTATATAGCCAAAAACAACGACAACAATGAAAAATATTTTAAAAAATATTATTATGCTTAAGTTCTCATACTTGTATTTTAATGCAAAATCAAATATGTAAAACCCAGCTGACTAAACTAACCCTGGAAAAGCTAGAAAAGCTTTGTGCATTTCTACTAAAATTTGACCATTTCCAATTAGCAAGTTTCAGTTATAATTTAACAAATTTGAAACGTGTGAAGGTTTTAATTAAACAAACTTGTCTGCAAATTAGTAAAAGCCAATGTATTTCATTCGTTAGCCATCATCTATCAATTGTTAAGTCATTCTTAGAGACAAACTGACCACAAAGCCGCCAGATTACATTTACATTTAAGTAAAATCTTTGATCATGTGATATCTACTTTCTTAAATATATTTCTATATACATAAATTCAATTTATGTACGATCTTAACTTACCTAAGTCCGTAATATTTGTTACTTCTATGCGGCCCCACAAAAGGGGGACGAACTTAAAGCGAAAATCCTTTTTAGAATTGCTCAAATTATGAAAGCACTCTCATACGAATACAAGTATGACTGCTATGTAGCTATTTTCTAGGTAATTCTCTTTGTTATTTGCGTTATCTTCTCGCTATTATCTTTCATGGGACACCATAATACGAGTACACCGTTATTTTTGGGGATAGGGATTAACAACGCGCCTGCGGCCTGTGCTCTTCTTCTGGCTTCGTTCTGACTCCGATGAATTGATGCGACGATAGCAATACCGATGACGATAGCAAACGCGCGACGATTACTGATAACTGTAGAACAGAATAGAATAGAACACAGAACCCACAACACGAACGGGAAGAAAGACGAACAGCGATTAAACTGCAGGCGGGCAGTGCGCTAAGATTAAATACGGCGTGAAATTTGCTTGGCAGGCGAATTTTAGCTGCCGTTGTTGTTGTTGTTGTTGTTGCTGTTAACGAAATTTATATTTCACTCATTCCATTTCATTGTGATTGTAATTGTATTGCTTTTATTATTTCTTAACCTTCTGTGGGCTCAGAACACGAAAAAACATAAACAATAAAAATGCGCGACGACAACGGCGACGACGACGACGACGACGACGACGGAGCAGCAGCAGCAGCAACAGCAGCAGCAGAAGCAACGGAAAAAAATGGCAGACTGTCAGACTGTTGGGTGCGAGCGAGATGGGAATTAAAATGGAGATTACTGAAAGGCAGATTCACTTTTTACTTTTTTATTTATTTTTTTTTTGCTTTGCTGCTTTTGCTTTTGTTATGCCCAACACGATTACGAAAACGAAGAGTTGAGAGATTGCGAATTGAGCTTAAATCAATCGAGCTGAAGCTGCTGCCTTTTCTTATGCTTGGGGTTGATGTAGTGGTTGTTGTTGTTGTTGTTATTGCTGTTGTTGTTATTGCACTTTTTGAGCGTCGTTTAGACGTCGCTCTGCCACTGCACTGGATAGAACTTAAAGGCAGCCTTACATAAGCAGCGGCTCTTATGGGAACTCCCTCTATAAATTTTGTTTTTTACTTTTGATTTTGTTAATTATTATTATTTTGTATTTGGATTGTTGGCAATTGGATAGTTCGCGTCTGCGTGCCGTTTTTGTGGCCGTCTACGGAAACTGGTCGGCGCACACTAAAGTTAACGTTCGCTTGGGCAGCGCTGCGCAGTCCAAAAAATATAGCTCACAATGATCGGGCCAACAACAACAACAGCAACAGCAACAGCAACGGCAACAACAACAACAGCTATAAAATCTGATGGCGCAAGCGAGACAGACAATCGACAAGCAAAGCCACAAACGAGCTTTGGCCCAAACTGTTGTTGTTGCTTTTGCTGTTGCTGTTGCTGTTGCTGTTATTGTTGCTTAGGCCAAAAGCTACGACAACTTAAAGCCAAAGCCATTGCTTTAAAGTTGCCTTGAAAGCTTCCAATGAAAGCGAAAACGACAACGACAACGACAACAACAATCGCAAAAACAACAACAAAAGCAAAACACTTGCATTTTTCATAGTAGTTCGAACTCGATATGCTCGCAGCTTTAGCTTTATGAGTGAAACTTTGAGTGAGTTTCTCGTGTGCTCTCACGCTCTCGCGATCCCGCTATCCCGCTCTCGCTCTCTCTCTCTCTCTCTCTCTCATTTTTACTCGAATGTTGCTCTACGTTGAATGACTTTTCGAGTGCATTTTTGTCGCTGAAAAGCATTTGATTAATGTTGTAAAGATTTGTTTTAATTAATCTTCGGCGTGCAATCTTCACAAGCATTACTCACTTACTAAATGCTAATTTTCAACAAGAAAACAGACTTTGTTTAATTGGCGATTTTATAAAAACTCCAATGAATTAAATATGTGTCATAAAAGCCATTGACAGCACTGCACATTCTTTACAGGAAGCTGTTAGATTATCAACAAGTGTTTCTCTCTCTCTCTCTACCTCCCTGTTTGCCTCACATTCTTCACTCAGAATGGACAGAACGTTTAACTTATCACAAAATCATTAAAAATTTGACAGCCAAAATAAAAATCCTGATCGATAACAATGCAAAATTGAACTGACTAAAATGCAGGCAAGTTCATTGGCAGCCCTCGACTTGTATTGTAAATTTCATGAGTTTAGGCCCATTATAATTCTGATTTTGTGAATTCGACTCCCCCAATATCGATAAAGTGCTCATAAATTTATGCGCACAATCAAAGCGTTTCAATTAAAAGGTAATTGTCACACATTCGATATCTGTATCTGTATCTGAATCTAAATCTGAGTCTGAGTCTGAGTCTGAACCTGAGTTGGACTCTGTGTGACGGAATGAGAAGGTGGAGGCGGTCAAGTACAGTGAACCCTAAACGTAAGACCAGCAATCATTTGACGTCTGGTCACTGGTCGCGTGGTCGACTGGGTGAAACGGCAATGAACTAATCAACCAAAGGATATAAATATTGATACGACATACTGTCTCTGACTCAACTGAGACGCCAGCTAACCCCAATTGATATTTTCGGTCTTATATAAGCAGAGATAGATTGAAATCTTCATCGGATCGGTGTCATTACACGTGTTGCTTCGCTGGCGCAGCATTTCAAGCGACATTTAGCCCCAGCTGCGATTGGAATCTATTAATGAGCTGTGATATTTTCATAGAGTCCCCTCCTGCTGCAGCCGAGTAATCGCACCAGCAACAGGTTTCATTTCATGGGTCGTCGGATACTACGGAGCTGCCGCTTTGAGTCGGAATCTCAATTGAACTCATTACTTTTATGTGGATTTCGTGTTAATTGCCTTGCATTTGTTTACATTGTCTTAAATTTGTTGGCTTTACGAGTATTGGCACTTTTTGGCTGCTTTCTCACAGTCCCGCTGTCTTCTTGGTCGAAATGCCAGCGCATTCGCATTACACTAAGTTATTGTTGTTTTTGTATTTGTTTTTGTTTTTGTTTCTGTTTTTGGTTTTCATTTCATTTCATTTGGCATGCTTTGTGCATCGTCTGATTTGTTCTGTGTCAACTGTCTGCGATTTTAGCAGAAATTATTGAATCTTAAACCAGTTTAGTGGCACAATTTGCTTTGAACTGACAAGTGACACATTCGACGGGGATTGTTCAAGTTAAACAATTAAAAGACAGTGCTGAAGAGTACAAGTTATGAAAAGAAAGGCCATAATAAGTCATTCTCCATGGTTCGGGAACAGAAAGCTTAACATAACACAAAAACTACAGTCAGCTGCCAATTGAAATCAATGGATTTGTTAACGAATGGATCGAACGCTTGAGCTAAGAGACAAATACTGTTCAATACTATTTGTCTGCAGTCTTCCTTTCTTATTTACTCGGGTAAGTTATAATCATAAGAGCGCTTCTTCCATGTGTTTTCTGGCTCGCATTAATCCATGTCATTGCACAGGTCAATGTCAGTGGCCCGCATCGGCAATTGCCCAATAACTGAGATGGCCAGAGGATTAATCGAACATATTTCATCTACCAACTCACAAGCAACATCTCGTTAATGCAAAGTTGTCGTTTTATGAGGCGTCAAGATGCAGTTAAGCATTAAGAGGCAATGTAAAATTTCAGGCAGTCAGAAATATGTATAAATATGTTCGATATTTATGGCTATTTTATATTTCTATATGCAATAAAGGAAAACAAATGAAATCAATAAACATTTGCATAATATTCAACATTCACGCTGAAATGAGGAATGGGAATGGAAATGGGAATTGGAATTGGAATTGGAAACGATCAACGAAGAAAGAAAGAAACAAACTAAAAACCGCCAACGAATCTTACGAAACTGTCAACGGGCACAATCTTGGGTCATTTCAAATGATGTAATAAATATAAACAACGACTAATCAGGTTTTTAACAGTAAGCAAAATTGTAATACAAATACACGATCGTAAATATGAATTTGAAATAAACCGAAAATTGGAGTCAAACTGAAGAAATGTGCATAAATTTTAAATGCAACCCCGAAACAAAATTTGAATTTTAATTCAACAAAGCAAAAATAAACGATAACAAGTTGAAAATTGCAGCACTTTACAGAAATATTGGAGCAAAATCGATTATATTATAAGCATTATTGCCATTATTATGTCAGACCAACTAGCTACCAGTGCCAAATCCCCAGTGGTCCAAGACCCCCAGAGACCACAGAGATCGTTGTGGTTACTACCAAGCACCGCCAGCCAACAAACGGCAACAACCACATTACATGGAATCTGACCCATAAACTGTGTCTCTCCCTCTCTCTCTCACTCACTCCCTCTCTCTCTCTCTCTACACCTTTGCTGCTCGGCTATTACTGTTATTGTGGCTTCAGCTTTTGTTGTTGTTGCGGTTCATTCAAACAAAAAATCTATAAATATTCATAAGTAATCACACATGAAGCTTGGACTGGCTCCTGGTTTGCGCAAGGAAAACATAGACAATCTAGTTGGTTAGTAGGTCTGGCCCATTAGCAAACAAAATAAAAGCAATGCTTGAACAGTTATTAACAAAACTCAGAGAAGTCCACCTTAATTGGTAGAAGTGACATAAATATAAATATCAATAGAGTGTTAGAAATGGTGCGACAATTGGGAAAACTTATAGTTTAATTAAGCAATCATATACAGAATTACAGTATTACTATAAATTTTAATTGTTAGTTTTTAGATCTTGAATTGTCCGGAAGTTATCCTGGCAAATGTCACCTGTACAGTGTTTACATTCGCACATTGCAATCAGTGTGGAGCTCTAAAGTTCATTGCCATTGCGAGGTGTCAGGCAATTTAATTGATGAATCGACAATATAACAATATGATTTTATCAATCGACGCTGATGTACGGTAGCAACTTCCTGCAGTTCGGCAAAACAGAATTCCGTTGCAGCCAACGTCCTATAAATTAATTAAACATGCAATTACCAAGTGTGAATCACTTAGATGGAGGGGGAGCGTACCTGTCACTTGGCCAGAAACCAATTTGTTTATGAAAACAGAACACAAAATACAAGCTAAACTAAGACAATAATTTGTCATGCTGAAAGGCTGATTAATTGTTTGAAGGAAACAAAAGACTGAAGCAACGAACTTGCAACGAGCATCCATTGCAATCGCAATGTATTTGTATGAATAAGCTCAGCAGCAAATTGTCCAAAATGAGCAACAACAGCTAAATAAATCACATTTTAGAGCAATTAGCACATTATTAATCTTGATCAAAATAATATGCGAGAAACGTTAAAAACAATTTAACAATAATCATTAGGAGTTTCCCTGGTTCTAGGTTCATATGAGTATGAGTAAGTGTCCCTATCATATTTACTCAAGTGTCTTCATAACGAGAGTGAACATTCAGCTTACCTCGTATTTGATTTATCTACATATCTACCTATACTCGTTAATATATAGCACCAATATTATATCCAGTACCTGGCTGCATCGATGCTCAATAAGTTAACAAATTACAATAGTTCTCTGATTGATAGTCATTGCTGGATTACTAAACATCAAAACGAATGTACCATGAGTATGAATATCTACAATATAAATTACAACTGTACAAAGTTGCCTGTTTATACAAGTCAATAACTTGAAACAGCAGTTCCTTAGCCTTTGGGTGAGTTTTGTGCGTTTCTCAGAATGTTTTGACGATTTGTTCTGGTTCCTTTCAATTTGGGTTAAGCAGCGATAAAGCGCTCATCGACGCCTTTAAAAACATTGTGCGAAAATTACTTATTAGCAATAAATATATTTAAATATACAATATTTTTTCATACACTCGAATGAGTTAAATGAGTGAGAAGGCAAAGTAAACTTATTATTAATTGGCTTTCTGTCTTTAGCTGCTAATTGCAACTCATTAATTTGCATGTGAAATTAATTGTTAACGTTTATGCATTGTTATTGGCAATTGTAATTGCTGTCGTCGTTGTTGTTGTTGTTGTTGGTGTTGTTGAGATTATTACTTCCTAGGCAATCGGTTTTGACAACGTATGAAACACATCGCCTGTCAGGCATCGCCAGCATCTCCAGCATCTCCAGCATCGCCAGCATCGTCGTCGCCATCTCAATAACACAAAATAACATAACATTATGTGGGATCCCGCGCAAATCCACATCCACTCGTTTTGGAGTTCAAGTTTTTCCAATTGACCCACAAATTCATTATGCATGCAATGTTGGCAATTGAATTTGTATATCGCCTTTTACATTTGACGTATACGTAATTTTGTATTGTCGGACACCCCAACTGTCCAACTGTCCAACTGTCGGATTGTCTGACTGTCTGAGTCTGTCTGTCTGTCTGTCTGACTGCTCACTTTTTATTTCCGTCAACATTTCAGTTATTAGATACAATTACAATTAATTTTCGTTTCAATTTCAATGGCTAAGCACCGCGATTGGCCCAGCAAAATGGATAATATTATATGTTGAAAGGTCTTCGATTTCAATGGGATATTGTCCGAGTGTGTCTTAATGTTGATGGGTTTTTAATGCCTACGCAAATGTCATGAGCGAACATTTGCAGGGTCGCTCTCAGCTTATGGGCTAGACCATGTGAAAGATCAGCTTAACAATTATATAACCTCAACCAACCTGAAACGTATCAAATCCATAAAAAGTTCTTTCAATATAATGCAGAGACCTGATTCGGTGACCCATAATTGGAAAGACCATTCGAAAATTCAGCTTAACAATTATATAACCTCAACCAACCTGAAACGTATCAAATCCATAAAAAGTTCTTTCAATATAATGCAGAGACCTGATTCGGTGACCCATAATTGAAAAGACCATTCGAAAGATCAGCTTAACAATTATATAACCTCAATGACTCACTCAAAAATGTACTATTCCAACCTGAAACGTATCAGATCAATATAAAGTTCTTCCAATATAATACAGAGACCTGATTCGGTGACCCATAATTGGAAAGCGTATAAGGCACGTGGCCAGGCAACAAGTGCAAAAAGGCCGCAAAAACGATAACAACAAATTGTGAGTCAAGTTTGTAAATTAGTTTATTGCACCTCCGTTGGTTTCAATTACAAGCATTCGATTAATTGAAATGCATTTACGCATTTCGACATACAGGTAAATTATTAATTAATTAAATAATTAATTATTATTATTATTAACTGTCGCAGCGCTAACGAAACTCCGTGATTATGAAGAATACCTTCAGCAGCACTTGCTCCTGGCGATTGTAACTGAATGTGGCATATATCGCATATTCCCCACTAGGCAGAGGCAGCAGATCCAGCGACTTGACGGGAAATCGGAAATGTTCCACGCATAGCTCCGACTAGAATGTTATGAAATAAGTCAATAATAGATAAGAGCATTGATTAATTGAGTCGGTTGGATAGATGGATTGATGAATTGGTTTTTGATTGATGTGGGGATTGATTGAATGTCAGACTAACTTATTGATCAATTGATTGATATATTTAAAGATGAAGTGATTTGATTGAACTATTGATTAAGTGAGTAAGAGATGTACTGATTGAGTCACAATATGAATGAACGATTGGATGAATGATTTATTGCTTAAGTGTGTAATTGATGCACTGCTCTATGGAATGACTAATTGATTTTTTGATCAACTCACCGGCAAGGGACACTTGTTGACATTCGTGTAATTGGCGAAACTATTAAATATGATATTGACAAACGGATGATTGCGTCTATCAAGATATTCACATAGATCTGAGTGTCTAAAGTCATAAAGGAAGGGCTTATAGCCATTGGCGCGTTTCAGGAGTTGTATTCGCATCTGAAAGGGAAATAGACATAAACTCACTGCAAATATAGTAGGCCGAGGCAATATGTGATTAAATGATTATTACATCCTTCAAATATATAGAACTTAGCTCTCAATTTACAATTTACGTACAAAAATTATAATCGTATAAGAATCCCAAAAATTGCCACCGAAATTGTTAAGCATGTGTTTCTTCAGCATCGTAACGCGATTTTTGATCGTTGTGTTTGGGATTTTAAGGCCAGCGCGCTGCACGCACCGGGTGCTGGACGAGATGGAGTTGACGTCTTGGGCTAAGTACTGGATAGTCTATGCATCGCTGGTGTCCCTAGAGATTGTGGGTGATACGTTCTTTGCCTGGATTCCGCTGTACGCCGAAACCAAGCTACTGATTGTGCTATGGTTAATTGTATCAGCGCCCCAGGCCAGCGTCTGGGTCTTTGATACGATTCTCAATCCGCTGATGAATCAGCATATGTCGAAGGTCGATAACTTTATGCTGCGCGGCAAACATCATTTAGTGAGTGACACCCTAAACTTCACATCCGAATTCTGCAAACAATGTATGAATGCCGTGCTGCCCGTGGTGTCCAAGATCTGGAAGAAATCCGGCCGCGTTCATATTGACGATTCCCTTGCAGAGCTAAGCACGAACATGCAAGCGAATGAGGAAACAAGTCATGGGACACATGAGTTTCCAGCTGCTGCAGAAACCTTGTCTGATTCGTACTCGAATCATTATTACGATACCAATGCGGATGAAGACTCCTGGGAAGTACAGTTTCCATCTTCAAAATCGCAGTCACAAATTAATGGATCGCAGCGAAAGAAGAATTTCTCATTGCCAGAGCTGGCCAAGAAGGTACCGACTCATCTATCTCCAGCTACATCAATGCGGCCCAAACGTAAGCCTTACGTATACGACATGCAGCTCGATGATGTAACCCTCAAGAACGATCCCCTGCTGGAGGTCGAGCAATCGCTTCAGAGCCAGAACACTTCCGTCGAGCGCTCGCATCGTCCATTTCCCTCTCGAAAGGAACAGCAGCGTTATCAGTAGGCGTTATCAGGCGTTATCAGCCTCTACACTGGACTACAATATCAATAAATTCACTGTAAGACGATTCTACGCTCTTCTGTTTAAAGATATATGACTTTAACAGATGTCGCAGTTAAATAAATAAATAAATTCGCTTCTAAATAGAACGGAAGGAGTTAGATTAACTCACTGCTTGCATTTCTAAATTTAGATAGGGTATCTCGCTCTAAACTTAACTGGAATCTTGTGTTTGACAGAATCATAGAAGCATATATAAAAGGATTGGGTCCATATTGTTTCATTCAGTTTTAATTTATGCCCGAAGTTCTGATCATAATTAAAAATATGCAATTATATAAATAATATCTAAATTTAGATAGGGTATCTCGCTCTAAACTTAACTGGAATCTTGTGTTTGACAGAATCATAGAAGCATATATAAAAGGATTGGGTCCATATTGTTTCATTCAGTTTTAATTTATGCCTGAAGTTCTGATCATAATTAAAAATATGCAATTAGATAAATAATTGCAATTTAAAAGCGTTCATTAAACTTGACTGTATTGCAAAAGTGAAGATCGATTGAGTTCTAAAACTGATAAGGTCGAAATTGGCTGAGATAGTTCTACCTAATTATAATCAGTATGTAAGTAGGTAATTATTATGGAGATTAGTTTTCGATAATCGTCAACGCTTTGCTGCATGAAATTGTTGTGAAATCAAGGTGCGGAACTGCATGTTCACATCATTTGGTACATGAATTGAAGCGGTTAAGTTCGATGACGTCACTGTCTGATCCTTTTTGAATACCTTTCAACCCATTTGGCGTTACATAGTATGAGAACTTACCGAAATTGGTTTCTTCACGATCTGTAAGAGTTTAATCCGTAAACTCATTTCGACAACATCGCGCTTAACCGCATACAGTCGACAGGCAGTAAAAGTGGTAAAGTTGGCGTCCTGGCTAACACACTGGACATTAGTAAACTTCGCCAAGGCGCTGACCTAAACAAAATGTTCACATCAGCGTTAATATGTCCGGGCAAATGGATATCCAGCACTTGCCTGCAGAATCTCCCCGAGCATGACCATCTGAACTATGAACCTGACCGACGCCATTAAATAAGAGATTAATCTTTCATATATTTAAAGAAAGATTCCCCCGTAGCGAATATTTTTCGTGCGTGTCGAGTACAAAGCAAATCGAGATCAGACTGTTAACTGACGTTGGCAATTATTAGATTTTGAAAATATTCTGGCCACAATAAATTGAACAACAATTTTCTATATTATTATAATTACTCAGCAATTATATTGAAATCTGAAAAACATTAAATCGGCGATTGTGTTTAATGAAAAAGACTAATTGTAGACACCGAGCGACCTATTTTGTTGGCTGCTTTGTAACACTTATCTTAGAACTAGTTGTATGTTTATATGTGTGTGTGAGAGGGTGTGGGTGTGGGCCTTTGGAAATGTTAATATCTAATCGCTGGCCTCATCCTCATCATCATCATCCTCATCGTTACTTTCATTGGTCTCCTCATCGGATGCTTCAGCTTCGCTTTCACTTTCCTTTGTCTTCTTTTTGGCCGTTCCTTCGGCGGATTTGTTTTTCTTCTTCGCCGGTTCGCTGCTGGACTTATTGGCGTCGTCGGAGCTCGTGGAATCATCGTCGGATATGTACTCCTTGCTCTTGAAACTGCCGCCCGAAGTATTTGGCTTTTTCGAGGGTGACGGCTCCGATTTGCGTTTCTTTACCGACTTGTTGTTGCTGCTCTGCTCATCGTCGCTGCCGTCGCCAGCGTCGGCGCCTGGTTTATAGTTACGCATCTCATCGTGATAACGCTGCTTATCCTTGGCAGCTGTTTCTTCCCACTTTGATTTGTCCTTCAGCTCTCTCCACATCTCGCCGCCCTTCTTCGCTATTTCGGTGACCTTTATGCCCGGATTATCGCGCTTGATCTGCTCCCGCGTGTCATTCAGCCACAACATGAAAGCAGTTGTAGCGCGTTTCGGTTTGTTGGTGTCTTTCTTCTTGGAGGACTTTTTCTAGAAGACGAACACAACGATTAGTTACAATTTGCAATTTAAATTTGGGGTTTACTTACCGTGCGCTCTCTCTCCTTGTGCTTTTTCTCTTTTTTCTCCTTCTTTTCGCGTTTTTTCTCCTTGTGCTTCTTCTTGGCTGATCCAGAATCATCACCTCCGCCGCCACCGCCACTTGCATCGCTGTCATCATCTGAGTCGCTCTGCACATTGCTGTCGTACTCCTCAGCCACATCCGATTCGTTCTCGTTGGGCTTGAAGTCCTCATCGGTAGATTCCTCATCTGAATCGTCCCCGTCGTCGTCATCCTCCTCCTTCTCGCGCGCCTCAGCCTTCAGTCGCGCCAGGTAAGCATCCGGCTCGTTCTCATTGTCAGAGTCGCCGAAATCGACATCCTTGTAGCCGCTCTTGTCCTTGCCCATATTGCTCACATGGAGTTTCTTCTGTGTGATGAAGTCAAACAGCTTGGCGTACTCTTCCTTCTCAATGGACGAGAATATGTGAACGGTGCCATTTTTTAGAGTCACTTCAAAGTCAAAGGAGCGCGTGGAACCGCCACTGCGCGCAAAGTTTACTGAGCTAATCTCCTCGAAGCGAATATGCAGTGGTGGCTTGTGAATGTAGATAAAGCCACGCTCTAGTGGATACAGATATCCAGCGGCAGCTTTGAACGAGCAGCCGACGGCAGCTGTACCGGAATGTCCAATGAAATTGCCAGGCCCAGTAATCTTACGTCCAATGAGCACTTTCATTACCTTTCCCATTACCTCGTAGACAGGACCAGACAGTTCCTTCTCCAGTTTACCCTCGTATTTGTCGCGCAACTCCGCCTCGCTGAATGGCAGCTCAATAGTGGTTTCTTCGTCGGGCGCAAACAACAGCACCAGGTAATGATAGCGCGTCTGGCCCTGCTTGATGGGTGGATCCAGTGAAAGTACGAAGAACATCTGCCGGCTGTCCTTGTGAGGCAGCATGAACAAACGCAATACTGAGTCCATGGGAATCTTGTAATCGAACGTCTTGCCATGTAACTGGAAGAAGGTCGAGAAGATTTTGATGTCATAACGACCACGCGGCGTCAGTATGTGAATCTCCCGGAATATTGCGATAGACTCGCCGGAGGCCGAAATGACTGACGCTTTGTTCATGACATTCTGATGAAACTTATCGACTGGATCCTCTTCTGCCGATTCCACAGCCGGTATATGAAAACGCATTTCCAATAAACCGACTGGTGCATCATCGTTTTGATGAAACTCCAGGGTGACCTCGTTCTTTCCAGTGACGCACTGTGATACATGAGACAACGGCACCTCAAATATGGTCTTTGTATCCTTGTCGAAGCTCAACACAGATCCCATAAAACGAGCAGTGCCCCAATTCCAACCTTTGACACACATCTCCTTCTCCACCATATCCTGCGAGTACGCATCCTTGATATACTTGCCCAGTTTCTCATGTTCGCTGTCGCGAAAGCCACTAAACCGGTGCAGCGCCCCGCTTTTTGTGAAGATACGGAGGCCCCATGTTCCAACGAACTTCTGAGCATTTATCAAATCAATGTCATCAGCGGCAATCTGCTCCACCTTGCCTGTCTTGTTGTTCTTGAAGATGATGTTCTGCTCGGTCAGCTTCAAGCGTCCTGATGACTACATTTATATGGTTAACATGTGAAGTTGAATAGAGTAGAGAAAGGGAAATTTCATGTCAGACAAAAGCAGCTGACAAATTGCAAATTGCGACTCAGAGACTTACCAAAACACCGCGAACTTCAGCGTTGATGTCATTGTACTCCAAAGCATCCACCATATTTAATGTGCACTGCACCAATTACCAAATAAATCAACTCTTAGAATTACACCAGTACGCGCAATCCTCTACAATTCGCAATGTTTTTTTGCACGAGAAAAATGCCGACAGTCCAACACTGCGCGCCCAATTTTAGGTTAGACGCTAGAGATGAGAGTTATTGTACGTTCGCCTTGGTTTTAACAAGTATTTTATATTACTTATTCACAGCTGTGAATAATTCAAAACTGGTCAGCAGAAAAATTAGATCTTACAAATAAAGACAGCTGTAAAAGTTCAATTATACATGGCTTTATTGCGACTTGGTGCTTATTTTATTACTATTTGATTCAAATTTCACTTTTGCTATAAACTGCTACTGATATTTTAAATGGTGTACAAATAATAATCGTATCAATGGTGGTGTATCGATATATCGATATATATGTCCGACAAGTAAAACTTGCATTTAGATAGAAAACAAACAGAATAATACACGGTTTACAAACAAAACCACAAGAAAAAAACAGAAACCGTGCAATGCAGCGCGGAAAGATTTCATTCGGCAAAATCCAGCTGAACGTTAGTAAAACGCCTGCTGAGACTAACAAAGCTGAGCAAGATGCCGGCGGCTTCAAGAAAATTGACAAGCAGCAAATGATACGACAAATTGAAGATGTAGCCGAAGATCTGGAAAGTCAACATCTCAAGGAAGTAATGGGCATAAGTGGCTTTGGTCGCAAGGCTGCCAAAGTATTTGACATTAATGAGCAGATTGCCAAAGCGCGTATAGTTGCACCACCCGTACATGAGCAACAGCAAGAAGATGATAATGAAGATATAATCGGACCATTACCGCCCACATTAGCCTCAGAGGATCTAAAACAGCCTGATACTACAGCTGAAAAGCAAACGAAATCCGTGAATCCCCAAAGTGCTGAGGAGGACCAAGAGGACGACAGTGAAGACAATTCGGATGATGAGGAAAGTTTGCCGCGCCGCATCCCATACACACACGAGGTGCAAATGCAGCACGGATCTCGTGCTGTGCTAGCCTTAGCTGGAGATCCATCTGGTGCACGAATCGTGTCCGGCTCCATAGATTATGATATGTGCTTTTGGGACTTTGCCGGCATGGACTCTTCCATGCGCAGCTTCCGCCAGCTGCAACCGTGTGAAAATCATCCTATTCGAGCTCTTCAGTACTCCGTCACCGGTGACATGATCCTAGTTATTTCGGGCAATGCGCAGGCCAAGGTTCTGGATCGTGATGGCTTCGAGAAGCTGGAGTGCTGCAAGGGAGATCAGTATATAAGTGACATGACACGCACCAAGGGGCACGTAGCTCAGCTTACATCTGGCTGCTGGCATCCGTTTAACAGAGAACAATTCCTAACCGCGGCTCTGGATGGCACACTCCGATTATGGCAAGGACTGCGAGCCAAAGAGCAGCTACAGGTGATCAAAACACGAGCACTAGGCGGACTTAGAACCAATGCATCCGCCTGCAATTACAATCGGGATGCCACGCTGATAGCCGCCGGCTGTGTGGACGGTTCTATACAGACATGGGATACCCGTAAGATGTTTGTCAATACGACGCACTGTGTGCGAGCGGCGCATCAAAAGGGTTCAGAGATTACCTCAATTGTGTTCTCGTACATGGGACAACAACTGGCCACACGTTGCAATGACGAGACCATGAAGCTGTGGGACCTGCGCAACTTCAAGCAACCTATGCACACGTGGTCGAATCTATACTCACGGTATGATACCACCGATTGCTGCTTCAGTCCGGACGATCGCATGCTGGTGACCGGTGAGTCGCTGCCTAAGGATCAAACGGAAGCGCACCTGTATTTCTACAGCACCCAAAGCTTTGAGCAGGTGCAGCGAATACCCGTGGCGGGTTCGCATGTGATTAAAACACTGTGGCATCCCAAATTGAATCAGCTCTTTGTCAGCTGTGGAAATGGCATCATTAAGTGCTACTACGATGAACAGCGAAGCATTCGAGGCGCCAAACTGTGTGTGGTTAAGACCCATCGGAAGCGTCAGCAAATGGAAATGGTGGGCGTCTCACAGATCATAACGCCACATGCTCTGCCACTGTTCCGACAGGAGAAAACTCGCTCCTCCCGCAAAAAGATGGAAAAAGCACGAATGGATCCGGTCAAATCGAAGCGGCCGGATTTGCCCATTACCAGCGGACAAGGCGGACGTGTGGCTAGCTCTGGCGGAACTCTATCCTCTTACGTCATACGTAATCTGGGATTGAGCAAGCGCGTCGACGATGATCAAGATCCGCGCGAGGCAATTCTCAAATACGCTAAAGATGCGGCCGAGAATCCATACTGGATTGCGCCCGCCTACAAACAAACTCAGCCCAAGGCCATATTTTCTGAAAAACTGCCCGCAGATGAATCCGCGCCTTCAGCCAAAAAACCCAAAACGGAAACGGATACAACCTAACGTAGAATTAATCCAAAATGTTCTTTTGGGTATTCACCTGCTTAGTAATAAATATAATTTACATATTCTTTATAATTTTTGGTTGTTTCTTAGTTTGTTATCCAAATAGTATATATATTTTTTTTATTTTATATATATATATAAAAGGTACTTGTCCATAAAGAATAAACAATACATTACAAAACTCAAAAATACGCAACATATCACTTAAATTCCAAGGCGAATTCCATTTCTGGCCCGCTTTAGGTCTGCGCTGCACCAAGAAGAAAGCGCAACTGAAGCCTACTCCTAGAAGAGTGCTGCATTTATACATTTTGCACAGTGGACACTTTTTGGATCACAGCGCCTACTGTTCCCAATTTACTCGCACGGCGACTAATGCGATACAGAGGAAAAAGGAGACTTAAAAGACACCACCCACAGGATCTACCTTCCAGAATTCTGTCTTAAAAAATTTATGCTCAAATGTAAATATATCGTTCTTCCATTGTAAATATCACTGTTCTGCTAATCATGTCACCTATTATTCTTTTTTGTTAATGATAGAAAATATTTCACTTTGTTAGTCAATTGTATTATCTATTTGATTTAAAATTAGTTTAAGCTGCCGTGTGGTAGCAGTACGCAAATTAATCTAAATAAACAGAAAGAAAAAACTTTCAAAATAAAAAAAAAAAAAAAAAAAGCGCCTACTGTGTATGCAAAGTTTAGCGAGCTTTCCATAGGCCGCACGCTGTACCCAATCACTGCAGCTGCTCACACATGCATGCATTGTATCTACTGTGAGCTTTCATAGCTTGCTGTAAGTCAGAACTGGAGCGTTTTCCCTTTGAATCTTCCAGCTGCTACACCCACACATGCATATCTGATCACACATACACACACACACTGAAGTACCAGGCTTGCACACAGTCACAGTGAAGGCTCATGGAAGGCAATAGAATAAAAAAGTACAGAGGCAGCTCTCAGCCGAGCTTTCTCTCTCTCTCGCTCTTTAACATTTGGTTTAAGCTTTCTCTTAAAATTTTTATGTTTTGTGCAAATGGAGAAAATGCGAACATATGTTAATAGATGTAAGCAATTGCAAAAGCGTTGCGCGATCATACATATACGTATGAATATCTATATCCATTTGCAAATTTATTGTTATTATAGCAACTGTCACGTGTGCTTGATGGTGTCCGTTAATTCGAAAGCTCCTCCTTCCCACAGTACTGTAACAGTTATCTAAATTGATATTTTGAGTATTTTTCCTTAACTTGACTCGGTTTGAACTTTATTAAACATACATATTACACGACATTTTGGATTGTTTTGTTGAATTGGTTGTTTAGATATATGTTTTATTTTTGAGATGGTATGTGCATTGTGTATAATACTTGTATATTTATGTATATGTATGTACTTGTATATTTATAGGTTTTTAGAGCCATTGGTTAGATTGTAGCCCATTAACATAACTTTCGTGCCTTGTACTAACATAATTATTGCTAATTATGCTCACTTTTAAATGACGCAAAGATTTATAAAGTGCTGTACATAAGAACTACATAGTAAATATAATTTAATAATTAGAATAATATTAATTCGAAAATTCTTGAAACATATCCATCTAGTATTATCAACAATACCTAATACAGTTTTAGCATTAACAATATTCAATAATTTAATATTTGTTGTTGTAATGTTCCTTTGTATATAACTATATGTATACATATGTATAGAGTAAGAGTTTTGCTAGAATAGTTTACATAATAATATCAAGTTGAACAAACCAAAGTATAAGTATCTCTTAGGTACACTGCTGCATATTTAACTAGACACCGTTTGATTATAATCATAATCGTATATTTCCTGTTGCTTGCTTGGTGCGTCAACTTCATTTGTATTTGTATTTATTTGGTATTTGTATTTGACTAGTATTTCAAAATAGCCATTTATAATAGAATACATATAAATCTGTATAGTATGTCATCATTATATATTCATGTATATAATGTACGAGTATGTTTAAAAAATTAATATCTTTAACAAGTTGATTGCAATGAGGCGGATTTGCATAATATCATTTGTTCCAGCATTTGTTTCGTCTTTATAACTTGCTTTTCCATTTCATTTTTCAGAATTATCTTCAATATTTGTTTCTTATTTAAAGCAGCTACATTTATATTTAATTCAATATATTTTATGTATCGTCTTCAAAAATGTATTGATAAATCAAATAGTTATTTTAAGAACTGTACTAAATGTATAAAAACTTAAAGAAAATATATATTTTATCTAATGTTTTATGATTTAAAAGAAATTTAATTAATCATATTTAAATGTTGTATTATATAAAATGACATTTCCTTTGAGTTATGTTTTGTTATTACTTCATTTCCCTCACTCGATTTTCTTTGTTTTCTTTTGTTAATATTATATTGTATTTATAGGTACTTTATGTTTAATTTGTTTTATAGTTGCATCTTGTGTGTGGCTGTTGTTGTAGTGTTGTTGTTGATGTAGTGTTGTTGTTGTTGTTGGTTCCTCTATGGTCTATGGTGTGGTCTCGATGGATCTCCTCACATATGATATGATTGCGATGCAAATGATATAAAAAATGCTTGTAAATATCATCAGATTAGCATGTATACTAAGCAACTATGTGAAAATTCGTTCGAATTGCTTTCCTTTCAATAAAATGAACCAAATTTGTTAAACCTTTTGGACTTGCACATACATGTGGGCACATATGTTAACTGTAACTAACCGTAATTTTGTAAACACTTTCATTTTGTATGATCGCAAAAGTATTGCTTTATCTATGTATGTATATGAACGTCCAATATAAAATATATTCATGTGAATATGCATGTGCGTATGAGTATGTATTTATGTTATCTATGTTATCTATGTATTCTATGTATTCTATGTATTCTATGTTTTCTATGTATATATGTATCTATGTATCTATGTATCTATGTGTGTATAAGCACCAAAAAACCATAATAAAGCAATGTATTTGGCAATAATATTGCAGGCCAATGTCCAAGATATGTTTTCGGTAATACGAGTTCTTTTTATGTGGTTCAATCTCTGCTGATGTCCGTGACTAGGTGAGCATGTATCTATGCAATGTAACTATGTAAATGCTCTCTTTTGCTATATTAGGTGTATGTGTGTGGGGTATGCGAGGACTCCTTTGTCATCTTGGGCAAGCCAACGATTTACTGTGCAAACGGATTATGCGCAGCTCCCCCGGGAATATCCAGATTACCACCGGTCGTCTGATAGGTGCCATAGGGTCCGCCGTTGGGATTCATCTCATTTAGACGCGAATTAGATAGAGCACGTGGTATGGGATTGCTGGGCACGCCATGGGGAGCCAAATGAGAGGTTTCCTCAGCCACCTTTGAAGTGAGGAAAACCAAAGAACGAATTTAATACACTTCAGACTCAAGCTAAGATCAATGATCAAGGCATATTTATTGGATACCTGTGCATGTTGAGCTCTGCTAGCCATAATCAGATTGAAGCTACTCGGGCAGATCTTGAACTTACCTGATGCGGATCTTCGGTGACCGGAATGTCCGAGATGAAGCCCTGTTCTTTGCGATAGAAGTTGATGAAGATGAAGAGACCGAGGACGAAGAGGCAAGCGATACCATACCAACGGAAGGTAGCAGTAGTACCGTAGTAGGTGACGAACATGCCACCAATGATAGCGCCGCAACCGCGACCCAAACCATGATGGATGCCCTGGAGCACACCCTGCGCCGAGGCGCGCAAATGCTTGGGCGTATTGTGAGCAATGTAGGAGCACGAGGCGGCCCAGACGGCGGCGTGTGTGATGCCCTGCATCAGTTCGAACGGTAATACCATCCACGGATTGGTCAGATACGAGATGTACAGGAAGCGTAGCACATTGCCAATCAATCCCAGACAAAGCACCTTCACATGCCCGATCTGGGTGATCAGGCGAAAGCTAAAGAAATAGGCAAAGATCTCGGACACATGATTGATCACGGAGGCGACACCGAACAACGTGGGTGTGCCGCCATAATCTTGCAAATGCCAGAACAGAAAGGTAAAGATCAGGCCAATGCCGAAGCCCATAAACCAAGCGACAAACAGAAACGACGCGGTCTTCAGGTCCTTAAAATGCGTCAACACTGTCATCCACTCGGGCAACTCCTTAGCCGTCTGGGCAAACACCTTGGACTCGGCGCCAATATGCGGCTGAGGCTGCGGCTGCGCCTGATGGCCACCTCCAAGGAAGCTACTCACGCCCCCAGCGCAGGCACCCGAAGCGGCACTGCCACTACCCACTGCCAGTGATGGTAAGTTGAGCTGGGCGGCCAATTGATTCATCGACTCCTCTTCGGCCTTCCTGTTGGGATCGACAAACTGGGCCGATGCCTGCTGTTGGCTTTCGTCGATGGGCTCGTATTTGAAGGTGATCTTCGAGGCCGATATAATGGCGCAGGTCATCAGCACCGAGAAGATGGAGAAGCAAATGTTATAGTTCTTCTCCTTATTGCCCGCACCACACGGATGGTTCGAGAACGATGTGGAGTGATCCAGGGCAATGCCCACCAAAAACATTGAGATGCCCCAGCCAAGTGAACCAAACATTCGCTGATGCCCATACTTATCCGCATCCTCGCCAAGCAGCGTTATGACCGCCGAGTCAGCCAATGTGATGGCCGGAGCACTGAAGAACTCGCCAATCAGGATGACCAACAGCAGCAGGAAGAATGCCTTCTGAATGTCCTGCAAAGTTGAAGATGAGCAATGAGTAAGCAATGAATCGCATCTCTTCTGTGTTCCATGAGCACTTACTGGTGTGCGATAGACCATTGAGCTGAAAATGGGCGTCACATAATCCTTGTGCAGCTTCTCATCATAGTTGCTCACAAAGTTGATGTGAACGGGAGAAATGCCCGCGTCGATACGTGGCAGGAGAAGGGATCTCTTGCGTCTAATGTGGGCCGCATCGGATTCATATTGCTCGACCGGCTGATCGGCGAGCATGTCATCGTTGAGGTCCTCGTAGAGCTGCTCCTGATCTTGATCCTGGTCCAGCATCGGGCCGTACATGGCGGATGTGTCGCGCTTGGCGCGTGTGTAGGTGAGCACAATGTCGGTGGCATTGCGCCGTTCGATGCAATTGATGGCCTCCGGACGGATGAAGCTCAGTGGAATGGTGAAGAGCACCCAGCAGGCGAGTGAGGCCAATAGCAGTTTCTTGCCCTGGCGACAGCGGTCCGCATAGGAGCCCCAAAACGGAGCGGACAGGAACTCAACAAATGGACGCATGCCGACGAGAATGCCACATTGTCCGGGATTCATGCCCATCTGCTTGAAGTAGACACCCATCAGCGGGAACAGTGAACCGAAGGCGGCATAGAAGAAGAAATAGAAGCTCTTCACTGGGATCAGCTCCTGCTCCGTTGCGCCAAAGAACATTTGCAAGACCTCCGAATGGCCGCGTACTTTGTGCGTTGAATCCTTGGCCTCCGGATATCTATTAACGGGAAGCGTAAAGGCTTCAACATCATCCAGCTATAGTCAAGGTACTTACAAACTGGGATCCACTTCTCCGCTTGCCTCCACATCGACGCGTGGTCTGGCCCCTGGTGGCCCATAGCCAGCGGCCTGTTGCTGCCCATAGCCGACTCCTCCGCCCTGATCATAGCCAGCAGTTGGCTGTTCCTCATAGCCGTAGCCCATGCTCGGTTGTTGGGGGGGCTGACCATAGCCGGCACTCGAGGCGGGTGCTCCAAATGGATTCGCCGCTCCACCACCGCCAGTATTATAGGGATTCATCTAATTGCTCGCTGTCTGTCCGGGTATCTCAATTGATAGCTTACACGCCCAAAGGACTTCCGCGTTGCACTCAGCTCTGCTGCTGTCACTTTCACTTTCTCTCCCTCGTACTGTTTTGTTTCAGCAGTCTTTTTATCCTTTGCTTCTCCTTCTTTACCTCTCGCTCTCTCTCTCTCTCTCGCTCTCGCTTTCGCTTTCGCTCTCTCTCTCGCTCTCGTGCTCTATGCTGACTGCAGCATCCGTATCAACATGCTTATTATCCTTTAGCAGCTGCTAGGTAGACAATAGACCAATTAGTTCTTGGCTCTTTGTGATTGCTTACTGAGTGAGTAATTGTGTGTGTGCGTGTGTGTGTGTGTGTGTGTGTGTTTCGGGTTGCGGGGGCTATTTAAAGTCGAATAGCTCGCAATTGCCTGCAATTATCAATTATCTTTACGTCAGACTCAACTGAATCGGATATTCGGAATAGTAAGTATAATATAATATTTGAGAATATTTATATATATATATATATATATATATAAATCAAGCACACACCTGTTGCACACTACTATCTATAAGCGAACTTTATCTTTACAGATGTAGTTTACATGAATTTCCATATATGAAACTTAATTCTTCTCAACTTAAGTAACCACAAAAAAGGTTCTCTTGAATTGCCTCTCTATCTATGCCTCCACAACTGATGCACTATAGTAGTAAGAGTAAATTAATGTTGTTATTACATAGACCAGATTTAACAGAACATATGTGCATCTCTTAAAGTTGGACTTAACCAGATGGACTTAACCAGCGTTTCATCAGACACCTTGCTGCTTCATTGTCGCATTTCATAATAAACAACACAACAAATGACACAATCGAGAAGTGCTCGCAAAGGGGTGAATGTACGCGAAGGGGATGGGGGTGTTGGTGGGTTGTTGGGTTGTTAGGTTGGGGGTTGGGGTTGGGGGCTGTGCATTGGCTTGAGTGAGTATTGCATTAGCTTTGAGCTTGCGAGCCAGCGAGTGACTTTCACACAGCTTTTTTTTATCACACATACGCACTGTTGGCACGTTCTAAATGTAGGTAAGTGGGTTTGCCTAAAACTGTATGAGTGCGTGTGTGTGTGTGTGTGTGTGTGTGTGTGTGTGTGTGTATACATACATCGACTTGTTGTTGTTTCTGTAACAATGAAAAAGGCTGCAAGGCTTTGCACATAAAAGACAGAAACGATAACTTTCTGAGAATTTAATATTTAATATCTGTTAATAAACGAAGATTTTATTTAGAAAATATGTCGAAATATATTAGAAAATGCATGCAAAAGGTGTGAAAGTTATTTGTATCTCATAATTATACAACATTTGAGCAGCACAAACACCTAATATAGCTAACCCAGCTGGCAGAACACATCTATGCCTGTCAGTCTCTATATGGACAATTTTTGCACACTTTGAAGGCCAACAGCAACACACACATACACACACACACACACACACAGAGAAGAGTAAAATTGTACAATCTGATAATATGTTGAATTTTCTTCATATAGACGTAAGTATTTTTTGTAGATTTTATCAAAGTATATTCACATTTTACACACCAAAATATTGTTTGCACATTTATTGGGAATTTTTCACGGTATTCGTAGTAAGAGAAGCTCACAGAATGTGTTACGTGCGTAATCGATAAGCAGAGTTTTTCTACAGACAACTCGTGTCTTGCCTCTATACGCGCAATTCACACACACAGTTTTCGAAGAGCAAACTGAAAGAAGAAAAAACACTCAAGGGCGAGGAAAAGCGGAGGAAAACGGAAAAGCTCGCTCAAGCGCGTTTCGTATGTTAAACTTAATGAGATTTGACGCCGCCGCTGACAAACGATAAAAACACAGCACCGGCTAAGAGAGGTTTAGTTAATAAAAGAGAGAAAGCCAAGGAGGGAGAGACAGAGAGAAAGAGAGGGGAAAAATAAAAAAAAACTGGCTGACTTGGCGACTAAAATCTGTTGCATTTACGTTCATGTTTAAATTGACAATAAACTAAAATGCAATAAATTAACTAAATGCATTCATTCTAGCATAAGTTTTATTGGACCAACTTGAGTGATATCTTCGGCGAATTAATCGACTCATCATCTGAAAAATTCATCATTATACTACATGGGAAAACAACAACTGATATTTAATCCACTCCTGCAAGAAAACAAACAGTTTGGGTATTTTTTGAAATTCTTAGAACAATGTTTGCCCATCAAGAATGATTTGTGAATCCCACAAATAATCGCAATTATAATTTCGAATGATGCTCGAGTTAGAGAGACAGAAAGAGAGAGAGAGAGTGAGCAACAGCTGATAAGCGCTTAAGTGTAGTAGGTAACAATGAAATACATCAAGAGACCTAAAACACACGTTTTGTTTAATCATTTTTTTGCTGAGCTTCACAAACCTGAAATTCCCCTCGCTTCGTTCGGAAACATAAATGTTTCGACTTGATCTGATGACAACACATGGATTTATGACTGTGGCTTATTGATTATTGTATATATTTGCATGATGTAATATTACATAGTTATTTAATATATATAATTTATAAACAATATTTGCCTTAAAACAATAGGCATATAATTAGCTTAACTTTTCAACTCAACTGTGTAGGAAATAAGCTCAGTGTAAGCTTTGAGTAGTACAGTTTCAACTTTTGCACTTCCTCTCGCTCTCGCTCTCTCTGTCTCTCTCTTTCTTCTTTGACTGCTCCTGCGCATGAAATTCAATTAGGGTTTGACATAAACGCGACTCAAATTGAGCGCACTTGCTAACGGTAGTTACTCTGAGTTGCTTTTATTCTCTCTTTCATTCAGATTTAGCTTTACACTCGCTTTCAATTTGCCTTATTGAGTAACTCAACAACTAACTCAACTCAACTCGAACAACAAATTCAATTTGAATAGCCTATTTAATTATTATTTGAATTTTACACTGAATGAAGATTGTCTTTTAAGCTATTGTTTCATAAAATCAGAGCTAAAGTTTATATCTAAACATAGATAGCTCCACTGTTCTTGGAGTGTATTCAAAGGAAGTCAAGGGTATTTTACTTGCGTACGTCCTACCACTCAAAAACATTTCCTCTTTATTGATAAAACTTTGCATTTGAAAGAAAATGGCCATCGATCTGCTCATCACTCTCACAGCTCTCTCCACCTCCCTTTAATCTCTCTTGCTTGTTGCGCGCAACAAGTGGGGAAGCAATCAAATTGTCATACAAAAAACAACGATTAAAATCCCCTTTAGACGCTGCTGATAAGACAGACAACAAGCAGAGATGTCAGCTCGGGTGATTCACAATCACATCCGAAACCAATAGCCAACCGTGCCAAGTGCTTCCCCTGTGTTCTTGGTGTTCATATGTATATAAGGGGCAGCTGTGGCACAATCAGTCATCAGTCCACAACATACAGGCTTCTAGACAACATCTGCAAATATGCAAACCAGCAGCATTCTCATTCTGGCCCTTGTTGCCATCAGTGCATGTGTGGAAGCGATGCCACAGCGCTTCCAAACATTGCCCTATTATCCAGAAGCAACGCAGCCACCTCGTCTGATTCGTGCGCGGCGTCAGGTGTTGGGTGGCTCCTTGGCATCGAATCCCGCAGGTGGTGCAGATGCTAAGCTGGCCCTCAGTAAAGGCATTGGAACTCCCGATCACAATGTCATTGGACAAGTCTTTGCCGCCGGCAACACGCAAAAGGGACCTGTTACCACTGGTGGCTCGGTGGCCTACAACAAGTGAGTGAATCGAGTGAATCTACTAAGAGATGAGCTAACTTGTTGATTATTTTATTATTTAGTCATGGACACGGTTTTGATCTGACCAAGACACACACACCTGGCGTGCAGGACAGTTTCCAGCAGTCGGCCCATGCCAATCTATTCAACAACGATAAGCATAACCTGGACGCCAAGGTGTTTGCCTCACAGAACAAACTGGCCAATGGCTTTGAGTTCCAGCGCAACGGTGCTGGACTAGATTACTCGCACGTCAATGGTCACGGCGCCAGTCTGACGCACTCCAACATTCCCGGCTTTGGCAAGCAACTGGGTCTGGATGCACGTGCCAATGTGTGGTCCTCTCAGGACCGCAACACTCGCCTCGATTTGACGGGCAACGCATCCAAGTGGACCAGTGGCCCGCTCAGTGGACAGACAAACTTTGGCGGTGGATTGGGACTCACGCACTATTTCGGTTGAAAATGTCGACTATAAATTGGCAATTGTTAATTAGGCATCCATTTATTTATTACTACTATTAACTAAAATTTAACGAAACTAAAAAGTCAGTAGATAAATTAATATTGTATTTTTCTATGCTAATATTAATTAAATGAATAATTTTGAATACATAAATAGTTATGCTTAAATCATTATATAATGGCTTAAATGTATAAATTCTTCTAATTTCGATAACTTGCATACTTTTAGCGAAAACCTTTCCTAAGCTCCGTGTAAGCTTAGCGATGCGAGTTCTTTTGCGCTTCCCCTCGCTCTCTTTCTATCTCTCTCACTCTCTCTTTCTATCACTCTCTCGTTTTCAAGCTCTCTTCTTTGACCGCTCCTGCGCATGAAATTCTTTTCATATTTGACAAAAGTCCGACTCAAGTAGAACGAATTTTGTAGCCTTACTTGCTTTGAGTCCCTTTGACTCTCGGATTGAGTTTTCCACTCGCTTTCACTCACTTTTTGAGTAAATCTGTTAATAACTTTAACTTGAATTTTCTTTAGAGTATAATTTAGAATATAATTTGGAAGCATTCAAATATTTTGTGCCGTGTTTTTAATAGAAATTGTACCATTATCGATAATAGTGTATTAATTATTTAAGCTGAGTCTAGTCGATCATATTACTTCATGCTCAAGTGAATAGAGAATGGAACTTTTTAAAAAACTTAAAACACTCATAGCTTTGTCAAAACCTACCTGATTTTGATGCGGAATTTAATTTGATAATTGTTTGTTTTCTTAATTAAATATGCTTTTAAATTATGTTCATACTGAAAATTTTAGTATTTTTTATTTTTAGACTCTGTACTTAAAAAGTACATAGCCTTCTAATTTTGACGAAAGCGAAATGTGCGTAACAGGCAGAAGGAGGTGTGGTAGATCCTATAAAGTATATATATTGGTAATCATCATCAACAGCTGAGACGATAAAGCCATGCCCATATGTCCGTCTGCCCGTCTGCTTGTCTGCACGTCTGCCCATCCTTATGAACACCTAGCTCTCACAGACTATAAGAGCTTGAGTAACAAAATTTGGTGATAACACTTGTATCGTGTAGTGCAGATCAAGTTTGTTTAGAGGTTTGCCACGCCCCATTCCGCTCCTGGAAATCGAAAGAATCTTACTTTTAGATCTACAGATAGAGGATGCCCTTTTGCGGAAAAAGGCATCACGAACATAAACATAGAAGATATTAAGGAATGAATGATCACCAGGTTCATGGCAGCTGCAGCGACAAACAATTGCTCTAATTAGAAGAAGAAGAAGAACAACAACAACAACAACAACAATAACAATAACAACAACACACTCTGCGAGGACGCGAGTCAAGTCTCGCTGCTGACAATTATTTTGTAATAATTATAAATTAATTATAAATTATAAACCGAAGTGTTTTGCTTTTCCCGATAAGTACAGAGTTCCCAAAGTCGATTGAGATCGACTGTAGCCATATCCCGCATTCAGTTACAAATACTGATCCACGGTACTAAGATGTCGCAGGCGCCCCGAATTACAGGCTTGTTTTTGTTATATGTTTACTTGTTATGTAGCAATAATTTCCATTTATATTTGTATTTCATTTTTTATTTCAACTTAATTAATTTTATGAATTACTTTTGTAACTACTTTTATTCTTAAGACTTTATTTTTAATTTTTGGGTCGACTGCTATTAGTCTACGTTAAATAAGTAAATAAATAAATTAGTAAACCACCTATATAAACATAGTCTTCCTTGTTTTCTATACATGTATAAGACCGTAATGTTTAATACAAGTGTCAAAACAAATAAAATATGATGCCTTATTTATTATTTATTTCTTTTTTTATTTATTGATTCAACTTTGTGATTACAGAGACTTGGAATCGATCTGCTTATAATACTCGCAGCTTTTGCCCTCTTCCCCAAACATTTGCTGAGCCATGTGCGCAAAAAAACAAGACGAAAATCCCCTTTAGACGCTGCTGATAAGACAGACAACAAGCAGAGATGTCAGCTCGGGTGATTCACAATCACATCCGAAACCAATAGCCAACCGTGCCAAGTGCTTCCCCTGTGTTCTTGGTGTTCATATGTATATAAGGGGCAGCTGTGGCACAATCAGTCATCAGTCCACAACATACAGGCTTCTAGACAACATCTGCAAATATGCAAACCAGCAGCATTCTCATTCTGGCCCTTGTTGCCATCAGTGCATGTGTGGAAGCGATGCCACAGCGCTTCCAAACATTGCCCTATTATCCAGAAGCAACGCAGCCACCTCGTCTGATTCGTGCGCGGCGTCAGGTGTTGGGTGGCTCCTTGGCATCGAATCCCGCAGGTGGTGCAGATGCTAAGCTGGCCCTCAGTAAAGGCATTGGAACTCCCGATCACAATGTCATTGGACAAGTCTTTGCCGCCGGCAACACGCAAAAGGGACCTGTTACCACTGGTGGCTCGGTGGCCTACAACAAGTGAGTGAATCGAGTGAATCTACTAAGAGATGAGCTAACTTGTTGATTATTTTATTATTTAGTCATGGACACGGTTTTGATCTGACCAAGACACACACACCTGGCGTGCAGGACAGTTTCCAGCAGTCGGCCCATGCCAATCTATTCAACAACGATAAGCATAACCTGGACGCCAAGGTGTTTGCCTCACAGAACAAACTGGCCAATGGCTTTGAGTTCCAGCGCAACGGTGCTGGACTAGATTACTCGCACGTCAATGGTCACGGCGCCAGTCTGACGCACTCCAACATTCCCGGCTTTGGCAAGCAACTGGGTCTGGATGCACGTGCCAATGTGTGGTCCTCTCAGGACCGCAACACTCGCCTCGATTTGACGGGCAACGCATCCAAGTGGACCAGTGGCCCGCTCAGTGGACAGACAAACTTTGGCGGTGGATTGGGACTCACGCACTATTTCGGTTGAAAATGCCAATTATTGTTAATTACGAATCGTACTATTTATTATTATTGAATAAAATCTGAAAAAAAATTAATAAAAGCAGAAAGGGAAATCATTTCAAGAAATTTCAGCACACACTCTCACCCCTAGCGTTAAAACACTTAAGACTTGCAGTTTTTCCGGTTTTTTTTATTTTTTTTATTAATTGAATAATTTTGTTTATCATATCCCGCTCGCAGTTTCCCTTGAACAATTTTGCTTACAAATATTATATTACGGTTTACACTTTATTGTAGTTGCCATTACCACCAATAATTGTTTAGTTTTGTAGATGTTAATTGTACGGCCTACTTTTTTTTTGTTTTTTGCAGAAACATACATTAATGAAGTGATTTCTGATCTTTGATGTGGGAATATTTTTAAATACAAGAAGAAAACCAAAATGAGTAGTTGTCTCCAAATTTCGCATATATTATTTGAAATGGTGGCGTGGTTGTTTCTGTGTTTGTGTGGGGGTAATTGGGTAGTCGACCAGTTGACTTATGACAGTTTCTTGGCCTTCTGATACAGCGTATCCACCACCTTGCCCATGCTCTGTATGGTTTCCAGCACACGTTCATAGGTTTTATCCACGGGCGTCTCCTCAAACACAATTAGCACACCCTCGCCCTGATCCAAAATGCCGCTAAATTTCTTATCCAATATCATTTGTGATAGCTTCTTCTCAACCTGTGGCATGGGCAAATGAATGCTCTCCGCCACATGTGAAACCTGCAACGCAAATTCAATATAACCGATTCCAAGTTTATGTGAATAAAATACAAACCTGCACACGCGAATATGGCTCAATAATACGACATAGATTCTGTTCCAACATTGTATCATAGAGCGTACCAAGATGTGCTTGCACAATAACATCCTCGGCGAGCTCCTTTTTATAATCCTTTAACGCCTGCTGAAAGTCGGCCAGCGAACGTTTGTGTGAAGCCTCTGCAACAGCCTTCATGGCATCAACATCGCGGCCCGAGTAAGTTATGGCCTGTTCAATAGTATAGTTAAAATCTGTATGTCAATCCCCACTATGTCTCATATCATTGCTTACCAATTTGCCACTAACTATTTGATTGACATCGTCCGACTGGCCCAGCATAATCTTACATAGCAACATGTACTTCAGAGCTGTGAGCGCCTTGACACTGTCTACGCTATCGAAACCCTCAAATGCCTCATAGAAATAGGAAAAGGCGGTTTTAAAATCACGTTCATCAGCCGCATGCAGAATACCCGACTGCAAATCGAGGGCACCCTGCACTTTGGGGGGACAGTATATGGCATTTGCCGTGGTGCGGGCTGAGGTTAAGGCAGCGCGAGCCTTAGGCAAATTGCTCAGGGCATGGTATGTTTTGCTCTCCAGCAGCTGCACTTCAACAAGAAGATTTTTATCGTCTAGCTTTTTCAGCTCCCGCAGTAGTTGCGAGCCCAGCGCAAGTGCCTCAGTGTAAAGAGCCGTGTCAAAGTAGAGCGCAATCAGACGAGCCTCTAGGGATTGACGCAAAAATGTACGTTTCTCTTGCTTGGCCCACTCAATACAGTCTTTGCAAAGTTGCACCTGCAATAGTTGACCAGATTAGAGAAATGGGCAATAAGTAGCAAGTGTTACTTACCTCAATGCCCGTGCCAGCATCCATATCAAGGAACATGTCAACCAGCGAGCGCACAAGTTTGGCAGCCTTTGCCTTGCTGATCAAGCTCAAAAACGGTCGCGTCACCTTGATCAAGTCTGCCAACTCTTTGGCCTTGCCTTCTTGTTTGTAGAGCTCGCCCAGCTGCATAATGCCCTGTTCTTTGATGCGAATAAGCTCCTCATCGTTTTCGGCTACCTCTTGTTCACGAACTATTTTATTGAGCAGGGAAATGCCCTCCTCGCGATTCACACTGGACAATGCCTGGGCACGTTCAAAGAGTGTAGCTCCGGCCATTTTGCTACTGCTGCGGCGTTGATTGCGAATTGAAAATTGGTAACGCGGTGACAAATCGTATGAATAAAGATGTTTTAACAAGGGCAATCTTCAGATTCAAGTTTAAGTGTGAGTTTGCAATTGTGCTATGAAGTGTGTATTGCGTATATGCGTCTTTTTCTCAACTTTTATATTATGATGATTTTAGTCGTCGTTGTTATTAAGCGCTAGTCACGATTAGAGATGACTTCCTGTCGATATTCATGTGACGATGCCTATCGACAGTCTCACAATGCAACAATGTGTTTCTAATCGATACTTTCAGTTCTATCGCACTATTTGGTGCAACAATTGGGCGAGTGTCTAATGTAACGCAATATCGACTTAAATTCACTTTTTAAAAACGAAATATTGGAGGAATAACGATAATAGATATACATTTACAACAGATTCAGCTTACTAGCCAGCTAACTACAAAGCAGTTGATATGTGACAGAAATTGGTATAAATTTACTTGGATAGGAATCGCTAGGTTCCACTAAGAACATAAAACGCTATCCACGGTATCGCATAAATTGCAAATCGACATTAAATGGGTGAAGAAACAAATAACTCAACGCAGAACAAGGCGAGAGCTAAAACAACGCGACCCAAAGCAGTCTACCAATGGACCGTGAGCGATGTACTGAAATGGTATCGTCGACATTGCGGCGAATACACGAAATATGAGCATCTCTTTGCCAAGGTAAGAACTATTTACGGTGACTCACCATTGGGGCTCATCATCTTCGCTATAATCCTGTAGCATGTTTGATTAATCCCTTCTCTGTTGTTCTGAGCTTCCAGTCCGTCAAAGAACAACTAGAATTTAACAAGCGAACTTTTTTATTAAATCAAAAGTATTTTAATACTTGGCCTACTAACTAATTTCCAGCACGACATAACGGGCCGAGCCTTGCTCCGTATCACAGATTCCTCCCTCCAACGAATGGGCGTAACGGACAATAGAGATCGCGAGGCCATTTGGCGGGAGATTGTGAAGCAACGGCTGAAAACTGATATAATGGAAATACGTGATATGGAACGTCTCAATATCCACTGAGACTACTTGGCGCAAGCTTGACGGATTTGCTATTAATTGGCCCAAGAAAAGTTAAATACTAATCTTAAAAGCATGTTACTCGCAACCAATAGAATTAACGGATCGTTTGTAGGGAATAAACATTTGAATGAGTAGTTTATTCGAGTATTATTTGTTAGAGAGATCACGGTAAATTACTAGGTTTAACCCTCCTTCTCCAGCTTGGGCGTGACTAGATGAACGTCATTAATTTGGGTACACATCTCTACCGGCTTTGATACGCTTCCAGTTCCGCTGGTATTTGCCGAAGACGAGGATGCGGGTGCCGCTATGACCTTGGGCAATGAAGTTGCCAATGTGCTACTAGGAGTGAGTATATGTGGCATGGATACCGTGCCATTCGTCATGGGCAGAGCTGTTGTAAACAGCAGCTTGGGCGGTTGCAACCGCTGGGCCGCCGAACCTGGCGCTGCACCTGAGACAATAAATTGCGGGGTCTGATGAGGTGTCGCCGACTGGACGGCAGTGGCAGTAGCCCCTGGCGTTGGCTGCATCAATGTCGGCAATAATGTTAGCAAACGATCACCCATCGACTTCTCCCAATCCAGACGTTCACGTTCCAAAGACAGACGATTGTGTTGAATCTCATTGGCTTCGTTTTGGGCATTAAGCAGCTGTCGCAACATAATACGCATTGCTACATGTTTTTGGAAGATAAAGATTTGAGAAATACGCGACTTCACAAACTGGATAGAGGTACTTACTTGTCATGTGACGCTTGGACAGCTGCTCCTCCCGAGCCTTCTCCTGTGCCCTTCGCTTCTCCTCCTTTTTCTCTAGCTGTTGACTCTGCTGTTGTGGATGTTGTTGCGGCTGTAGTTGCTGTTGTTGTTGCTGTTGTTGCTGCTGCTGCTGCTGCTGTTGTTGTTGCTGTTGTTGCTGATTGTACTCAGTTTGCTGTAAAAGCTTCTGCTGTTGCTGTGGCAACGATGCATTGGCCACCGTGCCGATACTCGATTTTCCAACTGCTGCCGCTGCTTTGGCGGCTGCCGCCTGTTCCGCATTAACGAGCACAAACTTAACGCCGCCAGGACCTGTGACCAGACCTGTGTTGGCCGCCGCCTGTACTGGCGTTGGGGCTGCTCCGCTTATCATCAAGCGTGCCCCCTGATTGATAGCACTCTGCAGCAACTGGAGCTGTGCTCCTGCTGCTGTGCCCACCCCAACGCCTTTGCTGCTTGTCGCATTGTTTGCCTGCTTAGGCTGCATAAGGAAATTTGTGGGCACCAATGAAATCTTGCCCGGCGTAAGCTTGCTGTTCGCTGTGCTGCTCGTCGAAACTGTGGTGCTGACCTGAGCGATGCTCGTGCTAATGCTATTGGCGGGTATAATGACATTGGCCCCACTGTACGGCAGCAGATTGGTGGCCTTCGGCAGCTGCAACATGTCTGCCAGCGTGGGCATCACAGCGCGCACGGGCGTCGCCGCCGCGCTGACATTGCCGACACTGTTGGGCGAAAGTGCGCCCGTCTCATCAACGGCATCTACATCGATGGGCTCCTCCTTGGGCAGGGGCAACAGCATGCAGTCGTCATCCTCCTCAACATCTGCAGTTGCAACAACTGTAGTTGCAACCACTGTAGATGCAGTGGCTGTTGCTGCAGCTGCTGTTGTTGCAGCAGCTACTGTTGGCATTGCTTCAGGCTGAATGACTGGCTCTTGTTGGCTGGGTGGCTCAGTCTTGATAAGTGGCACTGTTGCAGCTGATTCGTCCACATCCAGTTCTAGCTCAGCGGAAAGCTTTCGTCGCTTGGCCGCTGCGCGTTTATCCCCAGTGTGGGACACGAAGGTCTCCTCGCTGGCATCCATATCCACTTGGACGTCCCCGTTGTTATCAACAGTCGCATCCGGTTTAGATTTGCCATTGGCGGCATTTGGTATTAGGGATGAGAGCAGCATGTCATCCTCCTCGTTGTCACTGTCGGACATCTCTTCGCCGTTCTCTCGTCGCCGCTTCCGCCGCTCGGCATGCTCCTCAAGTGCTTGCTCCAGTTGATATTTAAGCGAGGGAGCCGGCACCTCATTGGGACGCACACTGAATATGGGACGCGTCATAATGGCATCCATTTCAGCGAAATGTTTCCAGCTCGGCTCCGTTTCGCCAGCCAGGCCACACTCCTTATCCTTCTTAAGACGATTGTAGAAGCACTTAAGATTCTTGATGCGCGTCGTGATCTCCTCCGGCGAGCGATGATAGCCGTATTCCTGCATCTTGGCAGCCAGCTGACATATAACCGCATGCTTCTTGTGTGTGGTTATCAGAGTGCGCTGAAGCTTTGGATCACCCCACAGCTGAATGAGCAGCTTTGTCTCGTCCGTATCAAAGTTGGGATTGCGACCCACAAAATTGTGCTTTTTGCTGAGACTCTGATTGCAATTTGGATTCTGATTGATGTTACTGCTGCCATTCCCACTACCAGCACCACCACCAATGGCACCACCACCACTGTTGTTATTGTGGCTGTTGTTGGACGTGAGTCCGAGGCGCTGACTGCTTACGGCTGGAAAGGAGCCAGATGACGTTGTTGCTGTTGCGGCGGCTGCCTCGGCCGAGCGGCGTTTCTTAATCCTTGCACTGGTCTTAACGCTCATTCTGCAGACTATGACTATAAAATGTTATTTAAATAAATGCTAGTTGAGTTTTGTAAAAAGCATAGAAAAACAATTACCAAATGAACGTTGTATGCAATGTCGAGTCAAAAATCAATAAACGAGCACGTTGCGTTTGCAATTAAACCATTTGAGGCACAATCCTGTGGCAACAACAACAACTGCGAACTTTACGCTACGTCTGACTGTCGGCAAGTGAAATGAAACGAAAGCAACGATGGCAAGCACCGCGCAACTCCGCGGCAACAACAACCCCTAAAGAAGGTAAGCGTGCCGCGGTGACAGCCCACACAATGCAACCGAACCCAGTCCAAACCACCAACAGCTAACGAACGAAGCAACCACCCAACCCCAAAACGAACACAGCTAAGCCAAGTGCACTACCAACAAAACGAGAAAATCAACATGAAAACCGCCCAACTACGCAGAACATGCGCGCTCGCTTATTTGCTTTCTCACTCTAGCTAAGGCTCTTTAGCTGTCCGTATCCCTTTCTCTTTCTTGCGCTCACACGCAGTAACAAGTGTGAGACGACGAGGACGAAGTTTGTCTTGCGCAGTTGCTGACTTTATATCATTGATTTGTTACCAGAAATTTTTGAATATATCTGCGAAAGAATGAGAGGTGAATTGTTTAAGTATCTTACTATATCAAATATCACTTTTATCGTTTTTAAAAATATTTGGAATGTAGCTGCTATCTCAAGTTGATTAGTTATAGCAAAAAAAACCTCAAAATAGGACATTGACACGAGATCTGCGCATAACACTTTGCAGGACATGCGCAGTGAGCGCTCTAATCCCCGGGGAGTGAAAGACCGAGAGAGAGAAATCAAGTGCGAGAACAGCGGGTTCTGAGCGTGCGTATAACGGTGTTGTCAGGGTGGAGCAAACGAAGCAGCAGACTTTAAATTAAATATGATTATCACTGCTAAAGTGTGTATATTGAAAATTACTTAAGCTAACTATGGCTCACCTTAAACACAATTTTTATTACTTAACTCACCACAAATGCAATATAGAATCCTAACCTTAACCGATAACTTTATATATGTGTTGCAGGCTCATTTGAATTGTGAAGCAGCATTGCCAGCTGCAATTTTGTGAATCGCTTTTGTGTAGAGTTGCCATTCGCTTAACTTGTGTATACGTCTCGATGTTACTATCAAAATACTCTGTTCATGCTGTTTGCTGTCAGCTGTTTACGTTTGATTTTGTTGCTCAAGCGTAAATTGGTTTTACCAATCAAAGAAAATGGTTTTAACAAAGGAAGAGGAGGCATTTATTAAGCGCAAACATGAACACACACTCAAACTGCGCAATGAATTCCTGAAGCAGAGCTCGAATCCCTTTCGCCATGCCACCGGCGAAGGTGGTACTGTGGTATGTACAATGGTTATGTCATCACTGTCCAATTATTAATTCATCTTATTTGTGCATTGTTTTGCCTAGTTTGATGCCGGCCTAGCGCGCTTTCAGGCAATGCGTGTGTCCAACTACGAACACTTCCGGCCAACAGGGCACTCATTCCGCATGGGTCTCTTTGCCGTCGTTATACCCATCGTTGTGTACGCCTGGGCGCTAAAGAGCGAACGCGACGGCCGTGAAGAGAAATACCGTACAGGTCAGGTTGCCTACAAGGATCGCCAGTTCAAGTTTATTTAAATCATTATTTTGCAATATGTTGCAGTGAAATTAAACGCAAAACTCTAAACGTTAATTTTTTTACATGTATGTATTTATAGTAGTTAGGCTAAGTCTATCTCTATTTTTCTTCCATTTGCTTATCGCGCGCTATTACGAAGTCCTCAAACTTCACCATGTAAGTGGTGCCCTTGTGCCAATGCGCAGTTACCTTGCATGGCTGCAATTAAAACAACATAAATTTATAGTGGACATCGGCATGTCATCATCACTTCACTTACAAATCCACAATGCGTTAACACCGCTTCCACAATTCCGGCTGTAAAGTTGGCACAGTTTAAAGAGCTCTTGTCCTTGGGCACGCTTATGAAAGTGTTGACCAGCGGCTCCTTCTCAATAATGTAGTAAGTTCGCTCATCATCGTTGGCATGCTCTAGTTTCTCCGCCTCCTTACCGAAAAGATTCTTCCAGACAGTTGTTTTCACAAAGAGCAGCATTTGGGTTAGCTTTGTCTCGCGCTTGGAGCTGCGCTCTCTCACAAAGTATAAATCTATGATGCGTGTGCCCACATCCTGACCCAAGTCGTGTAATCTAAACAAAAATTAAAATATATGTATGTATTTAGTGCTCCGTGGAATCTACTCAAGAACACAATACCTTGTTTGCAATTCAGGCACTGTAAACACACGACTTTGGGAGTATTGAACAATTTCGCTGAAGAGCAGGGCCACAATGCTCTGAGATACCTCGGATTTCCCCTTAGATAGTGGACGATCTAGTATATTACTGCGCGGACGCATTGAGGAAATTTTAAGCGCTTCAAGTTTTTCCATTTTATTTTCACAACAAACTAGTCAAAATGCCAACAACAAATTAACACACAAAACAGCTGTTAGGGATGCCAGATGTTAAAATGTGAATCGCAACCTGCGAATGTCAAAGTTTCATTTCATAACGGACAATTTAGATAATCCAACTAATTTTCCCCATTATGCAGTACCATACAACATTTCTTTGGATTTTCCAAATCGAGCAGCTCAACTTTGGACCAGCTATCGTGCGGTTGCTGCTGCAATATTGTTAAATACGCTTCAAATTGGTTGTAGCTTATATCACGCGTATATGGACAACCAATAAGATGAAAATAGGGGCACACCTCATCCTGTATCCATCGACGTTGCTTTGCATACCTTATGTTATGGTAAAGATCCATATTTTCCACCTCAATTTTTTCGTCGTACATGCTAGAGGTTATCTGTGCAATCGCCTCATTGAAGATAACATCTACTTTAGGCAGGCAAAGTAGCTCTTTGACCAACTTATGTGTTTCCAATCGTCGCACGGAAAGCAAATACCACAACGGCATCAAATGAAACCGTATGCAACCCATCAAGCTGAATACATTTGATTTCCGACTTTTCCAATCGTGTCCCAACCAACGCACGATTATGAAAAGTATCTGTAAGAGAATTTTAGCTGAATTTTACAAAGAATCCCAATCAATTTTATATTTATCAAACCTCAACTTCTGTGTTAACACATATGGCATCAGAGCTGAGGAGATAGACAAGATGCTTCAGCGGCACATCAAGAAAATCTCGAGTTGCCACAAATGTGAGCAAAAACTTTTGTAAACGCGTCAGCATTAAATTTCCCACAATGTCTAAGGCCGGATTATTCTTCGCTTCAATGTACATTATGCAGGCGGAGACCTCATTGAAATAGTTGATATCTTCAAAAATTTTCCAGCAATGTAGCAATAAAGATTCAATTCTTAAATATGTTGCCGCTACGAAGACAGAAACAATATTATTTCGCTCCAAATTGGGATTATCGCTGAGCATCCATTGGTAGATGAGCATAAAAGCCTTTTGCGATACTTTATCCTCAGGCAGTGTCACCACGAGTGGAATCTCTTCAAGGTCCATAAAGAACTTTGAGTACGACTGCAGGACAATGACATGGCAATTGAAATACATTTTATTGATTTCGATCTGTACGGTTGTCTTCAAATGTTTTTCCATCATGTAACGCAACACTTCTCTCAAAGGAGCCTTAGACGGCTGATCGATGTTAAGCCAATCCTGTACTTCTTCAAAATTATGCCCGAACTCAAATAGCGACCGATTTGTGGCCAAATCGATTGAATCACACTTAAAAATCCGATCGAGTTCCAAATCCTCCGTTTTAGAAACCAGTCGCGTCTCCGATAACAGTTCATCTTCGGATGAAGAACACGGACTGGGACGATACAAATATATTGGCTATTCTTAAAATGATCTGTACTCACTTCATGAAGTGCACACTGCGGGTGAGATCACGCTTGGCCGGCTCATACTCCTTCTGATTCAAGGTCTCACATTTTCTCATCAGCTCATCCATGCTGCAGTGTAGCTTAATCACTTTTTATTCTCGTGCCTCTTTAAAATATATATTATTTTATATTCTCTTGTGTTTGATTAATATTGCTACGATACAAAGGGATCTGAACACTGAAAGCTTCCTAAAGAAAACTTTCCATATTTAAAATATTAGTCATATATAGATATATATTTAAAATAAAAAATGTATATTTTGCATCGGCCGGGAATCGAACCCGGGCCGCCCGCGTGGCAGGCGAGCATTCTACCACTGAACCACCGATGCTTCTGTAAAGGAAGCTGACCATCTCGCAATAAGAAGGCAAGGCTTTGTCTTCATAGCGAATATAGCGAACGGTGAGTCAGAGAGTTGCCAGATTATGGGAAAATTTAATTGCAACGGGTACTTATTGTTTATTAAATTGTGATTTATTTGTTTGTAGTTCTCTTGTTCACATTTTTAAATACATTTATATGAATAAATATATCATTTATTTTATTTTCTTTTTAATGCCATCTTTTATATGCGGCTACTTATGCATATATTTATATGAATTTCTTTTATGTATTATGTTAATAACAAAAACTGGATTGAAAATGTTGAAAATGTAATGTATTTTAATATTTGGTGTTCAACAAATTGCTGTCATTAACTATTAATCTCTATAATTTTGTTGATAAATAATGTATTGATTTAAGATTTACTATTGTTACTGATTCCTAGTTGGATTTATTTTCCCATTTTGTTCATTCTTCCATCTTGAATGTGTAATTTTTTGTGTATGCACAGTTAAAATTTTAAATACATACAATTAATATAATCTATATTCTTGTATATTTGTTTGTTTGTATGTATGTTGGCATGCTTGTGGATTGTTTTATATGTTAAAATTATTGTAGCTTTAACTAAACAATAAAAAAAATGAATTTTAAATTATATATGTATATTTAACATTTTGTACTTTTTGTTGAGTGTTTGTTCTTTGTTCAAAGTTTTTTTTGTTTGTATTTTTGTTTCATATTATTTTATTTGTGATAGGTTTCTTGATCTAAACAACTTTCGTTCAATTATTTTTAGACTCTGCATTTGCATTTTTACAAACAATTGCCCGCACTTGGAGGTTTCGATTTTAATATAATTTTTTGTTGCTTTTTTAATGTGTTTTTGCACAACCTTTGCTTATTTTTGAATAAATATGCTTTTATAGTAAGAAATAAATTAATGCTTTTAATTATTATTATTATTATTAATTTCATTTCGAATACACAAATATTACTTAAGTTCTTTGCACATAAGTATTTTATTTTTTGCATTCTTTAATACGTTTTTTACACATACATATATATCTATATATAGCTGCATACATGAGTTTCTTGTTTTTGAAAACACTTAAGTATTTTTTTAAATCCCCAACATTTCAAATAAGCAAATATACCACTGAATTCTTTAAATATCCATCGTAATTACTCATTTGTAATTAAACAAATTACAAATTGTTTTCTTTTAAGGTTTTCAACTTTTATTTTGATGTTTTTGGGATGTTTTAAGCGACGCAAACGCGCAATTGCAACTGTTTGGTTTTTCAATGCAGTTTTTTTTTTTTTTTTTTGCTGTAATTTATTGCGTTAACGTAAGAATTTAAACGAAAAGTTTGCTTATCATTGGCAAAAGAAATATTTTGAATCTTCATGAGCCCTAAGAAGAGTCAAAAACATTCTTTTTTAATTCAAATAAATATTACATCATTTCTAAAACAATTGTGGCAGAAAAATGAATAATAGTTTGCAATTGAATACGCGCTTGTTGCAAATTGACGTTGCTCGCTTATTTTTATATATATGTATAAATATATATTCAAAAACAATTTGTAATTCTATTATGGGGATTTTTTGTTTGTTTTTCTTTTGTTTTTGTTTTTATTGTATTTCATCAACAATATTCTTGTTGTATTTGCGCTTTGAGTTGTTTTTTGTTTGTAATGTTTTATGCAAAATTTGCGCGCGCTACTTTATTAGAGGGGAAACGCTCTGTTCTTTTAAAAATATAAACGAATTGGAATTAAGCACAGAATTATAGAAATATTTGCATATAAGTAAGTAGTATAACTTTCGTGCCTTGCCTTGGCTTTAATACTGTTCTCCAATTTCAAATTGTAAACAAAATGTAAGTAGCAAAAACTTAATAAACTAAAAAAGAATATCTTCATTAAGCATTTACATGTACATAAGTATTTTAAATATATATCTATATAAAAAAAGATTAAACAAATAGCCTGGTTTTTACAAAATTATAATTAAGCGACAGATCTACAAATAAATGACATGCTTAAATGATATATGGTATAGGTATTTAAGCCTGTATGTATTTATGTACTTGAAAGTGCGTTATCTGCTCTACTGATGTATATACAATAAATTATGGCAAATCAAATGGAGTTACAAAACGATGGAAACCAAGCAAAAACTAGCAACTAAAACTGAAGACAACAGGGACAACAGTGACGGCAAACGCCTAACGACGGTGTCTTGTGTCGTTGAGGTTGTCATGGTTCGCATTTAGAACATTAGCCGACCATAGTCGTTCTGGGCTGCCTTGCTGCTGCGCGGCTGCATCAGGTACAGCGGTTGTGGCGGCTGCTGTTGGGGGGCGCCGAGGCTGTGTGACAGTTCCCAGTTGTAGAAGTGTCTCTGTGGCTGCGGCTGTGACTGCGACTGTCGCTGTTTCAGTCGCAGCAGCTGGCGTTTGTAGTTTTGCTCATCGGGGTGTGGGTTGTGCTCGTTTCTGGGCCTGGTGCTGGGGTCGTCATCGTACTGTCCTTGCAATCTAGCCTCCAAATGTCAGACATGCGGTTTATGGCGGCCACCGCAAATGCCGCAGTGTATGCCCATCCAATGGCATGCACGCAGCGGCGGATAGCACCACAGGCAGGGCACGAACAAAGACAGCAGCGCCAGGCCCAACCAGCGCTTGGTGCAGCCCGCCTCGGTAACGCTACAATCACACGGATGCTGCGCCGTCTCACCTTCCGCATCGCTCATGCAATGATAAATCATACAGCGTGCACAGCCCATGCCCGAGATACACTCGTACCCGCTGCGAAACGGATCTGGAGCATATTCGCAAGCGCCGCGTCTATTGAAATCCTCACTGTACAGCTCATGACAATAACGGCAACGCAAGCGTGTCTCCTTCTTGAGTATGTCCGACACATTTGGCTTGTGCAACGGTTTGCTAGCCGCCGTTGCAGCCGATGTCTGTGCGGCAGCCATCGCCTGTGCCGCCTCCAGGGCATTGCGTTTCTTTAAAGCAGTGATGGACTCGCGCCGTGCATTCAACACCTGTGCACCCACTGGCTGCTCCACCACCGGATAGTTATAGTCATGATGCACAGCGGTTAGCGTTACGTATGAATAGTTCTCGCTGGGCGCTATTTGGCCTGCAGTTGGCGGCGGCGGTGGCGGCGGCGAATCCGTTGATCCGCTGGCATTGTTGCTGATGCTGCCCGGAGCCGATGTTGTTTTATCCGTCGATATGTAGTGTATGGTCGCCGCTGGAAGTTTCTCCGAATCAGAATTGTTGCTGTAGCTATCCTTGTGACGCTCGCTAACGCTTTCTATAAAACAAAAACAAAACGAAAATGAGTTTCAAGTTTCAAAGTTAAATCGTTAATAATTTACTGTGACTTTTTTCGCTGCCTTCGGGGCTTGAATGTATCTTTTGTAAACTTTCGCTTTCCACAGGTAAGTCCAGGGTCTGCATAGATATTCAGAAGCATGTGATCAATTAGCAATTGTTTCACTTAAATCCAAACAGGCAACTTACCATGAAAACATCATCTTCACCAACCGAATCATATTTGGTCAATGGTGGGCATATTATAGTGGGATTTGATTTGGCCAGTCCTGCATTGTGGGATAATAATAAAAAAATGCTTGTAATTGAATACAGTTCAAATGACTCAATTAAAATAAATCGATTACATGGCACACGGCAAATTAACTATGAAGCTTATTAAGAGCATTGAAAGTCAGTTTAAAGCGTACAGCGTAAAGTTTACAGTTGAAAATGTGTATAAGCAATTTTGCATAAAGATTTGTTAATTTCTTCATTGACTTAAGTAAAAAACTATACTATATTTCTGTATGTTTTGTGTGTGCTGCCTAAAAATGTTAATTAATTAATTCATTCATTCTTATTGTCAAAATCAGCACACACATTACAGAAGAAAAACTAAGTAAAAATAAACCTCAGAAAACACTTACCAATTTTGTTAGAAATGATATGATTTAAATAGTATTTTGTGATGATTTTTTTTTTAATTTTGAAAACAAATTTCACAATTCCAATAAAATGTTTTTTTTTTTTTGTTAATTTGGTTTTGTTTTTTGTAGCAAGTTTTAAAAAAAGTAGAGCATAAAACATCAGTTTCGCATTAGTTAATAAAGGCAAAAATGCTAAACACACAATCTAAAGAAGTGATAGTAGAACAAGTGAATGTGTAACGTGTAAAAAGGATGTTGAAACTACTATGGCATATACAGAAGACAGATACATTGCGTGATTTTTGTAGACAGATCAAGTGTAGATATATATATTTAAAGCGGCATGCATCTAATTCAATGGGATACGAAAGGACTATGGCTTTTAGAGCATACCATCAATTAGTTCATTATAGGCGCGCAGCACGCCCTTATCAAAGGCCCGTGCATCGGCTGCTGTTTGAAATGTTAGACCGTTGCGCTGTTTTCCTGCACGCCAATGATGAAATGTTGGCATTACTTTGTAATACTTCAGATCACGATTGATGACACAGCTTAAGATAACCTGTAAATATTGAAAGCAGTTTAGAATATGCATTTTCTCGTATGTATATTATGTGGATCGATTGTCACTCACACTTTGATCAGAGATTCTTTGCCCATAGATGATGTAGTCATGACCCGATGCCAATGGGGATAATCTAGCACGTTTCCGTATTGAAACATTTGCCAGACCACCCCCGGCCAATGGTAGCCAGCCCTCGGTGCTTTCGTCTCTGGTCATTACCTGTGCGCGTACTGTTACTAAGAAGTCGCTGCAATGAAGCACACATCAAAACGGAGATTAGTAATTAATTAAAACAAAGGAAGTTCAGCAAGTAATAAAAATAAAATATTAAGTTTTACAATTAAATGATTTTAGGTCACCTGCTCAATTTGCGTTTTAAGCTTAATTTATGATAAGAAATGGAAGCCATTGCTGCAAGTTAGTAACTGTGGCTGCCTTCGCCATTAACTGTTGTCTATATCCCTTGCGAGATGACTTAAAAGTGTCGTTAATTTGGCTAATTCAATTTTTTTTTCTCAACGAAGCCATACCAGAGGGGGCTCATCGACTCCATATGCAGCACCTGTCGCACTTATCCACGGCAAAGCCAAAATTAACTAAAAATAACTACAAGTCCTTCGTTTTAAAAATACCCACACTTACACAAATACACACACAAGCACTCAAGTGCTTACTCATTGATGTATTGTCTCCACATGTACACACATACACGTACACGTGTGTCTGTGCCATGAACATGTGTACATTAAGGGTAGTAAAAATATTCGAGTTAAAAATCTGTGTTTCTTCCATTTTCGATTTCATTCTTGAAAATCTCAGCTATTGCAGAATGAAAGGGAGTTCGTTGTATCCAATCAAACAACCAAGAAGCGAACAAAGCAAGGCACGACCTGCGCAGAAGTTTGAATTGGAGTTTCAAGCGTAAACTTACTCAATGAAAAAAGCTTTCAGGGAGTTTTGTAAGACTCTATTTTGCTATGGCTGTTGTATTCCATGGCTTTGGCTATGGGTCACACGATGTATACATACATTTGTCCTAGATTTAACAAATTTTACAGAATGAACATGCACACCGTCTGCCAATGTAGACGACGACAACGACGTCATAGCTGTGTCAAGGACTGTGGCAACGATAGCGGCAGCAGGTTGCATTGCGGCAAGGCGCATTATACACAAATGCACACACTTACATATATGTTTATGATAGTTCATACTCAAGGTAAGGCGCACACGTCAGCATGTCTGACCAAGGATAACCATGCGGCCGTCTTGCCATGAATGAATTGACGTTTTTTTTTTCTGTTGCCACCAGGACAATTGTAGATGTTTTTATACAATTTGAAGTTATAAAGGAAGCTTTTGAGGCGCTAGACCTAGTGGCAACTTCAATAAAATACTTTACTAGAGTTGCCACTCTGCTAGATACATGTACAAACGCACACACACACGACTACAGGTGTTGTTAGCAACAACTCCGCCACACACTCCAGAGCCTGCCTCAAGCAAAAATTAAAAGTCCCGAATCAGAAACAAAGCCCTAAATTGGCAAACTCTCAACAGAGCGCATGCGTGGGAAAGAGAAAGTTAGGGAGGACAGAATGACTCTGAGAGAGAAAAAGTGAGAGAGACTATGAGAGTCGGGCTCCAGTTTTTGTTTGTGTTTGTGTATGTGTGCAAGTACAAAGCAACGGAAACTGGTGCTGGTTGCTGCTGTCAAGTGCCTATGATCTGCATACAAATACACATACAAATGCATATATACATAAACATACATACATGTACTTATGGAGTTAACTTATATTATGCTAGATTGTTGCATTTATATTATGGCAACATTTAATACATCGGGACAGAAGAGAGTGTTGCCAGCCTGTCTGTCTACCACCCACACATTTACGTGTATGCATATATATCTGTGTATGTATGCACACTCAATGTTGGATTCTGCAGGAAGGACAAGCTGAAAGTATGAATGAAAAGGGCGAACTAAAGTGTGTGCATTTATCTACAAACATACAGACAGACACATTTATGTAAGTATTAGACCAGTGAGCAGAGAATGCAACTATTTAAATTAAAAAAAAAAAAAGAAGCCATATATACAGCTGTAATGGCTATTGTCAAATCAATGGGAACGCTATCTTTGTCAATTCTTATTATCGCCTATCAAAGGTTATAAACGATAATTAAATCCAAACATCATATTCAGTATCCGTTTTCATGGCAAAGAATTTGTTTTCATTACAAGTATAACAACCGAAGAAAGGGCAAGACATGAATGAAACTAAAAGAACCTTGGATATGCGTGTGATGTCAGTATTGTGTTGCTTTCTGTTGTTGTTGCCGTTGCGCAGACGTTGCTTAAGTGTTTCAGCTATATCAATAGCTTTAGCTTTAACCACTGGCTTTGAACTGTGTGTCTGACTGTTGTAAATGCTTCAATGTGCGACAAGCGAACAGGGCGAGTGACATCATTTTCAATGGGGCGCTACGCTTTAAACAGCAAGAAAAGCAATTAGGAAAACAAGCTAGTTGCTGGCATTCCATTTCATTCATTAAAAGTGGCGACAGACAGACTATGTGGAGACGACGCGACGTTGCTGAGATGTACGTATTTATTTGTATATATCTCTGAGTATATATATATATATATATAGATATATATGTATGTATATATATATACCTTTGATTGAACAGACAAATGAGTCACATCTCATTCATGTCCAATTTGCTTCTCTTGATAAATACTCTGCCATTCAGTAAATATTTGTTAGTATTTTAGTTCAATATAAATTTGCTAGCTAAATTGACAATAATTGTATGAATTAAATTGGGTACAACAGCATTTAGGACACACACAAAAAGAGAGCGCTGGAAGTGATCTGGCAACTCTGAGTTAAGACTCTCTGATAAAAAAAAGAAAACAAAACAAACAAACAAACATCATATGATGCAAATTTACACTTAGTATATATACATTAGCAATTAAATGTAACTTACCTTTCATGTCCTTCTGTCATGATTTGTAATCAGAAAGATTCTAATATAGCAGCGTATAGTGTCGGTGTTGTTCTTGATGGTGGCAAAATACACCATGATTAAAGCATAAAGACATTCAGAGCCTGCTGCTGCACAAACTTTCGAAAACGAATGACAACAACAACAGAATGTTGACCAAGAACTGTAACGGTGGCTTGAAGATTAGATGATGAAGATGTAGATGTCTGCAAGATATCTGGAGTACTTCTATTGTTTTTATTGTTGTCCGTTTCAGCTGTCTGTTCTTAGTGATGGTGGTGGTGCGTTTTGTAGCTTTGTTGTTTTTCTTTTCTTTTCCTTTTCTTTTTTGCTTCTTTTGGCACAATATGAAAGACGACGCCAAGGTTTTGTTACTGTTTGCGAAACACGTTCAGTGCTGCACACACTTGTAACTGTGAGTATAAAGCGAGACCGATATAAGTGTGTTAAAAATTTAGCTATTAATTTAAGTTTTATAACAAGAGCAATAAACTAGCAGACTGCGACGAAAGGGCGACTTTTACTTTTTCAATACACTCGCAAACACACACACACTTGCACACACTATGTGGGCGTGTAGACAAACACTGTGGAAAAACTTCATGGAACAAATATATGTCCGAATTTTTCCAAGCAACAAAGATGTAACAGGCATCCCAAAAAGAGAGCGCGCGCAAGGCTGAGCCTGTATTGAAAACTGAAACTGAGAGCGTTTCAGTCCCTGTGAAAACAACAACAATGCAGTTATTTAGAAACTCCTTTTTCGTTAGATTAAACAAATGTTTCTTTGAATGAAATAAGCCACTGGAAAGCTGTCCAACTTTCATTTGACTTTCTGTATTTTATTGTGAATTGAAACATCAACTTTGCGAAACCACATTGCACTATGAACGAAAATTCATTCATACATTCCATCAAGGCTACAGGCGCTAAAATCTCTCTCCATTTTTATAGAGCATTCATTCGTGCAATTCGACTCTCACTTGCGCGTTGCGAGAGCGTATCGCAACCAACGCACTTCGCTTGCGCATATACAAAAAAAGGTAACACATACACACGCACACAAAGGCACATCCACAGAAAGTGAGGTAGAACGTTTTTTGGGCGATTTCTCCATGTATACACATATATACTTATGTATATATATTTATATATATGTATCATATATGTATATAAGATTTTGCCTGTGCTCCTTTTTACATTTTTTTTTTTATATTTACATACACGTATATGCATTAACTACATATTTTATTTGTGGTTATCTGCGCCTTCGCTAATTGTTTACAACGGCATGTGCGTTGGCTATTGTTTCATTTTTTGCACTATGAATTTGGGTTAGTATATGTTGGATTTTTGACTTGGCGCAGACGACCGTGAAGGAGGTGTCAGGTGCGGGTGCGTGCTGAACAGAGAGAGGGAGACGTGGTGTATAGGAATTTTTCTCTATTGGATAACAGCTTTTCGCATTTTATGCCGTTTAGCACGTTTCTTTAGTAGCACACACATTATACTAGTTATTTATGACAATTTATTCAATTGCTTGCACTTTTTTACAACTTGTCTCTTTGGAGACATTAGCAACTCTGATCTCAAGTGGAAATTGGTTTGACTGGAAGATTTTCGACTTGCGTTTTGATTTCTCGACTGTTAAACTTATTATTTGTATTTGTTCAAATTTTCACTCGATGTATAATTTTATTTACTATTTGATTCATTTTATATTCTTTCTGTGCAGTTTTTACGCTTTTTTCTTCTTCTTTGCGAAAAAAAAGAATGAAATTCCAAATAGAACTGTTGTTTAACACAGCAGGGCCAATAACATTAGCATTAGTCCATATGTTATTAACAGCGAGAAATTTTAACATTAATCGCGTTTTATATTAATCGTTCAAAAATTTCATTCATATTGTACAAACAATGCAGGTAGATGGATAAAATAAAAATACGATTTTCATTTAGGGTAAGTTAAAGAAAAAAATTTGCTGAATTTTAAATATATTTTATGTTCAATTATCGAAAAGTTATCGCAAAAGAAGTATTGGTATGAATTAACAGTGATATTTTTCTAAAGACATTCCCAACATTATACGGTTATATTCCTATATAATACCAATATTATTATAAATTTTATTGCGAACTGTAGCTTAGGATCTTTGACATAATGCAGATAATTATCTTCTGATTGTCTTAATCCATGTTATCGATATTCATACAATTCGATATAAATTGATGCTGTATGTCATAAATACTTGTTACAAGTAGCAGTTAGGAAAATATCTGTTCATTCTAGCATTAACATTTCCTTTTATATGTGCGTGTGTGTTTGATGACTGCGGGAAATTGGCTGCCGTGTGTAATTTGCAAATAAATCGCTAAAAATGGCTAAAAAGAAAAGTGAAGAACATTCGGGAGGCGATGCAAACGATAGTGATTACAACGAGGAGCCAAACTTTGAAGATCCACCTAATTTCGTGGACAATATCAGCGATGAAGGTAAGTTCAGCTCTTGCCAGCGCAGCACACGCGCTGCAAGCCACCGCCGACTATTGCAAAAACAAACATAACCTCAATATGTGCGTTTCTCTTATTTGCAACAATATAATGTTTATAATATTACAGATTTGCTTGGTGATATGCTGGCACAACGACCATCGGAAGCCGATGGCGTTGAAAGCGTTGTTGTGGTAGACAATATGCCCATTGTGGAGCCAAACCGTATTGAAAAATTGAAATCGGTCATCAGCAAGCTTTTCTCGAATTGCGGCGAAATTGTCAACGTTGTATATCCTGTCGATGATGAAGGTAAGACCAAAGGGTATGCGTTTATGGAGTACAAGCACGCCAGTCAGGCAGAGGAGGCAGTGCAGAAGCTCAACAACTATCGTCTGGACAAGAATTATACATTTGCTGTAAACTTGTTTACCGATTTCCAGAAGTAAGTTCCTCACCGAAACAAAATACATGAAATATTTTATTAAATATTAATTAACATAATTTCATTTCAGATATGAAAACATACCTGAAAAATGGGAACCGCCAACGGTGCAGCCATTTAAGGTACAGGGCGATCTGTACAATTTCATCAATGATCCTGATGCTTATGATCAGTACTGTGTGGCGGCGGAGACTGCACCTAATTGCGTGCAGGTTGGATTTTGGCAAAATGTGCTGCCGGAGCCCAATGAGCTGGAAACGCGTGAACGCTTTACGGACACTTTTGTAAAATGGTCTCCGCTGGGAACCTATGTGGTCACCTTCCATAAGCCAGGTGTCGCTATTTGGGGCGGTAGCAGCTTCCAGAAAATCCAAAAGTTTCCCCATCCTGGCACCCAATTTGTCGAATTTTCACCGTGCGAGAGTTATTTGGTAACCTATGGACCTACACCGACTGGCCAAAAGATCATCATTTGGGATATACGCACCGGTGCTGAGAAGCGTTCTTTTGTTGCGGATGGAATGTCTGTTCTGTCAATGTTCCGTTGGTCCCACGATGATAAATTTGTTGCACGCATGGGAGACAACTCAATACACATATATGAAACACCATCATTCTATTTGCTCGACCTGAAGTCCATCAAGATATTGGGCATACGCGGATTCTCTTGGTCGCCCACGGACAACGTGATTGCCTACTGGGTGGAAGAGCAGAATCAGATACCCGCTCGTGTTACGCTTATGGAGATTCCTAAGAAGCGTGAAATACGCAACAAGAACCTTTTTAATGTAGCCGACTGTAAACTGCATTGGCAAAAATCGGGCGATTATTTGTGTGTGAAGGTTGATCGCTATTCTAAACTAAAGAAGGACAAGAAGGAATTGGACGTCAAGTTCCTGGGAATGTTCTACAATTTTGAAATCTTTCACATGCGTGAAAAAGAAATACCCGTAGATTCGGTAGAGATACGCGAACTAATCCTTGCTTTCGCCTGGGAGCCAATCGGCAATAAGTTTTCCATCATTCACGGAGAGCCCAACTCTGCAAACGTTAGCTTCTACGAAGTCAACAAGGGTGTCAAGCCGAGTCTTGTCAAGCGTTTAGAAAAGAAGTCCTGCACCCATCTGTTCTGGTCGCCGCGTGGTCAATTCATTGTGATGGCTAACTTGACGATGGGAACCTTTGAGTTTGTTGATACAACCAATGATTACATTATTAGCGCATCACCTGATCACTTCCGTGCATCTGAGGTAGAATGGGATCCCACTGGTCGCTATGTTGTCACTGGCGTCTCTTCATGGAAGGTCAAGGAGGATACAGGCTTCAATATGTACACCTTCCAGGGTCGCATCATCAAGCGAACCATTCTGAAAAACTTTGTGCAGTTCCTGTGGCGCCCAAGACCGCCAACGCTGCTTGCCGAGGACAAGCAGAAGGAAATTAAGAAGAACCTTAAGAAGTACTATCCCATCTTTGAGCAGAAGGATCGTCTGCGTTTGACACGCGCCTCCAAGGAGCTGCTCGAGAAACGCTCTCAGCTACGCGAGACTTTCATGGAGTACCGCGTCAAGCGTATTGCAGAATGGGAGGATCAAAAGAGCCGTCGCGTCATGCTTAGAGGGCGTAAGTTTAAGTGTCACTTGTTGTGGTTCAATGCGATTTAATGCTTTCCCTGCTTGCCTTACAGATATAGATACAGATTACTTGGAAACTGATGAAGTCGATGAAGAAGTTGTTGAATTTTTAGTCAAGGAAGAAATAACCCTGCTAGAGTAGACGACTCCCTACACTCCGCGTCCACGTCTACGTCTCCCTCGGCATTCACAATTCGTGAAGCTGGTGTCTCAGACTTGCGCCGAAACGCGACTACGTTCCGGCGGCCTTTACTCGTCGGACTCCTTTTTCAAACACGTAGCGCGTCTTCAATAATACAATTAAGCTTAATCACATTTATAAGCTTGCGTTACATACATATGCACACATAAATAGCCATATCCATATAAATTTGATCCTTAAGCACAACAGTAACGTAACATAAACAACTTTATTCATATTAACTAAAGTCAAGTTCGCGAACAATTTTAATCTTTGATATAATTGAATACTTATAAAAATCATGTCCGAGGTCACGTTGTCAGCTATTAAAAGTAAATTTGCATTGTATTTGTATGTCAACAGCAAAAAGAAAAGGAAAATCAAATGGCATTAAATATTTACTGTTGGACAGGGAGAACTCCAAACTGAGGTACACATGTTGGGGCTTAAGGCTAAAAATTACCAAGTTCGGTGTATAAACTAGTTTTGATCATACCCTGTACAGAGTTATATTAGCTTTGTGCAAAAGGTACACAACAGGCAGAAGGAGGCGTGACAGCCCCCTATAAAGTAATTACTATATACTTTTGGATACCTCCACGCAAATCAACAAATTATGGCCACATTTCTAAGTGTAAACACTTCTAACTTAACAGATGCTTCAAGAATACCATAAATATGAAATATTATCAGCTGTTGTCTTTGTAGAAAAAACTGTTAAGTCAAAAATTATATGTCAAAGTCGGCATATGTCAGGGCATTTGAAGGTATAAAACGGTGAAACCGTTATCCTTATCCGTAGTAAAACTCTAAGTCGTTTGCTTTATTCGTTACTATCATTAATTAAAAAATAATGAAGCATGTCAGGGCGTATGGCTTTGGATGAGCTCTTAAAAAAAAATATACGCCACTTTCATACCTGACGGGATTTTTATGGAGATGAATTTCACATTTGGGCCGAGAGATGAAAATCGCGTCGTGGGCTGCCGTGAAAATAGCCTATTAATTTACATATGCACAGTCATGAATGTTCCTGTTTACGGTCTGCAGATCAAGTTTGTTCCCAAGCAAATCGATAAAAACTAATTATGACCAGTCACCGACTATCTCTTGTTTAGAGCAGACGTCTGTCTAGTTGATCGCGCATATTAGCAGCTCTTGGCTCGTTATCTCTCATTATCTCTTTTCGTTTACCGTTCCTTGTCGGGCCCCGTTAATCAAAAAAAAAAAAAGACCGCGAGTGTACACATCACTGCACAACCAACCCCCACTGGGGGATAATCGGTTTGCTATGCTAACCGAATCGTCCAACCACAAAAAACTTAAATCGTTCCACAAACCCACGGTGTCATATCCTGGTCTTCCAGTGATTCAGTTACCAAACCCAAGATTCATAGTTCTGAGCTCTGCTGATGAAACTAAACCATTGAGTGACTATTCATGCTTTGCTTTACATCGTGCAGTAGATCTCATCAGCAAGGACTATTCTAAAATAACTCAATTAAAAGACGGTAAACTGCTGATCCTCACTAAAGACTCAAACACTGCTAACATATTTCTGGCCGCAAATGACCTTCTAGGCATCTGCAAAATCAAGTGCCAACTACACGAAACGCTGAATTCGACCAAAGGCACCGTCTATGCTCCATGCTTATCCAATGTGTCTGAAGAAGAAATCTTAAAAGATCTCAACTCCCAAGGAGTCACTGCTGTCTATAAATTTAACAAAACAATTGACGGCATTACCAAACCATCTGGCGTCATCCTCTTTACCTCACGCACGCAATGCGCAAACTGCGGGAATGAGCATCCTTCATCCAGCAACAGATGCCCCAAATTCACGCAAGAAAAATAAATCTTAAAAATTATTGCCCATACCAAAAAAAGCACTTACAAAGATGCCAAACTCACCTACATTTCACTCAACAATTCCTCCAGCGCTACGGCCGAACGATCCTATGCCAAACTAAACAAACTGTAACAACCAACGGAACTAACAAAACAAAACAAAAATCAAATACTCTACAACAAAACATCACAAATCTAACAGTTAATACAACAACTAACGACGCCGCTTCGTTATCAGCGGACAAACACCCAATACAATTTAAACAAGTCAGTCAGCTACAGTCGTGCAACGCCTGTGGTAGACTCTGAACTAATCGGGGAAAGCAAAAAAAATAAAGCAAATATAAAACTAAATTTAAAGCCAAATTAAGCTTAAGCAATGTTCAACTCATTATCGTTCGTTCTTGGAAGAGAGCAGCAATAATAAGTGAGCGCGCAAGAGCGAAAGGGAAAACAAACAACCGTTACTTTTTTTGCGCGTTGCTGTGTATACACGTATAACTGTAACTGTACAGCGCGCGTCTGTTTTTACTGAGATGCTTATTATGAAAACTATAATGACAAATCAATTGGTGGTTAAAAACGCGTCTCGTGCCTACATATTGCTTTTATAAAATTTTAAAAACATTAAAATTTTGTTTGGGATACAACAAGATTCGAACCGCAGACCTCTCACACGCAAATCATACGTCTTATAACTTGAGCCACCGCCTTACATAATGCTCGGTCGGCAACGTCAATACATATACAGCACGAGTTTTTGCATTTGTCGTATACATACATATGTATATACATATATACGAATTTCTAACGAAATTTGGTTATTGATTTCTTTTAAATTCTTAACATTTTCTGACAAATAAGGCAAAATTAATAATATATGTATGTATATATAAAATAAAAGTAATTAATTTATAATTATTAAAAAATGTAATTTGGAATTGTCAGCAGTGGGATTCGAACTCGCGCCTGTGCGGCAATTTTGGCCGCAGAGGTGCCATGGACCTGGTGATCATTCATTCCTTAATATCTTCTATGTTTATGATCCGATCGTGCTAAAATTTTCAGAAAACGTCCGCTACGGGACATTCTCCATATGTGCCAAATCTGAATTAAATCTAAAGTCGGTAGCTTCAGTTATACGTTTTTTTTTCGATTTGCGGGGGCGTAAGGGGGCATCGCAAAAATCTAAAACAAACTTGATCTGCCTGCAAACTAAACACGTGTTGTCACCAAATTTGGTTACTCTAACTCTTATAGTCTCTGAGATCTAGGTGTTCATACAGACGGACAGACGGTCAGACGGACATGGCTATATCGTCTCGGCTGTTGATGCTGATCAAGAATATATATACTTTATAGGGTCTGCCACGCCTCCTTCTGCCTGTTACGCACATTTCGCCTTCGTCAAACCTAATAGTTCAGAGTCTAAAAACCCAAAATCGCAAACGATCAACCAAATACTAAAATTAGTTCTCTCAACGAGAGTTCGCCTCCCATTCGCATCTTCTCTCGACTGATATGATTATCAGCGAGTCCGAAGATTCCACATAACAAACTTAAATTATGAATCGTAAAGGCGGGCCTTACTTGATACTTGTTGTCGCCCTCACGTTTGCTTTGCAATAGCAAAACCAAACTGATGGGCTCGACATGTGTCTTGTTTGGCCCGCTTTTTATAACTTTATCTCACACCTGCAAAATTTCTGACATACGTAAACTCTATTTCTTTTTAATTTATTCTCCAATGACTTTATCCGTTATTCAATGGAATGTAAACGGGCTACTTAATAACTTAACAGACTTGCAGGTAAGCACCTAAACAGCATAACCCTGATATTCTTGCTTTACAAGAAACCCACTTAAAAGTTAATTCGACCTCAACAATCTCCAACAACTACTCCCATTATTTTCACAACCTACCCCACATCAATTCCAACAAACAGGGTATCGCTCTGCTTATAAAAAAATGCATACCCCACAGAATTATACCCAATTCTTCCAATACCTCTTCTTTAGCGATGGAAGTCAACATCGGCTACAAATTATCAATCATCAACATATATATCCCCCCTGAGCAACATTTTTTCCCAAGTGACCTCTCAGATGTAATTTGCAACACAGCTCCACCTTATCTCGCATAAAACAAACCAAAGAGGTAAAATTATAGAAAATATTCTCATTAACCAGAGACTCAGTTGCCTTAACGACGGTAACCCCACACATTTCTCTACACACCGCTCATTTACTCATGTTGACCTCTCTGTCTGCTCCTCCAACCTGCTCCCGTATTCTTCCTCTTATACACTCAACTCTCTTTACGGCAGCGACCACTTTCCGCTGAAAACATCAATCCACACCCGGCAACATCCAAAGCAATACTCTATCAACAAATTTCTTACTCACAAGGCCGATTGGGCTGCTTTCCAGTCCTTCCTAAATGCCAACACAAAAAATTTTGCCTTGAGTTCAAATATAAACAAGGATATGGCCTATATCCATAAAATAATCAGAGCTGCGGCACACTACAAAATTCCGCAATCCAAGGCCACCTTTAGAAAAAAATATCCAGCTTGGTGGAACAGCCAATTAGACTCCCTAAGGAACATCAAACAAAAGGCCTGGTACCAATATAAGAATACCCAAAACACATGCAATCTAATTAACTATAAAAAATCACAAGCACTCTTTCGCTTAAAGAGCAAAGAGAGCAAAATTAACAGTTGCCAAAAATTTACAGAAACCATAAGCCCAAAAAGCTCTATTACTAAAGTATGGCCTGGTATCAGAAGACTTTGTGGCAGTGACACCAACTCCAAAATAAACTTTATAAATACTACAAATGGTCCTACATACGATCATCTAGCGCTTGCTAATGAATTCTGCAAATTTTGGTCGAACCAATCTCTCAATGCAAACTTCCATGACCAATTCTTTACTGAAAAAATACTTGGCTGCACACAGAATACATTGCACAAAAATACAGCAAGCTTGCCCAAACTATTGAAGGCAATATATCAGAGATTGAATACAATTCTGCCCTGGCAAAGACCAAGGGTAAACCACCAGGACTTGACAAAATTTCATATGACATGATAAAAAATCTTCCAAAGAGTCTTAGTCTTCTGATAATTGAGGCTTTCAACAATTCCCTAAAACAAGGAATACTTCCACAATGTTGGAAGTTTGCTGTCATTCTCCCCATCCTTAAACCAAATAAAAACCCTACGGAACTACAAAGTTACCGGCCTATATCGCTACTTCCCTGCCTAGGAAAACTATTCGAAAAATTTTTATCGAAACGCATAATGTGGTTCGCCAATAGAAAACGGTATCTGAGTGAACACCAGTTTGGTTTCAAGCAAAACCATAGCACCCTTGACCCTTTACTTCTCTTTGATCACTTCACCACCAAAGCTCTCTCCACCCGGAAACATGTCCTAGCTCTTAGTCTTGACTTTGTAAAAGCTTTCGACCGCATAGGCATCCATATGGTTTTAAAACAACTAGCCAGGATGAAAGTGGGTCCGAAAATATATCACATAGCAAAAGCCTTTTTGACAATTAGAAAAATAATTGTCCGCATCCAAAGATCCCACTCCTCATCCCTCCCACTAGCCAATGGTATCCCCCAGGGATCCCCTCTATCCGTCACACTCTTCACCCTTGCCTTTAACGAAATTTCGTCAATAGTAAACCCAGCACATCTTGGACACATGCTCCAAACTGCAGTCACTTCGCAGCAACCTCCCAACTCCCCCATCCGTATTACTGGAAAACCCCACACAAGAAAATATAAACTCAATACTTAACTTTATTTCTAAAGCAGGTTTTGCCAACGAAGCGAAAGACTCAAACGAGTCGCATTTATCGTAGAACTGAAAAAGAGATGCAAATGTTACTTTCTCACTGTGGAAGCCACATTGGACTGCAAGGTGCACAGGATTTTGAGGCGCGGAGCCTGCAATTCTTTAATGGCACAGCAATAACGCCAGACGGTTTAGTGGATACTTTCATACAAATAGATCTATCCGATCCACCATTAGTCAGTCCACGATTGTACAGCCAACATCATAATTATGACAGCAGTCATCTGTATATACCCAGCGGTAGGTTGCACTTGACACTACAGTTAGATTCATCTAAATCAGTCTTTAAATAAGAAGGATAATCAGAATAGAAAGGAACTTGCAACATGCTTGTGCTTAAGAACATTTTTTTATTGGGCTTATTATCAATTAATGTCTGGAGTTACCACTTTCCCATGCTAGCGCCAATTAAATTGTTCGATCCGCTTCCAAAGCAATCTTCAATGCTTGGTAAACGGCCGTTGCATTTCCGATTGTAAACCGACCAGGCTCCCCAACCATTATGGCTGTCTCTTAACACTTTTCGGGCACATCTTACGGCCGCATTTATGTGATCCGTACGCAGCGCGGCACAGTCGACATTACAATAGTTGTGAGAGAACTGTCCATTACTCGGCTGGCACCAATATAGATCGTTGATTTGGAATAAGCCATGATCCCTCGAGCCGTCATCATTGGGTGGCCCTATCACCCAAGTGCGATAACTGCTCTCATGCTTCGCTATGCACGCCCAGATCGCGAGTTCATTCCGCGGCACACCCAAGTCGTTCAATTCCCTGACCAGGCTGCAACGATCGTAGGTGATTTGAGCTCCCACTGTCCCGGCCAGCAACACCAACAACAGAGCTAAACCCTTACCAAATGCAACCGTTCTTTCCATGTTCGTATAATGAACTGAATGAATTTTCAAATTATTACTTATCTTATAGACTCTTATCGTGTTCGTTCCGAAATTAGACTCTGTGAACAAGTCTTTTGGATTATCTTTATGGGACTCACTTGTGGGTCATAATAGATGAAAGTCAGCTTAATACCCTGTGGCAGTCTCATCAATTAAGTATTTGGATTATAATAGAATAAAAAACTTACTTTTCGCACAAAGTTAATATATTTCTGTATTATTTATAAAAATGGGTCGAAGGACTTCAGCCTTAAAAGTATGGAAAATATGCAGTGCAGTCGCAATATAATAACATATATATATATATATATATATATATATATATATATATATATATATATATATATATATATATATATATATATATTTATGAATACATACATATGTATATAAGATTACTTTTATTTGTCGAAACGATGTTTCTATAAATTGCATTGTTATATTCTCGATTATTAAGAAAATATGTATATATATTTCTCAGAAATGGATCGCACCACGGATTATTATGACTCATGCATATGTACACTTTATAATCTGAGTGTTGTCAAACCTAATAGACTTTGTGTACTTTTTAAGTATAAAGTCTAAATATATACCCCTAAACGCCATTTTGAGATTCATAAAATGTTTCTACATTTAACTTGTATCAAGCACACATACTTGTGTTCCGTTCAGTTCTTCAGTCAAATATGTTGAGGAAAGACGTGTTAATCAAAAGCTTTACGCTTCTAGTTCCACTTCAACTGTTCCTGAGTGGCACGATGGGAACGGTCATTGAACGCTGCGCCTTGGTTCGGGAAATGTATCGACTTGGTGTACCGCGATCCGATTTAGCGGCCTGGGCATTTATTGCGAATGCTGTGAGCAGCTATAGAACTGATGCAGTTGGCGGTCAAAACGGAGATGGCATCCAACATTATGGTTTATTCCAATTCAGTAATATGTATTGGTGCCAGACGAAATCAGGAATATATTCAAAGAATATTTGCAATGTGGACTGTGATGAATTGCTGTCGGACAACATTAAAGCTAGCGTCGATTGTGCACTAAAAGTGAAAAAAATGGAAGGCTGGAACCCATGGCCGGCATATAAGCATTTCCAATCTAGTGGCCAAACCAACATTGACGAATGCTTCAATCAGGAGGAAACTCATGAACGGCTGGCCATTGCCACTAACTGCCCTGTTAACAGTACACTCGGACTCCCATTAGCTAGCCAAACGCGCATTGAGTTCTGAAAATTGTCCCTGTCAGTTCAGTTTTTGATTAATAATTCCGTTGTTTAATTCATTTTCGTTTATGAATCATAAATGATGTCAATTATTATAAATAAATAAGAAGCAATCACACTTAACACTTTTCCTGTTGTGGACAGGGCTCTTTTAATGGTGATAAAGATATAGATTGCATGAGTTATCAGCGCAGATTACTCAATTGAAAATATGCCTTCGGGATTCACATATGTATGTGTACATATACATATGTATATGCAGTTCGATCAAAAATACTTTTATTGTTTTAAGTTATAATATCAACGTACACTTAACAGCTGTTAAGGACTAACACAAGCACAAGAATAACAGACCAATGTTAACATAACAGAAGAATGGTAGCCATGGCAACTGGAAACTCCGTTTTATTAATCAAAACAAATGTTAGTTTGTTTGTCAAAAGTTTACAAATTGAAGCTTGCCAAAAAGTAGAAAATTGTTTTATATACGTCAAATGGATCAAAGACAATCGACATTGAAAAGAAAGCGCAGCAAAAAGAAGCGAAAGACTCAAACGAGTCGCATTTATCGTAGAACTGAAAAAGAGGTGCAAATGTTACTTTCTCACTGTGGAAGCCACATTGGACTGCAAGGTGCACAGGATTTTGAGGCGCGGAGCCTGCAATTCTTTCATGGCACAGGAATACTTGAATTGGGTTCCAGTGAGATTGACAACAGCAAGAATGGCGAAGAGGACTCATTAACTGAAGCAATAACGCCAGACGGTTTAGTGGATACTTTCATACAAATAGATCTATCCGATCCACCATTAGTCAGTCCACGATTGTACAGCCAACATCATAATTATGACAGCAGTCATCTGTATATACCCAGCGGTAGGTTGCACTTGACACTACAGTTAGATTCATCTAAATCAGTCTTTAAATAAGAAGGATAATCAGAATAGAAAGGAACTTGCAACATGCTTGTGCTTAAGAACATTTTTTTATTGGGCTTATTATCAATTAATGTCTGGAGTTACCACTTTCCCATGCTAGCGCCAATTAAATTGTTCGATCCGCTTCCAAAGCAATCTTCAATGCTTGGTAAACGGCCGTTGCATTTCCGATTGTAAACCGACCAGGCTCCCCAACCATTATGGCTGTCTCTTAACACTTTTCGGGCACATCTTACGGCCGCATTTATGTGATCCGTACGCAGCGCGGCACAGTCGACATTACAATAGTTGTGAGAGAACTGTCCATTACTCGGCTGGCACCAATATAGATCGTTGATTTGGAATAAGCCATGATCCCTCGAGCCGTCATCATTGGGTGGCCCTATCACCCAAGTGCGATAACTGCTCTCATGCTTCGCTATGCACGCCCAGATCGCGAGTTCATTCCGCGGCACACCCAAGTCGTTCAATTCCCTGACCAGGCTGCAACGATCGTAGGTGATTTGAGCTCCCACTGTCCCGGCCAGCAACACCAACAACAGAGCTAAACCCTTACCAAATGCAACCGTTCTTTCCATGTTCGTATAATGAACTGAATGAATTTTCAAATTATTACTTATCTTATAGACTCTTATCGTGTTCGTTCCGAAATTAGACTCTGTGAACAAGTCTTTTGGATTATCTTTATGGGACTCACTTGTGGGTCATAATAGATGAAAGTCAGCTTAATACCCTGTGGCAGTCTCATCAATTAAGTATTTGGATTATAATAGAATAAAAAACTTACTTTTCGCACAAAGTTAATATATTTCTGTATTATTTATAAAAATGGGTCGAAGGACTTCAGCCTTAAAAGTATGGAAAATATGCAGTGCAGTCGCAATATAATAACATATATATATATATATATATATATATATATATATATATATATATATATATATATATATATATATATATATATATATATATATATGAATACATACATATGTATATAAGATTACTTTTATTTGTCGAAACGATGTTTCTATAAATTGCATTGTTATATTCTCGATTATTAAGAAAATATGTATATATATTTCTCAGAAATGGATCGCACCACGGATTATTATGACTCATGCATATGTACACTTTATAATCTGAGTGTTGTCAAACCTAATAGACTTTGTGTACTTTTTAAGTATAAAGTCTAAATATATACCCCTAAACGCCATTTTGAGATTCATAAAATGTTTCTACATTTAACTTGTATCAAGCACACATACTTGTGTTCCGTTCAGTTCTTCAGTCAAATATGTTGAGGAAAGACGTGTTAATCAAAAGCTTTACGCTTCTAGTTCCACTTCAACTGTTCCTGAGTGGCACGATGGGAACGGTCATTGAACGCTGCGCCTTGGTTCGGGAAATGTATCGACTTGGTGTACCGCGATCCGATTTAGCGGCCTGGGCATTTATTGCGAATGCTGTGAGCAGCTATAGAACTGATGCAGTTGGCGGTCAAAACGGAGATGGCATCCAACATTATGGTTTATTCCAATTCAGTAATATGTATTGGTGCCAGACGAAATCAGGAATATATTCAAAGAATATTTGCAATGTGGACTGTGATGAATTGCTGTCGGACAACATTAAAGCTAGCGTCGATTGTGCACTAAAAGTGAAAAAAATGGAAGGCTGGAACCCATGGCCGGCATATAAGCATTTCCAATCTAGTGGCCAAACCAACATTGACGAATGCTTCAATCAGGAGGAAACTCATGAACGGCTGGCCATTGCCACTAACTGCCCTGTTAACAGTACACTCGGACTCCCATTAGCTAGCCAAACGCGCATTGAGTTCTGAAAATTGTCCCTGTCAGTTCAGTTTTTGATTAATAATTCCGTTGTTTAATTCATTTTCGTTTATGAATCATAAATGATGTCAATTATTATAAATAAATAAGAAGCAATCACACTTAACACTTTTCCTGTTGTGGACAGGGCTCTTTTAATGGTGATAAAGATATAGATTGCATGAGTTATCAGCGCAGATTACTCAATTGAAAATATGCCTTCGGGATTCACATATGTATGTGTACATATACATATGTATATGCAGTTCGATCAAAAATACTTTTATTGTTTTAAGTTATAATATCAACGTACACTTAACAGCTGTTAAGGACTAACACAAGCACAAGAATAACAGACCAATGTTAACATAACAGAAGAATGGTAGCCATGGCAACTGGAAACTCCGTTTTATTAATCAAAACAAATGTTAGTTTGTTTGTCAAAAGTTTACAAATTGAAGCTTGCCAAAAAGTAGAAAATTGTTTTATATACGTCAAATGGATCAAAGACAATCGACATTGAAAAGAAAGCGCAGCAAAAAGAAGCGAAAGACTCAAACGAGTCGCATTTATCGTAGAACTGAAAAAGAGGTGCAAATGTTACTTTCTCACTGTGGAAGCCACATTGGACTGCAAGGTGCACAGGATTTTGAGGCGCGGAGCCTGCAATTCTTTCATGGCACAGGAATACTTGAATTGGGTTCCAGTGAGATTGACAACAGCAAGAATGGCGAAGAGGACTCATTAACTGAAGCAATAACGCCAGACGGTTTAGTGGATACTTTCATACAAATAGATCTATCCGATCCACCATTAGTCAGTCCACGATTGTACAGCCAACATCATAATTATGACAGCAGTCATCTGTATATACCCAGCGGTAGGTTGCACTTGACACTACAGTTAAATGACTGCGAGACACAGCTGCAGCGCTCTCAGATTCGCATGCTGAATCGTTATCAGGAAGAAGTCAGAAGTAAGACTGGCAACGGCAACGGTAAACTAAGTACAGGATTGATAACACAACTCACACAAAATGCATGGGAATTGGGTCGTTTTATCATTGACCCAACGCTGTATAGAAGCAATTGTGTAAAACGGTTTAAAAGCGTTTTCCTTGAGCCCGTACCAACGCGTGAATTCCAAGGTTTGCCGGCTCGTCGTTACCTAAGATTGTGTCTCAAGCAACTGCGTTTCAATGCACATCCACAGCTTTTGGAGGAGCATCGTTTGTCGCAGCAATTAGAGGATATCTTTGATATATACATGCAGCAAGTCAATAATCAGATATGCAACAAATTGTGGCAGGAGTTGAAAATGGCACGCCACGTAGCCGCACGACTGTTGGATGCAACCGATCAGCCGCATCCGCCATCACAACTGGCTGCTCACATCCAACGACAACTGAGATTGGCACAACAGTTGCGGACCCGTTACTATGCTGAGTCTACGGCACAGCGAACTCTGCTCCAGCAACTGCTCACCAACTGGGCCAAGTTGAAAGAGCTGCGTAAGCAACAACAGTTCCAATGCACGCGCTTTCAGCTGAGCCTTCGGTTGGTTCAGCCAGTTGATCTGGATGCCTCGTGCTCGGCTTGGAAAGATCGTTTCGAGACCGATCTGGCAGAAGTGTATCGCGAGCATTTGGAAGTTTACTATCGCCGGCGACGCATCTGGAACAGCGAGCCATCAGTGCCGCAATCGAAGCCGCCACGTAAGCCGCGATTTGATGAAATTATGGAAAATCTAAAGGTGCAATACGAACGAGCCTTCCAGGATCCTGAGGAACCCGAAGTGCATGTGGTACATCTCCCGTGCGACGAATCAACACTCAATCTCCACTCGAACAGCGAGCAGACGCACAAGGGACGCAATTACTATCTGAAGATCTATCTGGACAATCAGTTCGTTGCCCAGACACGAAGCTATCGCTTGGAGCCGGATTTGCATGTGCATATGAATGAATCCATTGGTGTGCTGCTAGACCGCTCGCTGCCGGAATTGCTAAACATTTGGGTATACATATATCAAATTTATCAATTAATATTATTATCAATTTCACATTTAAATGTATGAATGTGATTAATATGTATAACAACATACACTGACAGGCTTCTCTAGGGTTAATGCACCAGTTATGGTAGAATCAACAGTGTAAAGCTCCTTGGTAACAAGTTGTGCTTTAATATATAAATATGTATTAATTATTCATAAATGAGAGAAAGTGTGTGCGATTCATAATCTGAGATTGTTGTCCTATTCCATACACAGATCGAACTTATTTCAACTTTTACAAGTACTTAAAGAATAATGAAATGAAGCGATTCTGAAACCCATTGAGCTATATATAAATATATGCATACATATATACTTATATATATACATTTATTATCATCACCTGAGGACACGACAAGTCCATAAGCTTATCAAGTAGCGATTAATATTTTTAGACTCTGTACTAAATGTACATAGTCTACTAGGTTTGACGAAAGCGAAATGTGCGTCATAGGCAGAAGGAGGCGTGACAGACCCTATAAAGTATATATATTCTTGATCAGCATCAACAGCCGAGACAATATAGTCATGTCCGTCTGTCCGTCTGTCCATCTGTATGAACACCTAGATCTCAGAGACTATAAGAGCTAGAGTAACCAAATTTGGTGACAACACGGGTATAGTTTGCACGCAGATCAAGTTTATTTTAGATTTTTGCCACCCCCCCTTCCGCCCCCGCAAATCGGAAAAATATATGCGTAGTATATGGCATTTAAATTTACTTTTATATCTGCTTAATAGGAAGCGAATTCGAGCGTCGACAAAATGATATATAAAGTATTTATTGAAGTTTATCATAATATATACTACTTAATTTTTTTGCTTTCCCCGATTAGTACAGAGTCTCCCACAGTCGTTTCCTCGACTGTAGCCGCCTGACTTGTTATTAATTATGTTTATGTAACTATAATCGTAGAGTATAAGATAGCACCTGATTTCTTTAGTATATAAGAGAGAGAGAGAGAGGGAGAGAGGGAGGGAGAGATAGAGAGAGATAGTAATAGTGATAGAGGTGGAGATAGAGATAGAGGTAGAGAGAGACAGAGATAGAGATAGAGATAGAGATAGAGATAGAGATAGAGATAGAGATAGAGATAGAGAAAGAGACAGACATAGTCATAGACATAGACATAGACATAGAGATAGAGATATACCATAAATATATATTTAATTTGAGTACAGGGTATCTAACTATCGGACACTCCTACTGGTTTTCTCTACACTTTCAGCTATATGAGAAATCGACGATTACGTCACACAGTCGCCGGCTGGCGTTGATAAGCGCTCCCTTGGCTGGGAGCAAAGGCGTCACAACTCAAGAGAAACTTGGTTTTCAGGTTGCGTCATCTTCTGGTGCATTGCGTCCCAAATTGGCGGGAGATCTATATTTGCAAATCGACTATCGTTGCCTGGATGGCGCCAACGGCGCTGAATTGGATGACATACAGAAACTGCCGGATGCATTGTGTCAAGCGTTGCTGCCACGCAAATTGGCAGCGTGGACAACGGACGCGAACGCGGACGCGGAGGCAGAGGTAGAGGCTCCGCCACAGCCATCCTGCGGCACAAGGCGCAAGGCAAGATCCAAATTGTCGTCGTCGTCCTCATCGTCTGGTCACGTGCAGCCTTTAATCTTTGCCGAGCATGAGCTGCAACTGTGCAGTGTGGAGGAGCTGCTGGATAATCGACGCTTCCAGCTGCTTCACTCGCGTCAGCAGCAACGCAATCTGCACACCAAGCAGCTGCGCTTTGTGCCCGCCCTGGAGCATGAAGTTGCCGAGCTGGAGGAGCCCACTGACAGTGCCGGCCAATTACTGGATCCAGGCACAACATGGGATCCCATTGATCTGCACAAGCATCGAGGACGTAAGTATCTTCAGCTGCTCTACGAGACGATAACCAGTCAGTGTGTGCAACGGGCCAAGACGATGCAATCGACGCTTCCAATGCTGCAGCTGTTCGCCGGAGACGACGTGGATCAGGCTACAGGCTGGACAGCACTTTGGCGTGCATTATGCTCATTTATCTTTCGCCAACGAGCCGCACCATTGCACCATTGTGAACCCGCATGGCAGCCACAGCCACAGCCACAGCCACAGTCGCTGGATGGAGTTCAACAGTTCAATATATCGCTGCATGTTGTGCGCGCGACGGGAGTTCCAGTGCGTAGTCGCCACATTCTGAACGTGGAACGGCAGGGAAGACGACGCAGCAGCGCCGGAACAGGAACAGGAACAGGAACAGGCAGCGATCTCAGTGCCAGTTTATTTGTCACACAAAGTATGTATGTCTATATGAGGAGTAGCTCTGGCTTCAACTGTATCTATCTATACGACCTCTGCTGCAGCATTAATGTACTCCAATGTGCGTCCGTTTGTCACGTTGAGCTATGGCCAGCGATTGTGTCGGAGTAGCACAGCCGAGGGCTCGAATCCCACCTGGAACGAGCAGTTGCAGCTACAGCTCGCGGGACATCCGTCTGATCTGCGTGACGACATCAAGATTAGCCTCTTCGACGAGCTTATCGAGCAGCAATACACGGATGACGCGGCCGATGTCTACCAGCGGGTGCAGTGCAACTGGCTGGGCGAGTATCGAATACCAATTAGTCGACTCCTGGCAACTCGCAAGGTGAGTTCCAGCCCCCAAATGCAGTGCGATTCTTCGTAACGTTTCCTCTGCCATTCCCAGTTCGAGGGATGCATTGAGTTGTGCATGCCCAAGGTGTTGGTGGGCTACAAGCGACCGTTGATTGATTCCGTCACCAACATATCCGTCGACCAATATCCCGAATTTAAGGAGAGCGTACATCTTTGGTTCTATTTAAGCATCGAGCCCGGCTGCGAGCTGACACCCATTCAAGTTGGCGGCCTTGCATGCGCCGAGCTTCCAGAGCTGCAGCAATTCCTGGGCGAACGTCGCTTGGAGTTGCAGCAGCTGCTGCCACAGCCGCACCGCTATGTGGATCCATTGGTCTGCACGTCGCATGGCAAGCGCGTCTGCCTGACACGACTGCTGGAGCCGGTGCCGTTGCCCCATCCGCTTCCGATGCCCAACGATAATCAGCTGGAGACTATTTGTCGCTTTGTCTCCCTGCTGTGCCCGCTGCGCACTTACATGGATGCCTGCCAAAGCTTTCAGGGCGTTTGGCTGGACAACCAAACGATGCTTGATTGTACCTGGTGCTCTGCCAAAGATTTGGGTGTGCTTCTTTGTAACTTTATGCTGTCACTGGGCCTAGAATGCTGGCTGCTACTCGGCTTAGCCTGTCCATATGGCGAATGCACGTTTGTAATCTATCGCCAGCCGGAAACGTCAGAGCTGCTGCTTGTGGCGCCTGCCACAGGAAAGCGTTATCAGCTGCAGGACATCTTCTGTCCCCTGACGCGAGTCTATTGCATTGTTGGCCCAGATAATGTAGGTGGACTTTCAGTAATATACAATAATACAAAGCTAAGCAGATCTATTGCAGATATATTACAACATTCAGACGGAGTCACGAGTCAGCATGACTAATTTTAACATACTCGATGGTGATTGCTGGTTACCGCTGTTCAACAAGCGCCAAGCGGCACCTCAAGGTGGAGTACACAAGCTGGACTATGTGTACAAGCCGAGCTATGATCTCAAACAGCTGCAGAAGCACATCGAGCGCAAGATCATGAAGAAGATAAACGCTTGGCGCACCACACGCAAAACCATTTGGAATCGGTGAGTGAAGGCTTGAGCTGATTGCCAACAAACAACTGACAACTGACAACTGCCAACTGATATTCAACCGATTTGCCCATTTCAGCGCCTTTCAGACGCGTTTGTTAAGAATTTTAAGCGAAATGGAAAAGCTAAGCACGTTTCCGGGCAACCGCTATGATGAGCCGGCTTACAGCGAGGAATTGGAGCGGGAGTATCCCAACTTTAGGGTATGTGTGCAAGCAGCTGTGTGCTGTCAACTTGCTATTATCATATCAATTTTGTTTACTTTGGTTTCCTTATCACAGCTATACGGATTCACAGTCAACTTTGCCTACACGAATCTGGCAGCCATTTCGGAGCGCATTCGCACCACTTGCATACACTACAACAACAATGCCCTGGTCGAGTTCTGTGTCGCGGTGCATATCAATGCCTATGCCAATGACGTGCTCTCCGTGTGGGTGTTCCTACTCTCCATTGTACCAGTAGTCGCCTGATCGCAATTACATTGAGCCCATGCACTCACAAAAACAAAAACAAAACATTGATAATAATAATCATGTCGAAAGATACCCGACTGACGTTTACGTTTTCCTTAGTTGATAAAGAACCGGTGTCTTCATAGATAATGCTAATCAATAATACAAAATAAAAACATAACTGCTTTATCGGTAAACGAAACGAAACGAGAAAGTAAAGTATTTAACTCGATTTACAAATTTGTTGATGATAACGCTTATATTGTGGCGTGTTGTTTGTGGTTTGTTCCTTTTGCCTCTTTTTGGTCAGGTTAGACACCGTCACATCGAGTTTAGTTCACTGCGCACCCTCAGACCGTATAGACTGTGCACCAATAGTCACCTTGTACCTTAATCCGGTGCACAATGTATGGGAAATTGGACGAAAAATATGCGAAATTCAAACGCTACGTGAAATGGCTTTACAGTCTCTATGAGCTCAACACACAGATTGCCATATGCGAGCCGTGGGAGAAGGTATTTTGCCGTAAGTAGCCAAGTGCGGCAATATATTTTAAGTAGCCAGCTTTTAACTGCCGGTTACCAATCGTAATCGCAATCGCAATCATCAGCAGTCTTCTACTATATTTGCCCGTTTTTATGCACTCTTTGGTGATATCTTATCTATTTCGGTCAGCGGAGGCAATGACTAATTGCGATTGTAGTTGTACTTCATTCAAAAACTAATAGTTGCTTATATACTTACATTTTTTACAGATGTTCTCCTCGGCAGTTGTATATCTTTAATACTATACGCCTCATACGCCTATGTGCCCGGCTATTGTCTACTACTTGTGAGTCTTCTAATACCGATTGCAAGCAATTCGAGCAATACTAGTGATATGGTATATTGCGAAGCAGAAGCTGAAATATGCAGTAACAGCCAATCTTATCTTACGTAACATTATAAGGTAGTTATAAATTATAATTAAACATTATAAATTATTAAAGCAGTAAATGCAATCTGCCTATGAGTGATTATTATTGATTATTCCGGCCTTGACTGAAGACAAATCTAACTTTAACTTCCTAAAATTTAATGATTTGTAAAAGAAATGAATAATTATTATATATAATTATTATAATAAGCAAATTTAAAAAATAAACATGTATGTTTAACAATATTGTGGTGCTGCCACCATGTCTTAAAATTATTTTGAATTTAAATTATTTTCGCGCGTGCAATGCCTTACGTTACCACCTAGGTAAAAACTTTATCTTAAAGTCGAGTTGCCAGTCTTGCACCAGCTGTTGCTGCCAACTCGCTTAAATCAGAAATCAACGCTGCTCGCAGCTGGCGCATTTTGTTTATAAAATAATTGTACGATAAACGTTTAGTTAATAATGTCGAATGATAAGCGCACCGTTTATGTTGGAGGACTAACAGACGAAGTTACAGAAAGATTGCTGAATAATGCGTTCATACCATTCGGTGACATAGCGGATATACAAATGCCGGTGGATTACGAGTCGCAAAGGCATCGTGGATTTGCATTCATTGAGTATGAGAATTATGAAGATGCCGCCTCCGCGATTGATAATATGGTAAGTGAATGCAATATTAAAAACAAGTATCTATACTCAATGCCTCTTTTATTGATAGAACGACTCCGAGCTATGTGGACGTACGATTCGCGTCAATTTAGCCAAACCTGTGCGCGTCAAGGAGGACAGCTTCAAGCCGGTGTGGGCTGACGATGACTGGCTGCAGAAGCATGCAGGTGCCACATTACCAGCGGATGCCGAGGCAGAAGCGGATAAGGAAAAAGTAGAAATACCATCAACGGGCCCTGCTGTAATTGAGAAGTCGGAGAAACGGAATCCACAAGTGTTCTTTGATATACGAATCGGCGGCAATGACGCCGGACGCATTGTTATGCTCTTACGTGCCGACGTGGTGCCAAAGACCGCAGAGAACTTTCGCCAACTTTGCACACATGAACAGGGGTATGGCTACAAAGGCTGCACCTTCCATCGCATCATTCCAGAATTTGTGAGTTTACGAGCAAGTTTAATTATAGTAACTACAATTTCCAATCATTCACATTCTAGATGTGCCAGGGCGGAGATTTCACCAATAACAACGGTACCGGTGGCAAATCCATATATGGCAAGAAGTTCGACGACGAGAATTTCAGTTTAAAACACAATAGTTTTGGCACATTGTCCATGGCAAATTCGGGCTCAAACACAAATGGTTCACAGTTTTTCATATGCACCACAAAGTGAGTAAATTAAATAGTTATCAATATGACAATGAAAACCTTGATCTTCCCTTACATAGAACCGATTGGCTGGATAACAAGCACGTGGTCTTTGGACATGTCATCAGTGGTGCAGACGTTGTGCGAAAAATGGAACGTTGCGGAAGTAAATCAGGCACCCCTTCGCAAAAAATTATCATTTATGCCTGCGGAGAACTAAAATAAAGTTTTTAAACCCAAAACGTAAACACAGATTTTATGATAAATTATTTATTCATTTATTTTTGCTCGAAATATTTTCTTCAAAACGGAAGACATCCATCACATGGCGACCCTGCAATAAAGATAAATCACGAGTTAATTATTGATTGATAAGGTTTACGCAACTGTTTAATTAGTTAATGAATCAGTTGGGGAAAGAAGAACAGACAGCATGGCTTGTCTCAGTTAAATGAAGCCCATAATGGGTGATTTCATCATATTATAAATAAACAAAGCAGATTATTAATAAAATTTACCTTTAAAATTCTGCTGTCTATCAGTAAATTTTAAGAAACATCTGTGTCGCTGCAATTAAATGAGGAAATACTTATTAGCGCTGAAGTATTAGCTGTTCCAAAAGTGTGCTAGAATAATGTGATCAGTCAGGGAAAGATTGACCGCATGGTTTTTAATGGGTTCTACTCAGTAGAGGGATCCTGATTAAGGATAGTTCATCAGCTAACATTTATTTCCTTTTCAAATTCAAGTCAACACACCTTTTAGATTCCTCCCTTAGATTTTAATCCCTTGTAGAAATTTCGCCAGCAACCAGGATTAGTCTGCAAGTAAAAGCAACTATTTAGATTTTCCAATTTATTGTGTGAAAATGTAGCCTAAAAAGCTGTTGTATTCAGACAGGGAAAAGTTGACCGCATGGTTTTTTATGGGTTCTACTCAGTAGAGGGATCCTGATTAAGGATAATTCATCAGGAAAAAAATGATAGTAGAAATATTTAGGATCAATACAACGTACCTTTGATAAACAATTTCATGTTATATAAGACAAAGTCACCAGCCAACATGAAAAATCTGCAATAGAAATTAAAATTTAGTATACATATTTACAGTTCAGAAATAATTTTATAAATACATATAATCAGCTTCAAAAAATTGTAACATATTTGATTCTAATGAACTATACTGAAGTAACATCACTTAAATTTTTAAAACTGTTCTTTACGCAATCATTTCAGATGCCTTACCTTTCGTGTTGATACAATAGCTGGTACAATCAGCAGCCGCTACATTTTTCAACACGATCTGAAAAGAATGGAGAAGCCGATTAGAAAATCCCCAAACATTTTTAATTTACTTTGTCTGGGTTAATTTTATCAGTATCCTTTTGGTTAATTTTGTTTGGTTGGTCAGCATAGCTTTCAGATTAAGTTTATCATCAAGATGGGTAAAAAAATTTCAAGATTATAATGATCAACTTACATTTTTGATTTGCCAGTTGTAGAACATATTTTAATAGTGTTGCTCCAGCTGTCAGCCGCTGTAAAGATTAGAATTGAGTACATTAGTCAGTGGCTAAACAGTTGCATTGTTGTCTACAAATCGCTACTCTTCTGTAGATATGTCAGTTACATTTCTCCGCATTTTCGACTCAGTAGAACGAAAGTTATGATAGATAAAAGGTATTCATCATCTAATCAAAGCTTTAGCATTTGTAGGAATTATATTTTTGCAGAGATTCTTACCTTAAGCGGAAATTGAACACTCAACTCGTCTTGTTCAAAAGAGCTGCAAGTAAAGAAAATAGATTAGATGCATTTCTCTTTTAACTCCTTTACTATAATTATTCATTAAAATTCAGTTGCAAAAATTGCAGCCATGGGGTTTTTAATCACGGAAATCGTACGGTAATTACATTTCATCATTTTCAAACAGAATCTGTTATATTTTAGCTAACATTACTTACCATTAAGAAGCGTAGGGAAAATCACCATAATTGCAACTGACCCTATGATAAAACGCTGAAAATATAAAGACAATCTTGCGTTAGATTTTATGCCAGATATTAAAACAAATATTCATTTCATTGGACGTGCATCAGTTGCAATTATTGCAGCCATGGGGTTTTTAATCACGGAAATCGTACGGTAATTACATTTCATCATTGTAAAATCCAACAGCATTTATACTAAAAGTAAACTCACCATATTTCAGAATGAAAATGATTTTACTCTGCCGTCCTGAGCGTCTCTGCCCTGCAACAAGATAAATGAGGTTAGTTTTGTCGCGTGATTTTTTAAGACAAACTAAAGATAAATTTTAGATATCAGAATCCTTTTGGTTTAATTTTAAGTTGTAAATCAACAGCACTTTGTTCAGATTGAACTTATCATCATAAAGAGTCTACATAAGTCGATTCTCAGTCGAAACCTACCTCCTGTGACGCTTTTTATATAAACGCAGGCTCACGGACACGTGTTTGCATCAGTCAGAGGGAGCTGCAACAACAGATAAACGACTTTAGCATGTACTTGCAAAACGTTCAATAAATCAATTGAATGAATATTATCAGTTGGCCGTTCTTATTCTTTCTACAAGAAAAGAATGATGATAGCCCTCTTGCGAGGGCACCATCATCCGACTCTTCAGAAAAAGAACATTCATCAATTCATTTGCGTAGCCGCAATAAATGCCAATATAATACGTACCATTGTCTCCAGAATTTGCAAAATGAGATCATGACATAAAAGACTATGCCATATTTGATCATTTAAAGTCACAAAAAGTTAACAAATTTCTAAGATGCTTGCAGCACAAAGAGATTAAAAAAAACTTCTTCATCTCAGCCGAGTTCTAAAAGCCAACCACTCGCAGCACCGTTCAAAGAGGAAATGAACGAACCACGGTGCCGCACTTAGTACTTTAGCTCCAGAACTGGTTCCTTATTTACTCGTTGGTATTTAGGTGGTACATACTGATAGCTACCGTCCCTGTATATTCCACAATTTTAAGGGAAAAACGGTCACATTAATAGCGTTCGCGCGCTTTTTAAATTGCTAATTTTTTTTTTATTTTGCCGTTTTTTTAAAAAACCAGCCGCCGTCTAGAATATTTTTTTTGTACCGTTCGACTCGGCTCTTCAAACTGAACAGGATGCGCTAAAAAAAGAGCAACTTTTGAAAAAAGGCGGGAAAAAAAAACGTGTAACGGAAGTTTTTTTCAGTTTTCTTTTTCCGATTTCTCTGTTATTTGTGGACCGCTCTTGATGAAACTTGGAGCATTGCTTCTATGTGGTGTTCTCCGTACACCTGCTAAGTTAGAAGGGTCTGCGTTGGGTGGCGTGGGCGTTATAAGTTTTGACTTTAGGTGCGAATTGCGCTGAAGGGGGGCGAGGAATCGAAAATCTAAAAGAAACCAGATCTGGAGGGGGTATTCAGGAACCTCCACGCCAAGTTTGGTGTCTCCAGCTTTTCTGGTTGCTGAGAACGAGGCGTTCAAGCAGGGTGACTTTTTTTCCGTTTCATGAGGTGGCTCCAATCAGTGGTCGAACTTGTTTCATTGAACACAAGTTCGCGGAAATCAGTTCGCGAACATGCTCGCAGGCGACTAGCAGATGTTAAATAACAGCACTTGCCATTTTTAAATAAATTAACAGTTTCAAAAACTGTAAGTTCAAGAAGTCTGTAAAAATGTATTAAAAAATTACGACTTTATTAAATGTAGCATAGCTATTGAATGCCTTTACAACAATATATCAAGTACAATACATTCATATAAAATATATATTAAAAATGTACATCCGTTTTATTTCTTATTCCTGCCATCGGAAGACCCTTCGCAGCGCCTTCCACGTACATGATTGTTTCTCAATTAACAAGGCATATAAGTTTTATTATTAAAATTTCAATATTATCTATCACAATATGAGAATTTCACGATTCGTATTGCTCGCTTCTGGCCTACAAGATGTTTTGTATTTGTTTTTTGTGAGTTATTCGAGCGGAATCAATTCCTGATTCTTAAAATTTTGATATATGAATTTAAATTTTTTTGTTGAAAACTTTTTTTTTGTTTTTTCTTTATAGTTGTACTTAGTGATTAGATACATATACATATAAAAATATATATTACGGTTATTATTTATTAAAAAAATTGCATGTTACGGACGGACAACAGCTTAAAATGTAAACATAAACATATTAAAATGCTGATTCTGTTTTTAAATACATGCAAGTATTTATTTTAATCCTTAAACTAACTGTTTAACTTTACATTTAAGGCCTAAATATAGGCATATAGCATATTATTTTTGGGTTTTAAGGCGCGTGCAATTGTTTTGTGCGTGATTGTTATTTGTTTGTTGGGCTGCTGTGGTCAAGGGATCTCAGTTCTTATGAATCAGCCTCATATATACTTATGTTTTGACCGCAGAATTAAACTTGAATTATCAAGCGATCTATCTTAGCCTAGGGGGTGGTGGTACTACATAATGTTACAAAAATACATTCCCATATTCAATTCCTTATTGAGCTTAATTAATGTTAGATACAATTTGTATTGCCTTTGTCAGCCACAAAATAGATACAATTTATAATTAAACAGCATTCTTACACTGCATGTACAAAGAAACATACTAAGAATTTAGAGAAACATTCAGTCTAACAAAATACTTGTACAGAATAATAATCGTGTGAATTTCGAGAAATATATTCGATTTGTGGGTGGGTTCGACATGTCCGGGCACAATCAAAAACTTTTGTTCAATATAAACATAGCCAATTCTTGTGTGACCTGATATGTGATATGTAAATGTTTTAAACTCTAAATTTGCACTTATCAAATATTCTATTAAATAAACATATAAGCCTGCTCAGACAAGTAGCTAGCTAGGAAGTGCGTTACCATTCAGAACTTCCAGCTAATCGGTACAGGCTGTGCATTAGCAATAAATTTAACTAAATCTTGACAAAAAACTAAATATAAGCACAACAGTTTCGGATGCGCCGAGACGCGTTTCAAACGCGTCGTAAAACTGATGCTGTGTCCAAACTGCTACATAAACAACGAAAATTCGACTAAACTTGTGGTAAACTGGCCACCTAAAGAACTATGTGATGTCTTTCCCTCATATATAGGTGCGTTTCACTTTCGTCAGAGTCGACGTTTTGCAGGGGAGTTCTTTTTCCAAATGTTCTGTGGAGTTCTTACACTCGTGACTGCGATCTTTCTCAAGATCGAGATTCGCTGCTTTCTGTGTCGGATTCGAATATGGATTTGAATTGCTTAATAAATTGATGTCCTTGCCGCTGTTTTGGTGCTTGAATTGGCTGTAAGCAACGATTGCATAATGAATAACAAACATTATCAATAACAATTGACCATTATCTTACGTGGGCTTGCCAAAGTGATTGTGGTGACTTGCGTCCAGTCGATTCTGGTTGCACGTTTGCTTCATTCTGATGCCCACAATACCACCAAAAAGGAATGTAAGCAAAAACCCAAATATGATGAGCATCGTGGAGATATTGGGTAGAGTCGAGGCCTTTTGCAACTCATTGACTACAGCAATCGACTTCTGAGGATCTACGGGAGGAGAGCAATAAAGAGGGAAGATTGTTGCAGCTAACTTGGTTAACATTCTTTGTATTGAAAGAAGCTTCACTTACCATGCAGATTCGTCATAACCTGCTCGGGATCTACCGATGCCTGGGGAATTTTATTCTCATCTATATAATCGTTAAGCGTAAAGTCAACACCATCGCCCGTTGGCTGCTGGTCTAGGCTCGTCGGTTTCTCGGCCGGAACGCCGCTTACACTCGCATAGTGTAGTTTCTGCGTGTCCTCCACCTGTGATGGAGCCATGGTAACAATAACGGGATCTGCGGCTGATTTCGGGCATAGAGATGCCGCTGATTTCTTAGTCGTGTTGAGACTCTGCAGATAGGTCTTGGTGCCGAACTTGTGCTGGCTAGCGGCGAGATTCTTGCACTCATGCGTCTGCAGATCCCAGGCGCAGTTCGGATCCTGCAGGCTAAGGCAGCCAATGCAGTCCACAATGAGCGAGCAATGATGCAGAGGCACCGTCACTAATCGTCCATCGCTGACCACGACGAGAGTGTTCTTTTTAGAAGAGATGACCAACTCACGCACAGGTGTGCCCAATGGCAGTACCTGCTTCTCTGAGATGACCACTGTGCGCAGGCGATCAGTGTTGTTCTGATGCGATGTCATTATGTTGATGAACTTTGTCACTTTACCATCGTCAGTGCCACTATAAATAACATCGTAATGGTTGCCATTCAATGCCCGGACTTGAGCATCAACTGCAATAGCTGTGAGGCGATGATGCAGATTAACCTTTGTCAGCAGCGGTCGGCTGTGCACTGCGGGCACAGCGCTCTCCATTAGCGGATGATTCTTAATGAAGTTAACTGCAATGCTGGTCAGTGTGCGAGAGTCATCCACACATTGGCCAGGGCGTGGCTTAGGCACCTGCGTTTGCTCGACGGGTAACCAATGAGACTGTGAGTCCTTCTGTGACTTGAAATCCCCATCAAAGGCGGCCAGTATGTCATCCACTCGAAAAGCACAAACCGCCGAGCCGGGAATTGCATTCACCGAGGTGGTGAACACAGCATATACCAATGCATGAGCGCCGCTCTCCACGATGGGACTTATAGCCTCTGCATGGAAACATATATGATGAGATAAAGGCATGTAATCAGTATGGAATCACTTACGTATTTCATCAAAGTAGAATGGAAACTCGCCGGGCACCGAGCAATTGAGTCTGGCCTTGAGGAACGAGGTCCAGCTCTTGCCATGATTATAGGGTCCACCGCGGTCGTTCTTGCAGACACGGCCCACACGGGAGTAGACTGCCTTGCCAAAGTTCATGTACTCCATGGAGAGTTCTCGGAAGAAGAACAGCACAAAGCCATCGCTCTCAATGGCACCCACAAAGTCCGGCTGATTGAGCTGCTTGAGATCATATTGTTCGGTGCGAAGATTCTCGCGATAGATCAAGGGATCGCCACCCGAGAAATCTGCCACAGTGGCGCTATACAACTGCCCATCGGCAAAGGCATACGTGCTATTGTGGGCAGGACTATATGGGCACAGACCCTGCGCCTCAACATCCCGCGTTATCTCATATCGCATGCTGTTGCCGGCAGTTGCATCCACTGCATCCGGCGTCTGCTCGACGGGCGTATAATGGCGACAACGTGGCTTATACGAATTGGTGCCGCAGAGCAAAATTTGGTCATTGCTGAGTCGGGCATAGACACGCAAATAGTTATGGCAATCCCATTCGTGTTTACCCTTCAGCATGCACAGTTCCCGATCCGCGCCAGAGCTGGTCCACACCAACCGACTATTCTCTTTCAGACCCCGCATGCTGATGTTGTAGATGACATCCCTGAGAGAGACAGAAAGAATGAGAGAAAGAGAGAGGTAAGAGAGTGAAGAGACAATAGAATTATTAGTTTAATTGCAAAAGTAGTTGGCGTGTGCTGCCTGCTAATGAAGCAAATTGCCAGCCAAGCCAAAATGAATTTGAGAGAGCGAGAGAGAGCGAGAGGCGGAGGGGGATGAGGAGGAGAATGTGTGCGAAAGAGAGAACGATGAAGCCATTCAACAGTTTTCCAAGGTTACTTTTGTTGATTTTTTTTCGCAAATAATTAAAACTCGTACATAGAACCAAGTAATTACATATGCAACTGCGTTTTTTTTTAATTCTAATTATCATTTATGCTCATGTTGTTCCCAGTTTACAGAGATATGCGTACGTAGAGTAAACATCAGACTAATAACATGATTAACAATTCTGTACTATAATGTTTCTTTGTTCCACTTAGACAGTATCTACCATTAGAGCATTCATCTAGTCATAACTATAAAAAGTTAAGTTGTATTTCCTACGCGTACTTATACTATGTATTTAGTCAAGTATATGGACTCGACGTAAGTGGGCAATCTATTATGTTCACATCTAAGCAAAAGTGTATAATAATTAAAGCATTCATAAATTTTAATTATCTAAATTATATGGGGGATACATTCGCTTTGACGAATCGCTTGCTATAAATTAAGTATTAGATAATATTTCAATCTGCTGTTCATTATTCCTGGTTTTTTATACGATCTTAAAGTTCATACTTAAAGAAAGAACAGATGATGTTCATCAAGAAACAGTCGACGTTATATTTAAGAAACAATATCAGACTTACGCTAGGCTTACCATGACTTTGTAGCTGTGTTATTTAAATGAAACTGTGTTTTTATCAATATTATTTATTGCATTGTAATATATATTACTAATACTGCTGATTATTTTGCTATGCATATGGAAAATTGCATTTTTCGCCTCGTGTTATTCCCGCGAATGCCAAACAAAATTATATGAAAATAAACAAGTTTGGGATTAGAGCTGGGGAAGTAATGCTTCCAGGAAAGCGAATGAGAAATGCGAGATTTGCACTTGCCTTCTCTGTTTTATACAAATATATTATTTGCTGAAAAAATTAACAACAACAGAAGCTCGTAATTTCAATGGCGCGTTAATTGTTCCGCGAATTGCACATTTTGTTGTTGGGATTTATTTACGTTTTATAAATATTTAAGTTAACTCGTGCCAATAATAATGTTGAAAGCAAATTTTGTTCAAGCAACTCAGGTAGATAAAAAGGAATTCATTGTATTCACTGTAAATGGCAATCGAATCGTTTGTTTGATTCGAATAAGACACTCAGTACTTACTTGGCACCCACGAGAACACTCTCATCATCATGATCCAAAATCTTATAATAGTCTGTTGTGTTGCCAAAGAAGCTCGCCGTCACTTTGTCTGCCTCTGCAATGCAAATGGGAATTGGGAATTGGAATTTGATTAGCAAATGCATGAAAACACATTTAATAAATTATACGAATATATAAGTAATATAAGGTCAATTTACAGTTTGAGAGTCAATTAGATTTATTAGTTGTATTATTAGATTTAGCAGTTTTAGACTCTGTACTAAAAGTACATAGTCTTCTAAGTTTGACGAAGGCGAAATGTGCTTATATATATTGTTGATCAGCAGCAACAGCCGAGTCAGTCTGTCTGTCTGTCCGTCCGTATGAATATCTTTCTTTCTTTTCTTAGTAAAAAGCCGAACGTTTATCATGCTTCAACTATATGGCTATAGGAAGACGCGATCTTAGACGAACATGGTCCGATAACTTAACCTAATATGATAAAGGATCAGATACATTTGAATAAGCAAACAAATTACAAAAGTTTCATCAGTGGTACTTAAGGAAAATCACATTCTTTGAACAACATTTCTGTTGATATGCTTGGCAAATCGTTTGAATCGACATTGAATATGATTATGGAAGCTTCTATAAATCGTATATAATAGTGAAGAGCTGAGCTTGAAAGATTCCATCCATTACGACATGCATTCAGAGCAATTAGTGGAGGGCTTATTATGTGGTCCATTTTGTGAGTTGCTTCAGAGGAAACGCTAATTTGTTGCAAGTATAGCGAAAAATTGGGCGCGATAAGCAGTTGCTTGCTGCTTATGGGCCAACTTGCTCATTGATGATAAAACAGCAGCAAAGAGAAACACCAAAACAAACAAGTGGCACAAATAAACAACAATCAGAACAACAACAAAAACAACAACAATAAACGACTATAATAACAATAACAAGCCTTATAATTGCGGGTGTCTTGGAACTTACTTGTTTGCAAATCGGGCCGCACATCGGGCATCCAAGCATTGGCAATCCCGAGGCAGAGGTACAGGGAGATCAATGTTTTCAACATTACAATTGTTATTGCTCTCGCCCTGCTGGTATTATGTTGATATCTTCTTCTTCGCTCAGTAATTAGCATTGTTGCAGTGGTTGTTGCTCGTGCTGCTGCTGCTGCTTCTGCTGTTGCCGATGATCGCTGAAGGTCTCTTGACGTGTTCTTGTAGCTGACAACACAGTGCAATCAAGTTTTTTCAATTGACGTAGCGCACTTGAAAACTGTTGAGCCAGGCTCTTTTTAGTTCTGATGATTCAGCAGCGTTTAGCAATCGCTTGGGCACTGTTAGTTGTGGTGGCGGTGCAGCTGCTACTGTCACACTCACAGACTGAGTGGCTCGCTCGCTCGCAACTGCTGCTGCTGGTGGTGCCAATGGGGCTAGTCTGGCCTGACGGGTTTTAATCACTGCCGTTTGTCATACTGATTGCTGCCATTCTGGTGCCAGTTGCCGCTGCTTTTGCAGTCACTAGCATTACATTTATCTTCAATTGTTGTTTGTATATAACAATTTTCACTACGTTTTCTTGTTTGCCTTTCTTAATGCTATTAGTTGATGTGCTCAAATCAAAACGCAAAACCTGCAATGAGACGAACAAGATTGTTAGCTGGGACGAATAATTAACAATTATTTGATGTGGAGTGTGGAATGGCAGCGAATTGCCTTGACTTCTAGGCAATAAATAAAGCATTTACTCATTTTAATTTTAATTTTCATTAGTTCATTAGTAATCTCTTGCACTATGTGCTTTGATTATATTTGTTGCTTAAAGCTAAATACTTTTAAATCTCTTTAATATTCAGTTATACTTTTGAAAATATTCTTCATTAAAATGCTCGAATTTAAAGAGCATTCAAATTTGACGACATTTATCAGATGATACGGAATGATACGGAATTGCTATGTAGACTATAGTGAAGTGTAACCTGTCGCCGACACTGGGATGCGAGCCAAAAAGATCTCGAACCTCTAAACCTAATGACTTGGTCAGTTGTTAAATTTGTTTTCTCTGTTTGTTTGTTGTTGAATTTAAACACAAGTTTTCGCTTTCTTGTTACACATTATTACCGAATTGCAAACAAATTTCACTTGTGTAACAATGAAACTAGTTTCGGGCTTTTGGTTTTATTATATGTTACTTTTATTACGATTGTTGTTTGGCGAATTCTTCACACACTTTTCACACTTTCTTTGAAAACGCTTTAAGCAATCGACAAACTGAACCGCACGTTGGACAAACTCGTCGTGCACTGAATACGACGAGCACAAAAACAGTGGCAAGTGAGCCGACGGACAAACGAGCAAACGAGCAAACGGACGACGGACGGACGACAAGCATCAAAGAGAATCGACAACAACGACAAAGTTAGCTGCACCCACACTCTCTCAAAATGATTGGAGAGCCGCTTACGTTGAGCGGCTCTCTCACCTTCCTTGTGTCACCCCATCTATATCCTATCTGTTCTAGCGGCTCTCATGCACCGCTCTGCCTGCATATGTCACGCACCGTTTCACGCGTCCTGTGGCTCAGTGGTTTTTTGTATGATTCATAGTTGTGAATTTTCCTGTTTTGTTGGAAATCACGTGCGGTATTTTCCGCCAATTTCCCCGTGCTCTTTTGTATTTGCTATCTAATCAGCTATGCCGTTAGAATATCAGGACGTGCTCTCCTGTAAAACGCTTTCATCACACGTTCACACACACACACACACACACACACACACATACACACGGTATTTCCATGTGTGGGTTTCAGGTTTTTTCTTTCTTTTTTTCGATACTCGCAGGAAATTTATGTTACAGTTTCTCACGCCTCGTCGTAGGTCACGCTTGGACAACTTTTACCTACGCGAAGCGTCTGCGACGACGGATGATCTTCAATAAATTACTTTATTGGCCAAATGAAGGTCACAACTTGTTGTCTTGGTCAATGAATTTGTGTATGCTCGTTCGGCCAACGCTTGGTATCGTTTTTCCAGCTCGTGGGTTTACAGCAACTGCCGCGGTGGCAGGTCAAGTGACCCGTCTGACTCTCTCGGTTTTGTAATGTGCACGGTAAGTGTTGAGTTTATAGTATAGGGGCTCGCAATTGGCCTTAAGAATTTTTATGAATTACGAGGGCCGCTTAAGATTTACTACTATAAAACTACTTTAAATAACCACTACTTCAGCAGTGTATTTGCAGAAGTTGCCTATGTCGAGTCGTTATCATCAGGGTATTTGAAAATCGGTTACATCAAAGGTCTATACATCATTACAAACCAATTAAGCATCTTTCTTACATTCCCCAATTTATATTTTTCAATGTTATTTTCCTAATTCACATATTTTATTTATATATATTCTTCTGGCTAAAGAGTATCTTGCAGTTGCTAACTTAAGACTGAAGAGAACTCATGCTGTAGTTATTTCATTTCATTCTTGCATAAAATTGTTTTCAATGGTTTCTCGCTGAGCTGCCCTCTGTATGCAGCATGTCAGATGTATTATATCAATTTCATATTTTCGTTTAGCTCTCAAGTTTCATAAGCTCCATTTAGCTCAATGCCAGGAAGTGCGTTCCGCTTTTGGCGGACCAGTTAAATATGCTGGTTGTGTGCTCGTCTGGCACTAATTAATGATGAGCTCAAATTCAAGTTTGGGTTACCCATTAGAGCCATCGATCTATCTATTGGCAGGTACAGCAGTCACATTCTAGTTTCGGTTTGTGTTTTTCTTACACCTTTTACACTTTGCCAGGTTTCCTTAACTGATAAGCAATCGTAGAGGTGCGTCTCTCAGTCTGTCTGTGAGAGATAAACAACTTTATCAAGATAAGAGTGAAATGTATGTCACGTTTGTCGTTTGCCAATGCTCATTCTGCATTTGCAGCGGGAAATACGAGCGTGCTAATATATAGTTTGCTTGCCGCTCGTACTCCGGGGGGAGTACGTGCTCCATAAGCAATTGATTTCTGCGTATGGCTATTAGACATACCAAATAGGTATATATAGAAATATATATACATATATATTAATATGTATGAGCTATCTACGCTGGAAACCTGATCTCTACACCAATATGCAACCTGTTTGGCCAGTGGGCGTTCAGTTGGCCAATACGTAGTGCCAACAGGTGGTGGCACCTGTTTATCTGCCTTATAAAGTGCTTTGTTATCCGCAGACTTATTGGCTGGGCCAAGTCTGTTTCTGGTTCTATATTTGCATATTTGTGCACTGTTTTGCTATCCATTTAAGCTACGAATCATGGCAAAAAAAAAATAAACCATAAACATTGTTTACAATTCCTTATCTCTAAGTACAATATGAATAAATAGGAAATGCAAATGTTTTAGTTACTATATAAATTGAGAGTTAACATGAACAAATTTATGGATTTAACTTTGTTAACTTTGCATAGTAAACCTGTGGACTTTTACTGATTTACGACACGGCTTGACTTTGTTGTTTCTCTTGTCTTGTTGTTTATTGCTGGAGTGTGTTTTTATTGCTCTTATCATTAGTTTAGTTCAATGCACTTTAAGTCTTCACTTGCTTTTTCACTTCTTATCCACGAAACAATCGCGTGAACTGCGGCAACTATCGCTTTACTTCCGATTTGTTCCCAACGCCTACATGATTCACACACAAACATATATTTGTCTGTATGTATTTGTTAAACCAGTTTAATCGACAGGCGATGCTCATTTTGTTTTCAGCGGAAGCGTAGATGATTCAGAAGCGTCTCCTATTCAATGTGTAACAACAAATTGAATATTTTATAATGTTTTGTACACAACAACAAATAAAATAGATCTTTAATAATCACATCATATATGGTGCGACAAGTTTTTCATTCACAAAAGCAAATGTTTAGCGTGTAAAATGAACGTGGGAGTTTTGACTTGAAGTTTCCGAACGCGTTTAAATCAAATAACAAATAACAAACAACAAACAAACGCAACTACACAGTTTCATTTAACACAAACACATTTAAGTACATCTTATATGCATACATACACATAACCACCAGAAGCATGCCTATAAGCGATTCGGTTGATCTCCTAAGGAGAGGGGTACGACGTTGTGTTTGAGGTTAAGTGGGACACACTGCGCGTTCCACTTTAAGCTGTTGCCACTTTTTGACACTTTGACTCGGACGCGTTAGAGGCTTTCAATAGAGTTGTTATTGTTGTTGAGCTGCTGCTTTATGGGCGTTGTTGCTGTGACAGCTCTTTGCACTTATTTGAATTCGAGTTGCTTTACCGTTAGATGGCTGCTTTTCGTTCAGCTGCCGATATGCGTTTAAGCTTTCAGTCCGAACCGAGTTTGTAGAACGACGCAAATTGATTATGCTGCTAATTTATTAGATTTTCTACTCGCAGCAGCAAAAGCACCAGCTAACTCGTTTTGTGCTGCTGCCTTTTACAGTTCTTGGCCAGACACTCACACTTTGGTCACCGCCTCGAAGATTGCTTAGAGTGAGGGGAAACAAGTCCACCAATTCACCTGTAGCTGTGTAGCGCGTCGTTTAGTTTATTTTTTCATTTTTATGTATTATCTCTTTCTCTCTTTCGTATGTTCGATTCGTTTGCTTAGCCTCTACTTTAGTACTTTGCTAGCTGCTGCTTCGCCTTCGACTACTTGCTGCTGTTTACAGCGCGTTACACTCATACACACGCACACCAACACTCGCGAACGTAAAATTTATGTATTTTCTTGTATTACTAGTTTTCAAGCTTATGCTTCATGTTGGGTTTGTTTATATGTATGTATGCAAGCATGTGTGTAGTTGTTGCTGCTGCTGTATGTGCATAAATTAAAAGAGAGAAAAACACACGTCTGTACACAATAAAAACCTGTTTGTTGCTTGACTCGGTGTGGGTAAATGAGACGCGGCACGCGGGGGTTGTACGCTTGAGTTGGTTTTGTTACCGTAGTTTTTGGTGTAGTAAATGCAACAGAAGTCACAATACCACATATTTAAAATACATTTTACACAGGTTCAATTAACAATAAGCCAATGCTTTAATGCCACTTACATAGGGCGCATCTTTCTGCAGTCCCTCAACTCACCAAAATTCATAAAAAATGTATAAATAATTATCAAATTAAGCAAAAAACACGAACTCCACAAAAAGTATACTCTTTACACTACGGCGGCCATTTTGCTTTGGGTTGTTTGGTATACGATAGTGGTGGCCCATGCTTCGATTTCATGAACATCGCTGTCGTGCTTGTATCAAGTTGGCATGTCCGTGTTTTTGAAAAATATGTGGGCACACTAAATACGATTCGATACATCGATAACTGTAATGTAACACCCCCGCAGAAAAACACCGAAAATGGAAAGTGTAAAGTTATTTACGTTAAAATGAAATAATCTAATCAATAAAGTGCAATATTCCGCAAGGCAAACACAAATACATTGCAACTAAAATGGCTACAAAGTAAGTACATACAAGTTTTTGGTAAATAGCAAATTGAAAAACTGCGGTAAATTTTCCGTGGTGTGTGAGTATGTGTATGCAGCAATATCTCTGTGTTTGTGTACGTCGTGGGTGTATGTAAGGGTATTTTATTGTGTTTGTTTTGAGCTGCAGCCTGTGCACTCGTACACAACAACATTGATTGAAAAAAGAAGCCTAACAACAATTGCCGATAAGCATAAGAAGCAATAACAAATATATATATATACATATGTATAAGAAGCATTTATTAAAAAAAATTTACATTCAAATTAAAATATGTTAAACAAGTCAAACATGTTCTTATGGAAATTTAATCTTCTTGACCGATTCTTAACTAAATATTATAACATCAGGTTATTATACATAATATTTGATAGAATAAATATATACATAAAGACAGGTCCAACATGTTTTTAACAATTCCATTTACTCTTAAAATATTCTTTCATCTTAAAGTCATTTATTGGAAAGAAGTACATATATTTCGGGTTGCTGATAAGCTGAAAGTCAGTTGTTTTTAAGATCTTCACGATTTCATACGGCAATAATGTTCAGCGCAGTGTGTCGAACATCTTACAGTTTGTGTCTAATGTATCCTTAGACACTTCTAATCATACCCTGTACGCGGGGTATGTCAACTTACATCGCGGATTATTGAACTAACTGTAATGTTTATCATGAAAGTGGATCGCTGTTACCTGGTGAGCTACAGTAAAACATCGCGGAAAAACAGATATTTGTTAGCCCAAAACAGTTCATATGCTCGTCACCTAAGAAGAAACCCGCAATGGATATGAGGCTAAGTTGATTGATGAACAGAAGCTACCAGAAACGGTTCTTATGAGTTCAGTTAACTAAGCACATACGTTAGGCAATTTTTAATGAGAGCCAGCAGATGGAGGATAAGAAGTGGTGAAAGATTATGTTGAAACGCTCTGAGTTCCAAAAGTCTCGTCAAGTGTCTAATATATAGTATTAATCGTGTTGATAGTAATCGCCACGAGTATATCCTCCTTTAATATTAAAGGGATCGCACCCGGAGAGTCGCGGGTAATGGGTAAGGGACACATTGTACTAATGTGGACTTGAGTAAGAGTTTGGCCCTATATGGTACCTACGAAGCAGCACTCAATGGATATATGGTGAATTATGCAATTTATAAGCCAGCTATTATAAGTTTCTTGGATATTTTTGTTGTTGGTCCGTTTCTAATATTTCTTTAGATGGTTGTGATCTTGGTCTTGGTCCTTCGATAGCTGAAAATTCAGATAACTTAAGACTCTGTTGTAACTCTGTGTAGTCAATTATTCAAGCAGCTCTTTAAAGAGCCATCAACATGTCGAAAAGGTTGCACCCGGTGATCAGCTGGCCAAGAGTTGGATGATACGTTATAAAATGATAAAGGGTTAAATTTGCTGTATTAAAAATAATGAGTGATAAACGATGATAAATCTATAAATACTAATTTAATGTATTCAATGTTCGGTCTAGTCTCAGGTCTAAGATAAATATAAGCATTAACAATATTTTAATATTAAAATAATATTAATATTAATTTATTGATTTCTCAGATTCTATTTGCATGTTCATTGTTCATGTTCATGAATTTTAAATGATAATGTAATGAATTAATTATGTTCTCTTAATTATTATTTAATAAATCCGGCGGAAATCCCAGGGTTGAATATCTCTCGTTAAAATGATTATAAACAATTACTTAATAGTTTTTTTTTAAGCGAACACCTCTTGAGATCGGTTTTAATTTGACAAGATGAATAAGTTAGCAATTCCTCTCTGTACTTTTGCATACAGTATGCTATTCGGTGGGAGGATTCGTAACTGTCATTAGTTATAATTTGAGTTCTATGACTTTTTGTTAACTCACTGTAGTCATCGATTTGGAACTGGTTTTTCAAGCTTGTGGTCTTTTAAATATGAGAAGATGAGATTGAGAAAGTCAGTTGCGATTGGGATGTATTCAAGTGAAAATGTCGAAACTGTTAAGATCGGTGAGTTATTTGCATACCTTTGTTGCTTTGTGAATAATAGATTTACATGTGTATCTTCAGGGGATTGTTATTCTTTTTGCCAATTTCGCGTTTGTGGTTTCCGTGACGCTCGTTCCACGCATCAATAATGATAATGGTTTCCAACTGGAACCACTTAATGATCAATATGTCTTGAGGTACGCTTCTTTCGCGGAGTTACTTTAAGAGGTCGAGCTAATTAATTGACTCGGTCACACAGTATTCGACATCCAGATGGCAAAACTTGGCGGGAAGAGACTGTGCAAGAGATTTCGCCTGGAGAATTAACCGTAAAGGGAACGATTAATCAAGCATTTGAAGATCGAGGTGGCAATCTTGTGGTTATCTATGAGGCGGGTCGCAATGGATATGTAGCAAAGTACACTTACGATGGCAATGGGAAACCAACACCGCCTCCGATATTCCCATTATTTTTAAGCCCCAAAGTTCTGATGTCGGCAGCTGGCTAGAATTGAACTATGTGTTTGCTAAGTTAATCAAATAAACTAAATACATTTGAATTCACGTTTGACCTTAGTACTTTTATTATTTAATACACAACCTTAAAAGTATGCTTTAATAATATAATAAGTATACGCTGTCTGCCAATGTCTGTCGACTACATCGACTTTTTGATGGTGCTGATCAAGAATTTCGGAAAACTTATTCGATTTCCATTCAAATTTTGAATTAAATTCTACTTTTCAATTAATATCGTTTATAAATTTTAAATCTTTTTCGAAGAGTTTTAATTATTTGGCATCTAAAATTATATTTTTCGTATTAAAAACACAAAAGTACTTTCATTTTATACAAACTATGTACACTTTTCAGTAAAGTACCAACCAATACGAACTGTAAAAATTATCGTACAATTTCTACCATAAGTGACAAACGTGCGGTACGATATTTGATTCTCTGTCCCACTCTCCAGTTGCTCGCTGCCACCATCAATAGTACTTCGATATGTCAATTAGCCTTGTTATCGATATCGATTACCGCTGCCATAACTGCACAGTGACATTCAAATGAACGCTTTATTTGAGTTACGAACTGTATTTAGTTAAAGCGCAGCCATAATAAATTAACGGCGTAATAAACAGCGATTTCACCTCGCCTCACCTTAGCCCCCCTGCACCTGCACAGCTCGAGCTGACAAGCGTGAGCGAAATTTCAAACAATGCTGCGACAGTGTTTGGCACCTCATATCATATTTATCAGTCAGCCAGCTGGCAATTCAGTTGAGTTTCTGTGCCATTGGCGTGTTGACTGACTTATTATCAACGCTGCGCGGGATGTGATAAGCCGCCACGATGCAGCTTTCAACTTGAATTATCCAATAGTTTTGGGCTCTCTCTTTCTCACTCTCTTTTTCTCTGTTTCCCTGCCTCAATCGTTCTTTTACTCTGCCGTTTTAAAATGTTTAAAGAGTGGCGCAAGCCCAGCCATAAACGATGGCAGCAGCAGCAGCAACAGCAACAAAAGCTACAGCAGCTGCGACGTCGCATGCTTGACAGGTGCCTCGTGCAGTGATTCTTAAACTGTAGGCGTACTGAATAATGCTCACAATTGGTTGTTTTTGCTTTTGTTGCTCTTCGCAGAGAGACGATGATTGTGTTTGTCTATGACACAGAGTGTCTGAAGGATGAGGCAGATGATCCCATTGCCGCGGTGCTCTACTTTCATCCCAGTTGGGTCTCCGACACACAGAAGGTGGCATTATGTGGACAACTGATGGGCACATCGTACTTCCTCAAGGATTGCTTCTTTAAACCGCGCATTCTGGCTCTGCAAAATGGCAAATTCGTACTCAAGGAATTTGGTCGATTCACCCTGGTCAGTTACGATAATGTCTCTGTTAACATTTAACTAATTCGTTATGTTTTTAGGCCGTGGGTACAGATCGCAACATTGCGGATCAGCTGCTGCAGCATCGGGCGAATCTATTAAGCTCTCTATTGAAGTTCTTTCATCGCGATTTGCAGTCGCTGCATGAGCAATACGCACAGCCCGCCCAGCAGCATAGTCGGAATCTCAGCGAGAAACTATATCACATATTCGAGACATATCTGCCCATGCTTCAACGTAGTGGCAATACATTCCAGAATGTACCCAAGCTGCGAATGCCCAAGGTGAGAGCATAACCCTAATTGAATCCAAATCTTTTACTCTACGTGATAAAACCGTTCCATTATTTAGACCGCCAGCCACATTTACCTGGAGGCCATACAGACGCTGCAAAGTTGCCAGCAAACAAAGGGCGTTCTCGGAGGAGCCATTCTCTACCACAACAAGTAGGTAGATTCCATTTGAGACTTTGTCTACTATGCTAACATTTGTTAACTTGTCTTTCAGAGTGGTTGCCTCCCAGCTGGGCGATGTGGTGACAAAGCAATTGGTGCTGACAGATCCACGGCATGTTCGCACCACTGCTGAACAGTTGAACATGCAACAGTTTCACATTCCCCACGGTGTCCAGATGCTGGTGGTGTATGTGGAGCAGCAGCAGTATTGCAAGTTGGCTGCGGAGGCACAACGTGCGCAGAATCTGCAAACGACGACTTCGCAATTGGGGCAGGGAGCGTTACCCTTTCAATATTCCAAGCGAAAGCTTAAGCGCGACAAATCGCTGATCTTTACCCATATCCCCGAGGAGGAGCAGGCGACGGATATGACGGGATCTGTGGAACTGCCGACGGCGAGGCCAAAGTCTATGCGGCCAACACATTTGCCATTGCGTTTGAAGAGTCTGCACAGCAAGGATCTGCCAGAGTCAGGCATTGCTTCGATCAATTTCGATGAGACGGATTCGTATCCGGAGTTCATTGGGCGCACGAGCGTCTGCAATACGCCCATGACAGAGAACAAGGTGCTGCCGGTGGCCAGCGTCATGTCCATATGCGCCAATCCCGAAGAGCAGGATGCCGACACACACAACTCCAACGGCAAGACGGTAACGGCATCATCCTCTCGTCGAAACTCGCTCAAGCTAGATGTGGAAAAGTTCTTTCAGAACTTCATTACCAATCCGCACAAGCAGCTGACGCGTCGCAAATCCTCCGCTGATTTGCAAGACGCCTTGCGTGCCATCTCCAAAAAGCTAGGACATTTTACGCACAGCTTCAAGACGGATGTGAATCGTAATGGCAACGACGTCACTGACATTAGCAGCGATGCCTCTCCCGACTACATAGAGAACGATGAGCGCAGCAGCTCACGTACCATCGGAGATCCCACCTATCCGGTTTTCAATGCGAATGGTCAGCAGATATCACGCAGCTTGTTCCAACAGTTTCTTGATCAGTATAGAAAGTTGTGGGGCGCCGCCAGCGAGCAAGCTGCACAGGATGCCGAGCTGGCGGCTCTCGTTGCCGAGTTTCAGGAGTTCAACATGGAAATTCAAAAGCTGGACGAGCACATGCAACAGCAGGCGGCATTCGCTGAAGCGGCTGATGGTAATCTAAACATAACAGCAAAGACGCCGCTGGATAAACGCGCTATGTGTCTGCCTCTTAAACCAGCTGGCGAGTCGACCAACGTGGATGCAGCACTCTCTCAGCGTCGTGTCGGAGGTAGTGGCGTGCCATTGACGCCACTAATGGCTAAGTTATCGGTGCTAGCATTAAACGAGGTCACTCCTATTGAGATACAGACACCCCTGACCAGCACTAAGGTATTTCCGCGTCGAAGCTCACTCAAATGCGAGGATGCAGTCGATGCGCTGGCTGCCTTCTCGAATGCGCCATTTGCACACTTGACCGGTCAATCGGATGGACTGCAGCGCACGGAGTTGTATATATGCGGGCAACAGAATATGACGCTGCTCCTGCTGATGGAGGAGGGCGCCTGTCGTCAACAGACAATTGTACAAAAGATGGTGAGTACTCGAAATGATTCTGATTTGTGCTAAATATTTGAGATTAATGCTTCGTTTTTGTTTTGCATCAAAGTTTGACATTTGCGTGGCTAAATTTCCGCACATGGAATCGCTGCTGAATCAAACGCTGAATGTCAATGTGGAAGGCGATAAGCGAGATGGCAGCAACTATAGCTTCATGTGCATCGATGCCAAGTGGGATGCCCTGCAGCGCAATGGGCCATGGAATCCACTAGAGCTGAACACCCTGGAGAGTATGCATCGGGATCTACAGCAGCCGAACGGTCAACTCACCGATTTGATACTCAGGTGGGTAACGACAAGATTAATCTAATCAAATTATCATTTAAATATATCTGTTATTCTCTTGTCAGATCTCATGATTCGGTATTTTATGGCTATAAGTGCGGGCGCACGGAATTCTTCTACAAGGAGCCGACACACCAGATCAATGGCATTCCACCTCCATCAGATCCAATTGCGAACATACAAATGCGCGCCAAGTCACGACTGGAACGGGATCATTCCTACTTGCTCCTGTAGATTACAAATTACAGTTTATAGATAACCAGTTACATACAGGAAATACTCGCAAGCTTTAGCCAACAACTTACAGATAATGTCCAGATTATACATGGGGCGTGTCTAAGCGCAGCCCCAATGCCAATTTAATGCCATCCGTTGTAACTGTAACTTACTTTGCCATCTCAGTCTGCGTTAACACGAGATCCATACTCCGTGTAAACGAGACATATTTTAACGTCTATTTTCCTATATTTAAGCTGATTTGCATAGCTTTTAGCCAAAATCGTTTTGTTTTCCATAACTTTTTGTTATGTTCCATTGATGTGAAGTACAAAATGTTTCATTTTTATTTACACCCAACAATGTTTTTTAATTCTTAAGCTTGTTATAATGCTATAAATATGATTATTATTATTTTTTTAATTTAATTTAATATGATGTCGTTATTAATGGGCTATTACATGCAATTTGTTATTAATTATTATTTTCACGAGCTTAGGTACTGTCATTCTTAAAGCTGTCGCAGTGTAAAGGACAATTTATAGAACTTACAGATCATATGAGGAATAGTACTAAGCGCCTAGTGCCAATTTAAACGCAAATGCCGTCGATGTGTATAGAATGTGTGAAGATATTCAAAGCTATACTTTAATACTATGTATATGAATATGCTCTATGCTCTATGCTCTATGTTTATTATGTGTATGATTGTACTTAGCAGCACTGTAAAATGCATATGCCAATTAGAAAAGTGTGCAATATATTAATAAATATTCAATATTTTGTGCGTTTGAGTTGAGTTGAACAAAAAAATAGAAATAAATCTAAATAAAAATAAACAGCATAATTTATATACAATACATACACAAATAATACCATGCATGTCTTTAAATGTGTGTATTAGAGTTTTTAAAAATAAAATACTGAAAAAAAAGATTATAAAAATGTCTTTGCCTTAATTGTCACATCGAAATCCGTCAATCATTGCAAGCAATTCAGTTGTTTATCGTGCACTCAACGGACTCTATTCGCAATGGTGAGTTGTGGTGAGAATCACGATTTATATAAAGATGAATCGTCTTGCAGTCGAACCCAATTAAGCTGACGATTCCGACGCGTGTCCAGCCTGAGGTTATGCCGCCGGTGGGCATGGAGGGTCAGCACACCAATAAGATCCATTACATGAAAAAGCATTTTCTGTATAAGTTGCAGAAGCACAAGTTTGCCATACCCTTTATGGAACCAGTTGACGCAGAGGCTCTCAATGTGCCAACCTATTACACTATAATCCAGAATCCCATGGACTTGGGAACAATTATCCAACGGGTGGCGAATAGATATTATCACGGCGTCGATTATCTCATCAATGATTTAAAGCTGGTAATAAGCAACTGTTTTACATTTAACCGACCGGACGCTATGGTATATCGTAGTGGCCAGAAGATGGAAAAACTGTTATTAAAGGTGCTCGAAAAGCTGCCGAAGGGTGAGGAGTTACCCTACATCAAGAATAATACGGAAATGTCGCAGACAAAGCGTCAGTGCCGCTCGAAGCTCAAAAAGCTACTGGCGACCACAGAACAGATGGATCAGGATGCCCGCGAATTCTTCCACAGCAAATGGATGGCTCTGCACAAGTCCCACTTTAAGAATGTGGAGGATTTGGATATACGGGTTGAACATATCCTCAGAAAGTGCCACATGCAAGCGAAGCACATCTACGAGTTGTTCGAATGTGATCCCGATCAGCAGGTGAACGATGAGGATAATGAAATCTCTCTGAAGAATGAGAGTGTGATAAATGTATTTGGCTCAGTCCTGTGGCCATGCCACAAGCCCCATCTCAAGTGGCAAGAGAGTGTGATTAGCGCACTCGACAAGACTCTTGACTGTCTCACACGGGATCTGGAGAATTGTCAAGGGGATCAATTTAAAGAGGAGGTGCTGCAACAGGAGGAAGGACAGATGGATGTAGAAATGGCATTAGTAGAAAATAAGGGGATGTGGATGGATACGTCTATGGAAACGGAGCAGGAGCAGGAAGGGCAGGTTATAGGGATGCAAGACGTGGTGAAGAGAAAACTGGACAAAGAAGAGGAGGATCTATCGCGGGAGGAACAAGAAAGGGTTGTGCAAGAGTGGGAGGAGGATAGGGGTGCAGATGCGAGAGAAGAAGAGGAAATTGCGGAGAGCATGGAGAAGGAATATAACATGGAGATAGAGGAGAGAGCGGACAGGGATGGGAAGGAATATAGAGACGAGTTAGAGGTCGACGAAAGAGAACAGGATGAGGAGAAAGAAGAAGTGGAGGAGGAGGAGGAGGAAAAAGATGACGAGGAAGAGGGCAGTGAAAAAGAAATAGATGCAGATGATAAAGAAAGTGAGGAAGATGAGAATGATGAGGATGATGAGGAAGAGGAAGAGGAAGAGATGGAGGAAGATGATAGTGAAGAAGGGGGTGAGGAAGTGGGGGAAGAAGAAAAAGGTAAAGAAGAGGAAGAAGAGGTCGGAGAAGTGGTGGCTGAAGAAGAGAGTGAAAAAGAGGGGGAAGAAGGGATGGAAGAAGAAGAAAGGGCGGAAGAAGAGGAAGAAGAGAGGGGAGAAGTGGTGCAAGAAGAGGGGGAAGAAGAAGGGGAAGGAATCGGACAAGACGAGGTGGAAGAAGAGGTGAAAGAGGAGGTGGAAGAAGGGATAAAAGAAGAAGGGGAAGATGAGGAGGAAGAAGAGGGGGAAGAGAAGGAGGAAAATGAGGAGGAAGAAGAGGGGGAAGAGAAGGAGGAAGAAGAGGGGGAAGAGAAGGAGGAAGAAGAGGAGGACGAAGAGGAGGAAGAAGAGGAGGAAGAAGAGGAGGAAGAAGAGGAGGACGAAGAGGAGGAAGAAGAGGAGGAAGAAGAGGAGGAAGAGGAGGAAGAAGAGGAGGAGGAAGAGGAGGAAGAAGAAAATGGAAAAGAAGAGGAAGAAGAGGGGGAGAAGTAATGGGTGAAGAAGAGGGAGAAGAAGAGGAGGAAGAAGAAAAAGGTAAAGAAGATGAAGAAGAGGTTGGACAAGTGGTGGGTGAAGAAGAGGGGGAGAAGTAATGGGTGAAGAAGAGGGAGAAGAAGAGGAGGAAGAAGAAAAAGGTAAAGAAGATGAAGAAGAGGTTGGACAAGTGGTGGGTGAAGAAGAGGAGGGAGAAGTAATGGGTGAAGAAGAGGGAGAAGAAGAGGAGGAAGAAGAAAAAGGTAAAGAAGATGAAGAAGAGGTTGGAGAAGTGGTGGGTGAAGAAGCGAGGGAAGAAGTGGTTGAAGAAGCTGGGGAAAATGAGGGTGAAGAAGAGGGAGAAGAAGAACAGGATGAAGCGGTTGAAGTAGAGGGAGAAGAAGAGGAGGAAGAAGAGGAGGAAGAAGAGGGGGAAGAAGAGGAGGAAGAAGAAGAGGAAGAAGAGGTGGAAGAAGAGGAGGAAGAAGAGGAGGAAGAAGAGGAGGAAGAAGAGGAGGAAGAAAACGGGGAAGAAGAAGACAGCGATGGAGAAGGGGAAGAAGAACAGGTAGAGAATAAGGAGGGAAAGGGCGAGGAAGCGGAAGCGGAAGCGGAAGAGGTAGGAGAGGTTTCAGAGGGTCTGTTAGAGGAGTACTTCTCCTCTGAGGAGAAAAGACGGATGGAATGGCTCGACCAGGAGGAATTGCAAGCGGACGAAGAGGAGCAAGAACAGGTGCACGAGTTGCAAGAGCAGGATGAAAGGATTGGGGACGAAATTTCAGAGCAGCAAAGGCAAGGGGAAGAAGTGCAAGGAGAAGAAGGGCAGAGGCAGCAACTTCAAGAAGAGGAGAACAGAGTCGAGGTGGAGGGGCAAGAGACACAATCCTACAGTAACGAGCTATTGCAAATACTCGTCCGCGCTCAGATCATTTCTCAAGGGCTGTGCTTGCAAACAAATCTAGTCGACTCCTCTGATGATGAGGAAATAGAATCGCAGTCGAATTTCATTTGCGTCGAGGAGCGTCATGATATTCAGGAGCAGTTCGATGGGCTGCCTCCAGAGTCTATGGCTGAAATAATGCATATGACTGAGCAGTGCGAAAATGGCTCCATTAGTAACATCGATCGCAAGTATACTGTTACGTATTTTAGACCCCTGACGATAAATCTTATAAAGAAGGCCATGGAGCGAGCTGGGCGCTTGCAGATGAAAGCCATAAAGCATGCTGAGAAGCGGAACCTCAAGCGCAACTTCAAAACGAACCAGGAGGGAATAAATTATAATCCTGACAGCAAACAACGCAGGAAAGTTGAGTACGCGGAGGAGGACATGATGGATTTCGCAGCCCTACCTCAACAGGACAACCCAAACGACACTAGTGAGGAGTCTGGAGAGGATTACAACGCGTCGCGTAGTCCGCAGAAGTTTCACCCAACTCTACCATTAGATTATCCCAGCTGGGCAACACAAGATTATCAATACACAGGCGCAGCTGTTGCTGAAGACTTTACAAATGATAAGAATATTAGCGAATCAAATGATGGCTCTTCCAGTGATAGGGAGTCGGCTGGAGAAGCATCCAGGCAGGGGAATATGTTCTACAACAGTTGGCTAGGATAATATAATTGAATTTATTAAAATACCAAATCAATTTATTTAATGAGTTCTTAATAATTTCCAGTATTCGTTCAATCAAAAAATGTTTATTGAAAAATGATTGATTTATTTAATACGTTTTCGCTGTCGCATTCATTTTCGACGTATTGTTTGTATCTCAATTACTTATCGTTAACTTCTTCATCGACTTCTATTTGTTCTTATCAAAATACTAATGTAGCTACATATGAATGATAGTGCCCGACATGAATGTAGATCTTAAATATAGTTGTTAAAATGTAACCTTATGATGATACCACAATGAAATAATTCTCAAGCGTTTTCTTTGTCATCTATGCGTAAATACTCTAAGTTGTCACTTATCTCACGAACAGAACTAATTATAATTTCAAGCATAAGTATTTAATAAATCACACAACAATATTTGCTGCACTTTGCACTCTCACTGACTTCGTTGTAGGCGGCTAAAAACTATATACACATATATGTATGTCTATGTGGAATATAACTAATTTATATATGTATGTAAATATAATATATAATATACTCGTATAGGTATGTTTAGTGTAGTATGATTAACATTCTTGCGTTTCTTCATTTAGCACATTTGTCTACTAAGCTTAGTAATTAACCCGTTGCGGCCTTCGATTATATTATAAATCCTTGACCAACTATGCCACAATATGACTATTCTTATTTAGATCAGTGAGTAACTCGGCAGCCAAATCCTCTGCATCCAGCAAATCGCCATTGAGCGAATGTGGTATGCTTGTGGACACAACCATGCCCCGTTGGCCCACACCACTGTTCGTTCCTATGGATATATCATCTGGCGGCGAGTTGCGACGACGTTCCCGTTCGCGCACAATATGCGGAGCCTCGTTGAACTCGTCTAGTTCATCCATGCCTGTCAATCGATAAGCATTTATAAGGGCGACTCAAGATACGATAGATAGACGGGCTCACCTGCATATTTGGTGCCTGCTAGCAGCAGATATTGGCCAGCACGATTGGGCCACAGCAGTCCGGTCATTACACAATAGGCCATGCAGTCGGCTGAATTGGTGATGCCTTGCAGCAGCTTATAGCGCCACATGGGACTCACCTGCAACGCCACGATAGCCACAATGGGCAGATAGATGAACCACACCAGACTGGAGGCGCCCAAATGCAGAAGGAAGTCCAGCTTCTTGCTGGAATGCTCATATTTCATTGTATTCCGCAGCTCGTACAGAAACCACATCATAAACGAAGTTCTATGTTAAAGTCGAATCAAAGAATTGAAGCAGACCGTATAAAATAATACACTGATTGACTCACCGCAGGATTAGAACAATCCAGCCGGGCCAGGTCTGGTATTCGTCAATATCTGATATGATATCCACTTCCGTCTGCAATGAAACCCAACAAATTGATTTACCGACATGAGTGTGGATTATTTACTTGGACTTACCCGATCCCAGATGTAGAGGAATATGTGGAACGCACAGTATGGCACCCAAATTGACATTAATATGATCCAGCCGGTTCGGCTGATTTGCTGCCGTGTCACTGCCCATCCCTTGGCTAGCAGCAGAAGGATCAGCATAAATGTGGTGCGACTGAGGATGTCTAGAACATCGCCGGCTGCCTGCATTTTGGGCTCACCGACTCCATTGGCCGCATAGCGTATGAGATGCGCAGTGATGAGTGCCAGGCTGACAAACTCACTGAGCAGGCTAAGCGTAAACAATTTAGTGACTGGATGCTTCTGGCGACGTACAGCATAGATTTGCATCGGCAGTAGGACAATGTAGACGAGCATAAAGATTAAATACATTTCCAGCAGATTCTGCTGATCGTACGAGTACTGAAAGGTCAGCAGATGTGCAGCTGAATTATTGGGATGTACATTCACCAAATTGATATTGTACTGCAGCGGGGCAAGGATACTACTGCTCCGATTGCTCAGTCTAGCCAGATTCTCATGGGAATGCCACTGACACGTTGTACGATTGCGATAACATGCTACCAAAGCCACATACCAAAAGCTAAGCAGCGAAAAAAGAATAAATAGATTGATTAATGAGTCAATTATTGTGAGTGCGTTTGCCCAGATAATATAAATTTTCCCTTAAACTCATATTGAGTGAATGCTGCCGAAGTGTGCAATTGATAGAAAACATCTTTTCTTTCATACATAAATAATCATATTAAATTACGAAATTATACCAATTCAGCTGCCAGTCTAAGTTTATAATTGAAATCTAAGAAATAAGGGAAGGCGACCGCTTATCGGACAACTGATAATTTCTGTAAATATAATGCTCAACGATATTACTTACCGCGGCTCGGCCTCCAAGTTGATAACATAGGTAAACTGATGGTCGGCTATGACATTCGAGGGTGCATCTTCGTCGACACATAGCTCGCCTCGGGTACAGGGTACACGACGAAGGAAGTCGCGCTTGCCTTGAGGATTGCAGTCGGGATCGTAGACGATCCGCTGAAGACGAGAGAACATGCGCGAGCAGGCAAGTTCCCGATTGCGGTAGCCGCGATTGCTATAAAAGTCTATAAACAAGGACTTGTCCAGCACGACGAGCGTGACGGGCGCACTGTATTTGTCCTGTGACGTCACGTTGCCGTATATGTAGCCGTAGGATTCAACAATGCGCGGCGTGGGTGGATCGGCCTTTTGAAAGCCAAACTTTATGAGGAACTGAAAGAAGTCGGCCGTGTAAAACTCGCCACTGATGTGGGTTGAATTGGCCGGCGCTGCATGCAGAAAGAGCAATAGCAATAATAGCAACCATTGAATTCTGTAGTAGGCGGGGGTTGGTGGTGATAATGATGCTGCGCACATTGCAGACCTTATCACTGATTTTGTTGTTGCGCTATCAGTGTCACTGCTTTGTGGACTTTTTTCTGCTGCGACTGGTGTTGTCGTGGCAGACGCAGTGCAAACACAATGCCAAGGTGGCGCACTTTTGTGCATTCTGTGCGAATTTGTTAGCTATTTTTGTTTGTGGAAACTTCCACCTTTCTACAATACTGTCGATTCGATAAGTGTGACCGTGAGTGGGAAACGAAAAAATGCAATTCTCAAAATATCGATAGAGATTATATCGATATTTATCATGGCAACTTTTTTAAAATGACAATCTATCAACTAAAATATCAAAATACATTCAGCAATCATTGTGAAAATAATTAAATTTTGTAACAGCAATTAACAGTATCCATTTTGATGTATACCATATATCATTGTTAAATGATTAAATAATAACCGTTTGGAGCCTTTCTTCTGTAAGCATATTCAGCACGGAGCCAACTTAACGTCTTGTGTTCTGTACTTTATACGCATAAGCGCTAGATGGCGTTTTGCAGTTGGCAGATTTGAAATTCGTACAGCAAAATCGAATTGTTTGGCAAAATATTAAAAGTTGACAGATACATATCATTGTTATGAAAAATCAGAATGTGTATTGTTTTCAATAAGCCCTTCCTGGACTGTAACCAATTTCTGCTTTAATATCCGATTATCAAACAATAAAGGTCATCAATGGAATGATGAATTGCACACTCCCAAAATGGGCGCATTAACCACACTCACACACTTTGCTGCTGCTTCTACTTCCCTTTTTTTTTTGCACGCAATTCAAACATAAATTTCAATAATTCCAAAATTTATGCGGAAAAGAATGATGGTACCCTTTTTAACGCCCTCGCAAGGGCAACTTCAAAGTCTGCAGTGTCTGGAATTATGTCCACATCCACTGCCATTGGCCAATGAACATGCATCCCTCCCATTCATAAATACATATGAGTATGTATGTTTAATGCATGCGTCGGTGGTGACAAACCCCTTGTGGATTGCGGTTCCCATTGATGCTCCGGAAGCTCAGGAAAGGTGCAAAAGAGCTTTGCACGCTGACAATTCCTTTGAGTTTTGATTGTGTCAAGGGGAACTGAAAGAGTTCTGAGAACCGAAGGGGGACATGTGGCTGTAAGTATTAGCAGTTTTCTTTTTGCATAAAAATATTAAAAATCTCTTGTATTTTGCATGACATTCAAATGTAGATTTTCTATTGTACTTTTGATTCCGTTTGCTTCAGGGGTGGTTAAAGTTGGATTCGTGGGTTGTGAAATCATTAAGCACTGTTTGTCTTTGCTGTTGCCCCAATGTTGACCTAAATTTCAGAGTCCTTTGCGCTTTTCCAAACTCATTACTGATGACAGGGCAGAAATTCATTGGAAAAGTTAACTAGCATTTGGCTCGTTGTCAGTTGTAGTTCGGGCTCAGTCATATGTGCAAAATATGTAACAGCAAAAATCAAGTCAAGTATATGAAATGCGAACGAGGGTAGTTTCTAAAGTTACAGCGAACAACAAAATAAACAATTCAATGAGCCAGACAATTTACCACTACAAATAATAAATTCAAGTCGTTGTTGTCGGGCGGGTTCCCAATACAAATCGACAAGGTTTGCAAAAATAGAAAGATGCGCCTAATTTGTCGAGAAATCTTCTCTCCCAATGAATAGGCGAATGAAAGAAGCAGGCGACAGACGACAGAGGACAGACGACAGACATCAGGGCTGGGACCTTTGACCGGCTGGTAGACGTAGAGACAAACAGTTCATTGAAATGCCAAACGACAACCATTCCATTCCAGGTTAGACAAAGCATCTGAGCATAAAGGGGGAATACGAGTGTATTGTACTTAATAAGGGGAGGGAGGCTAAACGATTTTTGTCAACTTTGCACAAATGTATTTTATTATTGATTGATGCGAGCGGCCAATAAACGTTGTTTTTATTTGCAATAAGAGATGTGACTGTTAATATTTGCAGATGAATTATGTGTGCAATTTAATTGCAAAACATGCGACGAACTAAACGTGCCGTAAAATAGTAGATAATTTCGGTAAAACTGAGTGCACTGCAACCCAAAAAGAAACCAACCAGACCGCCAATATAAACTGCAAATATTAACATTATTAAATTGATTATAGCCAGGAAAGAGGATCACTGTGAACTTACCCAAGACATCGGCAAAGGAGAAGAGCACATCTCGACGCAGCTGCATTTTGGGATAATCAATAATGCCCCATTGTAGATTAGCGCCCAAGAACCAGACGCGCGACCTCTGCGAATTTGGTGGGGGGAAACGTTATAGTATAGAATAGGCAAGCAACCACAACAACTACAACAATAACAGTGTAATAAGTCAAGTAAGCTGAAATTATTATTAAATGTAAAAACTTTCGCCGCGAGAAAAAAGTTAAATAAAACTTTTAGCTGCGTTGAGTTTACAGTTGCCGAAGCAGCCCGAACAGAAATAATTGCATATTTCAAGGCGTCCGTTGCCATTGCCGAACAACTTTTGCGCTTATTATTTTTTACGGGCCCGGTCAACATTTTGAGACGCCAACGAACTTGGAAACTCTCAGACGTTGCCGAAGCATTTCTGCTTACTTGAACTTGCCTTCTGCTGCTTTAACGAGCGATAGATGGCGCTTTTGTTGCCAACATTTTCAAACACACATTTCGAAAACTCTTAACGTATACCCTGTACTCAAAAAGGGCTTAAAGGGGGTATATGAAGTCAAAGTAATTACTTATTTGCCTCATATTTATAAGTATTCAATATAATTATAATAATATTTATTTGAAATTTAATTTAATGGACAAATTTGAGGAGTTATGCTGAAGCTAAATCTGAATTCTATCTAAGATAATTAATGCATATATGTATGTATATATTTAAAACGAAAAACAATTTAATAATTATAAAATGGCATCAAGTTTACTGTAGGGATTTGTTAGACTTTTGTATAGATTTTAACAGGGTATCTTTAGGGCGTTTTCAGGCATTGTTTACACTTGGTTTTTATGATTATTGTTTATGTAATGATTGTTCTACTTACATAGGATTGCACAAAAAAGTTGGAGTCATCGCAGTTGCCCAAACAATTGCAATTGATTTGATATTTGTCAGACTTTAAGGAGATAATCTCGCCTGCAACAAGGGAAGCGTATTAAAAACAACAAAATGTATAAATTGCTTTAAAAAAATGTGTTTAGGAAATTACTATTCAATGAATTATAAATAAATATTTAGAAAAATGTTTAATCACATTCCATCAGAGGATTATTAGACTTGTCACCTCTGCTGACCAACTTAATCTATCGCATTATGATCACGTTCGGCATAAAGGTGAAATGATAAAATATTTTTGTAATAAACATTTTTCAAGCAAATTCAAATCGAATTTCGTGGCAACTCAAATATTTGCATGTGCGGCAGATTATCAAAAAATGCTCACGTTTAATTCCGACCAGGCAACTGATGCCCTCCAGACCGCAGACCGGCAGGCGTCGACCATTGCGCACTGAAAGGTACACAATGAAAGCGGGAGAGAGAGAGACGAGAGAGAGAGAGAGAGAGAGAGAGAGAGAGAGAGAGAGAGAGAGAGAGAGAGAGAGAGAGAGAGAGAGAGAGAGAGATGGGTAGTGAGTCGTGAAAACTTCAAGTGGAACTATTTAAACATTTTATGAGCAAATTTTCACCATAAAATGCGCAGCGTCGACAGCGACGTCAACGTCAACGTCGAAGCCAACGACGTCACATAAAAGTAAAATTTAATGGCAACAATTAAGTGAAACTATGTGAAGGAGGGACGCGCTGGACAGTATCATCGAAATATGATTAAAATGGGACGCTGATAAATAATTGGATAGTCCAAAGACTTACGGCGATTGCGATAAAAATGCGGAACGCAGCCGCAGATGCGGAGGGCAAAGAACATGCGACACTCGGAGAGGCACAGGCCAAAGCTGTAAATGGGCACAGTTTGCATAACTTCAGCCTCGTACTGAAAGCGACACTTGCGCTGCTTGGTGTTGAAACTGTTAGAGAAACAACATAGAGATAGAGTCAAGTACTTACAGTATTTTAGGTAATACTCACGCCCTGGCCTCCTCATTCGTGTAGATCTCCAAGGCAATTAGCTCCACGGTGGTGTAGTCACTTTCGGGAAAGGTGTAACGCTGCTTGGATATGCTGGGCACATCGCCAGCTCCATGAAAGTAAACATCATAGGCTGTGGATAGATTTATGATCTGGGCATATATCTCGCCATCCAACGGATGAACTGTCACTCGATCACCATGATCCAATAGACTCCAGTCCCCAGCGCGCCAATAGCTACAAGTATTCACAATGCGATTTAATTTGCCCGTTTCTTGGGGACAATGGCACTTACTAATAGGAATTGTATCTTGCCACAAGCGAGTTGACTGAGTGGCAAATGCCAAATTCGGTTTGTGTCTCATAGATATACATTTTGACGGCGGCGCCGCTGCTGATTTCCGGCTCAAAGGGCCATTTCAATTCATAAAGTATATCCAAGTAATTGTTGCTATCGATGCCATACGATTTGTTCAGCGGCAGCGTTTCCAAATTGTCATATGTGAGACTCGCAAGTTTCTCAATAAAATCCCGGAAATTCTCCTTATCCTGCTCATCCTCAAACTGCTCGCTGTGTGCACTGCAAGCATACATGAGGGTAATAAGATATGCCAAGCAAACAGGATATTTCAATATGATTTCGAACTGAAATCAACTCTTGTTCTATTCGTATGAAGTTATTGTTTTACTTTATCTCAAATTGGTTTACTTATGTGTACAAATCGATCAAACTATGTACAAATGAACTTCTCTTACTTCTCTTACGCAAATGTCTTTAGAGATCTATTATAATATATATTTAAAGTAATTTTTAAGCTAATAATTATAATTTATAAAATATAAACGAATTATATTTATGAAAGAAATGCCTTCTACTAATAACAAATATTGATTTATGGCGTCTATTTTATATTGTAATCTATTCAATTTGTTTTTGAAGTTTCTTACAGTATATAGTCATCCACTTTGAGATCATCGATGCGCTTATGCGGACAGACTGTCAGCGATGGGAAACTGGTATTCCAGACGAGTTTGTTGCGGTCCATGGAGATGACCATGGGTGAGGTTTGGAATCGCTGCCAAGTGCGTTGGCTCAGCGAGATGATGCTGAAGAGGGCAACACAGATGAATGCAAACCAGAGCATACTAAAAAAAAAAACAGAGAGGCAGAGGCAGAGAATGAAGTATGAAGAATGATATATGGCTTCCAATCATTTTGTTTGTGTGTTCACTCTGGCAATGCACATAAAAATCTATTGCGTGTAAATTTTTGGTAAGCACCAGGCGAAATATGCGCGACAAAAGAATTATGGCCAAGTTGAGAAAGGAGTCAATGAACGGCAGGCGACGTTGACAAACCCTTTCATTTGTATGTGGTGCAAGTGCGACGACAGCCAAAATAGACGACGCACCACTAAGACAACACTGTGCAACACACACACACACACACGCAGACAGTGTAGCCATAACCAGTCTGACAAAAGCCGACAAATCCACGCTGAATTCTTCTCCGAATGCGCCTCACCGCACAATGATGACATTCCGACGCCAGCAATGGCTCATAAAGCCTTCAGCGTTGTCAACGCTTACACGCACACGCACACGCGCACACCCACACACACACCCACACATACACCCACACATACACACCCACACACACACACAGAGTGTGTTATGTGGGCACTTCATTGCTGTAAAAGCCACTTGGCTTTTAATTTTCCAACATTTCCCTTCAAGAACGCTCAACACTTTCAGCTTCTACATCAAATTATTTCAAATTTCAAATTGTCACAGCTCTTTTTCCGTTTACATACCCTGCACACATGCAGCTCTCTCAAAGGGGTGTATGAAAACTAGTGTTACGTAACAGACGGAAGTAACCAGCGATAAGTTTAATTTTGTCATTTGATGCATATTTAGAATAGTTCAGATTTTGATTAGATTTACATAACATTAGAGGATATCTTCCAGTTGAAAGCATGCACATTAACTCATTTGGTTTGTTGCTAGGAATGTCCGCTGCTCTTTGAAAATGTTAGACAACGAAAATTCTTTTTGGTCGCCATATAGACATACGTGGGAATCCTTAGTACGTATGTCAGTCTCAACTTGTTTGTTTGCCTGCCAGTCGTCAGCGTCAGTCAGTGTCTGTCTCTGTCTGTCTGTCTGTCTGTCCAGTCACGCATTTGCTTTGTTTCATCATCTTTCAGCACTCATATGAATACATTTTGTGCGTGAATAGAGTTCAGTGATGCATGCTGTAATGAGAGATTTGTATGCTCAAGAGTTTGTTTTTAGAAATATTCGTTTAACAACTTGATATTAACATTAAATTGTTAGACTTCAGAATTTTTTGTATGCATTTCCAATGACATTTGAATAATGTAATGAATAATGTTAAAACAACAGTTGGCTAAATACGTTTCCGTTTTATTTATTAACTACTTCCCCAACTGCTGCACAAACGCAATAGCTGACTGATCCTTCAAATACTCTAACAACTCTCTAGGCCAACAAAAAAAAAAAACACTTTTGCATCGCTTATAAATTTGTTGGTTGTGCATTGGTGGTAGAATATCGGATGCTGATTCGGCTTCTGGCACTGGGTTTGGTTCTGGCTTATGCAGTCATGCCCCCCCACAAGCTCCGCTTATCCCCAGTTGAGCAGCTCCAGAATTGCCATATCGACGCATTCCGGGATTGAGGTTATCACATGTCAGCGACACGGACTTCAGCACTTTATGTTATGCTGGCAAGTTAAGCTCTTTGAGAGCTACTTTATTCGGAAAGTGCAGCATCAAATGCTGATTTGTATACACCAACAGAGGGTATATTTTAATGAGTGCTAAAAACATTCTAGATATTTTACATTTTTTATACTCATTTGGGTATTTATCTGCAAATCAAGAGTAGTATCTTTGTGGCATAGAAAACATCTGCATGATTTTAGATTTCGATTTATCAACAGTTCTTCTGAACGTAGAACTGAGTCGCTGAGTATCTGCTAGTTGAGCATACTCAACTCCTGTTATTTGTACAGAGTGAATAAATCAAAGTAAAGTGCAGAAATAAATAAATAAAATTGCTGGCGGCACAAATCATTGTGATGTGGCAGGAGTGCTGTATTAATTAGAGCCTGGCATTGCGTGCTCCACACCTGAGCTCTCCCTCCATTGAACACCTGTCACTTTCATCCGAAAACTAACAAAAATTGTAATGGAGCTTGCCAGGCAGCAGTGGATGGGAGCTCAGTCTGGCGTGTCAGGCCCTGTTATCCACTAATTAACCCTCGGCTGCGGGTTGGCTGTGGTCCATTTTTGTTATGCTGACAGTTCCCCCATGTGCCGACCCGAAGCAGTCCGTCCTCTCAGCCTCCACACTTGGCGTGGAGTGTGTTACCAATTTAAGCCTTGCCAGACATTCCGTGTAATCCTGTTTGTCATGTCATGTCAGTTTTTAGGATTTATTGCTCCATCGCTTCGCTCGCACCAAATATAAATTCCAACAGCAAAAATAATACTTTGCTCACAAGAGATGTAGAAAAATTTGTTGCTCATGTGTAATTTTATGCATGCGAGGGGAAAGGGGGGAGCACGCACATCCCACTGGGGCCCTGCCATATGCCAGCGAGATCGGGAGTCGGAGTACGAGTCGGATTCTCAATGTCTTGGCCTGCACGTGCGAGTGCTTTAGAACATTTTAAGTCCTCGACTTATAGTTTTGTGCCATTTAGTTGATAGTTGTTTTGTTCCGGGAAACTGAACCAATCCGAAGCGAAAGTAATCTAGGATGAAAGTTTCGGCTGCTTTAGGCCGTAATGAGGCTTTGCTTTAAACGCATTTCAAAATTAATTGGGTGAAAGTGTCGGACGCTGTGGGAAAGCATAAATCTGTTCTCAACCCCATTTGCTAATTAATTTCATTAAAGTTAAGCATACTCTTAAATAAAATGAGAATGATATGGAAATGGATCTATGAATGACTGGAGAATACAATAGAATTGTTATTATATTGACTGCAACTTACCGTTCCAAAAAGTTCAAACCAAACTTGGCCAAATAGATAAAGCCGTGTATGGATGAGCCCTGCAGAAACTCGATCATGAATGCGTGAGCTTTAGCTATGTAGGCAGAGCTCTTGATATTGTGCTCATGTTCTTCTGGAGTCTCATGTGGCAGGCTCTCGGTCTTTGGCATTCTCGCTGACAGTGGTTGCCAAAGCGGCGGTCTGCGAAAACTGCGAATGCTACGCGGTTTCCGCTGATTAACAGCCACTTCATCCTCATTAGCATTTGAATTTGCATTTGCCGTTGTCGCTTTCGTGCTTATGCCCCTCGTAGCCAGGTTTTCATGATGCCTTTGGGCAGTGCCGGGAAAGAGCAATAGGCCAGGTCCGGCCCTGAAGCTCGACCCAATTGGTGGTCTTGCAGAAAGCTGTGGATGCAACGAAGCTGTCGATGCTGTCGTCGAATCGGCGCCGTCATCCCAACTTGTTGTTGTTATTCCCGCTGCGCTGTGCGACTTTTCGTGTTGCATACTTTTAGGCGGCACTGGAAAATTTTAAATCGATTTGTTAAGAGTTACAGAAAGTTACAGAAAGGAATTAATTTGGTACGTAGTTAATGATAATACTACTGAGACTACTCTATCATGGGTATACAAATAATATAACCATAAACACTGCAAATTACATACGCTAATTAAGGTACAAAGTCATCAAATGATTTGCAGCTCACAACTTTGAATGGCTTATTCGAAATGATATTAAGTGTAGATTATTATATTGTAGAGTCTTTCGAATAGTCTGCATATCAGTGAACTGTTCATTTAACATAAATAGGTCGTTTTAAATATGTTTTTGTGGCGTGTCTGCTGGCACAGCAACAACAATAAATCATTATTGCCTTTTTTAATGCGATGTAAATTATGCCATATATGAGATTGGGCATGTGCCTGTCTGCCTGTCTGTCTGTGTTTGTGCGTATGTGTGCGTGTGTGTGTGTGTGTGTGTGTGTATTTGTGTGAGTGCTTTCTATAAGCCATCGAAGTAGCAATCAATATATGTGCGTACAGATAGCCAGATAAAAGCGTTGAAGATTGAAGGACATATGATTTAAGTCAATCTCAACGGGAAACCCCCTCACAAATGAGGCATTAATGTTGCGCATAATTTGGTTAAGATTACACAGAGCGAAAAACGAGACTCAAAACGAAGCATTGGCAATGTTAATATGCATCTTTAAAAACAAGAATTGCAGGATTTCCCTCAGTGTATAAATGTATGTACTCTCAATGGAGCAGAGAATTAATTCGTTGAGATTTACATACAACATAAAAGTACCATAATTGCATGCAACAAAAAATATAAATAAAGTAGGCTCGAGCATTATGGAAATATTGTGTACGCATTAAAAACAGAATTGAGATTTGACTGTAGCTGTTAAAATAGTGGAAATTCAACTCGTTGAGCTCGATAGCCTGGTGAAAAGATGACCAAAAATAACAAAACAAATGAATGATAAATTGAATGATATTTTAGGGGCCATTGGCAAATTTGGAACTTCAGCTCATCGAGACTATGGGAGATGGCGACTGCAGGCTGTATTTGTGCAGCAGCTGTTGCGGCAGATGCCTATGGAATGATCTGACCCCGCAGGAGCATCGTTGCATCCGCTGCCGTCTGCCGCATCAGGGATGTGCCGTCTGTGACCGGAAATTCGAGCCACGCCACGAGACGGAGCTGTACTGCAAACGATGCGCCTTTCATATGGTCAAACAGGAATGTGGTGCTTCGCCAGCAGCCCTGGATCTTGAACTAGATGTGCACATAGTGACGGATACGGAGCTGTTCGGGCCACCACGAGAACGCTCGATGGCACAGCGCTGGAAGGATATCAAGACAGCCACTGGCATTGAGGATGGATATTTCATGGACTGATTGAACTTTCATTAAATGATATTATCTATAAATGTACACATATATTGTTGAGCCTCATTTACCTATAAGTCGCTGTCTCTCAGCTTCATTGGACCACTTACATGTGATCAAACAGTGGCATTACGTTTTACAACAAACCGATTCATTATTATACTCGGAAGATTGCACTGTCCGGTGGGGGGGTCAAGCTCGGAGTGTGGGTGTGTGTCTGGGATGGCGTCAATTGGGGCAGCATCGATGATGCCGAAGGCAGCGCAACTGGCCAGCAACATCAAAAGGTTTTGCGTACCGAGTGCCGAGTGCCGAGTGCCGAGTATAGTCCTTAAACTGGATTAAAATTTCATTTAAATTTGCATTTAAATGAGCGCAGTGCACTCAAAGTAAATGCCCTCCCCTCGCCACTTCCCACCTCATCGCTTTGCAGGACAAAGAGCTGCCCAGCCGCTGGGTCGAGTCGCAGACGCTTTCCCCATGTTGCAGGCAATCACTCGATTCCCGATTCCCGTATCCCGTATCCCGTATCCCGAATACGTATCCAGAAACTGTTACCATTCAGAGGAGGACCTCGCGCACATGGGCAACATTAAAAAGGTCTTTAATGTTCGTTTTTTGTTTTTTGTTTTTGTGCTTTTGCAGTTGCAGCTCAGTAGATTACCTTTGGCAGCTGATATGGGCGACGTGTGGGCGTGGCCGGGACGGGGTAGGTCTTAAATGGGAGATCTGGTACTGCATTTTAATGGGTATTATTTAAATATGTATATTTTACAATTAAATAAACGATTTTTATGCTCTTATAGCGCCCGGAGCTTCATTTTCAGCTCCTGACCGGCATTCGGATCCCTTTGAGGTAGCTTACGAGTGCATCTCATTGTTGTTTGCTGTTCTTGTTGTTGTTGTTGTTGTTGTTGCATACCTCAGGGTTTGTGTGTGTGCGTGTATATTTTCTGCTTTGCGTGTTAATTAAATTGCAAAAATGCCTAAAGGACATTTTAATTGGCCTTCGCTTTGTAGGGCATTCGGTCGATTTGCACCAGTTGCACTTTGTCCTTTTACCATCCGCAGGCTCAATGACAGGCTCTACGTTTTATGGTTTACCAGCCTGGCATTCACTTGACTGCATACTTAACCTTATTGATTTCACTTGAAGTTGAATTTAAATAATTTCATTTATTCTCTTTGGCATGCATATTCAATCGTTCGATTCCTATTGAGAGTCCAACTCCAATCTCGCCTCGTGTCACAAAACTAAAATGAAAGCGATTCGAGTTAGTTTGTCGATGCTTTTGCATTTGCCTTTGTTGTAGTTGTAGTTGTAGTCGTTGTTGTAGTCGGTCTCTTGTCTGTTTCGGCGAAATAACAAATTTTCCAATTTGTTTCTTGATTTATTTTCACGCCAATTTCTTGGCGTTCTCCTCCGACGCTGCTGACATTTGTTTATTTATTTGGTTTCATGTTTTGTCTGCCGTCTCGTCGTTTTTCTCTGTTTTACTCTGCTCTGTTTTCCGGTTGCGTTAAATCACGAATGAATGAATGACTGCCCCAGCAACCGCCATGAATATTCATGGGCCATGCCACTAGAAACAACAGTCGCAACAACAACATCACAAACAACAAATACACGCAGGCAACTTAGCTTGCATTTCCGCTCCGTGCGCCAACAATTCGCAGCGCCATTTTGTTGTCCACAGCAGCAGCTGCAACAGCAACATCGGCAACAGAGGAGCCTCTGTTGAGAGACTTAAATACCCTACGACGCATATCGAGGAGGTATATTGACTTTGTCCATGTGCTAATAACTCATTACTTTCTATACCCTGTAAGAACATATAGCTATGAATGTCTAACTAAAATTTAATAATACCTAACTAAAATAATAATAATAATAATAATAATAATAATAATAATAATAATAATAAAAATAATAATAAGAAGAATAAGAATAAGAATAATAATAATAATAATAATAATAATAATAATAATAATAATAATAATAATAATAATAATAATAATAATAATAATAATAATAATAATAATAATAATAATAATAATTATAATAATAATTATAATAATAAAAGTAATAATAATAATAATAAGAATATTAATAATAAAAATAATAATAATAATAATAATAATTATAATAATAAAAATAATAATAAGAAGAATAAGAATAATAAAAATAATAATAACAATAATAATAATAATAATAATTATAATAATAAAAATAATAATAATAAATATATATATATATATATGTACTTGACTATGAATGTCTAACTAAAATTGAATAATAATAATAATAATAATAATAATTATAATAATAAAGAAATAATAATAATTAGAATAAGAATAATAAAAATAATAATAATAATAATAATAATAATAATAATAATAATAATAATAATAATAATAATATTAATAAGAATGATAATAATAATAAAATAATAATAATAATAATAATAATAATTATAATAATAATAATAATAATAATATATATGTACTTGACTCTTCTTAATATTCAATAATTTATATATTTTATAATTTGTATTATTTTAATTTATATTATTTACATAAAGTTTATTGAATTTAGAAGAGTGAGATTGTTTTTGCTTAGTAATTGAAAGGGTATGCATGATGCGGCTTCCTTGCTTTCTAGTCTGATTTGTTCTTACTGCTGTTTATTGGGGATGAAGCGTGAGCAGCTGTTTCTTGGCGAAATGCTGTAAATTTATATTGTTGTCGTTGTTGTTGTTGTTGTTGTTAATGTTGGTGGTGCAACCATTGTTTTAGTCAAGATTTTGTGGTTCACAGTTGCTGTGTCTGTGTCTGTGTGTGTGTGTGTGTGTGTGTGTGTGTGCTTATAAATGCAACAGTTTCTTGCGCTTTGTACAGGAGTAGGCAATGTTTTGCCTTTGTATCGAACAGGAAATTTAATTAAAAGTGCCTTGTTGGCGATTTCAAGTGCTGGAAATATAGTAGAGACCACAACTCACAACTTGCCACTGCCACTGCCACTGCTACTGCTTACAGTTAGTCTTAAATGTTTACTGTTACTGCTACTGTGCAGCCCTTTCGTCTGTGCTAACGAACTGTGACTGTAATCATCGGACTACTGCATGTGACTTTTGTACATTATTTGGTCAGGCAACGGGCGATGTGATTTTTGGCCAACATTTTTGGTTGCCTCATGAGAAACTTGTCAGCTGCTGCTGGCCACTCCGACTGGGACTCAGACGGGGACCCAAGTCAACTCGGATTCGTGTTGATTGCTCCAGAACAATGGCCATGGCATTTGTCTGGCCTCAACACGTAACCAACTGTTTCTGATTGCGATGCTTGCACCAGCACCCAGTTCAGATTGTATTGATTTCTGAACGCTAATTACTGACAAGCGTGTTCCGAGAGGGTCAGGGTGTGTGTGTGTGTTAATGCCGGGTCTCTGTCAGTTGCCGAATGTTGCGTCATTATGTCTGTCTGATAAGATCGGTTCAGCGTGCAGTCGACACACGATTTTGTGGCCATGTTAAGTAATCTCTGTTGTGGTTAGGGGTGATGCTAACTCTTTGTTTTGAAAGCTGCTCTTTAATAACTGAAGTGAGACACACCACAAATAGTACAAACTGCAGAAAAAGTTGAACGTTTTAACCGTTTTACGTATCATTTCAATATTTTCATAACAAACAAGCCGGTGAGTGACGGCGCCAGTGACAGTATTGTACCGTGGATCAGTATCTATAACTGAAATGCGGAAAGCCTACTGAGATCTCAATCGACTCTGTACTAATCGGGAAAAGCAAAAACTTCAATTTATTATTAATAATTCGTGATCTCGCAGCGTGTCATGTTGTTCTTGCTCTAATTGCTTGCAATTACTTGCCGCTGCAGCTGCCATGAACCTGGTGATCATTCATTCTTTAATATCTTCTATGTTTATGTTCCGATCGTGATGAAATTTTCGGAAAATGAAATATGAAATATGTTTTTTTTTCGATTTGAGGGGCATGGCAAAAATCTAAAACCAACTTGTTTTGCGCACACACTATAAGATTATTGTCAACAAATTTGGTAACTCTGCCTCTTATAGTCTCTGAGATCTAGGTTTCATACAGACGTACAGACATACATGGCTATATCGTCTCGTTTATTGATGCTGATCTGCCCCGCTTCCTTCTGCCTGTTATGTACATTTCGCTTTCGTCAAACTTAGAAGACTATGTACTTTTAGCACAGAGTCTAAAAAATATCAGCGTAGTTGCCTTTGATTATATGTAAAATATAGTATTTATATTTATTTGTTGCTACTTGAATTGCATAAGCGATTTTTCCGAAATGTTCTTGCTGCACGGATTTGTGGAGACATTTAGCATAAGCTGCCTTTTTGTGGAATGGAAGCCGTGTGAAGAGACCGCCTCGGGAGGGCGTAGGAAACCACAACATGGCAAACGGGAAACTCTAAGTGTGACACATAAAATCATCCTGAATCTGTGCATGGAGTTGAGCTTCAAAGGATTGAGCATCATATTGATCTTGCGCTGTTTGAGAATGCTTTTTGTTGATAATATCATATTTAATGAGTGCGGTTTATTGAGATTAGAACATTATTACATATAAATCCAAGTGTGTGCAAATCAAAATGGATAATATGTGAGCCAATTAACTTTAGCTGATGTTCTGAAACCTGTGCGAATTATTGAATGATAGATTGACTACAGAAAAGGACTGAAAATGGAACAGTTTTGATTCGATGCACTCGGCAATGCAAAGAAAACGCAATAAAAATAATGAAAGAAAAACTGTTTCTGCTGTTGGCAAATTGAGCAAACTTTGTAGACCATTAGAGACGCCTGCCAGCGTCAGCTTTCGCTGCTGCTGCTGCTCCAGCTGCTGCTCCTCCCAGTGCTAAGTAATCTTTGATTTTGCATGCGCTGCTGAAGCACATTGAATGGGGCAGGTCCAAACCACCCGCTGTGGCCAGCAGTGGGGCAATGCAGCTGTATAAATTTTACATTTGTTTCCTTTCAATTTAACAATGTGTACTTTTGGCATTGTATTGCTTAACAGAGAGTGGCAGGAGCAAGCGGCAAAACAGCAGGGGGCAGATGTCAGTGGCAAGCGGCAAGCGGCAAGCGGCAAGCGGCAAGCAACTGGCAGACATTTTTCACGCGAACCTCGCAATGGCTGCTGCTCATTTCATCGTTCGATTTCGCAATATTTATGATTAGCAATTTATTATTCATCATTTTCGAGTGGGCAAACAAAGCGGCGAACGCAGTAAAGTGAAGCAAACGAAGTGAAGACGAATAAGCTGCTCGTTGTGGTTCGTTGTGGCTCGACAAGTGGGTTGGTGCGCCATTAACTTGCACTTAATTTGATTAACAAAAGCCGATGTTTACATGCGCTGCATGCCACCCAGCCAAATCTATCAAAAATGTGTGTGGCAAAGCCGTAGATTGAAAAGAGCTCTGTGATGGGGATTGAGATGGGAATCAGAGAGTTGGAATTGCTGTAGGTTCTGGGGGAATTGATGGTTGCAGTGGCTGCCTTCAACTGTAGCAGCAGGCTTAGTGGGTGATTTGTGTAAATTATTTATGCTATTTATCGAAAGCACAATCTTTATTTATATACTCGCTGCTCTTTCGCGATAAAACACGGCTTAAACACCCTGGAAAATACTGTAACAGTCAGAAGATGCGATCGCTGTCTCTCTCAAAGTGAGATTTCGATTTATACAACTTAGATCATTTAGATTACATGCATAACCAACATCTGCAATTAGTCACAAGGAATTTAATTATCTCTTCAGAAGGTTTATCTTCCATTTGGGCCATCATCAATTGAGCCAAATAATTAGCACCTATTCGCACACATTACGCGTTAACCGATAACCGATAGCCCATCATTTTCGAGGGCTGCTTCGATATTCCAATACGATTTCTGTAATGTGTAATAAATTTCGTCATCCCATATTACACACATTTGCAATGGCATTGAATTTAAATATTTGCAATTATATTGAAATGCTGAAGCGCGGGGTGTGAACTGGGTAGCAGCTCCCCCCTCGATGTGTCGGCTGTTTGCACATGCCAATAAATTTTGGCTCAAACGAATTTCCGAACAGTTGAAGGCATTTTACATACGAATATTCCTATAAATACAATCATTCGCATTTGCTGTTGCTTTTGTTGTTGCTGTTGCTGTTGCTTTTGGCCACTTGCGAGTGTACTTGTGAGTGTTGTGGGGGTTTTCGAATGGCATCCACTTGAAAATAGAGTAATATCCACTTGCATATGTCGCGGCGACAATTTAAGAATGAGCCGACGCCATAAATATTATTGATGGGCGGGGCATCGCCCCTCGTTTTCCATTCTCAATCTATTCGCCCATTTGCCGCCCATTCAACGGCACAGACGATGATTGCGGCAAGCGGATGTAAAACCTTGGCAATGACAGTTTCGGGTCCCGTCTGTTATGCAAATGTTGGCGTATGCCACAGTTTGAACTCGTAGTTTGTCTGACTCTCTCTTTGTATGTATATGTGTGCGAATGTGTGTGTGTGTGCATGGGTATCGACGCCTGTTTATATGCAAATCTTTTATTTCTGGCTCGCCTGGCTTGGCTTCGTCTTGTCTTTTTGTTTTTTCTCTCTCTTTTTTCGCCGCTGCAGCGTCGCCTGTTTTATTTCTTGCATTAAATTAACATCAATAAAATGTGTCGTTTATATTTTTCGAGTGTGTCCTGATGTCCTGCATCGATGTACCCGCCCCTACTGCACTTGTCTGCCCATAATTCGTGGCTAATGCCAACATGTGCTGTGATTTGTCCACGGGCGACATTCACGCCAGGGGGGCACTTTCCATATTATTCACTCCACACTCGTCGACACACAATCATCTATTATTTTTACTTTTAAGACATTTGCATGAGACACTTGCCCGAGGGCGGCAAAAGTTCGTTCGGCATTTGAAGTTCGAGTCAACGCAAAAAGCCAGAAGGGTTTGATGGCTATTATCTTGCAGAGAGATGCAAATACAGACATCCAATTGTAGGTAATATCAAGATCTCTTTTATTAGTTATGCTCTGCAAGCAGAAAATAAAAAATATTGATATTCCCAATATTATATTATAGAGAAAAGAATATATTATTGGTTTTAAAATTGTATATATCATGATTCCGATTGCGCTTCCATTGGAATTGATGTTTTTCCTGTTGTTTGATAGTGGCTGGTGCTATTGAGCCGCCCAAGAGTATTGCCTGATGAACGGAATGAAAATGAGATACCAATTTAAATGTCTGTTGAGCTTTTCTGACTGATTTGACTTAATTTTTCTGCGTAGAAGTTGCAAAAGTATTCAACAGAGTCGACAACATAACTAAAGCGACGATTTTCGTGAGAAGGAAACAAATAAACATGGTCATGCAATATTAATATTTATGCACAAATATTGAAAGAAAAGCAGCAGACGAGGCAAGGAGCAAAGCGAGAATTTGGAACTGGGACTCGAGGAGCAAGGGGAAGTGGCTGAGGGCGGTTCGCAAATAGAAACTCGTATATCTTCTAAGTGAAATGCTAAAAGATTGATGACTCGGCGACTTTGTGTGTGTGTGTGTGCGTGTGTGTGTGTGTGTGTGTGTGCTGACCGGACATTACATCTTACGCTTCTCTCATTCTCTGGCTCTGCTTGTGTACGTTTATAAGAATTTATGGCAATGACTGTTAAGGCAATGCTGCGTATACGCAATATTTATATTTATGTATTATGAATCAATGCGTGCAGTGTGCGAGGCGTGCCGAGGACTCTGGCTATCCATTTTGGGGAGAGTGGGGCGTGTCAGGGCGGCATAAAAAAGTAGATACACATAGGATATACACTAAAACAAAAGGATAACAATAACTTTTCGGTATGGCAAGGGCGGGAGAAGAGAGAAGAGGAAAGCTCGCAATCTTACCGAAAGGTCTTTGGGGGCGGATTATGCGTCAGCTTCCGTTGGACTGTGCTTATAAATAAGCTCGCATAACGGTAACGAATAGAGTACACATAAAAATTGCATGAAAATGAAAGACACCCACTCGAAAGAGCACACAGCAATCATAGGCAGACGGACCCTGGGCCCAAAACTGGCCCAAATAACGCCACAACGTGTGTTCTCCTATATATTTGACGTAAAAAAATTATACTATTACAATCAAGTTTACGACTGCAATTCCGCAGCATTGCTTGAGTGCCAATGAATATGATGATGCCAGGCGATGATCAGCATTTGACATGGTAATGATGATGATTGCGTTGGCTTATCTTGGCAAATAAAAAGCAGAATAAAGCGGGAAATGCCAGTCAGGAGGAGAGAGGGAACTGATGCGATATGTGCTGTGTTTGTTTTATTTCTTAAAGCATAGAATGCTCAAAGAGAGCAGGTTTTTGTTAGAAATAATGTTATTTAATATATATATATATATATATATATATATATATATATATATATATATATAATATCCCAATCAAATAAAGCAGCTGATTGAAGAACTTTAGCCTTTAGATTCTGCTTTTCGCAAGATCTTTTCTTAAGATTTATCACTCCTATTTTATTCGTTTTTGGGCATTTCCATTCATATTCCTTGTAACCACACTCTGCGCGTCCAAAATCACCACCAAGACAACAATAACAACAACGACAACAACAACAAGATGAGAACGAACGCAGCAACAACAAGCATTTTGTGAGTTGCACTCACGATATTTTTTCGTCCCCTCGACAACCCCCGCAAGTGGGCAACTTTCAAGCTGGTGGCAGTCAGGTAAAAATTGCAATAGCTAAAAGGGTTGCCAACAGGAACAAGAAGCACAACAACGACAACAACGACAACAACAACAGTCAAACGTAACTTTTAGCATCGACAAGCGGCGCTTTTGACAGCCGCTCAGCGCTTTTTCCCCCATCGCCCGCGTCCTGCTCTCGCACCACCACTACGAGTGTTTTTTTTTTTGTGAGCTTTGAGCCACTTTTTTTGCACCACAAAACTTTGCACTTTGACATGCAGCCACGTGTATGACGATGTTATGTGTGAATGTGTGTGTGAGTGCGAGAGCAAGTTGAATGCGCATTCGTTGTAGCTTTGCCTGACATTTGAGTTGCCTGCGAAGAGGGTTGTGCTAAAGGGTGCGAGGGTGCGAGGGGGTGCCGGGTGACGGCGCGGGAAGGCATTCTTTGAATGCAATGCCAACAAACGTGGCTAATTCCTATAATAGCTGTCAAACGCTATGATTCTACGAATGCCACAATATTTTTCCCGTGGTCACATAGCAATGTAATTAGTTCACAGTCTTAATTGGCTTGGCCCAATTATTAAAGATATTATACCCTGTACAGAGCTATGTTAACTATTAAGAATTTTCTAGCAGGCTGAATGGGGCGTGGCAGATCCTATAAAGTATTAACAGCAGAGTCGATTGAGCCACGTCAGTCTGTGTTCTCAGCTGTCAGCAACACTAAGAGCTAGAGACACAAAATTCGGCATAAAGGTTCCTGTATTTCCTTTCCAGATCGAGCTTATTTTAATTTGTGAGCACCTTTTCCCGCAATTCATTGGCCTTACAAATTAGCGTAGACATTTTCCAGAAGAAATGCTGAAAGTTTCATCAAGATAAGTGAATAAATAAGATAGATATTCAAAAGTTAAAGCACGTACACTAATTCGCTTGTTTTTTGCTTTTCAACCAACAACAGTGAATGACCAAAATGTATGTATAAAGAGTATTTAGTATATTTCATATAATTTATAAAAACAATTAAGATAATTTTAAATATAAATGTGGAGTTTATTTATTAAATATTGATATAACTAACAGTGAAAGTTGTATATTAAAATAAAGTTTCTCGTCTTTTCGTCGTTTTCGTGGATCTTCTCACAACTGTTCACGTCAAAAGCCGAATTCCCACTCTCGCTCGGCCTCTCTCACGCAGATCTGCTTTGCGCTCTCTATTGCGTTTGCGAATTCGCCGCCTGTGGGTGAATTCGCCCTTCCATTGCTCGTCGTCTTCTCTACTTATTCGCTCTTGTGTAGGTGTTTTGTTGTTAAACACATATACATCTGTCTCGTTCTCGCACATGTTGGCCAAGCAATGCGATTCAATGCAAGATTCACTTTTCATTCTATATTTTCTGAAACTTTTTCTTCAATATTTCACAGGGTATTCTTTTAATATTGATAAATTAATCAAAAATTGATATACATATTTTGCATACTTTTGAATTATGCATGTTTTATCGAATATTTGAAATTTATTCGAATTTTCTATTGTTTTCGGATTTAACCATTAGGCAGCTTGCTTGGAGTGTCCTCTAATGGCCACACAAATATAGCCATAATAATAATCAGAGACTCTTTACACAAGGTAAGCACACACACACACACACCTCTCGTACTCGTAGACCCGTTATAATGCACACACACGTGCGAACACTTGAATATCTTTCAACTCACATGAATATTTTAAAACTCGCTCGGAACGTATTCAAATTATGATAATGATGGGAGAGGCGAGTGTTTTGCAAATGTGTTTGGAGTGGGTTGGGTTTCTTTCCTCTTATTCGAGTGTGTATGTGTGTGTGTGTGTGTGTGTGTGAGTGTACGAGAGTGAAGCGCTAACGAGCACAGGCTCTCTGCGACCCAGTCACAAGTCCCAGGTCACAATTCACAGTTCACTGTTCACAATTCCCATCTAGTTCCCTTAATGCATTTCATTAATTTGTATACAATTTTATTTCGTGAAGAATTACAGGAGACATGTGTGTGCGTGTGTTTAATGAGCACTTGTGTGAGTGGATTGCCGGCCATCATTAGAAGTCACTTCATGAGCAACTCTCTCCTAGGAAGGAGTTAGAAGTGCACTTGACTTTGAGCTTCTTAATTTCAGCATTCAATGGACTCTTGAGAATTGCAGACTGCACATGCTGAAGAGTTCTTCTAACGCAGTATGGAATTCAAGGTGCGAATCGATTGCAATATATAGAATTAACAGACAAATTACGATAACGAAAATATATTGAACTGATACACCCCTTATATAGATGTAGAGTAGATTTGATATTAACTTCTATTCATGTGGAATTATCAGAGAATAAATCGCAAATATAAACAATGAAAAGAGAACCATTTATTGTGCATTTCTTAAGATAATAGTATGCCCTGTATTCAGAGTTCATATTTTAATTCATATTTCTTTTTATAAAATAACACATTATGAACAGTGAGGACTACTTCGACTTCAACGAAACGAGCTATGAAAAATCAACTTGGTTACCGGAAAAACAGGCAGTTATATCGACAGCAAGCTGGGTTATTATAGTAATTGTCAGTCTCTTTTGGTGCTTGTGCTGCATTCCATTCCTAATATGGCTCTTCTGGCGAATGGGATTCTGTTCCAGCGACCAGACGTCTGAATTGGTTTGGTAAGTCAGGGATGTACTTGCCTTTCAGTAAAAGTTTTATTTACAGTTTGCTTTTCCTCATAAAGAATGCGTTGTAAAAGGTTTGGGTCGAAGCGGATACGAGAATATTATCAAAATCTGATTGTTTAATAATATATAGTATATCTTAAAATGTTATCAAAGAATCATACCAAGGACGACTTTCGTTGATTGTATATTCTTTGATAACATTTGGAGACTAATGTAAATGATTTCAAATACGATTTTTTGGCATCAAATTTCATAGTATATTATATGCAAACATAAGTAATACAAATAAATTTATATTATTATAAAAGTAAAGAATGAATTCAAATAGGAAATTTGTTACTAACCTCAATTCTAATTTAACTTGAGGATTTCAGCAAAACAATTCAAAAACAAGCGGAGCAGTCGAGCGTGTGTGACAGCATAATACCCTGTGCAGTCTCCCGAATTAAAGAATACTTTTTAAAACACTCATAAAACATAATAGTTATATCGTGGCTCATAGCAGCAAGTTTTGGCATACGTACAGATACTCTATCTAAAGCTGAGTGCCACGTCACTTCATGTATCGCAGTCGTTCGCTGTCTCGCTCGCACACATGTGTTGGCCGCAGAGAGCAAAGCGCAACGATTCAGTGGAAAATTCTATTTTCTTCGCTTATTATTTTTCTTATTTATAGACCGATAGATGAAATATTCTTAATTTCTTCTATATGATGTTCTTCAAGTATCTCTTAAGTTAGGGAAAAAGATACTGAATATCTGGAGAGGATATACAGATGGATACAGGATTATTGGAACTGATCTAAAAACTCATCCTGAAATATAAATTTTCCTCTGCAATAGTATGCCATGATATGATATTAGTTCACACTCAGACAATTTTAAAACACTGTAAATTATAAGCAATAAAATGGGTATATACAATATAAGAAACAATAGAACTTGGTATCCTGAAGATGAAAGAACTCATACTATTTCGCTGACAAACTTCATTATTATCCTTTTGGTAAGCATTGTTTGGTGCCTGTGCTGCATTCCCCTTCTGATCTGGTGTATTTGGCGTGTTGGACTCTGTTCTGGCGATTAGCAACTAAATTTACAGTAGACTATTCCAAAGCTAAGGAAAACATTCACAAGTGTAAGTGATATATATACCAAGGAGCTAAAGATTTAATATAATTAACTTTTCCGAAACAATTCAACAGTTTTCAAAGTTGTACCAAATTCTGAGTGGAATATTAGATATGTGTATTTGTTTATTTTGTATAAATCATTGTGCTGTCATACCTTGTCAGCGTAAGTGAACTTGATATAAGGATATTTCGCACAATAATAAACAAATATTTAAATATTTTTTGTATATTGGCATAAATAGTTTTTTTGTTTTATATGTTATAAAAAGAAATGAGTAAACAACCATGGAAAATGAATTTAATATATATAAGTAATTTATATGTTAAATCTTTTCATCTACAACTTTTGATCCAGACTTTAACCAGAATGCGAATTCATTGCTTTCAACTAAAATTCAACTTGTTCCTCAGGGTATTTCGATGCTATATCTGTATGTATTGAACCTCTCTTACACTTGTTGATGATTTGACAATTAGTTGTTAAGGATGGGAAACTGTTTGAAGGCTGTGCTGATCTAACTACAAATCAATATTCGTCAATTATTAATTTGATTTGGCCTACTCCTTAAGGATGTTAATTTTCCTTTCCTTCTCTTTATTCTCTCCACATCTTTGCTGATACTTCAATAATTTTGCAGAGAGAAGAACGCAGGACAGATGTACGAACAATGCGACAGCAGAAGTCGTAAATGCACTCAGCACTTTGTCAGCTTTCAGACAGGAAATGCAGTTGTTATTTTTCTTTAGTCGGTTGCATTACTTCCTCCATCCACGCTATCATCCTGAGATGCCTCAAGTAACTGCATGCCTGGATGCATGACTGGAATCTTACATCTTTTTTTGGGGCTGTCTGCATTTTTGGGTGCTATAAAAAGTATCACTTTACTTTGCAGGATGCCATGTTTTGTTGTAGCATTGTTGTTTTGTCTAAATTTCGATGCTTCCATATTCAGTTTTATAATTTTTCTGCAAGTTTTTTGTGGTGCATGAAAAAGTTCTCATTGCCATCGTCAGCCACAGGGAAAAGTTTCTTTTTTATATTCCCATGCTGGAGTTTTCTGAGTGCATGCGCACTTAGAGAGTGTGAATAGACAAGATGGAGAGTGTAAATCCAAAGTTACGACGACTATATGTACAAGTATAACTTTTGTTTTATGTGATTATCAAAGTATTTTTGGTAATTTGACACGGTTTTTTGGAAGAAACTCTGCCATTTTGGTTCACTAGAAACCCAAAAACGCAAATTGAAAATGTTGTATTAATTTCTACGGTTAAAGATTTAAACGATTTTACGATATATAAGTGAACTGAAGCAGGCTGTGCATTCATAGTAATTCATATTTGTAAAAATTATAAATCTACATACATATACGACACATTTACTTGAAATGAGCGCCTACAAGGGGAAGAGTGCAGCATCAACTTGGGGCGCTGATCTGGACGTGGCAGCTTCTATTGCGACGGGATCTTCGTTAATGGTTATTCTGTCAGTCTTTTGCTGTGCTTGTGGTTTGTGTTGTATTCCATTTCTGATGGGGATATTTTGTGGCATGGGAATGTGCTCAACAGACGATCCCTACTATGAATAAACTCAATTATGCACAGACTTGTTAAATACTTCAGCTAAATACAAATTGGAATACAGAATGCTTGAGACTAAAAGCAAATAAAATATATAAATCGGGAATTAATCAATAGAGTTTCCAATTGAATATCAATACCAATTTGAATACATATTTTATTTTGAAGTCTTTCACGACAGTGAAATTCACAGTCGTTGACGACAGTGAATTATGTACGTATTTTCTCTAATTGGAGAATCTTCATTTAAATGCTTTATTTCTTTGTTGTATCGAACCAAGTTGGCTGCCAATAAACGACGACTCTCCCACAAAGCGATCAAGTAAACAAGGCAACAGTAATTTGCTTATCTAAGAAAAATAATTTAATGAGCAATTGATATGTTGATTTTGCTGGTTAGATATCGTGGCACGTTTGAGTTGAATAAATTAAAGTATAGTAAATTAAAGTATAAATAATAAATATTGCTGGAACTAATGTACAATATCAGAGTTATTACTTGTGGAATTACATGCATAAATAAATTATGAGACTAATAAAATTTTAGAGTTCTCGCTGGCAGTTGTTGCTTTTTGCGTTGCCATTAACCTTATCGCGCTAGCCAGGTGACAAAGTTTCGAAATTTTTCCAGTTTTCTTTCCCCATTCCGCACTGTGATCAGTTTCCAGTGCTGCTCCAGCGCTGCACGCTCCTCCTGGTCGAGGGTCTCCGCATACCTCTTGAGTTTCGCGCCAAACGACTTGAGTAACTGCGTCGTGCGGAGCTGGATGGTGCGCTTCCAGCGATCGAAGCCATTGCGTTGCAGGCAGAAGGCAATCAGCTGGGTTTCAATACTCGTTGTCTTCTCGGCGGCATCTGCATCTAAATAGACGTCCACGATGTTATAGAAGGATTGAAGTACCTCTTTTGTTTGATTCCCGCTAATGGCGAGGAAATCCTCGAAGCTGCTTAGATAACCGAGCAACACGGTGTTCTGCGAGTCCACAATGAGCAGATCGTCCACCACACTATCCACCAACTCGGTTGCCTTGGCTACGGCATGTCTGGTGATCGCTGCCAGGCTGTGCTCCGCCTGAGCCGACAAGCGAGTTAGGCTCAGATCGCCATAACAGCTAACAGATGTGGATTGAAGCTGAAGCAGCAATTGTCATGTGAAAAGAGTACGTCTAATCTGCGTGGAAACTCACCAGCGATATCAGTAGCAATAGCTTGGCGCCATTGGTGAGGAGTGGACTCGGCGTTACAGCGCTCATGGTGACAGCTTGACAGTCGCTTGTCTACTGAGCGACGCCACTGAGAGTCATTTAAATGGACAGACAAACAGAATGCCAGATTGGTTAGATAGTGTTATCAGAGGCACTTTCGTTTGGGGATTGCCTACAGTTTGACATGGCGAAGAAATACGATGGCGATTATTATACTGTCATGACACATGCTACTTGCTGGCGACGACTGTAGCCGGGTGAAGAACCCGCAGATTACAGTAACGATGGTGATAGACAATTTCAATTTCTCATTTGACCGAATATGGGGCACGCTAAAAAGTCCCTGCGGCTAGTTGGCAGAAGGGGATTGCTATTTCCAGTTTAGTCACGGTTGCCAATGGTATGTGTGATAAATGTGGAAAGTGGGTCTGTAGCATATGATGATACTCGTTGCGGCATCCACAAGGGTGCCAATGTGGCAATTATTTGGTATTTGAAGTTGTAAGTGGCGGCAAGTCCCAATGAGCGGCTTCAAATGCGCATTTCGAGTTGCAATTGAAGCATTGATAAGCCAAGTTTAGTTGAATTGCGTTCGGGTCCAACAGAACACAATAAGAATTTATAAATTCCAGCATTTATTGTACATTTCAATGCGTTATTAAGAGCAGAAGCGAGCTTCTTTACAAATCTGCATAAAGTTCGTTTAGTTTATTTATAATTTTGGTACAGGGCATCATTTTGTTGCGTGTACTCGTTTTCTTTTTAATTTGATTATCTACCAGGCTAAATAAAATAAGCGAAACTTAATCGAGCATATACTACAAAACAATTGCGCCTGCCGAGACCCACCCAGGCAGCCATCTTTATAATCGCATGCAAAACTCTCAGTAAAATTCTCAAGCATCAGATTTATACTAGAAGTATATGGCAAAACAATAAGCAACTCAGAGACCCGTCAATCCCACAAGTGGGGGTGACCGAAGGCGGCGAGAAGCAGAGCACAAGTGTTGTAAATTGGTTCGCCTTACATGCCACCCCGACAACCCCACCTATACTTGCATGCAAATTTCAATAACTTATATTCGTAACCCTTCCGCCAACTGACACTGAATATCAAATATGAGGCAAGGCGCAGACGATGTACAAAAATTATTTGCATACTTTTTAGGGATGCTTGGGGAAAAGGAGCGCAACAATGGCAACAAAAAAAAAGAAGAAGCAGTTGGAGCCACATGTGGCGCACTTTTGGTTTAGTGCGAAAAAAGAAGCTAAAAACAAGCCGTTACATGGTTTCCTGAGGTGGTGGCAAGGGTATCTGCAATGTAGACGCCACCCCAATCCTCCGATTCTCCGCTTCTTCGCTTCTCCGCGTCTTTTTTCCAGTCAACCACAGCACGCAAACGAAACGAGTTTATTTATTGCATTTACAAATTTTACACAACATTTTGTAGTCGATGCATCTCCTTCCCTAAAAGGTGAAACATGAGTTTATCGCTGAAAAATATTTTCCCCACCTCGTTCAGAAATTGATTCGGTTTACGTATGTGGAAAGTAAACTTGGCCTGGCATTTGTAACACGAAGCGGCAAGTTCAATGAAGCCAAAGGTGTTTGCTTGTTACACTCCCCCGACTTCAGAGTTTTTTTCTGTGCTTGGTGTCGGTGATTGGCAGTTGGTGAGAAGTAGTGCTGTTGGTGGGGGTGGGGGGTGTGGGGAAAGCCGTTTGCTGTTTGCCGTTTGCCAAGCAGCCAAATTGATGTGCAAATATTTCCATAAATTTATTTTCTACACCTCCAAGTTTCTGGTGTCATGTTTGAAAACATACAAAAAATTTGCACAACTTATTTGAGTTACCCCAGAAAAAAAGGACTTCGAATTGTTTGGATGAACGCCAGTATTTGGGAATTTGATTTTTGCGTGTTGTGAAAAATTCCATCTTCAATTTTATATCTTCTCTCGATAATAAATTTGTATAGTCAAAAATATTGTTTAATAAAAACCATATAAATTTCATGTATTGGAATATCCAAATAAACACATTTTTGGTATTGAATCAATATTGAAACGAAACCATTATAATAAGAACAATCAACGGGTAATTATGGAGTTCTCACAAAGTTATACCATTTTAATGCCACAGAAAACCATTTAATATGTCTGTAGAATATTTAATATGTATATAAATACAAAATGAATGAGAAAATACCATATATATATATATCAAAATGACTTTGTTGTGCTTAATTTAATTTGGTTGAAATTTATTACTTAAATTTAAATCACTGGGAATATATATATAATGTATAGTCAAAAGTAGCGTAAAGTATGTGATACTGTGTTGTATATATTCAACATCACAAAGCTACGTTTGATTTTTCAGCTTTAGGCGTAAGATTATATTGATTGTCGTTGTCGGTGTTGGTAGAGTGTTTGTCTCTGGCGTTTGAGTGCGCGGTTCGTTTCCCCCAGGTTACGATTTTTAATTTCGTTTTTAATATTTTTTTATTGTTATTAATATACATAAATATACAAATAAATCTATAATTTTGTTTTCTTTTGCTTGACGCTTTTGCAACATTTCCAATCGTGAAATATTTATTTTAATCAACAATATAGGCTGAATCTAAAAATAACCAACAATGAGCTTCATAAATATTTATAAAATATTTTGCTTGGTAATTTGCTACTGAATACGTAAGCTAATACAACAATTCCATACGCCACATAATTTTATTCATTTAACGCGTTAAATGTGGTATATTTACTACAAAATATCGAAATTATGTAAATTATACATAAAATAAATGAATATCTAATTAAAAAATGAAAAAAAAATGATAATTAACTTTTACCTCAGATGGGACTCGAACCCACAATCCTCGGCTTAGGAGGCCGATGCCTTATCCATTAGGCCACTGAGGCGGTGAACGCCGTACGGGCAAAAACCAAATATGAATCTCAAGTGCTCAACCGAGGGCTGCAATACATTCTCTGCCCATAATTAGATTAATCGAAATACATTTTAGCCACAATAACAGCTGTTTTTAGGCAAACAGAATATTTGTTTCCCTTGATTCAATAATTGCTTGGCTCGAATGCGGGCCAACAGCTGTGCACTCAACGAGGCATTCACTTGGGTAGCTATCGAAAGGTCTTTGGGCAATATTTGCTGTTCGACAAAGCAAATGGCTCAAGTAATGTGGCCATATATATGTGCATATCTCATATGATAAATCAACGTCACTTAGCACTCATTGGAAATTCACTTAGAGAACTTGCTGAAACCAAAATGTCAACGCCAACAATTTAGAGGCAGAATCAGTCAGCTAAGAAGAGAGAGAGAGAGTCTGTGAGTTGGAAAGCTGCACCGTAAACAAAGACATATCATTTATATCAATTTAAATAACGACCTTTCAATGTTTCGAAGAGCACAAGAGCACAAAAAACTCCCTTAATCAAATCCTTAAAAAGCTCAACAAAGCACCTTTTGTGTGATGGTAAGGGGCATTGTTGTCCTCTGACTGACCAGAATACTTGGTAAGGACTCTCACAGTGACACACGCACACACATAGTCACACACACAGCCACACACACATATTCAATGGTTAGATAGATAGTCCGACGAGGCATTGACAGTTGTAAGCCATAAACCACAGAAAATTGGGCATTATATTAGTTAAGATGCTGTCAAGCTGAAAGATATCGAAGCCATGGGGTAAGGGAACGGTGTGAACTTGTGCGAGGAGTTGGCGTTAACTCCAAAGTAAACCGAAACACAGCCACAACGTAGACATATCGCTTTCAAAGAGCGATACACACCGGTGGCAAGTGTATCCGTATCTCTTTCTGTTTCTGTGGGTAACACACCGTTTGACAGGCAACGAAAGGCGGAAACAGAAACCGAAACAGTAATGGAAACAGAACCTGAAGCTGAAGCTGAATCTGAATCTGAATCTGAACCTAAATCCAAACTCATACCACAGCCAGCAGCTGAATCCGAGACCAAAATAAACACAAAATAGAGTGGCCAGCGGGCAAGTAGATAAGCAAAGGCATTCATCTTACTAAAAGGGGAGCCAACTAACTGGGATAGGCAAAAATAAGTCCAAACAAAAGTTGTCTAGGCGTGGTCAACAGCGATGTGAGCCTTAAGAGCTTTAAGATATTTCACCTAACTCCAAATATACGAGTATCTGCAACTTATCCAGGCAGCAGCTGCAGCAGCGCTTGCAGCAGATGTTGAAAGTATCTTTGTATCTGCTGCTTCTGCTTCTGCTTCTACTTCTGCTTTGGTATTGCACAAATTATAGCAACGCTTTTCTTTGCTCTGTATTTGGTGTTATTCGGATTGTTTGTGTTCTCTCTTTGTCTTAAAAAATCATAGCTTGTTTCTTTTGTTTGTTCATTGTATGTTTGTGCTTTTTGTGAAGTGCCTTTTAGCCACTTTGCTTATCTTGGCCACACTTTTATTGGTCTCTTTATTTGGCATGCCACCGCTATAATTCACAACAAAAACCCAAAGATAAGCGGAAACTGTTTGCGGTTGCCCTAGCAATGCATGCGAATTAGTTTGTCTCTATTTTTGAGTGCGACGAAACAGGGTTAAAACGCTGCAGTCGAATATGCTGCTTCAACTATCTTTAAATGAATTTTGGCTGAAACAAGGAAGGCATCTGCATATGAGACTACATACGATACCAAGGGAATTCTCTGATTTACCAGGCAATACGCCTTCAGTTAGCCACATTTGGATGCACGGAAAAATGTTAATGTAAATCTCATTAATGAATAATTTGCTTTTAGCTTAAAGTGTGCTTAAAGTTAAAAGGGGGAATTGCATAGTTAAAAGCAGTTTATTATAACAGTTATTGATTCGATATTCGTGCCCATCAGACAGTTGGCAGTGGCCAATTTTATTGGGCCGCTTGCGCAACCCGCTACAAATGTAGGCCATAAAATTCGCTATGCGCCAACATCACTTAAATTTATATGCATGCAATTGTGCTCAGCACTTAGCACTCAGCACCGGACCTATTTGTATCTGTATCTGTGTATCTGTGTATCTGCAGCTGTATCTCAAAGCGAAAGCGAGCAGCACCTATAACAAATACCATTGTAGAGCGTAATTTCCTAAATGGCAGCGCTGGCAATTAAAATGCTGGCAAAGTCGTAACTCAAACGGTTTGGCAAACTCGTATCTGACAGATACATTTATGGTTCGGGGTTGTGTAGATGGTGGTGTTGTGGTGTTCTGGTGTTCTGATGTTGTGGATCTGTGCTGCTGTGCTGCTGTGGCCAGCCATACATCTTGGGCTGCATTTAATAGGCACTCATTCGTAGATTTCGTCAACATTTCCTGCACTTTATGACTTATGTATGCAGCCATCAAGGAAATTTGCGCAGGCAATTTCCTTAAAGCATTTTCACTTAATTAAAGAAACAATCGCTCCCATGGGGATGGCACTGCGGCTTTTTCACAATGTTATCAAAATATTAATTACTTGCCATTATTAACAGGCCCAAACCACTCGGTTTACCTCGACCACAGGTGGTGCCTGTTTCGTGGGATTTGCATGAGGATATGATATGCGAGTGGGTTCGATGGGTTCTTACAACCTGACAAACAAATGCGCTGCAATCATTCAAAGCCTATAACAAGCACACTGACAGCAGACAGACAGAGAGAGAGAGAGAGAGAGAGAGAGAGAGAGTGTGTGTTCTCCCCCTGTGCCGAGATGAATAACTCAAAGAGTGGCAGGGATTCACTTTAAAATGAAAGTGAATAATGCAGAGGATGGGCATCGGCCTGAGGCATGTTAATTATTTAGAAAGCATGCAGATTTATTTACTAAATTGTTCAGATTCTTTGTTGTTCATCTCGTTGTTGTTCTTCTCGTTGTTGTTATTGTTTGCGCTTTTGCTTAGGTGTGCTAGTTGTTCCAAGCATTTGTAATACCCTCTACAAGGGATTATTCTTATTTTGTTGCCATACGTGTGTCATATCAGCGTCTCTTTATCCATCTTTATCTTTGTGCAATTGACTCTATGGTGCAGTACACTTTCTAGGGTATCTCAATTTCGTTATACTGCGAATAGCTGTTTCTGTTATTCCATTTTTGTGGGGCTTTGCTTGCTGAAGCACCACTCTCTGTTATTTGCTTCGGGCAATGCGTCATGTGAGCTGAAGGATCTGCATTTGCTTTAGAGTCCTAAAGACTTGCAATGCTTAGAGAAATGTATTCAGAAATAGATTAGGTTTTCAAATCAAATCTTTATATATAAAAATATTATAATCCTTTAATAAAAATGACTTTTTCTTACTCTTTTCTAGTAGTTGTAAGTGTGAGAAATACGCTTGGACTCGTTCCCCCAGAACACATGTTGACCAAGTCGCCCTTTGTTGCAATATATCACTTACTTATGTTGACTGTGCCACATTTCTGTTTTGTTTTTGCCTCCCTCCTGCACACTTGTATTTACTTATTGTATTTACCCTGTTCTTAGACTGAGCGTGGTAGGCGTTTCAAGTTACTCTCTGTGTAGTCCTTGTTTCTCTGCTAGATTTATGTCATTTCTCCTGCAGTATATTTCTGCCTGTGAATTTGAGGCTATACAGCGAGCAAAACAAGCACTTTATTTGTTAAACATGACTCTATTTGTTCTCCCATCTTTCTTTTTTGCTACATCTTAGCGGGATTTGTCGCATATTAGACGGCAAATGAACAATCGCACAGTCATTTGTCGGGAATCGCAAGTCCAGTTGTTAAGTGCTTTGATTTATCATTTGTTATACTTTGAATACTCCTAAATTAACTTATTGTTGTTGGAATTGTAATACTGGCTAATTGGAAAAGTAACTGCTGCTGAAATTGTTCTGTCATTTATGGATGACAGTTTTATTAACAAAATAACTTGAAAGCGATAAATAAAAGGCAATGAATATGTTTTTTTTTTAATTTATATTTTATTTTGCATCATCGTTTTCTTCAGTCTTCGTATAAGAAATAACATTTTGTTTTTTGTTTTTTATTTGTGTATGTTAATTTTGTTGTTGCCGCAATTTCCTGTGTCTATTCATTATCATTTATCATTTAATTAAATATTTTTTGCATAATTTGTAATTTAAACTTACGCCTGTCTGCTATTTTATACACACATTTAATGGGTTTTTATCTTCGCATTTCAATTTTCAATTCTCCTCGCTCTCGAACCTAAGCAAATGCATTTTGGATAACATTTGCTTCGCTCTTTACTTTTGATTTAGCTTATTTTGTATTTTGTATTTTGTATTTTTTATTATTCTTATTTATTATGTTCTCTCGTATCATTTTGAAGTTCAGCTTCATATGTGTCTGTTGAATTTATTTGAATTTATTTTATGCAAATTGAAGTTTTCGGTTGGGCTTTTATTTGCTTTGCTGTCGACCCATTTAATTGCGAGTAAATTATTCTGTCAACAAAATTTTGTCGACTAAAGAACTGAAAATAACAACAAATGGCAAATGATTCTTCAATTTGAATTGTTCAAAATATTGCGTTCATATCTTTTGTTTTCTGTTTATTTAAATATAGATTTTTGTTTGCGTTTGACTAAATTTAAATGTTATCATAAATTATATACAATAATTATGCAAACTATGCTAGGTTTGTGCTTGAGTAGACTATTTGTGTATGTATGTGTGTGTGTGTGTGTATTTGTGTGTGTTTTATTTATTTGCATTTTGTTAATATTAGTATTTACAAATCAATTGTTGGTTGACGTATTGCGGCGCATCTCGCCCAAAAAATATAATATTTGCAATTAAATGTCGCTTAAATTTACACTTTATATATTGTCATCTTATTTTTGTGTTATTTTTTGTTTTGTTTATTCAAATTTGTTGTAATTTAGTTAAGAATTGATTCGAAATAAACCAAAAGGCGGCACTAGCTGCAGGCCCGGCTCTAAAGTCGGAATTATTAATATGGACAGTTTTTGGTCCCCCTTTCTCACTTGATCCACAAACTGTGGGCCACAGCCAATGCCTTGTCAAACTCGGAAATGATATAAAAGATTACTCAATAAATTATAAATATACTATATATATATTTGTATAGTTAACTAAGTTATTGTTGCACTCTTTACACTCTTAGCATTGCAATTGTTTTCTTACGCTCCGTATTTATGCATATTAAATTCAGTTTTTAATGCGCTTATCAATTAAATGCTATCATTGTAATTCTAAATGCCTTTAACTATGAGTGGGTTTTGTTTAAACTTTAAAGAGATTGTTGCTTATTTACGTTCCATTTCTTTTGTATATTTGCAAAGAGTCTGACAGTGCGAATGAGAGTGCCAGAGAGAGAGAGAGAGAGAGAGAGAGAGATAGAGGAGTTAGAGCGGCAGAGTGAGAATATCGACGCTCTACTATGGCTATTTAATACATATTTCTTATTTCTTTGAATTTATTTAAATGTTAATATTCTATGTGCGTGTCTCTGTGTGTGTGTGAGTATATGTGTGTTTGTGTGTTGGCTTTTCACTTAACATGACATACTAACTGTTAGGCTTAGTTATTCGATTTGTTTAATTACTTTGTATATAAGTAGTTTGCTGCTATACACGTAGACATATCCCTTGTTTCATTTGACGCTTGTTAAACTTTGTTGCGAGTTATCAAATACAAAACTCAAACCGAAATGATGAAGAACTCAAAAGGAAATCAGGCTAATCCAAACATAACCTCAATCAAACACAGTAACTAACCTCACTTACGAGTGGTGCACTTTTCCCTGTTTCTAAAAGTGGCCACTGGCCTTGGTCTGGCACTGCACGTAGCTGCGATAGTTGTTGTTGGTCAGACCCAGCCCCACCAGCTCCATGCCCACATCCAACTGCTGCTGCTGCTGCTGCTGTCTTCTCCTGCTGCTGGTGATGCTTTCCGCCACGTCCACGTCATACGTAAACCACATGTGGTTTGGCACCTGGACCTGCTGCAGACGAGGCCACGGCGCTGCCTTGAAGCGCCGCCGCCTGCTTGAGCTTTGTCATGGTGTGCGTGTCCGGATACTCGTAGTGATCGAAGCGCTCGTACAGATGCTCCGGCTCATCGTCCGCCTCCTTGACGGGCAGCTCCCAGGGCTTGAGTGCCCGGTATTCGTTGGCAATTGTCTGCGCCGCCAGATAGCGCTCCAGCTCCAGCTTATCCAGTTGGGGCAGCGTTGTCTGCTGATACTCATGGCCACCGCCGCCATGAGCCTGCAATGGCATCGCCTGATGATAATGATGATGCGCCTGCAGCGTTTGGGCATGATGCGGATAATTAAGCGCCATTCCCATGCCACCACCCCCAGAGCCGCCCAGTGTCATGCTCATGCCAGCACCACCGCCCAGCGGCTGATGGTGACCCTGCAGTATTCTGTCATGGACATTGATGATGCTCTTGCTGGTGCGCATGGGTCCACGCTCGTGCAACAGCTTGCGGCGGCGCTTCACAAAGCGCAGATAGTAGAGCACACTGACCCCAATCATGAGCACCAGGAGGCTGGTGATGACCGCACAGACCACGGTCACAATGTGCGCTGGACATGTGATTTCGCCCTCGGTCATTGTCAACAGCTGACGACGTGTCCGGACTGCATCTCTCCAGATGTCGCAGCCAATCTGTTGCTTATCCATTCGCAGGTAACCAGCGCTGCTGCTGCTGCTGCTGCTCGAACTTACGCTGGCTGCCGCCTCCAGGCGTTGCTCATATGTGCTCGGCTCGGTGGTCTGCAGTGCATTGGCAATGTGCTGCTCGGCAATGTACGCCGCCAATGCCGCCACACCGTCATCCGCCTTCGCCGTGGTGTCATCCTCCTCTCTGACGGCGGATGCATCGTTCGCCAGCGCAGCCACAGCTCCACCCGCCGCATGCTCCATTGGTGGCTCAGATCCCTCAAAGTTTCCGGTGACAAGTCGCCACAGCCAGAGAAGCGAGCAGTTGCATTGCAACGGATTGTCGCCCAAGTAAAGCTTCTGCAGCTGATCCACCGGAAACTGGGCAGAGTAGAGGGTCTGCAAGCTGTTGCTCTGCATGTACACCTCCAGGATGTTGGGATTACCCTGGAACAGGCGCATTGGGATGTCACTCAGCTGGGGATTGTAGTTGAGGTGAAGTGTCTGCAGATGCGTGTTGTCCACAAAGGCTCTGCAAAATGCCAAGAAGAGTGTGTAGAGAATGAGAGAGTTGTAAGATATGAGGAGAGTGGGAGAGAGACAGACAGAGTTAGAGATAGAGATAGAGATAGAGATAGAGATAGAGAAAGAGATATAGATAGAGATAGAGATAGAGATAGAGAGAGAGAGAGATAGAGATATAGATAGAGAGAGAGGGAGAGGGAGAGGGAGAGAAAGAGAGAAAGGGAGAGAAGAGAGAGAAGATAGAGAGAGAGAGAGAGAGAGAGAGAGAGAGAGATAGAGATAGAGATAGAGATAGAGATAGAGATAGAGATAGAGATAGAGATAGAGATAGAGATAGAGATAGAGATAGAGATAGAGATAGAGATAGAGATAGAGATAGAGATAGAGATAGAGATAGAGATAGAGATAGAGATAGAGACAGAGATAGAGATAGAGATAGAGATAGAGATAGAGATAGAGATAGAGATAGAGATAGAGATAGAGATAGAGATAGAGATAGAGATAGAGTTAGAGATAGATATAGAGATAGAGATAGATATAGAGATAGAGATAGAGATAGAGATAGAGATAGAGATAGAGATAGAGATAGAGATAGAGATAGAGAGAGAGAGAGTAGAGATAGAGATAGAGAGAGAGGGAGAGAAAGAGAGAAAGGGAGAGAAAGAGAGAGATAGAGGTAGAGATAGAGATAGAGATAGAGATAGAGATAGAGGTAGAGGTAGAGATAGAGGTAGAGGTAGAGATAGAGATAGAGATAGAGATAGAGATAGAGATAGAGATAGAGATAGAGATAGAGATAGAGATAGAGATAGAGATAGAGATAGAGATAGAGATAGAGATAGAGATAGAGATAGAGATAGAGATAGAGATAGAGATAGAGATAGAGATAGAGATAGAGATAGAGATAGAGATAGAGATAGAGATAGGGATAGAGATAGAGATAGAGATAGAGATAGAGATAGAGATAGAGATAGAGATAGAGATAGAGACAGTGATAGAGATAGAGATAGAGAGAGAGAGAGAGAGAGAGATAGAGATAGAGATAGAGATAGAGATAGAGATAGAGATAGAGATAGAGATAGAGATAGAGATAGAGATAGAGATAGAGATAGAGATAGAGATAGAGATAGAGATAGAGATAGAGATAGAGATAGAGATAGAGATAGAGATAGAGATAGAGATAGAGACAGTGATAGAGATAGAGATAGTGATAGAGATAGAGATAGAGATAGAGATAGAGATAGAGATAGAGATAGAGATAGAGAGAGATATATACTATATAGAGAGAGATATAGAGAGAGAGATATATATATATATATAGAGAGAGATATAGAGAGAGAGAGAGAATTTAATATTTCTCACTAAAACTATTCTTTTAGTTATCAATTTTGGTTGCTTGCTAAAAATGCAGCGACAGTTACACAGCTTGCAAGCTGTCAGATAAACAAACACACACACACACACGCACACACACAGTCTGTCAGTAGTACAACACACACAGATAAAAAGAGGAAGAGCAAAAGGAAGGGAGAGAGAGAGGTAGCTAGTGTATATTTGCAGCTCTACTCGTTGCTTGTTCATTTTAATTATGCAGAATGCTATGCATCAAAGTTAAACTTAAATGCCAGGCAATGAAATACATGAATAAACACACAGGAGCACCACACACACACACACACACACATTCACAACTCCCGATAGAAAGAGATAGATAGAGAGAGAGAGCGCAAGTAGAAATTCGTTTATCCACATGACATCGACTAAAGCGACATGGATTTATTTATGCAGCATCTATTCCAACTTACTTAATAATAAGGAAAGAGAGAGAGAGAGAGAGAGAGAGAGAGAGAGAGCGAGGAAGATAGCGAGAGGGAGCGGTAGAAAATCAAGCACATACTCCCATGCTGCATGTTGCACGTTGCATGCTCCGTGAAGCGTGGCCGTAAATCCCTGCCAAGTTAAGTCAACGTCGCAAAGTCGCTGACTGGAGCAGTTGCAGCAGCTGCAGGCAGTGCATTACCTACACCATCCCCCCTCCCCCACTTTCCCATCGCAGTCGCAGTCGCCGTCGCCGTCGCCATTGCCATTGCCGTCTCAGCATGAAATAAGTGCAACGTGGCGTATGAGCAACTTAACAAGAACTGGCGACAACTCGGTGGCTGCTCCGCTGACACACAGCGAATTTGTCGCTTTTAAGTGATGCTTTTTTCCCCCCTCATTCTTTTCTTGTTGCATTTGATTTGATTTGATTTGATTCGAGCTCTTAAGTTGCATTTCGTGTTAAATGAACGCATTTATTTGAACTGATCTCTCCCGGTGCCCCTGTTCCTTCTAAACATTCATTGGTTTGATAAGTGGTGCAGTTTTGCTGGCGCCTCTTAAACACATTTGTTTGTGGCAGTTAGTTGCGACTGATTGCGAACAGTTGGCGACAACCAAGAGGTGGGCCACGTTGCAGCATGTGATGCATGTGCAACACGCAGCATTCTAATATGCTATGTGGGGTAAGAGAGCGTTAACTTCTATTGAATATGAAGTTAGTTACACAACTACATTATTTATAAAAGTCTTGTAAAAAGTTCAATATGGGATTCAAGCTAGCCTCTGAAGTTGAATTTAACATGAAGATATAGGTTCCTTCAGCAGTTCCTTTAAGAACGAAAGTCTGGGGAAAACTGTTTGGATATCTTTATCAAATGAATTTGTATTGTAACGTAAAATGTTTTTCTGACTGAGCATCACCTTAACTGCAAGTATATTAACAAATTAAGTCATATTTGTTAACTAATAAGTAAGTTTAACTTACCTACTTAGTAACTGCTATGTAAAGAAATGAACTTTATCAAACAAATTAAACAAAGTATTGAAAACAGAGAACAGCCCACCCATGGGAGATTCCTCAATGTCAGATTAAGCTTTAATGTGAAGACAAGCGATTAAATTTGTTTTAGTTTATTTGCAAGTATGTTAACCAATTAAGTCATATTTGTTAACTAACCTACTTACTAAGTGCTATGTACCGAAATTAACTTTATCTAACACATTAAACAAAGTATTGAAAACAGAGAACAGCCCACCCACAGGGAGATTCAGTTTAAGCTTTAATGTGAAGACAAGCGATTAAATTTGTTTTAGTTTATTTCCCACACCAATGGAAACTTTCTAGACAAAACAAATGAAGCACTCTCATGTTGAACGTTCAATTTCATGGCAAGTTAAACATCCAAAAACTTCAATTGCAGGCGCTTAAAAATTTCGCCATTATCTGCACATTGGGAACCCAGACAAAACTTCCCCCTGACAGCAAAGGAAAAAAATAAAAAAAAAAAAAAGACGAAGCGAATTCCTCTTCAACAATTTAGCGTGCAGAAGCAGTGAGCAAAACCAAGAAAAACAAATTCAATTATTTGTGCAAATATTATGCAAATAGTGCTAAGAACCAAACACTTGCCCGCAAAAAAGTGAAAAGAGGAAAAAAACGTGACATTGGCTGGGATTTCCGCTTTCACCTGCGGGGGCAAGAACTTGAGCCGATGCCACAGGTCGCTAGCTGCTGTTGAACGCTCTTTAATGCAACTTTTGGCGACGCCTAAATGTATGGCATACAGAAAGGTGGCTGTGTGTACGGCAAACATGGGTTGGCTGCTTTGGCAGTGTGGGGAGGGCATCCAAAAAGCAGGGATGAGGGGCGAGGGGCGAGGTGCGAGGGGCGAGCGGCTTTTCGACTGCCAGCAACAGCGCCAGCCTTTTTGTTGTCCTGCGCCCAGATTCAAACTTCAATTTGTGTAACGTGTTTGCTTTCTTTTTGTCTTTTTTGTCAAAGCTGGTGGCGCTACTTTTGAATGCCCTACAATAAATAAAGGCGGTTGTTTTAATTTCAAAGGGCTAACGAGCATCTGCATGGTAGTTCCACAAAAACGAAAGGCTTTCTTATTTGTACTTTATATCAGTTTCACTCAATATTTGTGATCTTTATATACAACTTTTGTTTCAGTTTCTAATATAATCACATTTGAAAGTACAAAATTGCAATTCACCAAATGAACAAAATTGAGAAATGGAATCTTTGGAGTTTTCACCGAGTTATGAGAGTTTGAAAATTCTGAAAATGTGTAAAACTTCTATGAAATATAAATGAAGAAATGTGTTGATTCTACATATCAATTTGCAGTTCAAATTATGAAAATAATGAATATTTATGCATTTGCATACTCAATAATTTATAATTATATTTATATAGTGAGTGAGAGAGAGATAGAGTGAGAGAGAGAGAGAGAGAGAGAGAGAGAGAGAGAGAGGGAGGGAGTGAAGCTAACAACTATTATGCATGGTATCTAATAGTCTTGCATACTCGGAAATTCGTTTTATTTTGGCTTCTTCGCTGTTGTTTTGCTTGCTTTTGCCAGCGTCAAACGTGCGGAAACGGAAATGGAAATGTGCATGTGTGTGTGTTTGTGTGTGTGTGTGTGCGTGTGTGTGTAAGTCTCTGCGCGAAGGCGAAAATGTTTGCGTTGTTTTCGACTTCATGTATTTTTTGTCCAACTCATATGCAAATTGTTGTGTGTGCGTGTGTGTGTGTGTGTGTGTGTGTGTGTGTGGGCCTGTGTGTGTGTGTGTGGCGTCTGAATTGGAATTGCTGAAAATGGGATTGAAATGTTTGCTGTCGCTGCTCGTCGGCTTCAGTCACGTTTCCCGATTCCGGTCTTCAGAACAGTCAGAGTTCAGTAACATGACCGACAACTGAGGCAACTGAATGGCCAGTCAATCCGTCAGTCAGTCTGTCAGTCTGTCAAACAGTTAGTCAGCTATTCAACGAGTCAGTCAATCATTAGATATGTTTTTCCGTTCCCATATAGTTTTTGAATCCTGTCTGCACCTCGCTCTCTATGTCTCTGTCTGTGCTGAAGTAAATCCGCTCTCTATTCAGTTGATTGACATTTTTACTACAATAAATGGAGAGGAAGAGACACATAGATAGCTCGAGAGTGAGTGAGAGAGTAGGAGATATATGACAGTTGATTGCCTCGAAGGGGAAATCGTTTTTGCCTGCTGAATTGAGCTCCGATTGAGCTTGTCTTTGATTTATTGAGTTGTGCTGCGATGACAGTTGAATAGAAAAGGATTTAAAGGGCTTTAAATTAAATGCGAAATTACTGAATACACACCCGAGCAATCATTAACTAATTGCCATAGCAGACGGACAACACGGACACGCAGGCACTCGCAAATTGTTGGTCTAAGCCCACGACAAATTATCATATGATATGACCCAAGCATTTGTTAATGGCATTTTAAACGCTTTCGAATTGCGCATACGCCTCGTTTAACATTTAACTTTGGTAAAGGGGAAACGCGACGCCAACGCAACGCAAAATGTTGAGCATAAATTGTTAATCTAGTGCCTTATTTAAGGGGGGATCATTCTATAAAGGGGGTTATTGCTAAGAATTTATAGCATTTGTTGTTGCTAACAATTGACAATTAAAGAGAAACAAATCAAACAAAATAAGGATAAAATGTTAGTTAAAAGAGAATTCAAAGTCGACTTAATTCAAGTGCTGCATTTAAGAAAGCATTTATTGTTAACGCGGATTATTAACTGGAAGTGCATAACTTAAATTGTTTCGAGAGTCAAGTGCAATGCAGGACGTTGGCAATTATCCTGTGAGAGACTCTGCATGCATATGCATAAATAGGCAGGCTTAGAGTTCGACTCACTCTCTCTCTCTGCTCCTGTTGTATATATCTAGTATATGTATAGACATACGCATAATAGCTTCTCACGAGGCTGCCTTGAAATATTTCCCTGCTCATAATTTATGGAAAAATTGCCAAGTTGGCTGAGTTGTGGAGGGAGAGTGGCGGGGCTCTTAGCCTGTTAGCCTGTTAGCCTGTTAGGCAGTTAGGCAGTTAGGCAGGCAGCAGCATGTTTATGTTTTCCTGTTTCCGTAATTTCTTCCTGCTTTCATTTTGCAACTGCTGCTGTTGTTGCTGCTGCTGTTGCCTTTTTTCTTAGCACTCGCAAAATATGTATATAAACATGAAATTATGCATTGCGTACTTTTGTGAGCTGCACCAGCAGCAGCTGCCTCGACGCCCCCATTGTTGAATGTACCTAGAGCGGGGGGAGAGAGGTGCATGGGAGGGGCAGCTGCTTGCTGTTTGCTTTGTTTGTTTATTTGCTGTCATTTATTAACATTTTGTCGCTGCTGCACCCTATTCTGCATCCCTTGAGGCAGAAAATAAAAAGCGGTGCAGAGTTGAGCACGTGACACGCAGAGCTTTGTGTCGTGTCACGAGTCTGCATTTCCTTATTTCTAAACTAAATATTATTGAAATTTATCTTTCTTAATTATATTTATTTAAGTGATTGCAGCGCACTCCCAACTCTTATAATAAATTGATTTGTTCCCTCAGACTTTAGATACTCAAATGATACTCAGATCCCTTCTAGTGAAATGCCCTTTAAAATGAATGGAATTAACTCACATGCCTTATCTAATATCTTATCAGACATTAGCCAGACCAGTTATTGGCACTAACAATCGTGTTAATCATTGAAAACTTGTAGCTTGTTGACCCACCTCAATGGATCCCTAGATTCTTGGAACTGTTAGCTTAGTTACCTTATGGTTTGATAAATGTTATTGACTAATTGTCAAATCAGTATAAATTGCAGTAGAATTCAGTTCGCTTGGCTCAGTCGCAATTGAAAACCTCAGTGCAATCGAATATGAAGACAATAATTGCACTTTTGGCAATCGTTGGAATTGTTCACGCAATTTCCTATGCCGATGTGTTGGAGTCGGAGTGGGATACATTCAAGTCGGAATATGGCAAGAGCTATGGCAATGAAGAAGAGGCGCAGCTGCGCAGACAAATCTTTGGAGATAACAAGCGGATGATTGACAAACACAACAGACAGTATAGAGCAGGCAAGGAGACCTACGAGATGGGCGTCAATCAGTTTACTGATTTGTTGCCCAAGGAATTCGAAAGCCTGATGCTTGTAAATCTCAACGTTACGGAGCTCAATTCCCATATTGACTTTATATATACTCAACCCGAGAGTGTCGATTTACCGAGTTACATCGATTGGCGGGCCAAGGGAGCTGTCACGGCAGTGCAGAATCAGGGGTTCTGTGGATCCGGCTGGGCATTTGCTGCCGTAGGCACCCTGGAGGGTCAGACCTTTGTGAATACCCGCCAACTGAACTCACTTTCCGCACAGAATCTGCTGGACTGCTCTTCACGCGCCCCATTCACGAATTCAGGATGCCGCGGCGGTTGGGCATTAGAAGCTTTGCGCTATGTTCTGGTCAATGGTGGCATTGATACGGAGGCTTCGTATCCATATAAAGGCATTCAGCTCTCTTGTCGGTTTGATAAGCGCAACGTTGGGGCCACTGTCAGAGCCATAGCAAGGGTTAAGGACAACAGTGAAGCAAATCTGGCTGCTGCCGTTGCAATCACAGGTCCAATTGCAGTGGCAATCGATGGCAGCAAACTGCAGTTCTATCGCAGCGGCGTTTATAACAATCCGTCGTGCAATAAGCCGATCAATCATATGATGGTTGTTGTGGGCTATGGCCACGATAGTCGAGGAGGCGATTACTGGCTGGTCAAGAACTCCTGGAGTTCCAAGTGGGGTGAGAGCGGTTACGTTCGCATGTCTCGCAACAAAAACAATCAATGCCAAATCGCAAGCTTTGCCATTTTTCCCCTGGTCTGAAAGGGCCCTTAACGTGTTTAATTTGTTGTTTGTGTAATTTAAATATGAATTGCAAATAAACTGTTTTCAAAATATTATGAGAATGAAAGCTGCTTATGGCAGCTTATGCGAATGGTGAGTGATACTCATCGAAGTGCGTTTGAAGTACGCGCTGAGTACTTGGATAAGCACAGCATCAACAATGGGTACTCGTCATTTATATTCGCGTGTATTTTATAATGGATATTTTGATATTAATTAGATAAAAACAAACCTGTCTGCGCATTTGTGTGACGTCATTGAAAATAACTAAAATAGCGACAACAACAAACGTGACTTGAAGCAATTAATGCAGCTCTTGAAATATTGAACAGAGCGCCAATAAAACAACTGCATGTAAATAGAGGAAGTGTTTACATTGTGGAGTGAACATATTAATATTCACAATCAGTATGGTCACCTTAAAAAGTTACTATAACCATATAAATAGCTTGTAATATGTTTATTTGAAGTGGATCTAATGAAAGTAAATAAGTAAAATAACTGAATGTAAATAGAGGAAGTGTTTACATTGTGGAGTGAACAGATTAATATTCACAATCAGTATGGTCACCCTAAAAAGTTTCTATAACCATAGAATTAGCTAGTGATATGTTTATTTGAAAGTAAGTAAAATAAATGAATGCAAATAGAGGAAGTGTTTACATTGCAGAGTGAACAGATTAATAGTCCAAAATAGTATGGTCACTCTAAAAAAATACTATTTAATACCATATAAATAGTTTGTAACATGTTTATTTGGAGTGGATCTAATGAAAGTAAGTAAGTAAAATAGCTGAATGTAAATAGAGGAAGAGTTTACATTGTGGAGTGAATAGATTAATATTCACAATCAATATGGTCACCCTAAAAAGTTACTATAACCATAGAATTATCTTGAAATATGTTTATTTGAAAGGGATCTAATGAAAGTAAATAAGTAAAATAACTGAATGTAAATAGAGGAAGTGTTTACATTGTAGAGTGAACAGATTAATATTCACAATCAATATGGTCACCCTAAAGAGTTACTATAATCATATAAATAGCTTGTAACATGTTTATTTGAAGTGTATCTAATAAAAGTAAGTAGTTTTCTCTGAAACTCAACTAAAATCAATCGACTTGGTTATCTAATTGATTGCTTGTCCTCTGAACATAAATCCATTAGAAGTAAAGCCAGAAAATCCTACGTGTCCAATTGATAATATATTGTTAATCAGTGTCGCATTCGCTCAAGAGCACTTGAATCCTCCTTCAAGTCGTGTCATTGCTCAACTTATACTGAAAATCATTTGATTCCGCTCGATTACCCTCGAAATATATCTGTGCTGTAAATTCCTGGTGTCCTTCTCATAATTCAACTCATTACTGAAGTAGCCAACCATAAGCTTGTACTGTAACTTCAGAGATAAGCTGCCACGGACTCAGGATGGGATCTGGTACAAATTACAACCCCAAAACTGCCACAAAACAAATGTCACACCAGTTGAAATCGCATTAGACTTCATCCAGCAATCGAGTGAGTGGGAATGAAGTCAGTTGGTGTTCATCTCACACAAAGTGCATAAATTTTAAAACAATTAGTTTCAATTTTGAAATCCGCAAGGACAACACCTTTCGGGTTATCCCTTTAAAAGAGAGAAAGAGAGAGAGAGAGAGGCAGTCTGTTAATGTAGCGAATGACTTTTTGCTATTAAGTCATACTCCAAACTCTGGCAGGGATGCACAGCTTCCATTCGGTGTAAAAATGTTCACTTAATATTCCCTTTGATATGCTCAAGTTGGGGCGAGGGCAGGTGCGGATGGTGTTGCTATGGGAGGGTTGTTTGCTTTTGGGGGACGTGCCACTGCCTAATGAATTTTGTGAGCCCGCGTTGATTGTTTAGGTGTAAGGTTTTTATAATGAGGCAACCTCAGAGCAGCACATGTGTATCTCACAGTTTGCGAAATGTATCTGCCATAAACTTTGCTATCAACGTGTCGCCATCGTCGCACGTCGCCTGCCGGTTCCTGCCGATTCCTGCCGATTCCTGCTTGTTCCTGCCCGGGTCCCTGACCGGGTTGAGGGGAGTTTCCATTAACGCATTTGCATAAATATTTACATACATGTGTCTCTTCGGAGCTGGGTCCCTGGTTCGTTTCAGCCCTTAATGCAATGCCCGACATATCTTTAAATTGTTGCGCTACTTCCGTTCACTTTTCATTTGAGCGAATGTTTGCCAATTTGTCTGGAACCCTTTGGATATATTCCCTGACTTATTTGAGCTACTGTCGCCAGCAGACAAGTCCACAGCTTTAGTCTAAAGTTTGCGAAATATAATTTCCTGTGTGTTGCAACAATTTTTTAATCTTTCGGAGGGGAAACTCCATAAAGTTTCAGAGTGTTATAAAAATTGTTAGCTGCATACGGAGTTTAAAAAACATAGGAGAAATTTGAGACACACCTTGTAAATTATTATTGTAATTTACTTAGCAAATATTATATACTCAAATGAAGTAAGTAGAGAAGAGTTTCGCATAGCTCCAAAAAGTATGCAAAAAACGATTTCTGCGCACTTTCCACCCTCTAACAATCTCCGCAATTTTATTCAAATTTTGTAAGCAGCCTAAAGAATAATGCAAAAGGAAATTTAAATTCTGCTGGATTAGCATAAAGATTTTGTGTGGAAAAGATTTGCCGATGCCATCGGAGACAAACGCAAAATTTAGTTTGCCAACTCCAAAGAGTGTGAGTGTGAGTATATGTGTGTGTATGTCTGGCATGTCTGTGTGTGTGTGTGTGTGTGTGTGTGTGTGTGTATGTGTGAGTGGCATGTAAATTTCAGTTATGCAACAATTTGAGAGATAGCTAACAATGGCGAGACAAAAGTTTTCAACACGACTGAAACAGAAATCAAACAAAAGCAATTACAAATGGCAAAGAGAGTGAAGAGACAAAATGGCAGGAGGGTGAGAGGTAAGAGGTAAGGGTCTTGGGGACTTGACATGACTCAGGACAAGAATATCAAACGAAATTACAAAATTAAACTGATTTAATGACAGCTCTCTTCATCTGTGGATCGATCCATTTACATGATTCGGGCTCCTGGCATGTAAGTCATGTTAATGTTCTTGCAAAAGCTTGAGGGGAAAGAAGAATACATGGGATTAAAGGGAGAAGGGAAGAAAGGGAAACTGTTTGTTGATTGACAACCAAGACGAGACTGTGGCACAGACAGAGGCTCGTTCAACGATGATTTGATATGAAAATTGCCTGGAATTATTGAATTAACATATGCTCGAATTGAGCGCAAGCATTTCTCTGTCTGCAACAAAGAGTGGGACACGGGCAGGGGGATTGGGCGGCAATTTGGCTTTTTGATTGTGTGTACACAGATCTGTTTGAGTGTACATGTGTGTGTGGACATGTGTGTGTGCTGGCATCTTATTACCAAAGCATATTAGACATGATTGATTGCATTGAGTAATAATGATTTGCAGCCTGGGCATGCTCAAGTGTCTGTCTGTGTAGTGGAAAGGGGCCTGGGCATGGGCAAGGGGGAGGGTGTAGGTCACGTGCAAGTGGGTGAAAGTGAATTGCATAAATAGCTAGCTAATATTCGAGCTCCAAGCGTCGGTTGTTGAGCTAAGCGATGAGCCTAAAGCGATTCCCAATACAATTGCTTGCTCTGAGTCTGATTCGCCAACTGAGGAATAAGATTACCAATACTGAAGCATTGCGTACCTTAAGAGGGTCTTTCGAAGTGAAACTAATGGCTAAGCATATAATATTGATATTTACTAATCGTATTCAAAGAGTATATCTATATTTGCAGGTATGTACTTAGGGAAACAGAAACTATTTGAGCCATTGAATTGATAGCAGTGCAACTTTAATATTGTCATTTTTAGACTCTGAACTAAAAGTTCAAAGTCTATTAGGTTTGACGAAGACGAAATGTGCGTAACAGGCAGAAGGAGGCGTAGCAGACCCTATAAAGTATATATATTCTTGATCAGCATCAACAGCCGAGACGATATAGCCATGTCCGTCTGTCCGTCTGTCCGACTGTCCGTCTGTCCGTCTGTATGAACACCTAGATCTCAGAGACTATAAGAGCTAGAGTAACCAAATTTGGTGACAACACGTGTATTGTTTGCAGGCAGATCAAGTTTGTTTTAGATTTTTGCCACGCCCCCTTCCGCCCCCGCAAATCGAAAAAAACGTATAACTGAAGCTACCGACTTTAGATTTAATTCAGATTTGGCACATATGGAGAATGTCCTTTTCCGGACGTTTTCTGAAAATTTCAGCACGATCGGATCATAAACATAGAAGATATTAAGGAATGAATGATCAGCAGGTTCATGGCACCTCTGCGGCCAAAATTGCTTTAGTTAGAACAACAACAACAAGAAACGCCGCAAAGGCGCGAGTTCGAATCCCACTGCTGACAATTCCAAAATACATTTTTTAATAACTATAAATTAATTACTTTTATTTTATATATACATATAATATTAATTTTGCCATATTTGTCAGAAAATGTTGAGAATTCAAGAGAAAGCAATAACCAAATTTCTTTAGAAATTCGTATATATATATATATATGACAAATGCAAAAACTCGTGCTGTAGTTCAGAGTCTCCCACAGTCGTACCCCGACTGTAGCTTCCTGACTTGTTATAAATGAATCTTTATAAATCATTAAAATCTTTGACGTTCTCTGCTCTTTGGTTAAAGACTTTAAACTGTAGGGAAACATTTGCGCTTTCCCTGTAAACAGAACAGTCACAGTTTAGTTAATATACTCAGTTTAAGCAAACTGTTTGCTGTTGTCCAGTTTGTTGATATTCCCTCTCTGCTTTCTTGTCAACTATTTGCTGACGCTGCTCTGCATGGCACTGACCTAGTTATCTCTCGGAAACAGACATACAGACACACAGACACTTCAGTTGGCCAAGAATCTTGTGTAACTTTGCTTAGCTTAACGTCCTCCCCCGTTCACTTTCACTTGGTTTCGGTTGCGTTGTAATGAAAGATGAGAACTTACCTCGAATCGATACGCTGCAAGAAGTCCAACCTGCTCAAATGCAATTCGCGCAAATGAAACAAGTTTAAAAATGCCACCGCGGGCAAGTGGGCAAACCGATTGCCGCCCAAGTTCAAATAAGTGAGATTCGAAAGTTTCGAGAGCTGCTGAGTGGGCACCATCTGTAAAGAGAGAGTACGGAGAAAAAAGTGAGTGTGTGTGTGAGAGAGAGAGAGGGAGAGAGTAGGAATAGAAAAAATGCATTTCATTTGGAGCGTTTAACCAAAGTGATAGCCAAGTTTGGGTAAGTCGGGCTTATAAAATGTTAATGTAAACCACTCAACTTTAAAAGCGTTTTGCGGCTGCTCTTGATAGTTGCCACTGTGCTGCTTCCCCATTCACTTCTTTCAGTCCATTCACAGTTTTTATTTGTTTCTAAATGCGCTGTCATTTGAAATGCTTCAAGAGTTCTTCTGGTGTTTAACAATAAAATGTGAAACACTTGAAATGCGCTGCTTTTGGCGGCAGCAGCAGCGGCAGTAGCAGCGCCGACTGCAGCGGAAACGGAAACGTCATGTACGTCATGTACATCCGTGCGCCATTTTCTGATGTCTGACCAATTCTATATATATATGTGTGTGTGTGTGTGTGTGTGTGTGTGCGCGGGCAATACAATCAATCTAGCAACAAATTTGTAAGGCCAAACAACAACAAGAAGTCTGGAGCATGTGTGGCAAAAGGTTTTCCTGCCGCTTTTGGCAAGCGCAAAAGCTTTTGCCTGTTTTTCGGATGGCTCATAAAAAAGCTGTACTTGTGTTATTTGCCTGGTCGCAACCAGTCCGTCACCCTGCTTCCCCGCCATTTCCATTTCTTAGGGCCGTTCGCGTGTCGGAAGCTACGTGCCAAGCGTCCGGACACGAAAAGCGGCAGCGATAACGTAATGAACTGCGTTAGGGCCAAGAGAGAGTGAGAGGGTGAGAGATGGTGAGTAGGGAGGGCGAGGGTGGTTCACAGGCTGCCAAACTCATAAGGCAAACAGAAAAAATTAAAAGCATTACGCATACGCAATGTAGGCCAAGCGCTGCAATTGTTTAACCTAATGGCAATTTTCAGCTCCCATTTGAACCCTTCGCAGGACTGGCGCTCACTGTTTGTGCTGCACTTAAATGGAGGTTGGGACAGACGTAGGTTTTTGACTAATTAAAAGGCTTGGGCCTGCACAAGGCTTCACAATGGGGGAGAGGCAGAGCGGAGGCTGATTCTTTGGCCAGTTCGTTTGCCCGCGCAGCGCAGCGTGAAAAAGCGGGGGAGTAAAAAGCACGAGGCGAGAATATTGCTGTGGAATTGAAGGGAGATTCGAGGAAAGTAACGCCTGCACGATAGGCACAAAAGAAAGCGAAATTATATTGACTTTGATTTTCCAAATTAATTTTCCTTTTTGCATTGCCCTTTTACTTAATGGTTGCCAGAGGGGGGCACTTTTGCTCCAATTTATATTGGATATTTTATTTGACTTTGCAGCGAACTCAATTGAACCGCCAGAGCATTGAACGGAGTATGGACTAAAGTAGGTTTCTTGCAAAATTCAATGATAAACTTATCGTTATTTTATTTTATTTTTTCAGCAATATTATTGATATAATTCGAGTTATTCTTCAGCTGAACTTTGCACTCTTCGCTGCACTTTTCATGCAGACCCTTGATGCGTACGTATCTATATTCAATTTCACAGCTTATAACTTTTGAACAATAAAAGTTTTTTCGGGTTGTACAGAGATATAAAATACAAATAGCGATATACAATGCACAACAAGCTGCTTGCCAAATATGTTTGTGTGAATTCTTATGAATGCATAGCTGTATGTAATCGTATTTGTATATGTAAATGGAAATATTTTGCAGCAACAAATAAATTGATTATATATTCAGAAATTCCCTTTTCATATGTTGTGATATTTTTGCAATTATTTGGCGGCAGTGTTGAGTGCAATAATATTTATGCGTAAAATGCAAAATCATAATTCTCAGCTAAAAGCACAATAAATCGAAAACAACAAAATACAACAATCACCTACATACATATATGCACATGCAAACAATTGAGAATATTTTCGTTAAATTATGGAATATGTAAAATTGTGCATAAGCAATTTGCATTGGAAATCAAATGTTTGCTTTCATTCATTGCCTCGCACAGCCGTTGTGCATGTCTCTAAACCATGCAAATATCAGCGCATTCAATAAAATACTATTATACTCTATATCCACATAAAGTGGTTAAGAGTGAGCATAGACAGGTTGTACATATTATGGAGTTTTATCGTTTATTGGGTCCTATATTCGTTAAAGCCATACTTCTCTGTTCGCCTATCTCTCTGTGTGTTTGACTAAATACAGATTACATTTAATTAAGTTTTTACTTTGTTTTCCTTGTAAAATGCGAAAACTTTTTAACTTTTTAATACACAGAATAGAAATATTTATGTGTAAGCGAATAAAAACAACAGTGTTATAACACTTCTTGGGATTAAAAACAGAAATACCTGAATATGTGTGGCTTTTGATTTAATAATAGAATAAAGATTTTTATGTGCGCTCAAAAGTAGGCTACATTAAAATATGGGGCAAGAAACTTCTTGAGTAAACATAAAATGTTTTGTAGCATACTTTTGGGATTGCATAAAAAGTGAGGGCACATTCAATTTGATTTTGTGCTGGCAAAGTATTGTTGATATTTAATTATCGTCTTATGCAGTTTCAGCAGGAACTCCTACTGCTTTAATTGGGACAACAAGTATATTAGTTATTTTCTAGAAATATTTTCCAGAAGTTTTGTATGGAAACTTAATACTAAAAATGAAAAATTCTTCAGAAGTTATCAACAGCTTTTATTTAAAATAATACCTGGCTATAAATCTATTTTAGTTAATAGTTCAACAACACACTCTGTGTGCATGCTCGTATGTGGCCTAATATTGGTCAGCCATCATTTTTAGCCGAGCGCAAGAAGTATTATTGGGGGACAGAAGAGTAGGCTCACAAGAAAAAGTGGGAGATTGCTACAGGTGAGTATGAGTACCGAGTACAGAGTACAGAGTGTATAGTTGAATGCATTTTTATGTACTATGTAATCAGAGATTCGACCGCCTGCCGTTGCAGATGGAGCTGTTGTTGCCCACATTGTTGTTGTTTTATGCAAACAGGGAACACAGGTTTTGAAATAAAACAAGAGGAAACATCATGACCGCAGCCTGACGAATGCATTGTGCATCTGTATGCTGTTTAGGTTCACGTCTAGCAACCTGTCTGGACTGCCCGCGCACACACACACACACACACACACACACACACACACACACACACACATATTTATGGTCGTTAAAAAGGGATAAAGGACTGCTGAGCACTAAGCACATGCCTGGCAGGGAGGAAGCTAAGCAGGTGAAGCTGCGCGTAGTCAACGGTAACCGACAGAGGAATTTATGGCGCTTGGAATCAGTTCGAAACTACTTAAAATACCTTTTGGAATTTTGCAGTTGAAATATATGGTCTGGCCGGGTGCTCTCTATGGACACGGCTCTATGCCACGGCCACGTGCAGTAAGCAGTATGCAACGGCATGCAACACAGTGTCCTGCTGCTGCTGTTGCTGTTGCTGTTGTTGCTATTCTTCCTTTGTGTTTACTCCTCATTCTCTGCAGGGAATGGAAAAAAAGAGTCCAGCTGACTGCCTTTTGGTGCTGCTTATCTTGAGCTCTCATGGCGACTTTGTTTTAACCTTTGCAGCATGTTATGGTATTTCCTAAACTGCATTCCACCTCCTATCGCCACAGCCGGTGCAAGAGCTTCAACTTGTATTGAGACTGTTGTTTTATTATGCGCAGACATGGTGGCAGTTGTTATAATGCAGCTATGAGCATAGCTTCTATCCCTTATCTAGGTGTATACCTGTTCCCATTTTGTAAGTACAAGGGAACTGTCTGAGTTTGTTGCATAGTTTATGTTGAGGAAGGGACACCATCAAAGCATTTGCTCAACACAAGAAATATTGATATTGATATGAAGGCAAAGGATCGACATGTTATTGCAGTTTTTAAACACATATCTGAAAAGTATTCGGATCGCATTCCATTTACACTAAAGATTAAGCCAGGTTTAAGTAGGAGCAATGTAACCTACTCAAGTATGCCCAAGTCTAAGCAGCTTTAAAGCTGTTAAGTGGCAAGCACAGTAGACAGTAAACTTTAAGCATGGCCATCGAAAAAGTAGACCCCAAGTCGGAGAATCGGGTGTCGGGGGACTTAAAGATGGGCGGGGGACTGAGGCAACATTTAACGAACGGAAAATGTCGACGAATGGCTGTAGATGTGGGGCCTAAGCAAAGTGTACACGCAACAGAAATCAGCACGGTACGGACATGTTTGCATGCATAAATAGTAAAGGACATGGCCAAAGGACGCTCCATGGAATGTGGATGTGAAGCGCACACACCCACACACCGACACACCCACATACACCCACTTACACCCACTCGGTGGCAACAACAACAAGTTATGGTTATTAATTTTGCGTATGCAAACGGCAGCAGAGGAAGGACGAGCTTAAGCTGCTGCCCAGCACAGGATACAGAGCACAGGACGCCTGCAATCCGCTTTGCAAAGTGTTGGTCACAGGATTTACTACGAAAGCAACAGAGCAGAGTGTCTGATTTATGCATATATGGGCTCCCACACATATGTGTATGCGTGTGGGTGTATGTGTGTGTGTTTCCCTCTCTGTGCCTAAAAGGCTGCCTCAATATTTTAGCCGTTGTGTGTGTGTGCGTGTGTGTGTGTGTGTGTGGCATCCGCCTGTTTCATGCTAAATTATTTTATCTAACAAGTAGAAGACATGTTGTTCCTTGTTGTTTATGACTCACACTCACCGTCAAATTGTTATCCGATAGATCCAAATGCTTCAGCGAGATGAGTCCCTCAAACGCTCCCACATCCAGTTCGCTCATCACATTGCCACGCACGCTCAGCGCCAGCAGCTCCTTTAAGCCCTCGAAGCTATCGTTGCGTACAAACTCGACCAGATTATCGGACATGTCGAGGCTCTTGAGGGCATGCAGATGCCAAAGATTGCTGGCTGGGATGTCGAGCAAGCGATTGTTGCGAAACACAAGTACTTCCAGCGATAACATGCCCTTGAAACAGTTGTCCTCCAGGCTGACAATATTATTGTTGGTCAAGTCGAGTTCCACCAATGCAGCCAGATCGCCCAGCGCCGTGGGATGCACTGTCTCAATGCGATTGTAGCTGAGATCGAGCAGCAGCAGATTGGTCAATCCCTTGAAGGCGTGCTTGTGTAAAGCACTCACGAGATTCCTGCTCAAGTTCAGGGTGCGCAGCTCAGTTTGATACTCAAAGTTCTTGGAGCCCAACGTCTCGATGATGTTCTGCGATAGATCGAGCACCTCCAGCTTCATGTAGAAGGGCAGCGTAAACTCCAGATTACGTATACGATTGAGTGTCAGGTTTATATACTTGGTCTCCGGATTCAACTGGATGGGAACATCCTCGAGTGCCGCGTCCACACACAGGGCCCGACTGTTGGCATCGCCACCCAGGCATTGGCACTTCGAGGGGCAGAAGGCGTCTGTGCAACTAGGCAACAGCAGCAGCAGCAGGAGAATGTGCAACAGCAGCGATGACAGCGTTGAGGGCCAGGGAGCACGAGGTTTGCTGTCATGTTGCCACTTTGTGTGTAAGTTGTTTGTGTTGCTGTTGCTGCTACTGTTGCTGTTGTTCTTGTTGTTGTTGATGTTGCTGTTGCTGTTGTGGGTTGCCATTTTACTGGTCCTTGAGTAAGCCTTTTCGGCTTGATGTTGCCCACAAGTTGTTGTTGATGTTGTAATTGCGTTATTTGTTTCCAATTAAAGTTGTTTGTGGTGCACTATCACCAATTATTGGACGTCATTGCTGACAGTGTGCTGCAAGTAGAGTTGAAAATAGAGAATATACATTAAATATTAGTGCATTTTATCATTATATTTTAAACTCTGACTTTATAAATACGCCTTTGAAATAACTCCTGCCAATTTCCCACCATTATAAGGACTCTAGCCTATGACAGATCATGATGGTTATGCGCACATAACTACGAGTATAACTATTACACTGCATTATGCAAAACTTTTTGGACGGCGTACATTACGAGAAACTGCCGGCACGCCTTGGAGTCCTTTTGCATCTAAGCCATAAAATGCAGCAGAGCTAGCTCAATACCATTTTCATTTTCTACTCAAACTCACCGCTCGTTGTCTGGAAAGTCAGCAACTTTCTATGCAAGTTGTCAGCACTTTTCATCGGCCAACGAGATCTGACTTTTGCTCTGGCTGTGCTCGCCGCGGTGCTCAGAGTTATCTGAGTTTGGTTCTGTCTGTGACTTGACTTTTATGAAATATTAGCGAGCAACTTATGCGCATAAATCTTGCGGCGTCCCTCTAAAAAGTGAGTGTGTTAAATAAACTGGCAGCAGGCGGAAAAGTTCGTTTTATGAATTACGCACCCAAAAAACCAAAGACGACTGCGACTCCAGGAGGAGGTATTGCAACAGGACTGCAGCTCCTCCTAATTTGCATATTAAATCTCTTAAATTGTGAAATACGATTGTTAGGAATGTTTAGCATTTAAATGTCCGCAAATTTGCACTCGCAAATAAAAATGTCGTGTATTAAAAATTGTCATTGCATACTTTCAGGATGTCACTGCATAATGAACTCATTGCCCTTTGGCATTTTTCACTGCATACTTTTAGGCTGATCCTGAAATAGCTCAAAGCATTGCACAACTTTTACATTTGCACTCACTTCCTCTCACTCAAACACATATCCACACTCAGATATATTTAAACCTATTCTATTTGAAGTAAATATTTGCCCTTCGGCCTACACTCAATTAAGTAATTAATAAATTACAAGCAAATCTTCTGCCCTTTAACCCCTTTCATTGAAGCATTTACAGTCGTCAGGAACATTGTTTGTTTCACTGTCTGTTACTCTCCGATTTGCATATGGCAAGCACAAACAATGAAAAGACCTTCCGCGCTCATCTCATTCAAACTTACCCCCTCTTTACTCTATCTCTCTCGCTCTCTCTCTCTCTGTTCTGCACACGTCAGCAATTTGAACAATGCCCTTAACTAGCTGTAAAGCAAATAATAAAAGCGTAGTGCAAACTTTTGAGGTTTCATACTGTCAACAAAAGTTGAAAGCGCACAAATACACACATACACAGATAAACTATGAGTTACACACTCGCTTCCTGACTCCCTGGTTCATCCAATTGTGTAGGCCGCCAACGCATTTTGGTCGCAAGGTCTTGGATCATATTTTACGCTTCAATAAAATCGGTGAAAAATAAGCAGAGTCAACTAACCATCAAATCGCACCCTCTCTCTTTCTTTTTCTCTCTTTCTCTTACACTATGGCTTTCTCTCACACTACCCCTATCCCCTAACCACTGGCCTTCTCTAAGGTAGCGGCAAAAAGCGAAAATTGTGAAAAATACACTCCCGTGTGAATTATTAAGTTTCACATTGCCATTGTTGTTGTTGCTTTTGTTCCTGTTGCTTTTGTAACTCTGTCTATATATGTGTGTGTATGTGTCTGTATGTGTGTGTATGTGTGTGTGTGTGTGTTTGCTTGTTTGTTTGCAAAAAATACAGCAAAAGGCACACAAAGTTTTTAATAAACTTTCGCACGCCAGCCTCACTTGACTATGCCTTCTCCTCGTTTTCCTCCGCTTCCGCCTATGCACCCTCCCCTCTGCACCGCCTTACTCCGTTGCTCCGCATCAACTTTGCCAGCAGAATATTTGCAGGTGCTCCTCTAAGGGGGGGTGGCAAGGCACACAAATATGATTTCATTGTGGCAAATATTTTGATAGCACGCCGTCGCTTGCGGTTCATGCGAAGAAGAAGGCTGCGGGTGTAGGATGCGGGTGCAGGGGTAGGGGTAGGGGTAGCAGGAGGGGGAGAAGCTGAGCAGTTGAGAAGTGCTAGGGCCATCTGAATTGGAGCGCCATACGACGTCAAAGGCCAACAAGTTGAGAGTTGCTATTGTTGTTCTTGTTGCACTTTTGGCCCCACTTTTCACTCTGTGGCACTTTTAATGGGGCCAACGTCATCGAAGTTGGTCCATAATAGGCTTATGAAACGCTTAAATATGTAGGAAAGCAGGAGAGTAACTGGCAAACTGGCAGAGTGCTTAAATACTCCTAAGCTATGATTGAGAAGATAGCACCAGATCTGACTTGCTTCGACGGGTATGGAAAACTTAAATATATACAAAAACAAAATATATTAATTCATTCATTAATCAGTTAATCAATTTCTGAACTAACATTCGAAGAAAGATCTCAACTAGATGTGTATGCCACTGCGTTACGTTAAGTTTAAGTTGCGACTAAGAATCCAATCAACAATCGTGCAACGTCACGTCACACACAGCTTTTCTTTTCGCTTTTCCGTTTTCCGTTTTTCCGTTTTTATAAGCTCCATTTAATTATATTGACAGTGTTTGCCTATTTTTTCGCCAATTTATTTTTATGCCAGCCTGCTGCCAACTCAAGTTAAACGCGTTGTCAGAGAGTCAGAGAGTTGAGAGTACCTGGCATTGTCTGCCTCCGTGGAGGGGGAGCTCAGTTACAGGCTGTACTCGTAGGTTGCCACTAGGGAACGGAACGACATGCTCAAGTTAAATGTCATAAAAATGGAAAATAATAGCAGAAGCAGCATCAAATGCTGATAATAGGAGTATGCCAACAGTTGGGAAATCCACAGCAGCGGCAGTTCTGCTGCTCCCCTCTGCTGCTCCTCTCCCAAAACAGGACTCGTGCCACGCACAAAACTTTGCGCATAAATTTAAAACCAGACATCGAACAAAAGTATGGGAATGAGTGCAGGAAACGGGAAAGGAGCACCGCATTGACTTTAAGGCCACAAATGGTAAGCGGGTGAGGTCAGGGTTGAGGTTCAGGTTCACGTTCAGGAAAAAGTGAGGAAGCGAAGCAATCAAAGGTGAAAAACTTTGCAAACTATGCGAAAGCAAACGGGCAGAAAGTCAATATTAATATTCACTTAGTAAGGGTCTAAGGGGCGATATGAAGGAGGACAGGGAGGAGGCGATACAGACAATGGCCAAGCAAATGCCAAGCAAATTGAAAATGCGACGAAAAACGTGAGACGCGCCAACTTTTCCACCTCAACGTGCCCGAGTGCGTTTATTTTTATCAAAATTAGCACTTCACTCGCTCCCCTCCTACCCCTCCTCAGACCACTGGCCTGGTCTGTTTTCTTGGTTATTGGATAGGCAAACAGAAAAGGCAACGCTACAACGACAGCGACGTCGACATGGAGCACCAGACAATGCAGCAGATTCCATGCTTGATTCTTATTCGGATTCGCCCCGATTCGTCGAGAGTCGCTTTGAAGTGCGGCACGCACAATTCCTCCGATTGTCCCTGTACCTCTCTGAGATTTGCCAGGCCAAAGATGATGACGAAGACGAGGGCGAAGACGGAGACACCGTCAAAGATGAATTGTAGATGTCGTCGCTGTCACCAGGCAGCAGCAGTTCCTCATCTGCCTCACGCCTGCCCCAACACCAACAGCAACACCAACAGCAACAGCAACCCCTCCTCGCAATCCCCATTAGTTGGACCACATAATTGAGTGTCTGCAAAAGTTTCAAGTGCCTCTGCTGTGGCAATTTGGCAAAAGCCTTTGCCACAAAATGTTGCCGCACGCATAATTAATGCAATTGTTGGCAGACACAGACACAGGCAGAGTTTTGTTTCTGTTTCTGTTGCTGTTGCTGTTTCTGCTTCGGTTTAGATCTGTTCAGTTGGTCAGCAAAGGGACGCAAATTGTTGAAGGGGACTTCAGCTGACAGTTCTAAATGCAAAATTGTGTTCTTTTGGCCAGAGCTAAGTTCGAGTTGTTGCATTCCACAGAGTGCAGAATGCTTCTAATAACTTGTTATTTTAATTCAAATTGCAATAAACTCAAACAAAGCACAAATAAAGTTTGCATAACTAAATCTAATCAGTGGTTAGATGCATACTCTACAAAGCATTTTAGTCAAGTTCTTCTCTACACATCACATTAAAACTGTCTCCACACATCGATAAACTCTAGAACTTTATTCGACCATAACCTGGTGCAATAAAACCCAACTGCTCAACTGAGCATCTCGTCCAATTGAAACAGGAGCCCAGCAAAAAGCGTGGAAACTATTGTGAAAGGGCAAGGGAGAGGGAAAGAGAAAGGGAGAGGGAAAGCTAAGCGACAAAAACTGCAAGCTGCATATAAAGATAAAATATTTCATTTGCCAGGCAGCCTCCCCTCTCGCGGCCCCTCCTCGCTCTTAGGACATCCATCCATTGTGCACTTAATGCAATTGTCGCATTATTTCGGTCCCGGCCACTTGGCGACCCCCCTGCTCCCCTGCTCTAAGCTCTCAGCTCCCAGCTCCCATGTAGTTCTCTGTAGACCGCTGCACGGAGAATGGCGATATATATTTTTAAATACCTAGTCCGCGTTTTTTGTATCTATTTTATTGCGTTTTGGGTTTTTATTTTGCCGCATGGCGTCTGCTCCACTCGTTGCATGTTGCATGCTGCCTGCTGCCTGCTGCTGCCTGTCTGGCTGTCTGCAACTGCCACGGCGTCTGCAACTCCGAGACAGCTTTAGATGCACCACATTATTGTTGTTGTTCGTGTTTTGGCTCGTGGCTGCTTATTAAGCCATTTGAAGAGGCGCTGCCGCATTTGTGCTCTGTTTCCCATGTATACCCTGTAGCAAGTGTGTGTAACAGGTCGACACTATACTATATATAGCTGCTGCACAAACAGTCGAGACAATAGTTAGGGTATTAGGTAGGCATTAAATGAACTATTGTTGTTGTTTATTCATTATTTTATAGAAATATTTTAATGTCTGCGTTGCACACTTTGGTTATTTATGCAGGATATCTGCTAGTCAAAAGCATTAGTTATTATTTTTCAGTTGTGCAAATCAAGCAAAGCTCCACACCAACAAAAATAACAGCATACAATGCACATACAAAAAATAAAATAAATAGAAAATTTCTTAGACTTAAGCACATGTGCAAAGTTTGCCATTTTCCCAGGCAGCTTTTTAAGCATTTTCCTGCTGGTTGTGCTTGTGTTTAAGTACATTAAATAACCACTCTGCAGATGCAGATGCACAAATAGTTTATTAAATAAATTATATGTGACAACTACAAAATAAAACAGAAGAATGTTGATGAGAAGATGAGCAACAACTAAAAAATATTCTGCAAATAATTCCACACAAATTATAATTTTCCCAATTAACTTGCAGCTTTCTCTCATGACGCAATATGAAGTTACGTCTACCTTTAACTGCCTGCTGTAACGTTATTGCCAGTGGCTTAATCCACAGAGATCTTAGCCCGTTAGGGCCATTGGCTTCATTCCTCGTCACATTGCTCATACGCCATGTTATGCGCCAGTAAATCGTATCGATTTTTGCTGGTAGCCCAAAAAAGAGTCGAGTACAACGCACTTTGGGCTCCGGCTGCTGCCAAGAAACACGAAACTCGAAAAAAATACTCCGAGCACCACATAGAAGTCAACCAAAAAGAGGAAAAAGCTTTAGGCCACTGGCACAATAATTTGGCACGCAAACCTTTTTTTCGGACGCCACGGCAATACGTTTGCAGGCAAGGGTTAAGGGGGAGGTAGGTGGGGAGGGAACGACTGTGCTTTTTGGGCAGCCGAAGGGTGAGCACATAAAATATGAAGTGAAATACATTTTGGAGCCAGTGGCGTACATTAAAAATTCGCCAAAGCCAACAATGTTCCAGCCAGGGACTGGGACACAATGGCGCCAGGCAAGGAAGGGCTTGACTTTGCCTTGGGCTGGACTGGGCTGGGGGATTGGGGTAGGGATTGGGGCAGGTCACGCAGCATGGTCATAGTTCCATGTTTGCCATGTTTGCTGTGCGGATAAACATATAACAATTAGAGTGCTTTTCATACTTTTTCAAGAAGTCGCTGGACTGCATCCCTGGGAGTCCCGTGGCTGGGAGCAGGGATTGCCGTCTCTTCTGCTACCCTACAGCCTCTGCACATGTGTGTGCCAGTTAAATATTTAGCTAGATTTTCGTTTTTAATTTATTTCGAAAGGGTTTTATCGCTCAGACTGAGACTCTGACTCCAAGTCGACTCGCTATGCAAATGAGCTCTGCGAAATGGGTCAAAGTTTAATGCGGGGGCGTGCCCGAGTGGGCGGGGTGCAAAGTTCCAGCACTTATTTATGACCACCCCAGTGAAATTCAGGGAATTGAAATTCTGCACCGCCAACGTGTTCCGCATGCATACGACTGGTGGTGCATAAGTCTGGTGGTTAACTCGTTGAGATCCAAAATAAACCAAATTCTGGTCTAATTTGCGTAATCTTTGAATTCGTTTTGCCACAAATTTTGGAATTCTTGTGCAACTTTGCAGTTGCAACATAAGCTTAAGAGCTGAAATAAATGGAAATTATGAATATCAAAGGGTTAAATAAGAACTATTTGACAAGTCTATTAACTCTTTCTTTGTTTGGCAATTCCAGCTACGAAATTTTAAGAGATTTTTAGACAGAAACATAAATTAATTTAAGAAATGAACAAACAGAATAAAGCGTCACAGAAATCCCAAGAATTTAACCTGGACACATAAATTCTCAACGGAAAATGTAACAAATGCTCATTAATATGCCAGACACACACATAGAGCCAGGGGAGCGGGAGGGGACTTGCCACCCTAACGGCCTCCAATCCAATGGAATGCGTTGAACAAAAGAAAAAGAAAAGGAAAATGCGAGGAAAACAAACGACTGGCCAAATGAATATAAAATTTATTAATTGGCAGCTAAATAAGTCGCAAGAATTTACACGTTAATAATTTTATTAGCAAGCTGCCAGCCTGACAAGTGGGCGGTGAGATGGGGCATGAGGGGCGTGGCTGCGACAGCTGCTTGCAACAAGAACAAAGCAAAGACATTTTCAAATTTCACTTTATCATAAAATGTGGAAATAATGAAAAATGTGAAATGTGTTGCCAAAAGGGCGACAGCAGCTTTGGCTAATGTTCCAAAGGGGGGAGAAGAGGGTGTGAGACTGTGAGGAGCTGAGGAGTGTGAGTTTTGGCCGGAAAATTTAAATAAAATGTTTAAAATGCACATAAAACATGCACAAACTATTTTTAGACAGTCGCCAAGCAGATGTTGCCACTGAAATCGATAAATTATAATCACATTGAGTAGGAGACACCAAATATTTGAAGTGGAGCGAGGGACACGCTATGACGGCGAGGGGAGGCGATCCAATGGTGTCGAAAATTAAAGCAATGTGCGTTTAATTTTTTCCTTTTTCATCTGCCGTTTATTTCCAGCTGTTGAGCACAATTGAAGTTAAGTGTTTTACTTTTAAGGCAAGCCTCGAGCCACGCCCTCTTTGCGCTACCCCCCACCAAGCAGCGGAACGCCCACACATTGGCGGGCCAGCAAATGCAAGGATAGGGTCAGAACGAGAGCGGCAGACAACGGGGGGAGGGGGAATGAGCAAAATTCATTGCCTTTTAATTGCAGTTGGCAGTTGATACGAACAATTTTCGACTGAATGTGGAATACTTACACGAGTGTGTGTGTGTGTGTGTGAGTGTGTGCGAGTGTGTGTGAGAGTGTGTGTGTGTGTGTGCGGATCTGGTTCACGAGTTTTCCCCATACATAAATTCAACTGATAATTGAATGCAGGCACTTGAAAAATGGGCAGACTATTGGGGCTGACTGGGCCAATGGCAACCTGTTGAGTCCGCTGAGTGATTTATGGAACTTTTACCCCGAGACTTGACAATGGAGACTGTGCAGTCCGCAGATATGTGGAGAATTAGGTTGAGCGACGTGCGAACTAAGTATTTGGAATATATAAACTAAATAATAAAGAAGTTGTTAAGTAGGTTCTACAGCAAATAATTGAGTTTATGATTGAGCAAGCGAGTTAATTGCTGTGATAGTTTGGGCAATTCGAGTTATTTAATTGTTTTAAAACTAAATATTAATTTCGAATTACTTTATTACTTATGTTATTACTTCGAATATATGATTATGATATATGATGATCACTCCAATGAATTGTTATTTAATTGTTTTTAAACTAAATATTGTTAATTTCCCCTCACTTCAATCCATTAAGTACTTTAGTTATTACTTCGAATATATTATTATTATGACCTCTCCAATGAATTGTTATTTAATTGTTTTAAAACTAAATATTATTAATTTCGAATTACTTTATTACATTAAGTACTTATGTTATTACTTCGAATATATTATTATTATGATAACTTCAATGCATTGCCAAATAGTTATTACTTTGAATATATTATTATTATGATATCTCCAATGGATTGCCAATTAGCTAGAGGAAAACATGTTAATTCCCTTACCAGAACGAGAAACGGAAGTTCATAAATTTGAGCTTCTCATTTAACTAATTTTCTCCTAAGAGAAAGCAAAGGAGAGTGAGCAACTCGTTGCCCGTGGTAGCTCAGTTTCCCAAGCAATTCGTAAGCCATAAATATCCAAGGACAAGCAAATCAATATATGATTCGCCCATCGATACAAAGGAGATGCCAAAACCCGTAATAAATAAATACCTTTGTAAAAATAACTCTCACAAAATCAATGAAACTCAATGAAGTGCCTAAAAAGTGTCCTCCAGCTTGGATAAAACTGGTAACTGGCAGTCTCAATTTTTGTCAGCTTTTTATTTATTTATATGGCTGAAAGCAGCTGCCTGACAACGACCCTAAAAGACAGACTGAGTCGTAGCGAATGGTACCTACAAGTAGGGAGAGCTAGACTGAGTGGGGGGGATCGTTGCTCATATATATAAATATATATACTTTTGCTGCTGGTAATTGAATTATATTTACGCATAAAATTTATTTATTCATGATTTGCAGAGCGAAGCCAAAGCACGTAAAAGTAATTTAAATTCATTTAGTCGCTAGTCTGGCAGAGTTGTCAGGCAACGCAAACGCAAACAGAGTTAAGTCTTTCCTTATCTGCGAGTGAATAAAAGTGAAAAGTAACAAAGGTTCTATATATAGAAATATATATGTGAAATTGAAAGAATTAGAATTAGTTGTGAATGCCAAATGAAAATGATAATTAAAATAAAACATCAGTTGCCAGCGATAGAGTTTTGACTTGATTGAATGGGATACTTGTTGCTGTCTTCCTCGGAAAAGTCAAGAACTGAACTTGCGGTGTGGCTGCCTAATGAATTTTAATTAAAATCAATGTCAATGAATTCAGAAGAAATGATGCCAGAGTATAAGATGGGAAGACTACAAATGGAAAAGCGTCAGTGCATTTTCCTTATCCCTATCGTTTGTTTTGCACTTTGCCTCTGTCTAGCTGCCCTAAGATTTCCCTTTCAGCTCGTTTTCGTATTTTTTTGCTGTTACCTTGCGGAAATTGAAGAAGTTTCTGCAAATGGATTTAAGCTGGACGTCGCATCGGTTCGTTGAGCGCATTTCCGTGTTGAATTAAATTCCTATCAGTTCTGGGCACAGGAAATTTGATGGCAAATGCTTTAAATACACCAAGTGCAGACTTACAGCTACAAATTGGATTTATATGTGATTTCCGTATGCTAATTATGTTATACAGCTTGTGGCTGCCACAAGGTACGAGATGGTACTCACCTTTTGGCTTGGCTTGTGCAAAATGTGAGAACTAAACTGCTCCAGATCTCTTGTTGTCAATTATGGCATAGTTCTGCAATGGAATGTGAGTAATATGGAAACTGGGTTAGCAGTGCTAATTGAATGTCGGCCACTCGAACAAGATTTCACAATGAATTTGTGTGAATGTGTGGCTATATGTAAATCAAATTCGGAATTGAAATAATTGTAATTAAGTTGCAATGTGTGGCCTGGACTTAGTTGAGCTGAGTTTCTATTTATTAACTCGATGACAAAGGTCTGCAAACTTGATGCGATATTCATTCGATTCGCGAGCTTATGTCGCGTGGCAGTTAAGTGAACTAACCATAAGTCTGGCATGCTGGCAACTTACTTAGCTGGTACTCTGCGCTTGGCCTGTCAGCAAAGTTTTCATCGCTGTCAAGTGTGGCAACAACTCAACTAAGCAGCCAGCGAGCGGCAGCTAACAAGTTGCATGTGCAACGTGCAACACGATGGCTGATAACCAACGCCAAGAAGTGCCAGACGACAGCACGGCACACGCATATGGAACCACACACAGGGCTGCGCAGTAGTTCATAAAATGAACGAACCAGGAATAAACGATACAAATGAATCAGTTGGGAGATAACTATGAGAGAGATGTGAGTAATTCGTATTATTAATTTACCAATAACTCGCATAAGTGCAGCAATTTCAATACATTTAACTAGCACTCAAATGAACTGGTTCATGTGAACCTTGGCAAGTTTACTGCAGCCCTCGTTGCGGCTCTCCATCAGCTCAATCTGTTGCCTCCAACAACTTTTTCTTTGCAAAACTTTTACATAAAAACTAAATTTGCAATTTCAATTCAAATGCGTTGCCATACACACTCACACATACACACTCACACACACACACACACACATGCGACTTGCCACGCACTAATCGGCAAATCAAATGTCAAGTAGCTGTCGGTAGTTTCTTCTAAGCAGAACATGACGCACGTTAACCTCAATGCAAGTGAAAGAACTAAATCAAAACCAAAACCAAAAAAAAAAGAAAAGAGAGAAACCCAGTTCCCGCTCCAGCAATGGGCTTGAGTTTTGTTGGCAGTTTGGTTTCCGTTTTAATTTGTTGGCGTGCGTCGAGGTCAGATCGCGTATACGCAATATAAATTACTCATACGCTGTGCTGCGATTAGAATCGCATGGCGTTTTCAGAGCCCTGCACATGCATCATTAAGGCAAAAGTATCAACGAGTATGCCACAAAATCAGAGCTTAGCTTACCAAACACAACACAGCACAGCACAACACTACTATGCCCCCACAGACTCGAGAAGGCAACGTTGCGTATACTTGATCTTGTTACACACAGATAAATGTCAATTTATTTGCCACACTCCAAAACACTAAGCCGACGGCGGCCTTCAGCAAGAGCAATACAACACCCCCCGCTTCTTAGTCTTCCTCTCCCTCTCCCGGTCCCTCTCGCTCTATCTCTCTCGTTCCTATTCACTGGGCGGGTGTGTCGCTCTGTCTGTCTGCTGTGTGGGCGTCAGACGCATGACGAGATGTAATCGATAAGCAGCGAGGCTTGACACAGCTTGACTGGTTGACTGACTGAGGTACTGACTGTCTCTTGGCAATTTCATTAAATTGGTATTTTCACTCTCTCTCTCTCTCCCTCTCTCTCGTGCAATCAAATTATGCTGAAATTTATGCGCTCTGTAAGTTTTTAATGAACATTATTCTAATTAATAATTGCCGCTTATTACAATTGCCAAGCGAAAATACAATTTGAAGAGCTTGATTTACACGTGGCAGCGTTAAGGTCAAGACATATTAGCCTGCTCAGATGTTGAGCGAGGGTATTAAGCTTGACTTCAGCCTAATGAAGTGTGTCTGGGCATTTCAAATATTGCATAGCGAACAATATTTAAACGAATATTTAAACAAAATAAATTGCAACATCAACTACAGAAATTGTTGCATTTTGTATTGGAAACATTCTATGCCGAGACTTTAATGTGACACATAACAAGGGGCAATAAAAGCATATGAAGGCATTCAAAAAGCTGCCAACGCTCATAAACAGGACAAGAGATTGAATTTTTGTTGCCCATTCCATGCTGTCTGGGCATTGTCTGGTATTTCTAAAACGCAGCTCAGGTGCATTTTACACGCTTTTACTTATTTTATGGTTACATGGAATCGCTTAGACTGGAGCTCAAGTAAATCCAAATGCTACATCATTTTCAGCTGGCCACAAATAATCATAAAAAGGGCAATGAAAATTGAAAACGAAAGTTAAAATGCAAACACAAAAGAGGGAAAAGGACTCAGGAAAGTGGAAGAAGGCGAAAACGAAAGCGTTGGCGAATATTATTTTTATGTTCGCTTTTTTTTTCTTTTTATTTGAATGCTTTGTCAGGGAGGGGGGGGGGGAGGTAACAAGGATTCTGCTGCTGCTCCTGCTGATGGTCACAGCTGGATCTACTCTCTCTGGCAGCATTCGCCCGCAGCGTTGAATGCCACACAGCCAGTCAATAACATCAATAGGCGGCAAATAAAAATCGTTTTTATTGGTGTGGACATTGAAGGTGGCTTTTTCGATTTACGCTTTGTGTGTTGCCTTGCTGCCAATGCCAATGTCTGCGGTGGACAAAAGGGCTGCCACTGGTTCGGCAACCCAAAATGAAATGAAAGCCAAAAGCAGCCACGCAGCAAAAATGCTGAGCATCAGAGTTACCGAGCAAAGGGTGAAGCGAACTGGTGGCAAATGAGGAGAGGCCAGACAACTATTAATATTGAAACTGTGATTGCTGCTAAATCCTTTCACGCTTTGTTTTTCTTTCAATTGCAATGCCAGTCACAGCGCCACCGGAAACGGAAATCGCTGCCCTAACGAGCTGGCCCCAGCAGTCAAAGCCAACAGCCAAAGCCAAAGCCAAAGCTAAAACCAAAGTCAAAGTCAGCAGACAGTTTTTGATTGTTTGACGTCTGGTTAGCAGTTTTCTGTTTCTGTTTCTGTTTCTGTTTCTGTTTCAGTTCTGTTTCGGTTTTGGTTTTGGTTTCGGCTTCTGTTTGCTTTATGCTTCATATATATATATTTTTTTTTTCTTGTATTTTTCAATTTTGCGGCATGGCCAATTATTTTAGACAAGTAATTGCTAGAAAAGCGCCAACAGAAATTGTAGAACAGACAAATTGTTTGGGGAGCAAGTCCCGCAGCCAGTTAAGACTTGTATAACTTTCGTCTCGACCATTTCCCAACGGTTATTTCCAACTAATTTAGGAGCCATAACCCGGGCACACTAAATAACTGCACTCAGACCATTTGGGTAATACGACACTCTGCTCTATCGACTCTCTGTGGCGCCCCGGTATTTGAGTATTTGAGTATTTGGTTACTCTCGGCTTGGGTCCAAGTGTTTGACATACAGAAGCCGCTTAAGCGCGCTCCCTCTGACACAACATCGACTCAGTATTGGATTACATTCCTATAGAGACAGAGACAGAGACACGAGTGACAACACAACTAAAGTTGAACTTGGGCACAGCTTATTGTCATATAAGACACTTGAGAAACTCGCAACGCGGGGGCGAAACTTTAGAAGTTCTCAGCAAATATTACAGGGACAACAGGGCAACAAGGAGAGAGGGGAGACTAAGTGGAATCAGTTGCATGTGCGGCTCATTTACGGTGATTTACTTAAATGAAGCGACTGCTAAGAGGCTTTCAAATTGCCCCAGTTGAAGGGTGTTGACAACACCAAGAGTTAAATGTTAATAGCTTGAAAATTGCATAATTGTAGAGCGCTAATGCTGTGGGAACTATGAGCCTAGCAAAGACATTTTAATTATTTCTTTTAAGTGAAGAAAGAGTGGAGTTGGCTGATGAAGACTGTAAGAAGCTGACAGTTAAGAATATAATATTTATATTTAATTTTATACTTTTAGTTGTATCAATAACAAACTAAAAAACATAGTTGCTTAAGATTGCAGTGACGTTGGCTGATAAAGACTGTAATAAGCTGACAGTTAAGAATATAATATTTATACTTAATTTTATACTTTGAGTTGGATCAATAACAAACTAAACAAGTCAGGCAGCTACAGTCGTCCGACGCCTGTGGGAGACTCTGAACTAATCGGGGAAAGCAAAAAAAATAAAGCAAATATAAAACAAAATTTAAAGCCAAATAAGCTTAAGCAATGTTGAACTCATTATCGTTCGTTCTTGGAAGAGAGCAGCAATAGTGAGTGAGCGCGCAAGAGTGAAAGGGAAAACAAGCAACCGTTACTTTTTTTGCGCGTTGCTGTGTATACACGTATAATTGTAACTGTACAGCGCGCGTCTGTTTTTACTGAGATGCTTATTATGAAAACTATGCTGACAAATCAATTGGTGGTTAAAAACGCGTCTTGTGCCTACATATTGCTTTTATAAAATTTTAAAAACATTAAAAAAAATTTTGTTTGGGATGCACCAAGATTCGAACCGCAGACCTCTCACACGCAAATCGTACGTCTTGTAAATTGAGCCACCGCCTTACATACTGCACAGTCGGCAACGTCAATACATATACAGCACGAGTTTTTGCATTTGTCATATATATACATATATGTATACGAATTTCTAACGAAATTTGGTTATTGCTTTCTTTTAAATTCTTAACATTTTCTGACAACTAAGGCAAAATTAATATTATATGTATATATAAAATAAAAGTAATTAATTTATAATTATTAAAAAATGTAATTTGGAATTGTCAGCAGTGGGATTCGAACTCGCGCCTTTGCGGCGTTTCTGGTTGTTGTTGTTCTAGCTAAAGCAATTTTGGCCGCACAGCTGCCATGAATCTGGTGATCATTCATTCCTTAATATATTCTATGTTTATGAACCGATCGTGCTGAAATTTTCAGAAAACGTCCGCTAAGGGGCATTCTCCATATGTGCCAAATCTGAATTAAATCTAAAGTCGGTAGCTTCAGTAATACGTTTTTTTTCGATTTGCGGGGGCGGAAGGGGGCGTGGCAAAATCTAAAACAAACTTGATCTGCCTGCAAACTATACACGTGTTGTCACCAAATTTGGTTACTCTAGCTCTTATAGTCTCTGAGATCTAGGTGTTCATACAGACGGACAGACGGACAGATGGACAGACGGTCAGACGGACATGGTTATATCGTCTCGGCTGTTGATGCTGATCAAGAATATATATGCTTTATAGGGTCTGCCACGCCTCCTTCTGCCTGTTACGCACATTTCGCTTTCGTCAAACCTAGTAGACTTTGAAATTTTAGTTCAGAGTCTAAAAACATAGTTGCTTAAGATTGCAGTCTGATAACTTAATGAATCTATTTTACTCTTTGGCAACAATAATTGTAATCGTTTAATTAATCATTTAGTATTTCTCTTCGAGATTTCATTTCTATAATTACATCGGAATGAATCGCAGCTGTCTCTTAATTGGCTTATCAAATCAGTCTCATTAGTAGTTATCACCAGGCCTTCTCCCATCAAATGCCCCAATCAGCGGCCTACACACTTCGCCCACAAATGAGAGGCGTTTACGAGTGTTATTTGCTGGCCAATTGTAGACGAACTAATGAAACTATTTATAGCCGTGACAAAGCAACAAAATGGTAGGCAAAACAAAAACAAAAACTACACACAAAACAAGTTAACAGTTCTGAACGAAGAGTGAGAGAGAGAGAGAGGGGGAGGGGGCTACCGCTTCCACTTCATCTTGGAGCTGATGCAGTTTTAATTTGGAGATGCATCTACGTCGGACGCTGAGTTTTAACAGCTCATTAACATTCGCTACACGGCAGGAGACATGACAGACAGCGGGGGGAGAGGGAGGGGGGCGAGTACAGATGGACGACGACACTTTTGACGTTGGCCGGGCGCGCGCATCTTTCAGAAGCTGCTTAAAAGCCACTCCAAGAGATGTACCCAAATGTATATTTAAATATATGGCAAGTTGGGGGTAAAAGCCCAAAGTGTCTGTCGGGCTGTCTGGCTGTCAGACTGTCAGTCAGCGCGCCACTTGCGCTCAATCAGCGCGGCGACCACGTCAAAATGTTGTGGCAAGCAACGAGCAGTAACGAGCAGCAACAAGGGGCAACAAGGGGAGCTGCTGAGGCGACAAGGTGGAGCCTTGTGGGCGGTTGGCTTATCACATAACTCAAATCGACAGAGCATCAGCAACAGCAACATAAGTCGAACAGAACCTAATGAAGTGTCCCAAAGTAGCTGTTAATAAGTATTTTGAAAGGAGCGAGTGATAAAGGCAGTGAATGGGAAACGGTTTCTCCGCTTTTATGGCCAACATTAAAGTTTTTACGCGTTTAAAGCAAGAAAAGGTTAGAGAGAAGACGACAAAATGCCAAAAGCTTGTTAGCGCGAAAAGCGCTGCAGCAAAGCCATTTACATTTTGGCTGCCAACTGCCAACTGCCAACTGTCGGTTGCTTGCAATCGAGTTGTGGTGCAGAGTGGCGCAGAGTGGCGCAGAGTGGTGCAGAGTGGTGCAGAATGGTTCAGAGCAGAGCACATCAATCAGCGGCACTCGGCAGCATTAAAATGGTAATTTAAAACCGCGAGAGAGAGCGAGATAGAAAGGCATCGCGAATGAACTGCAACTTCAATTCCAATTCCAGCTACAGTGCACACTCGCAAGGGGAACTCATCATGCGGACGTTTTAATGATTGGCCGGCGGGTTCCAGCGCGCGTTGCAAATGCAAAAAGCCAGCTACCATTTCTCAGTCCATAATCTCGGCGTTGGGCAGCCGGCGGCCAAGTTGAGGCAACGCAGTAAATCAAGGTTGCAACACCTGACCAAAGCCTTGCAGGCAATCGCTTGGATGGAAGGGCAGCAGCGGGAACTGAAAGGGAAGCAACATAAAGTGTTTTGAGAAATGTCACCCGTGGGGCGTTTTTGTCATTTCAAAAGTGTTCAATCAACTGTCAGCATCGTCAGCCTCGTCAGTCTCGTCAGCCTCGTCTGCCTGGTCAGTCTCGCCAGCAACAAGAACAGCCAGGTTGAAGCATGGGGCAAGCTCTCCAGCTGCCACAGATTGAATATCTGCCAAAGTGGCCATCAGCTCAAAGGCTAAAAGTAATTTGAAACTGTGTGCAGAAGTTTCAAATGCAAATGACCGGACGAGTGTATAGGGAAACAATTACTCAAAGTGAAATTGCGGTTGTAAATCAATTCCTAGAAATAACTTCTAACAAATGACAAGATATTAAGAGAAAGTGCGTAGTTCAATTTGTGACTAGACCACATTTAATCAAATTACCTTCAATGTTTTTACTTTTACTTTTTCGGTTACATTTACTTCGCCCCTTTTCACCCCCCTGCGACAATCTCAACAATGTCACGACACATGTCGCCCTTGGGGAGCGTTTACAGTTTGACGCTTCACTCAGCGGCAGTCGAGCAAAAAGTTGTCTCCCATGAGGGAGGCCTTCAGCATGATGGCGCCCAAAAAGCCGAATGAAGGCAGACAGACCTCCAACCTGCATCAGTGGCAACACCCACTAAACGACACCAGACAGACAGACAGAATGCGTTTCCTGTATGCTTTACACTCACTTCCGTTTCTATTTCATGTCGTCGTCGTCGTCGTCGTCGTGTCGTAGGTGTGAAGTAAAATTTCTCGAGGCGCTTTGCAAAATGTATCTGCTGCCTGTCCCCTAACTTGTTGCCCCTTTTGGCATATGCAATGTGCACCCTAGCACATACCCTATGCACCATGCCCCATGCCACTTGCCACTTGCCACTTGCCACTTGACTGCTGGCGTCAGCTTGACAAGCGACAACTACAACAACGTCTTTTCATATTTCTTTTGGGCGTTGACATGATTGCTTATAAATGCAATTTTGTATATCATATCAACATCAACATGATCATCTTCATCATCATCATCATCATCATCATCATCATCATCATCATCATCAGCATCAGCATCATTGTTGTGGCACAAATGCAGCCAGTTGAGGCTGCGACTCTGTTGCTTTTAGTGTTTTTTATTGCTTTTGATTATTATTATTACAAACAGATTTGATTTCAAAGTGAATGCACTTTTGAATGTCATACTGTCTACGAGTCTGCCAACTGAAACTTTGTTTTTTCCATAGCCTTCGCCTCGAGCTAGAATGTGTTGCAAGTATCGATTCAATTGCAAATATGACAAATTGAAAATGAACATTTGTATACATTTGTCTGTACTCCAATTGAATTTGGTAGACACAACAAATCCACATCAATTCAAGTAAAATAATGACTAGGTTCACATTTTAAAGATATAGTTAACTTAAATATATATAATTTTATTAATTTATTATCAGTAACAATCAGCATAATTTGCATTTCATTTCTATTTTTTCTGGAATTTAATAAATTTATAGTCAGATCGAAAATTCACTTTGATTTCAATGTTTTTCTGATCTGTTTTTCCACCGTTTCTTTAGCTATCTCTTAGTTCCATTCGATTCTCCTACTTATAGGTCTAAATCAAAGTAGATATTTAGTTTCTTGAGGTCCTTCCAAGCAGTCCTTAGCGTCTTTGCAGTTTCCCTGTTATTTCCAGTGGTGTCTCAACGCTTAAAGTGTTCTCTCTCTCTCTGTCTCTAGCTATCTCTAGCTCTCTTTCTCTCTCTCTAGCTCTCTTTCTCTCTTTCTAGCTCTCTATCTCCCTCTCTCTCTCTCTCTCTCTATTTATACCCGTGTATATAATTTCGCTTGGGCTTTGCGGGGCACACGCTTGAAATGCTAATGACCCACATAGTCATTAACTTTGTTGCGATAAGCGATGGTAAAGAGACCAGAGAAAGAACAAGAAAAACGCAAAAATGTAAAGAAATTTTCCGTGTACGCGCGCACGGAAATTTCCCGGGGAATAGCATGTGAAATGAACAGAGAGCGAGAGATAGACAGGAACAGACAGCGCGAGAGAGAGAGAGGCAGAGAGAGAGGGAGAGAGAGAGGAATCATAACTTTGATGGTAAGTAGAAGGGCAGGACAACAACGACAACAAAAACAGACAGCAGGACGAAGAGAAGGGCAGGCCAACCCGCAGTGCACAAGGTTGGCAGCCCTGGACACGGTCGTCTGACAGTCGCTCATCAAATTGGGAGCAGGCGTTGCAGGAAATTAAATAATTTCGTGTGATGGGGAAAAAAAACGAAGAAGGGAAACGCAGAGGAAAACTTAGGAGTGAGATGCGTTAATGTTAATGCATTTTGTTAACGTAGCGACGGCTCGCACTGCGAAATACGCAAAAATAAAAAAACAAAGCCAAGTCATGCACACACACACACACACACACTCACACACACACACACACACACACAGTCGCTCACAAAATGGGTGCGTTGAAAATGAGGCAAACACTCAAAATGATTGTTATCATTTCACATACGAAATGGGTGTGTGTGAGTGTGTGTGTGTGTGTGCTCGGTGTGTATAAATATATATAAATATATATACTTGCTTTTTCTCAGGCTTTGCCAATTTTTTTTGCCACGCCCCAGAAAGCACATAAAACAAGAAAATTATGGCATAAATTGAAGTGTACGTATGTACGTAGTATCTGTCTTCTATATATTTTTGTGTGTATATATTTATATATTTTCTTCTTTTTTTTTAATGTGCCCCCAGTGCAAATGTGCGCACATTTCAATTGAAATGGCAAACACGAATGCGGCACACAATTCAGGTTGTTGTTGTTGTTGCTGCTTTCGCTGTTGCAACAGACACTCCGGTGTGAGTGTAGGTGGCATGTAGGTGAACTGCTGCGTCTGCCGCATATTTGATTTATATTGCCATTTACACTTGCTCGTTATTGTTATTGGCCCGGCTAAAACAAACCAAATAAAAGCCACTTTGCGCAGGCGAATTTCAGTTCATTTGTGCAATAACAAATTTGCCAAATGGCTTGTAGTCTTTAGCCAAAACGATCCTTCGCTACAGGAAGTGAGAGCGGAAGTAGTCGAGAACAGAAGTTCCGTTCAGAAGTTCCATTCAGAAGTTATATTCAGAAGTTCAGCGCCTGCTAATCCAGTGCCCATTCACTGACAGATTCTTGAAGAATCAATTAATTCACTCTCTTGTAATCAATAATGCTTTTAGATCCAACAAATGCTGATCTGCTAAGAGGCTTTTGCTTCAGCTCTTAACGAATTACACTCCCAGCTGAGTCGAGTGGTTAAGTGTGATTCGGCATAATGTTAAGAAAAAGATTTCTGCTAATGTATTTAAAATCTTCCTCGCTGATTCGTATTTATATAGATAATCCAAATCCGTATGTGTAACTATTGCGAACACAATATACAAGTCGAGGTATAGAGACACACTCTACTTGTATGTTTTGTTTGTAATCCCATAATGTTAAATGTTTTTGGCGGAGATCCAACAAATGCTGACCATTTAAGGGGCTCGGCAGGCTGGGGCCCCAAATGATTTGAAAATGACAGTCGTAATTTGTTTGCCAACACGACCAGAGCCTGGGCTTTGTCTAGAGTTGGGGAGACCACATCTGGCAGGTCGGAAAAGTCTGGCTGCGTGGCAGGTTCCCTCTTGCCAGGTCGCCAAACCACTGAAAAAGACGCAACATATGCGCACATTTTACATACCCTTTGTGGCACACAGTCGTTGGGGAACCGTTTGGAGCTGGGACTGCATTATGATGGCCCCGTGCTGAAGCCAAAGCCAAAGCCGGGTGACAATTAGACAAAAGCCCGACGATGCCGTCGTTGCACGGGTCGCTTCAATTGCATGTCATTGTCAGCACCACAGCAGTTTTGGGGCTTGGGGTCTTACGGGTTTGTCGGGTTTTATTATTTTGAAATTAAAATGCTGCCCCCGTCTGCCACAGCCAAGTGCCCTGCCCGTGCTGCTCCACTTTCAGCATTCTCCTCCAGCTCCCTTTCCGCATTCTCCAACTCCTCCAGCTGCCTCTGTTTATGAGCTTTGTGTGGTGAGTTCACATGTGTGCAGTTAGCTAGCCAACCAATCCAACTGTCTGTGTCGCCTTATGGGCGGTTTGTGGCATGCCTCCGCTGGCTTTGGGGCGCAAAACGTAGTACTTGCGTTGTTTCCATTTGGGGTCGCCAGGCGACAAATGTGCACGTACACATTTTTAATTGATTAAATATGACAAAAAAAAAAGAAAAGAGAAAGGAGAAAAAAACGACAACAAAGAGAAAATGCAAGGACATGCGTAGGCAGGGCAATAGGTGCCCAGAGAATGGACGCATATGTCAAGTGGATTGGTTCAATATTTGTTTTCTAAAGCTCAGTTGGGTACAAGGGTCAGTGGAGGCTGTACAGAGCGAGCTGTGCTGAAATCGAGAGCTGTGAGAGAGATGAAAGCAATGAAATTTAATTGAAAATTACAAATATAACATTTGACGAACATTTTCAAACGATCAACAAAGTCAAGGTTCAAGTATCGAATGCATTCACAAGCAAACAGTGCAAACATCAATGTGGCAACCCCAGCCGCCACCAATAGTTGACTTAGTTATCGATGTTTCATATCGATACCAAGAATCAACGAATGCTCATCACTCACGACGTCTCAGCGCGCGTTTTTGCTCCGACACATTTATACGAAGACAAACGGAATAACTGTGCATAATTAAATATCAAAAAACTAATTTATATTATTACTTGTAATTGCGCTCTTGTTTACTAGATCAGGCTTCAAACTATCTAAGTTCTAACGATATAAAAACTGTGCCTATGAAATTGTTATGTTTATTTACCACGCTTTGCTCAATATGTGAATAAATTTATATTTATAGTAAAATTGATATCTCTGAAAACTATTTGAACGCAATTTCTCAATGTAAATGCCAAATGGCAACACTCAAAGCTTTCCCCAATGCTTCGACAGCAAATGTGCCACATCAAATGCCAATTGGGAGCGAAACGCAATTTGACAAATAACCGAGAGCAAAAACAGATGGACAAGAATTCGATATAATTGCTCTGTAAATATTGAAGCCCAATATATGAGGCAATATTTACGCAATAAGTTAACGAGAAATTTAGACAACAAATTTACTGGGCGTATATCAGTGCCACAAATTGTAATTCGAGCCGCAGGCAGACAAGACCCAAAAAATTGACATTTAAAAAAGCGTCGAGCGAACACCAAAAACAACAACAACAAATCTGTATTTTTAACAAAAATATTCGAACGGAATAAGCAATTTTTTCTATTTGCACTCAGCTGCAGTTTGCAGTTTGCAGTTTGCAGTGATTGACTGACTGGCTGACTTTGACTTCCTGCCTAATGTGTTTTTTATTGGATTTTTTGTTCATCTTTGCAGTGACAAATTTGCACTTAGCAGCGGCACTTGTTGAGAATCGTGCGCTGCATTTTTCTGGTATTGAATTTCAACGGCAGGAAGAGAAAACTAAATTTATAGCCAACCCTTTACCCAATAAATTGCCAATGGCTTTGGCAAAGATTGCCGACTGTTTGGTAGCTTTATTTATTTTCGATGCAAATTACCCTCTTGGCATGGAATGTAAAAGAGTTATATGTGCTTGATCATCACGATTTGTACATATATTTATATATAGATAATGATCATATGCAATCAATACTACTTTGCTTCTTGTTCCACTGAACAAGGTATAGCTTGCTACTTCTAAACAGGATATCTACTAGTCGAGTAAACCTTCTTTTGGCTGCAGTAAAAAGTTTGGCGTTTCGCTAGTTTACACGAAAATGAATCGCATTAGTTCTGGCTGAGTGAATTGGAAATTGTATGGGGAGGGGGAGCATATTGGGCTGAAGAGACGAGGCGAAGTACAGACAGTCAATAGGCGAGCATGTCTGGCAAATGTTGAGGTTTCTCCTAGCCAGATCAACAGTTTAAAGTGTCGCTAATTTCTGTGCAAATTACACCTCAGTGTGGGTGTGTTTGCTGTTGTGCGAGTGTGGGCCAGAGTGTGTCTGCGTCTAGAGCACTGTCTGCGGCTTTAGCTTTGCTTTGATTGAACTTAATTAAGATGTAAGTTGAGTTCTTACTGGTCTCTAGAGGAAGGCAACTACATGTATGTATAACTAAACAATAGGAATAAAAAACATCATGTTACAGCAAATGGTTAACTTTTTAGTTAAATTAGTTAAATTTCAACAAATTTGGAATCATTTTAACGTATTTCCTAGCTGAGAACTTTGTCTACACTGAGCCGGGAAACATAACAAAATGTTGGGAAAATCAATTTAAACTAAATATTTGGCAAAAGCATTTAAGTGAGCGACCGCAGAAACCTCTAAAAAGTTGTTGGTCTACAGAGAATGCAAACACAGCTGAACAAATTTAAAACCATTAACTGACCAACTTTATTCAAAATTTATGAGCAGCATTGACATGTCCATGTACACAAGACCTGCCCGTCTGTCCATCTGTCTGTGTGTGTGTGTGTGTCCCTTATTGCTGTCATTGGGCATTGGGCATTGGGCATTGGGCATTGGGCTCGACTCGTGCAATGCTGAAAATATTGAGGCATTTTAAGGATTTAACGGCTGGCCGCAGCTCGGCCGAGCTTTGGGCTTGTTTGAATAAACAAAACAAAAACTGAACAAAACAAAACAAAATACACAAAAACAGGATACAAACTAACCAATAAACCAGGAAACTGACAGGGGAAGGGACAGTTGGGAGTCGAGTGTGGCGAGTGGACACTCTAAATATTTTCAATGGAGTCTACAGTTGATGCTCAATGTAAACAGTTTGGGATTGAAGTGCAGACTAGACTGGTATTTTGGGCAGGTCTATGGGATTGTTAGGGCCATTGCCGCTGCTGACTGCTGACTGCTGACCCATTGCTGGACTTCGGGTCATAGCAATAAACTCTTTAATTTACGCATGCACGAACCTGTCTGCCTGTCTGCCTGTCTGCCTACTTCTTGTCCAGGTTTTCTGGTTTCAGTTTTGACTGCTGTCGCATATCTTAAATATTTGATGATGTGAACCATAGCAGTCACTGCAAGGCCATTTTGGCCCACATAGCCAGCGTTCTGTTGGACTGCTCAATTCGATTGGCCCTTTAAAATAGAGTTGTTGTGCCGGGCAGGACAGGCATCAATTTAGCTATTTTGACATCGAATTATGTACATTTTAGAGTAGAAACTTTTCGCTGTTTGACAACTTGTCAGCCAGACTTTAAGCCGTCTTGAGAACTTGTGAACGCGCTCGGTTGGCTCCCGAGTTCATGCTGAAAATGGAACACGAAATGGTAGAACGTATGGGCTGTTGACTGTTATTAAGGCAAAAGGACATGAATATGTATCTTGGCATACCCGACAGGGGATATTCCAGGAAGAAAAGTTGCATAATAAACATTTGCTAGACTTCTTGCTTTAATTTTTCAATTTAGGCAGGGAAATTAACCGAATTTACAATAATTTTATTTTTAATAATTATAGTAATATTTTAATTTATAGTACTTTATTTTATTTTATTTTATTTTATTTTATATAACTAGATTCCTTTTGTGTCCTCCCTCACTCACTATGCCTCATTCCCTCTCTCTCTCTCTCTCTCTGCCTCACACCTATTTGCCCTCAAATTAGCAGCTAAATGCTAACTAAGGGTCATCATCAGGCAAACTGCCAACCAATCAAAAATTAATCAATATACCCGCATAACTTAGCAGTATCCATCACGCGTCCATGGAGAATCCATGGCTGAGGACTGGGGACTGGGGACTGGGAAGTGGAAACTGGGAGTATAAACGATTTGAATAAAAGCAGCCGCAAATAAATCGAACGCAGGTAAACCAAATGGGTAAACCGATAGTTCAAAACATTTTGTGGTAAATGCAAATTTATTGCAACAAAAATTTGCGTACGAATCGAACTGCGAATCGAACGAATGTAGAGTCAAATTCAGTTGAAGTCGTTGCCACAACTGCAGTTGAAGCCGCAACACAGCCACAATTCGCATGCATGTAAAATATGCTAAAAGTAAATCCAACTTGAATTAATGGACAGCAATCTTTGGCCAAATCTTATGCATTTTCAAATGTGCACACACACACACATACAATCGCATGAAAAGGAGGGGGGGGGGGGGGAGGGAGCGTAAAATGCATTTGCATAACGGCAGCAACGTTTGGCTAGGGAAGACCACAGCAAACCGAACCAAACCCAAACCCAACTGGACCGAAACCGAAGCGATCCATGGCACAATTTATGCAAATTCAATCGCAAACTTTAGCCGCACTTTTGGTTGCGTTTTATGATGGCTTACATGCATGAGATGCAAGTGTTGGCCATGTGAATAGCAATTGCAGTTGGAATGGGAATCGGTATTGGGAATGGATGGGAGCACATTACTCCATGCTGAGGATAACTTATGTAATGGCCATGGAATTGTTGTCAAATGCATTCCCCCCGAGAGTCAGCTCGGGTGTCTTCCAGTTTGTCATTGATAGTTAAATTTGTAGAGCAACGCAGCAACTATCAGATGACAGTCAAATACAAATTTGTTCAACTCTTCAGTTGCAGTGCAGTTGCAGTTTTCTTTTCATTTTCATTTGCCTTTCGCTTTTCACTTTAATTATTTCATTAGCACATCTGAAAATGTGTGAATTATAAACGATTCTGTCAAAGTCAATTCTGTCTTTTATTTAAAGTTTTGCACAGCATAAAGTTGAATTGAATGCTATATGATTTGGCATAACCTCTTTTGACTGGGCAATGGCAACTCATTTGGCTTACACTGATTATACTTCAATGCCACTCGAATATAATCCAATTTCAGAGTTCTACTTATGACACATTCTAGGGGCTGTATGCTGTATGCCTTCAGGCTATCAACTCAGCAGACCGCAAAAGTCATTCGCATGTTGCTTAACATTCAATTGCCTTCAATTCACACAACACTCGTATTCACATTCACACTCACAGTCACACTCACACTCGCAGACACAAACTCAGACTGAGACTGCGACTCAGACACAGACGACAACAGTTCACAAATCACAAAACACCCACACAAAAGTTTCGCATCACAACATCAACAGAATAACAGCTCCACATCCATTCATATATACTTTATAATATATATATATAAAGATATAAAGATATATATATATATGTGGAGTATTATGTTGCTATCTTGACATACTCATGTGGAGTCACTGCCTGATAATCGCAACTAATGCGACTGCCTTTTCCGACTGCCTTAGTTACGCCTTGCTGCCGCTTTTCCTTTCAGAGCAGAAGAAAAGTCAGGTAAACGAACAGAAAAGTGAGGCTGAACAAGCAAAGAAATTAGAAAACTAAAGCATTGTTCGCATACCTAAGGCAAAAGCAACTCACAGTTTGACAAACCTAATAAATATATAAGAACATTTAAGCTGAAGCGAATGAATTCAAACTTAAGATTGTAATTGAAAAGACTTTAAGCTTAAGAACAGAATAAATCGAACCATTCTCAAGGTTACTAAACTTCCCTGTCAAATTGCAGAGAGTAGCTCTATAGTTTCGTGAATGAATGAAATTGTTAAAGTCAGCAAATTTTAAAAATATCTAAACTTTATTTTATTTATATGTATCTGACAGCTGAACTGCCAGCGCTAATGTTTGCTTCTCTCTCTTATTCTAGCTCCCATTCTCTCTCTCTCTCTCTTCCTTTAAGAAGCATCACAAAGTGCAACCTTTCAGCTTGCTGCTGATGCCTTCAGACGTTTCTCTTTTCGCTTTCTTAATGCTCTGCCCATGGACGAGCACACTCTGCAGAGTTAGTTCTTCCTTCTAATGCCACTTTCGCTGACAGTGACATTTAAAAGCATTGCATTGACTGCCGCAGCAGCTAACGACTGCCAATAGGGCTTCGCCGACTCCTACAACCCTAGGAGGAGCATGGAAACTGTTGCCAACAAGGCCAGAACAACAGCAACAGTCAGAAGGGAAACTGGAACAACGGCTATAACAAGTAACTGGCAACAATCTTACACATGATTGGCTTTTTGCCTTTCGAGGGGAGTCGAATGCCGTGTGGAGTGTGTGCAACTTCGAACAACATGATTATTTCTTGTTTATTGTTATTTTACGCTACTTTCTGCTCGCCCAAAAAGGAGCAAAAGGCAAGGTATAAAAGTGAGGGGAGTAGAGCCAGTAAAAGTGCAGACAGACAGCGAATCGTCTGAGTTGTTGAGCCAAATAGTTTGAAAAGTTTTAAACAGTTTGAATGGGCCCTCAAGATTTGACTTTTGTCTTATCAGCGGGCAACGTTGAAGCTCTGCCAACTTGTGTGGCATTTTAAAGGTTTTTGGTTTGGTTGGGAACTGGGATTGGGAACTGGGGGAATTGCCGGCTACTGTTGCGCCTTATCGCGTTGTCAGACACATTTAATTTCTCAAACATCATAAATCGATTAACATTCAGAAATTCCAGACGCTGCAGCATCATTAACAGCCGCAAACTTTCAGACAGCCATTAGACCCTTCTCAAAATGTGTTTTTTTTTTTGTTGTTGTTGCCTGTTTTCCGTTTTGGCTTCTAGATGAGAGCCTGAGGCGCTAATTTGACTTTTTGTAATGGAACCTCCTGCTAAATAGTCTGCCATGCCGGTTCGAGCAACTGAATCGAGCGGGTTTCACTCTGCAAGCGACAGCTTTTCACGGCAATGGGTTCCCAAGAGCCCCGAACCAGCAAACATTTCAATGTCTGCCTGTCATATTTGACATTTTGCGCTAATGCATTTGAATATCCGTTTGTTACTAGGTTAACATTGATACTCTGGCTTAGATCTGGCAGTCAGCCAGTCAGTCTGCTTGCCAGCCAGTCAGTCAGTCAGCTAGTCAAACCTCGTGTTTGGCTTCTGCGCCTCAAGTGATTTGCGCTTGTAATAAATAGTTAAAGTTTCTTGGCACAAAAGGCGTTGCGTTTGCGGCTGATTTGGTTTCGGGCGGTTTCACGAGTCGAGTTTCCCCTCCCTCTCACACTACTCTCTCCGGTTTGGCTGTCAGTTGCAACAGTTAAGAAGTCTCTCACTCGTTTCTCGCAATGCCATTCGCCTGAAGCTGCGGCCACATTAATCTGCGCATCATTAAGTCGACTCCGAAGATTGTCTATGGCTTTTTACAATGGTTCACCATTTGATAGCTGCGTCTGAGGATCGAAGTGTGGGCTTCGACTTGGCACATGAGATGGAGCGGGATATCTGATAGTTGGCAGTTGAGAAATGTGAATAGGTGGGATGAGAGATGGTGCCAAGTTCAGCCATTGATTCTTTATCGGAGTTAATAACTATTCTCAATTATCACACATATGCATATATATGCATATTAGAAGAGGAAATTGTATAAGTGAACTTAATACTTTATTATGTGCTTTCACTCAATACACTTAATGGCCATGCCCACCTCTTCTCTCCATATTTTACCTCACTTTTATCTTTGCCACAGCATCGACAGCCCATTGAGTGTGCATGTCAAAACATGTCACACCCGGCAACGCCCACAACCCAAAAAAACTTCAATTCCATATGAAATTTATGTAGATTTCATTTCAAAATGTAATAATAATTTATGCAAATCACTTGAAAACTATTCAAACTCACTTTTCCATATCGCAGCGACAAATCGAATTGTGCAATTTATGCACCTGTCGATGAACAGCAACAACAACAACAAGACATACCTGAAAAGATAAGAAAACCAATTAAATTAGAAATATGTGTGTGTGTGAAGCAAAGGCAATTAATTTTTATGTGATTTTATTTGAGTTAGGGCTACTCTTCATAATTTTAATACATGTTTTATGCTTTTAATGAGCATGCCTCAAACTGACCAAATTGCAGCGCCCACGGCACACGAGGCGTATGAGTGATGTCGCTGGCATTTTGTTGCTTCGGCGCAGCGTGGAATTGTTGAACCACTAAACAAACCATGAACACCACATAGAGACATCGAGGACCACCAGCTGCGAGCCAAGTTGGACACATACGGCACATAAATTTGCTGGCCCATGTTCAACTCATTTGCATGACAAAGTTGGCCAAAAACACTATCTATGCTCCAGCTGCCCGACCAGCCAAACAGCCAAAGAGCCAAAGAGCTGAACAGCCAAAGAGCCAAAGAGCCAGGCAGCCGTACCCTAAGCTCATTGTGGGCGTGTTAATTATCCACTAATGTTGCCTGTTTAAAGCTCAGCAATGGGCCTGAACTTTGACATATGTATATGTGCACATATGTAACTGTAATGCACTCAAACATTGTGGATGTAGACTTGGATGTAGACTTGGATGTAGACGCGCCCATTTGGCCTCCATTTGCGGCTTTGCTCTGCGACTCCAACTGTCACTGTTCCCGTAGCTTTGCGGACCAATATTAATGATCTGGCATTGGGGGCGCAGCTTAAGGCGTTGGACAAAAACTCAGAGAAGCGTCAGAGAGCGAGAGAGAGAGAGAGAGAGAGACAGAGAGATTTAACTGTGCCTAATTGATTTTTTGTGGCCCTTCTCGAGCGGCTGCCAAACAGTTGCGGGAGGTCGCCAGATAATGAGCCACGAGTGCTTAGAGTAACACATTTGAAGTTGCACAAGACTTTGAGGCATTGTGGCATTGTGGCAATGTGTCATTAACGCCAACATATTGGGCACGTTTTGTAATTACACATGTTATTTGACCCATAATTACGAGGCCAAGATGTTGCAGTCGCTCTTCGATTTGTTTTGCCCAAAAATGAAAGTAAAAGCAACTAAATGACAGCTGAAAGCGTCTATAAGAGGATGTTGCTCACATACAAGTGATGATGTGGGAGTTAGAGAAAAGAGAGAGGTAGAGAGAAAGGGAGCGAGAGAGTGAGTAAGAGAGAGAGAGAGATAGTAAGAGAGAGGGAGTAAGAGATAGAGTAAGAATAAGCAATTAAATGAATGCTGAAAGCGTCCATAAGATGATGTTGTTCACATAAAAGCAACGATGTGAGAGTTAGAGAAAAGAGAGACAGAAATAGAGAGAGAGAAATGGAGTAAGAGAGATATTGAGAGAGTGAGTTCCCTCTTTTGCGAGTGAGTGAGAGTCAGAGAGAGAGAGAGAGACGAACGTATTAATAAATGCTCTAGTTTTATTACAATCTTGAATCTTTGCTCTCCCAATCCGCTTGCCTTGCTTAAAGACTTCTCCATTAAGTCACAGCTTGAGAAACTACTTTAAAGTCTTGAAAGGTTTATTGTTTGGCCAGTTTGACTGCAGTTTCAGGTCATGTGTGCTTTGCCCAGGGCGCCCAAAAAGACATTCAACTGCACCATAAAAAGTGTCGCACCCACAATTTGATGCTATCAAAATGGGGGAATTGGTTAAAATGGCTTCATTGCAGCTGCTTAAATCGCTTTATCAACCCAAACAAAGTGTCAGGGCCAAGTTTATGAGTTGCTTTTAAGTTTTACAACTAAAAAAATAATACGAATTTAGCCGTGTCAGACGCACTGACCGTCAACAGTACCGAAAGTAATATCAACATCAGCATCATGCGGTGCTCAGTTGGGTGTTGCTGATAATGGATAATGAGCCAGGCTATTCACATCTGCAGCACTGATAATCGCAAGACGCAAGCTGAATTTTTCTCATTACACGTTGATAGGTTTCTCTCTCTCCCTCATTCTCTCTCTCCCTCTCCCTCTCTCTCTATCTTATTAACATTACCCTTCGGGCAAATCGCACATTTCTTCAGCATTGTCCCTCTGCTGCGAGTGCGTACCTTGTCCGAGTCTCTTGCCTGAGTAATCCTGTTAATCTTCATCTCTGCAGAATATTTACTTAGAGGGTAGAACTAAATGGAGTGACTGCAATGCCGACACTTTCTTGTGGAACTAGTTGTCCTAATCTGGTATTAATCTGGAAGTTAGTCGCTTTTTAATGTTCAGCTTATTAGCAATTTTCCAGTTGATAAATTTTATGTTCCACAGCGAAATTATACGAGAGAGAATATAAATAGAGAGAGAGAGAGAGAGAGAGAGCGAGAGAGTGTGTGTGAGTCTGTTAAACTAGAATTTAATACTTAGAAAATTCAACAATTTATCGAGACAGCAGCTCTTTGACCCCAAACGGGCTATCCACATTGTCCATTGGCCATGGTTGGCATACCAAACGTGGTACTTCAAATGGACAGCAACGAATTGTGGCAACAACAAATGATAACAACAACCAAGACAATTGCAATTGCAGATTGAAACACGGCCAAAAAGAAAAAGGTTCAACGCACAGCTGCGGCCAAGTGCAAGACCGACAAAACAAAGGAAACACATTAGAAGGAGGGCAACGAGAAAGAGAGAAAGAGAGAGAGAGAGAAAGAGAGAGGCTCACACAGAAGCCGTTGGGCAACTGCAACTGCAACTGACTGTTGTTTGGGCCAGGCAAAAGCCGTCAGCGGGTTCATGGCCAAGTTGGAGAAAACAATTTTGCACGCGGCTGCAGACGAAAATTGCAGCCACGCAGGAAACCAACTCGAGAATCTATTATTGAAATCTATAAAAGAACTAAGAACTGAGCTGAACATCGGGGAGGTAACAGTTCTTTTTTTCCCCCTTTTTGGACAGGTTTGCTTAAGAGCTTTATATACATTTTTAATGTGGCAACAGAGAGCGAGAGCGAGAGAGAGATAGAACACAGAGCAGGGGCGAGTGCGGCATAGCGGGGACTGCAACTGGCTAACTAACTGGCCAAAAAGGGTCGAGTCGGGTCGGGCCAGATTGTACGATAACAGGCAAAGCAACAAGAACAACAACAGCAACAACAGCAACATCGATTGGGAACTATTAAAGTAGCAAATGATGTTTTTTAGGTGCTCGGGGAAGTACTATGGGATAGGGAGTCCCTATTTCTAACAAGAGGAAGCACGCGCGTTGAAAATAGATTAAAATGAGAGTTGAAAGTTCAGAAATGGGGTGGGGGGAGTGAATACCAAAACCAAAGCAAATCTTTCAACTTGAAAATAATTTCAAATCTGATAAGGCGGCGAATTGCATTGAAGCGACGCAAAAGCAAATGTAGAAAACTCACAGGAAAACACAGACAGTGAAGCTTCAAGTCCAAGTCCAAGTCCAAGACCAAGAGCAAGAGCAAGACAAAGTCCAGGTCGCATAGACAGGCATCCATCGGGTGTAGCAGCTGCTGCTTTTGGGCAACAGAGGGCGCTGCACTAATGCAGTCGTCGCAAAGGAAATTGATGATGTGGATGGATGAGCATTGGGCAAAGTGATTAAGATTACGTTAGAATGATAAGGAAACACAACTGAACGAAGCAGAGTACACAATAAATCGAAGCAAGCAAAATCCAATGAAATTGCATTAAAAAAATTGAGTGGGTTGACTACGAGAGGCGACTCCCAAGACTGGACGAGACATGCTCGAGCGAGCATCAAGTAAGCAAATGTTAAGTGAAAATATTTCCACAGTTTCTTTGCAGAAAACTTGAGGAAATGCAAAAGGAAAGCGCTGTGGAGCTGAGAGAGAGAGAGAGAGCACTTAAAAAGATTTTAGGAGTTGCATTGATAGTTAAATGCCAAATAAATTCCCTTTATGAGTTTAAGAAATTGACTTCGATTCGAACATACTCGTAATCTAATAATAAAGCCAGAGATTGAGTGTAATTAAATTAAACTCAAATCATCAGTTGACTTGTTAGTTAAAGAACTGACTGAGGTTGCTTCAAGTTAAATCTACTAAAATTAAATATGCATTGATGGAATACTATATGCCCACCTGATCTGCTTAGTTAGTGATTAACGGATGTAAAATGTTAATAAATCTTTTCAATTTCTTTATTTGCTCTTTAAGATTTTGCCTTGATACAAGAAGTGTAATAAATCAGACGTTTTACCATATGAATGGTAGCTTCAACATTTAAATGAGATATTCAGTGAGCTAATCTTAATCCGGGTATTGATATGGAATCGAAGATGTATTGTTCTGTTATTACAATCAAGGCATATCAACTTACACTCGTCAAGGCTTTTTCCCCCACTCAATGGCCTACACATTTCTGGGGCTTTATTAGGAGTATTGCGTTTGGATAGACTCGAACAATACCCGCAGAAAATAACGCAGCATCGGCTGCGGCTTTTAGCTTAAGCGATTTCCCATGAAAAATCTTTTGGCGCATAAATGCATACGGAAAGAGGGAATGTGAGGCGTTTAAATCAGCACTCCAAATGCGACTCATCCCTTTGTGGCAGTCACACACACACACACACACACACACACATATACAGAGACGCACACGAAACATTAAATTTCCAACACTTGAAGTGTCGATTTCAAGAAAGCCAATCAAAGAGGCAGCAGCATCCTCCATTACATATGCATAAGTCGAACAAAAGATACCCAAGGAACTCAGATGGAGACGGAGGCGGAGATGGAGATGGAGACGGAGACTTTGAGAGGAGCCCACATCAATAGTTGCTATCATTTCTGCATAAAACGAGTGTCGAACGAGTCACTGTGAGTGTGAGTGTGTGTGAGTGAGTGAATGAATGGATGAGTGAATGACTGAATGACTGAATGACTGCATGACTGACAGGCAGGACTTTGCGCTTGGGGGTTTTGTGTGCACATTTTATGCACTTTTAGTTAACGTAAATTCTCACTCTTTCTCTGTGCATCTACGTACATATATTTAACACTTGACTGCACCGCCTGACACCTAACAAGATGTAGCTGCTACTCTGGTACTCTACGATCCGTGCTCCTGCCCAGAAGCCATTGTATTGGCCAATGGACGGTCAACCAACTGACAGGCAATCAACACAAATCGATCAAATCGAATGGCAACTCTGACGTCTGACGAGAGGGTGACCAGGGCCAATTTAGGAACCGGGTCGCCTCCCGAAGCTGTTGCCACAAAGTGACAAACATGCCGCGCAACCAGGCATTGCACATTGCACAATGGACATTGGACATTGGACAATGGACAGCAGACAGCAGACATCAGACATGGAACATTGAGCTTGCAAATCAAATAAATCAGCGTAAATTGCATGTGAAATTAATGCAAAGCACACGATGCTTTCAAGAAGGGTTCGATCTGTGCTCTGCTCTCTTCTCTGCTTCTTGCCGCATTTAATGAACGTCATTCGAGTTACTTGTTGCACTGACCGAAGCGCTCCGGCAACATTTAAAGTGCCATCAAAATGAATTGGACTTCGTTTTGGGGGGCATTGCGATGCTGATGTGAGCTTTGTTAGTGAATAAAATATTGGTTAATACTCTTTTTTTTTTTTTTTTTTTTTTTGAAAGTTTTTTCTTTCTTTTTATTTAGATTAATTAGCGTACTGCTACCACACGGCAGCTTAAACTAATTTTAAATCAAATAGATAATACAATTGACTAACAAAGTGAAATATTTTCTATCATTAACAAAAAAGAATAATAGGTGACATGATTAGCAGAACAGGTGATATTTACAATGGAAGAACGATATATTTACATTTCGACATAAACTTCTTAAGACAGAATTCTGGAAGGTAGATCCTGTGGGTGGTGTCTTTTAAGTCTCCTTTTTCCTCTGTATCGCATTAGTTGCCGTGCGAGTAAATTGGGAATTGGTTAATACTCGTTTGCGCTTTTCATGATCAGTACGGGTGAAAAGCGCATTCAATGTTCGCTTATGCCCGAAGAGAGACTTTTGTCTTCGCAGCATCAAATTTTAATTATTTTCGCTGCATCCGTAAAAAATGTAAAACAATTTATTGCATGCTGTATTTTTGGGGGCTGATTGTTGCGTGCAACATGTTGCAAGCTGTCTGGCGTTGCTTAATTTATTGTTTGCTCTCGCAAAAATGCTAATAAACATGTTTATTATGCGGCATCCGCGGCAGACGACGGCTAACAACAAGTGGAAAGTGGGCAATGGAAAAAGGGAAAAGGGGAAACACAGGCAGCGCACAGAATTCCTTTTGCAGCAAACAGAAATATCCATAATTTAATATGAACTTTTTTTCTGCCTCTTCCTTCCACTTGCAGTGCGACTTTTGTGTCCTTTGAAAAAATATAAGTAAATAAAAAATAAAAAATACAAAAGAGAGAAAAAGCGAAGAAAAAGAGAAGAAAATGCCTTATTGTCGTATTTAAACGGCCTGCGTATATTTCATTGGAATTTTGATGAAATTTATATGCGTACGTGCTCAAAATTATCCAAGCGATCAATCCTTTTGGGCGTCTACTACTCCTACTCCTGCTCCTGCTCCTGCTGCTTCTCTCCAATCGCTTTGTTCCTTTGCTGCCGATGCTGCTCCTTACGTGCGTTACAAATGCGCTGCTTAAATTAGACTTTAAATTGGCTAAAAATGCGGCGTAGCGAAAATGTTCAGGCAACGCGACGTGAACCGCGCAGACGTTGACCATCTTTGGCATAGCATCTCTTGGCCAGTCCAACAGCCAAGCAACGAAACAGCCAAGCAGCCGCCTTTGTGGATCGATCGTTGAATGGCTCATTGACTTTTGGTATGCGCCAAGTTTTTGCTCACGTACCTCCATCTAGTTGCCTTTTCCTGTGGCTTTCTGATTTCTTTTTATTTGACTTGTCCCAGCGACTGTTCTTAGCATTTAGCGTTGAGTTACAGCTACAAACTGATTAATGTGCTTAGACGATTCTTTGGCCAATCATAAGAAGAGACAGCCTCCAAATTTGTAAATAGTTTTGGGCATTCACTTCAAATTGAAATTCATTTCATTCAACGTAACTATCGAGTATTCTCTGAGTTCCGCCAATTAAAGTTTATGGCTTAAACTACGCACAAGTTTTGTGTTAACTGTAAAGTTAAGCATTTGCCACACTTTAGTTGAGTCTGCATTTAGTTGGCGCTGCCACAGTCGGTCTGCGTGCCACATGCCCCTTCCTTGTTTGTTGCTCGCTTTATGTGTCTCACATATTTTAATTTATGACTAGAAATTTATTTAAATTAGGAACTCATTAGTTGGCAACGCCGCCGTCTGTGTGCCTCTGCCCCTCTGCCTGCCCCCCCTGCTGCCAGCCGTGTTCTGTCTGTTTCTTTTGGGGGCGCAGTCCTACCTTTGTCACTGCCACAAGCCCTGCCCCTTTCGGCGAGTTTATTTCTGTATATTTGTGGCGATGCTAGCGCCAGTTTATTACATGGCAAAGTAGCCAAATTGAGTAAGTGGCTGCAATTGAGTCATGTGGCAGCATAAATAAAGTAAAGCGTGCAGCAATACAATTTATAAGCTTGCCACACAGCCACACTGCCACACGTGCCAGAGCCCAGAGCAAGTATTTGCAGTGCACTCAAGAATAACTTCTTGAAGCAACCCAATCAAACATGTCATAAATAAAATTACAGCAGCTCAATTTGGACGCAAAAAAACTCCGAGTGCAGCCTAAACAAACACTTTCCCAAAAGCCAAGAAGGGAGTCGAGACCGCGCGAAAGGGAAAATGAAAGTGAAATGGAAAAAGCAAATGGAAATGGAAATGGAAATGGCAATGGTTGGAAAAGTTGCATGATAAATTAGCAGGCGGGCAATGTTAAAGTGCCCAAATACTAATTTTCAATTCAAATACAAACAAAATAATGGAAAACAAGTGAGGCCAGCAGGACTAGGCCTAAAAACAAGAGGCCTGAGCAAACAAACAGGAATGGAAAAAAATAAAGGAAAGAAACGAAATGAAAATGGCAGGAGAGGGAGTGAAAGAAGGAGAAGGAAAGGAAAGGAAGAAGGAGGAGAAAAACAAGAAAACAACTCAGAGCCACAGGAAAAGTTTTACAAACCGCAAAATTGTAGCGGTTAGTGGTAAATTCGAGCCCAACACACACACACAGAGGGAAGCAGTGGAAAACAATGTAAGGCGGTCTATGGTGGGAAGGGGGATGAGATAAAAATGGTCGGGTCCTGTCAAGGATACTCTTGTGGCCTGTTTGCCTGTTTGACTTGAGTGTTTGCGATGCCCATAAAAAATTAAGCGCCATTTCAATTGTCGTCCAACTTCTGCTCAGCATTTTAGTTGTTGTTACATCAAATTTAACATGAGTGCGAGAGAGACAGAGAGAAGGAGAGAGAGAGTTGAGTAAGCTAAGACAGAGTTGGACAAATGAAGCAATTTGTAGGCCAGTTGGCTTGGCATTAAGGGTGCCCCAAACCACACAATCGAAGCGGGTTCCACGTAGAGATATTCCCTGATCGATTCAATGTGTAAATCTTTACAACTTTAATTTATCGCAAATTGACAATGGAACGTCTGCTGCTGCAAAGGCATTCCAGATGCGAGATGCGAGATGCGAGACTCGAGACTCGTATTCATGCCGTGGCCATATTGTCAATGTGGGCGTGTCGCGTGCCCCCATGTTGCCGCCTCCTTTGCATTTCAAATGCGCCGACAATTTAAATTTTCGCGACATCTTTTCAAATTGTTTAGCTATTTTCGGTGCGACGCAGGCGACATTTGTGCGGCTTTTCTCGCCAGAGCGAGAAACGGCAACGCGTTTCCCCCGGTCACGTGCCACACGCAATGTCTTGCAGCTCCTTAAAGGCTTTGCTGGCAAGAGGCAACTGGCAAGAGGCAAGACAAGGCGTGGCATCGCAGCTGAAAGTATTGCCAGGCAGAAATCTTGCGGCATACTTATTAAGCCTCATTTATTGTAATATATGGTAATAATAATTTTATTAGATAAATTACCTGCAGGCTGTCGCGGTGAATCAACCAAATGTTGCTGGGGCAACAGCTGGCGCGTCTCTCTCTCTCTCTCTATCTATCTCTCTCTCTCTCTATTTCTGTGTGTGTGGCATAAATTGTATACGAGTATCATAAGTGTGCCTGGCATTAGCACATATGCCATTAATGACAGCTTTCTCTGTGAGAACTGCGAGCATCACATTTGCGACTCAAGATGTCTGCTTCTAAAAGTCATTCATAATGCTGAAGTATCTGTAACTATCTATAGCTGATGTATGGCAACTTTAAGAGCTGTGCTGGCTGAACAAAGACTCCCCTGACTTGGCTAATCTCTCTAGCCAAGTTGAAGCGGCTTCACATGCCAAATATGGCTCCACTTAAGCGGGAGCAGCAGGGAGCTTGTGCCTAAGCCTTTGCCCTGCCTTTGCCCTGCGGGCCTCACCTATTTGGGCAAATGGATTACAAAAATTAATAAGAAAATGCATTCGCTTGGCGCTTTGGCAGGCAGCCTGCCAAAGTCGACGGCTTAAGCAGCAGAAAATTAGGCAGACAATGGGGCGATGGGCTTGCGAGAGGAGCAGCAGCGAGGAGACGACGAGGGAGCAGTCAAAGTGGAGCGCTTCGAGCCAAAATAGGCAAACAGACCCAACAACCGACAGCCAACAACGAACAACCAACAACCAACAACCGACAACCGACAAGCGACAGAGCCAGAAAGGAGCCAAAGTTAAATGCTAAAACACAATTATATGTTAACGATTCGAGCGTGTAACAGGAGAGAGCATAAGGAATGGATAGAGAGAGGTCTCTGTGTGTGTGCGTGTGTGTGTGTGTGTGTGTGTGTAATTTTTCTAGCACAACATACGATTAACTTCAAAGGATGCCTTTGACGGCAGAAAAGCGCTCAAGCAAGAGACTAAGCCAAACACGAGAAATTCTGGCAGCGACTGAGAGACAGGACAGGGCAAGGAAAATAATTGAGAAGAGAACGGTATGCAGATACCCTGTAGTTGTTAGGTGATATATACGGCAGAAAAGTGCTCAAGCAAGAGACTAAGCCAAACACGAGAAATTCTGGCAGCGACTGAGAGACAGGACAGAAAAAGATAATTCATTGAGATGAGAACGTTATGCAGATACCCTGTAGTTGTAAAGTCATACACATTCACAATGCGATACACAGTAATTATCGTTAGCTTTGATATCAAAGAGAAATATGTAATATCTTCTTGAAACTGCATTAGTGTTTTTTATAAAATTAAGATACCCTGTATTTACAAATTGAAGAGCAACTACTGATGGATATCTGCAGTTTTCTTTAGCTTCATTTTTACTAGAAACATTTAACAATTCCATGCCAGCTGCCTTTCCTTTTGTCCATTTTTTAGAGAGTATCACGAAAGCAGTCAGAAACTAAAGTCAACTTAATAAGGCACAAAAAGTGAGCGAATTAAGGCGGCGAAGCAGAAGCTAAATTTATATTGTATAATGAGAGCAGCCCCAATCCCAATCCCAATCCCATTCCCAATACCCAGCCTCATGCTCCGTTGCCGTCTCTGCCTCTGCCTCTGTCTCCGTCTCTCTCTGTCGCTGTCTCTGTCTCCGTCTCTGTCCCTGTCTAAGTCTCAGTCCCTCTTCATGTGCATGTCAATAGGTGGCAAAGCCTTCCACAAAAGGTTGCCACGGCCATAGGCCACATGAAGACCACGAGTCTTTAGACTAAACAATAGTTTGTTAAGCATTCAACGTGGACCTCGTAGACTTCAACCTCCTCTGCTGCTGCTCCAGTTGCTGCTGCTGCTCGGAGTTGACTTTGACTTTCTCGCTGAGACTTGCTCCGGACCGAGTTCCAATTGAAGGCCTTCCCTGTATTCTTTGTTGTGCACGATAATTCAGTGTAGATTAGTTGGGTCAATAGCGACTTTAAAAGGAAATCAATAAGTTATTATGGTTTATTAATAGATAGCCCAACTTGGCTTTGACTCAAGATATGCAACTCGTAAATTGAAAATGGGGCGTTACACAGTCAGGAAAAAAGTAGGGAAACTAAAATGTGAGATTGGTTTCTTGCTCAGTTTTATAGGAAAGTGGTTTACTCTGGTGAGAGGTAAACTCCATTTAAACTAGTTTGAATATAATACTTAAATAATAATTAATAATTGATAAGTTGATTATGCTAGTTTAGACAGCATCTGGATAGAATTGTAGCTTAGTTTTGGAAGAAAGTCATCTTACTGTCTATTGAAGGATCAACTTAAAAATACTGTTTATTTTGTGTACATATTTCATTGACTTTAGTAGATTTCTATGAGTGATTTCTTTAGTATTTTCAGTTTACAATTAGCTCTATTTCTTGCAGTGTATTTGCCTCACCACAATCGCACGATATTCAGCAACAACTATTGTAGCTCAGCGGAGGCAAAGCAAAGCAAACAAAAGCCGCAACGGAAACAGAACACGAGTCAGAGCGGGGAGGGGGCTGTGCTACTTGGGGGCGGTAGGCGGAACAAAAGCCACAGATCTACAGGGCCGGAAAGTCACAAATACACACAGACACACACACACACATACACACACACACACACACACACACACACACACAGAGAGAGACGCACACACCCACAGCGAAGGGAAGCAGTCGATGATTTGCCGGCGCTGATTAGAGGATTTGTTAATGCGCTTTTAATACACAGAACTTTGCTGTTGTTATTATTGTTGTAGCTACCATAATTTGGCTCGCCCACTGTCGCCATATCTGAGGCAGTGCATCAGCTTCATTATGAACACGATGATGATGATGATGATGAGGTATGCAGCGAAAGGCAGCGCACAAACAAACGAGCCAAACGACAATACAATTAATTATAAAAATTCACTACAATTTATTTGCGTTGCCGTTCTTATTTATGTATATGAGAAGTTACCGCCTCCAGTTGCACAGCCCCTCCCCCTCTTTCCATCCCCTCGCCTCTACACTTAAGCCTAATTATGTTCGATTGTTGCCATTGTTCACGCACCTTCCTCTGGGTCTCCAGTCCCCAGTCCACAGTCCCCAGTCCATAGTCCCCAGTCCGAGGCGCATGCGCGTCGCGATTGAAATCAGCAGTTGAAGATCCAAAGGCGGCTGCGTTGGAGTCGAAGCTGTTGGGGAACCTGGTACCCAAAGCTGAACTGAGCCCGACTTGAATTTGGCATTGTTTGTTGTGCTCTCGTTGTTGTTGTTGTTGTCGTTGTCGTTGTCTGTGTTTTTGGGTGTGTTGTTTTCGGGTTCCTTTATCGTTGTCGTCGACGGTGTTTAAATTATATGCTTTTAAAAAACGTTTAAGGATTAATTGGATTATATTGTTTTTTTATTATTTCTTCTCCGCTGGATTCTTAATGGTTTTCCTTGACTTTATTTAAATTGATCTTCAGGTAGTTAAACTACGCATAGAACTGAATGGATAACGATCTATAACATCGAATAATCCGCTTAATAACAACAAGCTATCCAAAGAACTTCTAGTCGAGCTATGGAAAGTTGTAGAGAATGTTTACAATTCTCAGATAAAGTTTTCCACATTTTCTAAACATTAAAAGAATCACAAAAGCATAAACATTTCCGATTGTTATTTATGGCGCGCTATTTAAAGATATAACGCAAGTCTATAACTCTAACCAAAAACCGCAGCAAACTGTAAAAATCAATTACAACTTTCGAGGGAAGCGCGGCTCAAAGTAGACACTTGCCATAAACAATAAAGAGCAGACAGAGACAGAGAGAGAGAGAGAGAGAGAGAGAGAGAGAAAGGGAGCAAGGGAGCAGATAGAAATCTTTATGAGCCCAAAACTATTGTGGCCACAAATGCATGGCCAATACAATCAAACCAAATAACCAACTGGACAAAGCAATGGACCGCAGATGGAGTCAGAGCTGGAGTTAGAGTCGCAGCCCGCACAGTTTTGATTGCATTTTGATCGACAGGCTAAACAAAAAAACAAAAAAAACGAAAAAAAAACGTTAACGATGCCCAGCCGTTGCGTTTTTGGGGCCGGCTGCTTATGAAATCATAAAGAAACGCTAACAAACCGAAAAGCCTGGCCAAAATCATAAGCCGAAGCGGCTTAAACACAACGAAACCAAAGCGCAGAAAGATGAGACCACAACGAAACCAGACATGGCCAAGTGGAGGGCGGCATAATCAGATAAAGTTGATGGTGCAGCTACAGTGGACACTCCACAGACGACTGGGGCCAACATTATGTAGGCATTTCTTATGGAACTCTCAACTCGTAATCAGAAGACCATGTTTATCTCTCTTCTAAGACTTTCTACCATTCATAGGCAGTCATCACTGTAGCTAATTCCCAGCTACAACGATTTATGGAGAGCCTCTTGGCTGTTGAGCCAATTTTACCTGCTGGCCAAAACTATCTTCAAATCATGAATGCAAAGCCCAACTCAATCCAACTCAATCCAACTCAGTCCAATCCAATCCAATCCAATCCAATCCCATCTCAATCCGCGTCCCAAACTTCAACCAAATGATTTGTGCGCATATTTTTTAGCGTTTCTTTTCTTTTTTATTTTTTTGGTTTTTTTATTTTATCTAAAAGTTTATTCGTTTCTATGGAAAGGCAAACGATTCGTTTCATTTCATTTTGAATTTGGTACGCATCGATTTAAAGATTTTCCGATTTGCATTTGCATTTATATTAAGTTTCCAGTTTGGGGCAATGGAGGCGTCACGAAATGTAATTGCATTGATTGATATGATTTGCGCTGAGGCTAGTTGGGGTCACACATAAGCCTTTCACCTGCTCTGGGTTAACTGAGCAATCCTTCAACTTGATGCCAACCCACTTAAGCTACCAATATGAATGCAAAATGTCTCCAGAGTCGAGAGACTGTTATGACATGTTGAGCGGAAAGTAAAGCAGCTAAATGCTTTCAAGTGTTAGATTCGCCAACAAAGAAGCAAGAAAGAACGAAGTAAAGGGAAATGGAAAAAGAGAGCGAGAGAGAGAGAGAGGGAGAGAAGAATCGCATAAGTTTTATCATTTCGGGAAATCTTCATAGGCTACGTGCGGTAATTCTTTATGGCCCATGTGCGATGATCCTCATCAGAGGCAGACGGCTTGAAATTGGCATCATTGTAATCGACATCTCTGCGCTGCGCTGCGAGCTATAACGAAATCTGAGCTGCAGTCAGACAGAAACTGAGACCTCCTCCAACAACAACTCCAACTGCAACTCGAACTCGCAACTACTCAAACTACAACTTCTCATGCTCATCTTCATGCTCGGCTCACGGCCCACGGCACTACGGCACTGAGTTTCTGTTCCGGCCTTATCAAAGTTTAATAATCTGACATTTGCAGTTTAAATGAGTCGTAGTCGTCTTCGCTGCTTGAGTCGAGTCGAGTTCAGGCTGCTCGATGGGTTTGCATTTAATATAGCACTTAATGCTGTTGATCTGACTGCAGTTTGACACTTTTGTGGGCTGTATTTGTTGGCCTGAATGACAGACAGATCGGATTGCTGCACTCGGCTGTATCCACAAGTGTCAATCAATGGCCCTCTAAATGTCGCCCACTAAGGAAACGAGTCTCATCTGGCAGTCGAGGGCGTTGTATAAAGTCAATTATGGGTCATATGCTCTGATAATGCACTTAATGGATGCTGTTCGTTGAGTGACACATAAAATGAGGAAAGTCGAGCGGAAACTAAATTGAGAAAGAAGTGAAACAAACAGCAAGTAAGTTGCCAGTAAGAGAGCAAAGAGATCACTCATTAACATGAGCATACCTTCCCTATGTGTAAGTCTTTAACTGAGTTGAAAACTTTCCCAAGTCATGTCAGACCTTAAGCTAAATGCCATGTAATGAAATATGTAAATGAATTTATATTATTATACACAAGGGTCTCCCCGATTCAAGCTATCAGCCTGCAAAAAGCGACTGGCTGACTGAAATAATCAAAACAAACCTATAATTTGTTTTAACAAGTGAAACGCCCCAAGTTTCATAATTTACCCTCCATCACATATTGAAATGAAGCCAGCGACAAGCGCCAGGCGAAAAGTGAGCCAAGAATGGAAGAGAAGTCGCAGTTGGGGAGCTCCAAACGAGGCGAAGGCGGCTGCCACATCGCTGAATATGTTGCAGACAATTTGCATTATGGCTCCGATGGCTTTGAAGTGCTTCCCAGAATTGACGCTTTCCCGGAATGACATTGGCAAATGCGAGCAGAATGCGGGGCTACTGACAGGCATATTTTCATTTTTCATTTACCATTAGGCGGCAGATTCTCGGCATTCTTTCATTACTTCAGTTAACTCCGAGAGAGGCAGTGAGAATGACATGAGGAAATCCAAAGAGTCAGCTTTAATTGGATTGTAATTGTGAGTTGCAAATGGCAGGAGCAGAGCCACAATTAAGGACATTCTAGTGGAGTCTAGACTGCGTGAGGTAATCTTAGTATTATGCCAGTAAAGAAAGTGCAAAGGGTTCAGGCAGCTCCTCTCAGTCTTATCGTGCAATTAGCAATGTCTTGATAACATCTTTTCCAATCTTTTGCAACAAAAGCAATAACAATTATTTCAATTCAAATGTTTGACATGCAATAAAATAAAGGAAATTCTCATTTCTATACGCAACTCTATTAAATTGCCATAGAAACTATAAGAGCTGGCACATAAAAAGTTAAATTAAATACCAGACAGCAGACAACAGACAGCAGACAGCAGACTGTGAGCGTAAAAAACAAAAGAGCTCTTCTGCCTCAAAAGCGTTTCGAGCTGGAGAGCAAAAAATGTAACGGACACTCTGAACAGCTTCATTTAAATGGCACGCAAGGGAGTCCTGGACAGTTCTCCATGCTCAATTTTCCATTTCCCATTTCCCCTCTCCCTGCTTCCGAAAGCAGACGAAAACACATAATGAAAAAACTTCATACACGAAATACAAACAAATGTCGACGCGCGTATTAAATAGTTGCAATTTGTTGCCGTCTCTTTCTCTGTGCCTCTCAGCACGTGCTACGGGCTCTCTGTAGTCTGTTTCGCACTCTCCCTCTATCTCTCTGTCTTTCTTCATCTATCTCTCTCTTTTTGTTATGCTGTCTGAGCCTTGGGGCCTTTGTTCTGCGGCTCTACGTGTTCGGTTCATAGAAGTAAATAATTTTCAGGTTCAAGTGGCATATAATTTTTTTGCTACCCCCGCGACTCGACAAATTGCACCCGAGCCAGGCCCATCCATTGACAATTACACTGGTGCGAGAGGGGGATTCGCCCACATAAATAACGCCATTAAACATGTTCGGCTATGTGCTAAAACTTCCTATCCCACAAAGTCCCAGTGCGTCGCAACGTTCCATTTTTATCAGTCGCCCATTTCAAGTTTCTAAACAACATTGGTCCAGGAGGCGGCGTGGCATCGTGTCCTGGCTGCGGCTCTGGCTGCGGCTCTGACTGCATTCATGTCTGCCATATATCAAACGAGCCAGCTCATGTGTCTGAGCCCTGTCGTGCGGTTGCCTGACTGCCAGCCTGTTTAGTGTCCTGGCGTCCTGGCCCTTCTTTCGTGCCCCAAAAGCGCTTGCCCTGCTTCCTGGCTCGGCTTAATTGCCAAATGTGTTTAGGTGTGGTTTTCAGCCATGTGCCACAGCACTGAACATCACACAACAACAACAGCAACAACAACAGCAACAACAACAGTAGCAGCAACAACAACAACAGCAGCAACAACAACAGCGGCAGCAACATCAGCAGACGCCTTCTTGCCCCATTGTCGTGCTACCTTCTCGCTTACTCGTATTTTTCTGGCAAGAGAATTAAAAATGCGGCCAACGGGATTGCGTATGCTGTGTGAGGAGTGCGGAGTGCGGAATGAGGGGAGACTTCGGCCTGACTCCTGTATTGCTCTGGGATTGTCGAAAGCGCCAACGGAAACTGAACGTCCAAACAGCTGTGGCCTCGCATTCAATACATCGCAGACAAATTTGCATGTTTGGCTGCCCCTTGAATGTTGAGCTGGAAGCTTTTGAAGTTTTATGGCTGCCATTTGATGACTTTCATTCACGGGGCAGGAGAAGGCTCGAGATAGTATGCAATTTACCGCTCTGCGTTCAATAGGAAGTCATTTATTGGGAGCAAGGCATTTAAGACGTATTCAAATATTGATCGTAATAACTTAAAGCATAGAAAATATATTCGAATATTGCGCTCTTATGATAAAAAGGTCACTTTTTAAATAGATTCGTTAATTGCTTGCAGTTAAAAATAGGAAACTACATAACATTCTGCTCCTCTGTGTAGAGAAATTCTAATTCATTCCGTGAGCTAAATATACCTGCAATGGGAATGTTTATTTTAGATATTTTGCAGACCTTCCACTTTTGGAGAGCTTAACAAATAAATGCACAACTAATTGATTTACTATGTTTAATTGATTTATCATGTTCACGGGGCCACAAGTTCAAAACCACAGAACTTGTTGGTAGCTGGTAAATGTCAATAAAATGAAAATAAAAATAAAAATACAAACAAAGAGAAATAAACCAAAGTCAACAACAGTGAGAAACAATGCAAATAAAATGTGTTAAGGCGAGCGACGTGATAAACGCGACAATTTCGTGTTATAAACAAATTAATCGGGCAAATTGCATAGAACTCAAGGGGAAGGGAGCGAGGTAGGCATAGGGACAGGTATAATTCAAGGGGAGGGCAGCGAGATAGGGACAAAAACATTAAATAGAGTGAGAAAGCCATAATAAAAGATTAAACAAGCGTAATTATCACCTTTATGCTGCGACAGAGATGCCGACGTCGACGGCGACGGCGACGTCGACATCAGCGCTGACGTTGACTTAGACGTTGACGTTGACGTTGACGTGACTACAATGGCGGTCTGGCGGCGGCAGGGCAGAAAGCAAGATGGCGACACGCAAGGATACCCCTCACCTCCTCTCTCTCGCTCTCCCTCTCTCCACATCTCACTCTTTCACCTCATCTCTATCTCATTTTTCGTGTGCGCAACATTAAAACAAATTTTATTACTTTAATTACTTTATTTACATTTCGCCAAATGGCGACATTAACGTCATATATTAAACAGGAAGCGAGTGCCGGCAAAAAGGACACGCCATCCAAAGCGGAAGTCAACAACGGCACGCAAAAATTACCAGACCTGCGAGCTGCGAAAGTGAACGACTACAGCATACCGTGTAATTACGCTTAGCTTCATCGGAGTTTTCTTGCCAAAGTGAATTTATTTATTACACCCGCTTGGCAACTCATTTGAGTACAGGGTATGCAAGGGCTCCGACACCCAATTCTCTGCGCTTAAGGGAATAAAAGTGTAGAGAATTTGTGTGTGCGACTGAGTGGCACGGGGCGTGGCACATGGGCAATTGTTGTCCTGATGAGCAGAGTCATGCAATGTGTTAAAGTTGTCAGGAAAGAAAGACACACACACACACACACACACACACACACCAACAAATTAGTGGGGGGCTGGGAGGAAAGCATAATGTGCCCTTGTAACGGTACATTAACATAGTCATAATTTAATTAAGGCGCTGAGCTCTCCCTGTTGCTGCTGCTGCTGTCGAAACCAGAGCTAATGACAGGTTGGATATCAGTTTTATAATGCAGACAAAGTCAAAAAACGATCAGACATGTTGAAGCAAATAATTAGAGACTTAATTAAATGCTTGAGTTAGCGTTAATTAGTACCTGCTTTTATATGAAATGCATACAATGTATATACAATTATTTTATTAGGCTTACAAAGTTGTAATCACGAAAAGAATCAGCTGCAACTTGGAGAGAAATAATTAAATATTATTATTGACGTTTCCTTTGCAGCAACAACTAATCTCACATAAAGTTCTAAGCTCCTTAAATGACTAAAGCATATTTAAAAATTCAATTTCCCTAATCTAAGGCTCAACCTCGGCATGAGCTTAGCACTGAAGGTTGATAGCTTACATAAATGGCCTTAAATTTTTAATAAACTCACAATTTTAATAAACTTAATCATGATGTTGATGTTGAATAAATATTTAAACATGCAGTGGACCTTTCAGCGCTTCAATGCCTCAATTAGCTCAAAGTGAAGTTACCAAAAATAATACAAGTCATTTGGACGGGGTCGGGAAAACCGAAATTGATGGAAATGAATCCCGCTTGAGGAGCAACCACAGGACAGCACAGGACTACCTACTATATTAGATTCGTGTTGGAAAATGGCAACGCATGGAATTTAATCGATTGCACGTATAAGTAACGATGACGAGGTGCGATTACTCACGAGGGGGGAACTAAAAGGAGAAAGATGACGAAGAGTTGGGAGGGAGTGAGAGTTGGGAGCTTGGGAAACTGCCAATTAGACACACGCACGATGCAAACGCGTTTTAAATGCGCTTTTAAAGACCATTACCAGACCTCAACTTGGCTCAGACGATGACGATGATGATGATGATGATGACCCAAAAAACAGGTGGCAAAGCTCTTTGTTGCAACAGCAGCAAATTAGTTGCCACTTTTCCTCTTAGTCTCTTAGTCTCTTGGTCTCTTAGGCTCCATCCCCCCATTAGCTTAAGCCAACATCTTTGCTTTGATGTTTTATTGATGATTTTGACGATTAGACGCTGAGCCACAGATAGCAGCTGAGTTTTCTGTATTTTCCTTCTTTTTTTCTCACTGCAATGCAAATAGTATTTCCTCTGTTTGAGCATCTCCCAACATCAACTTGAACTTGCTTTAATTAGTATTTAATATTTGCATTGCCAGAGAGTGCGAGAGAGAGGGCTGCATTGAGTCATTAATCAAAGTTGATTGAGTGTGAGAGAGCGAGAGTCGGCAAGGAAAGAGGGAATACTCTTTAGAGGGAAATCTCTTATTCATTTCCATTCATATTTTCATTGCTTTTAATATTTCCTAGTTCAGTTTATAGTGTCCATAGTGACACCTGTCTGGGAGCTAACCAAACCAAAGACCGCCAATTAAATGACCACCAATGTGTAGTTCTGTCTCGTTTGGTTAATTCATAAAATAGACTCAACTCTCTCTCTCTCTCTCTCTCTCTCTCTCTCTCTCTCTCTCTCTCTCTCTCTCTGCCTCTGCTCCTGCCAATTAATGAACATTTTGGGGTTACAAAAACTGCAGTGATGCCAGCGCCGTCGATGAGCTCACAATGCAAACAGTTAAAATGCAAACAAGTCGCGTTAATTGAGCCAAACATTTGTGTAAATGGGCATCATCATCGTCATCATCCTCATCATCGTCATCGTCGTCATCGTGATGTGCTTCATCAGCGGCTTTTCGGGCGTCAAAATGGATGGAAATTCAACACTTGACAAGCTTATGAATTTTTCATTGGTACATTTTGTCGTGGGATGAAATGATAAATGAAAATATGTTGAAAATCGAATTGAATCATTTGAGGCAGAGCTGCCTGCAACGGTTGCGATTGTCATTACCATATGTCATATGGCGATTTCATATTTTGCATGTTTTTGGCATTTAATTGCGCGTATTTCGGTGCAACTCGTTGTTGCTTGTTATGATTGTTGCTGTTGCTGTTGTTGTTGTTGCCGCAATTTTCAATTAAAATTTATGAATTGAAATTGGCAAATGGAAGCCGCGGCCAACTCCCATCTGTGATTTCTCTACCCGTTATCCCCATGTTTTCCACTGCGCGCATAAATTATGGAAATTCATAAACGCCAAAAAATACACAAGCGAAAACTTTGACAACAAAGGGGTCGGCAAATCCAGTTCTATGAGGGTGTAGGGGAAGGAGGGGTTAGTTTTCAAATGCATCCGATAAATATTTTTGCATAAATATTTGCTGCTCTTATTTGGCATTGTGCAATGCACAAATGTTTAGCAACATTCCAGGGCCCTTTTCCAAAGTTTTTCCACATTTTCAGCAGCAATTTTCAATTAACAATTATCATGCATTCATTGGAGTGTAGAATGTGTTGCAGGGGGAGTCACAGGGAGAGCTGACTCAGTCCACTTATTGACTGTTTTGGGGCTGATTTTGACATCGGGGCAAATTGAAATGTAATTGTTTTGCCAGCCAGCGTCGTACTCAGTTGGCAGGGGCATGCCAACTCTTCCATTTTATCAATTTATTGAGCTCGCCCCTGCCAACCCCTTCTGCGCCGCCGCAATGTTAATGATGCAGCCACAAATTGCCGTTAGCACATGCTGCCACTCCCACGGGATTGGCTGACTTCCATTGCGCCGCACATCAAAGCATCGAAAACATATTTGAAAATGCCAAGATTATCATATGTATTCCCACTGATTGCAGGTAGCAAGTGGCCCCTTCTGGGCTTAATGTGATGTACTACAGGGCTAAAACTTACGGTTCTAACAGCTAACAGCGCCATAGCTTACCTGCAAAGATAAGACAAATAAAGGTTTAGTTAATATAATTTGATAAAAGATTTGCTGAAATTTAGAAAAAGTTAGTTAAAATCCAAATTAAGCACTTCACGCGCCTGCTTATCTATTGCCCCTTATCAGTGCTTATCCGACACAGTTCTAATGCACTTAAACAACAGCTGGTACAGGACGATCCCTTCATTCCACTCCACTCCCTTCCGCGACTTTGTTCAGCTGCATTCGCCTCATGCTAATAATTCCAAAAATGCATTTAAGCCTCGCACCTAATTTCAATTAAAATGGCAGAAAAATAATAAAAGAAAAACTAAAGTGCAAATGGAAATGGAAATGAAAATGGAAAACGAATGGGGGAAAGCGAAATAAATACAAATATGGGTAATTTGTAATTTTTAGGTATTTCGTTAGGCACCGACAAAGTGAAAATGTAGCAATATTTTAACTCGCCCACACTCAACTGAGTCGAGCCCGACTCGACTCGACTCTGTTCTGCTCTGCTCGGCTCGGCTCTAATGCTTCCAGGTGAGTGCACATTATTCATTACTAAGCAACCCCTCTGGCCCTGCAGCCCCTCCCTTCCCACTACCCCCTACCCACTACCCCCTACCCACTACCCCGTGCCACCCTTCAGCCGCCCTCAACGCGGCAGGACTCGTTCTGTGCTTAGGCGCGTCGTGTTGATGTGCATGTTATTATCCATTATGTGGCACAAAAAAGGAACCCTCGACCTCAGCACACACACACACACACACACACATCAACACACAAGCACACACATATATGCATGACTTTGCCCATGGCAAGGCATTTTTTCCAGCTTGTTGTTGTTGTTGTTTCTCAACGTTGCCTTTTTAAGTATTATTAATTGTCTGCCATGTTTGTTCTTGCCACAGGATATGTGTATAGATGGTGGAGAAGTGGTGAGGTGAGCAGGTAGAGCTAACCAGGAAAACGGAAAAAGGAAAAGCAACTCGAACTGTAACTGTAAGTGAACTTCTATTGCTGTGACTCCAGCTTATTTGTCTACTGTCGTGGAGTATTATGATAAAAATCTAATTTAGAAATTCATATTTTGTTTACCTCTGCGACTCGCAATTTGTTGCAGTGGCTCCAAGCAGTTGCCGTACTTAGTCCACATATAAATACAGTATCTGTTATACCATTTAATGGCTCAGTGCGCTAATTTGAACTGCCTAATTTGCCAGAAAATTATCATGTGTGGTGGGGAGAGATGGGGGTCAGTTGAAGTTAACGGGGTGCAAAGGTCAAAGTGTTGGTGCCATGGCTTTGCTGGCAAATGATATGGTTCATCTACAGACTGTGCACTCTCCCCAGGACATTCAGTGATTCAGTGTTCAGCTGCAATCAAAATGCAGCCTTGGTCATGGCCTATTCCTGTTCGACAAATGCAATGTCATGTTCAGTTGGTTGCTTTCCACAAAGCAATGCCACGCCCACTGGCAGTCAAAAATTGAACTCCTCAGCCGCAAAAGACAAAAAGCAAATGCAATGTAATGTCGGAAAAGTGCTTTCCTCCAGGCGAAAGAAACCAAAGTACAAATTACACACGAGTCGGGGAGTCGGTGAGTCGGAGAATCGATGAGCTGGAGTCCCGAACTCTTGGCCAGGTTGGCGCGATTGAGTGCGATTTACTGGTTCAATTAACTGGCAACGATGACTGGCCCATAGCTCTGGGGTCCAGCGATATACCGATTTTCACAGCACATTCAGTAAAAGAGAAGGAAAAAATACATAAACAGAAACAGAAACAGAAAGAGGCAACGATCGAGCGGCAATTGCACATAATTCGCATAGTTTATGCATGAAGCGGCTAAGATAACTGAGATCTGAGCCGAGACCTGTCCATAAGTTAACGTGTTTATTTCGACTGTGATTCGCATTGGGCTCGCTCTCAGAATGGTTCATAACTTAGCATCCCAATGGCCACAATTAACTAACTTCATGTAGTTATCGACTGACTCAAAACTATCGTCGTGGACTAATCGAATCGAAACCAGACTCTCGTCTGCTTGTTTTGACATGCTAAGTGAGACACTTTGTGCCCCAACAATTTACGAGCTCCAATAGAACCCCACAACTCCACGGAAGATACCCACTGAAGCTCGGTAGATTCCCCCACTCAGCTACTCCGATCGTGCTTTGCTCGTTTATTTATGCGATGAGCTTTCAAGCAGTTGTTGACGCATCAATGAGATTGCCCGAGCTTCCCGCAACCTAATGGCTTCATCATGGATCAGGTCTGAGACTATTGAGTTGAGTTTCTTTCGTATAGTTTTGAGCATCACATAAGTAGCTTGACGCACAAAGACAAAGTGTTAAGTTGAAAGTCTCCAATTCAGGCTAAACAATTACTAAACAATTATCACATCTCTGAGAAATTTCTACTGCTATTTGCTTTCGTTATCTCTTATCTCCTTTGTTTTTGGTGGCGCACAAGTGCAAGTCATTCTGACTCGGGTGTTCAGTGAGTCAAGGTTACCAATTTAGAACTCGAAAAGTAATGTTGTTGAACTACTCTCTACAATACCCACCTCAACTAAGCCTCTGGTTTATGTGATGCCAGCTCTTGAATTAACTACAAATCTCGTAGTTAGGTATATAACTCACAGTGAGGTAGTTCAAGGGGTACAGATCGAATAGTATTAGTATATATACTAATAATTCTACTATATACTACTTTATGCTATGACTATAATACATCAATCCCCACCTCAACTAAGCCTCTGGTTTATGTGATGCCAGCTCTTGAATTAACTACAAGTCTCGTAGTTAGGCATGTAACTCACAGTGAGGTAGTTCAAGGGGGTAAAGATCAAATAGTATTAGTATATATACTAATAATTCTACTATATACTACTTTATGCTATGACTATAATACATCAATCCCCACCTCAACTAAGCCTCTGGTTTATGTGATGCAAGCTCTTGAATCAACTACAAGTCTCGTAGTTAGGTATGTAACTCACAGTGAGGCAGTTCAAGGGGGTACAGATCGAATAGTATTAGTATATATAATAATACTACTATATACTACTTTATGCTATTATTATAATACATCAACCCCCATTCTAACTAAGCCTCTGGTTTGAATTCACAACAGCTGTGATAAACTGATAAGTTAATTCAAGCGTAAAGCTTGACAGAGAACGATAAAGAGAGACAAAGAACTTGAGTGCGAGAGTGAGAGAGAGAGCGCGAAATTGTGAGAGAATGGTGTATGCAAAGTGACAAGTGAAAACAAAGGCACAAAGGCAAAGCGAGAATATCAAATAGAAGCTACACTGGCAGAAATAATGTACAAGAAATAAATCGGAATAACTCAAACTATTCTATTAGAATGAAATAAATATCAAATATAACTATAAAATATGTAAAATGTAGTAAAATTAAAAAAAAACACAAAGTGTTGGTAAAGAGAAAGAGGGGGATAAATAGAAATGGAGCAGAAATGTAGATATATAGAGAAATGTAATATGAATCTAATATTTGAAAAGCAAAGTAATTTAGCAGCTGTGTAGCTCTCATTTCTTAATTTAATTTCTTAATTTTCATTTAATTTAACATTAATGGTGAAGAGTGAAAATTCTCTATCTTAAGTCGACTCTTTTCTTGCAGTGTAGAGCACTCAGCGACCAACAGAGTGGACTGCCTGGTGGCTCCGGCTGAGTCCCAGTCCAACGATCAGTCAGTCAGTCATCACAGCCGCTTCGACATGACGTTGTGGTGCTCGAGTCTCGGCTTGTTGTCCGCATTGCTGTTGCTGCTCTTTGTTTACCTGAGGCGCACGTACAGCTACTGGGCAAGGCGGGGCGTGTTGCACGATAAACCGGTGTGGTTCTATGGCAATTTGCAGAGTGTGGGCAAGACGACAACGGCGTTGGAGCCGTTTCGCAGATTCTATGAGAAGTACAAGGGTCAGGCACCGTTTGGTGGCTTCTATTTCGCCGTCCGTGGGGCTGCAGTGCTTCTAGATCTGGAATTGGTTAAGCTGGTGATGGTGAAGGAGTTCAGTAACTTTGCACATCGTGGCAACTACTACAATGAGCTGGACGATCCCATTTCGGCGCATCTCTTCAATCTGGATGGACGCGATTGGCGCGACATGCGCAGTAAGCTGACGTCCACGTTCACCTCGCTGAAGATGCATCAAATGCTGCCCACAGTGGTGCAGATAGCGGATCGCTTTGTGCAAGTGGTGCAGCAACAGGTCGAAGCCCACAAGGATGCCGAGGAGTCACCCATAGAGGTCAAGCATCTGCTGGCACGCTTCACCATCGATGTCATTGGCAGTTGTGCGTTTGGCCTGGACTGCAACAGCCTCAACGATCCCAATGTGGAGTTCTATCGCCTGGGCAATAAGACCTTCACAGATCGCCGTCACGGTCGGCTGGCCTTTGGCCTCATTCAGGCCTTTCCCCGCTTGGCCAAGCGGCTCCACATCAAAATGGTAAACGATGACGTCAGCGAGTTCTACATGCGTGTTGTGCGTGAAACTCTGGAGTATCGGGAGAAGCATCAAGTGCAGCGTAATGACTTCCTCAATCTGCTCATGGAGCTGCGCGATGAGCCGAGTGGTGGCTTGACCTTCAATCAGATTGCTGCCCAGGCATTTGTCTTCTTCCTCGGTGGCTTCGAGACCAGCTCCAGCACCATGGGCTTTGCCCTGCACCTGCTCGCCCTGCATCCAGAGATTCAGCAGCGGGGCAGAGAGGAGGTTCAGCAGGTGCTGGCCAAGCACAAGGAGTTCAACTACGAGGCACTGAGGGAACTCAAGTACATCAAGCAGATCATTTATGGTAAGTGAAAAGAACTCTCTATTGATTCTCCAACTCTATCTCCCTCTCAATCCTAGAAACACTTCGCATGTATTCCATTGCCTCGATTCTCATACGCAAAACCATTGAGGACTTTCACGTGCCGGACTCCAACTATGTGCTGGAAGCGGGAACCCCAGTTGTCATCCCCGTCGATGCGATTCATCATGACCCCGACATTTATCCGGAACCAGAGAAGTTCGACCCAGATCGCTTTACCCCCGAAGCCATGGAGCAACGCCATTCAGCTGCCTTCTTGGCCTTTGGTGCTGGTCCACGTAATTGCATTGGCCTGCGCTTCGGGGAAATGCAATCACTGGTGGGCCTGGCTGTGCTGCTCAAGAACTTCAAGTTCTCGCCAGCCAAGGAGACCGAGATACCACTGCAAATACACAAGACGAGTTTCTTTTTGCAATCCCGGGGCGGAATTGTGCTTAATGTGGAGAAGGTTTCCAATTAAATGATTAGTTTCTATAATTCAGAAAGCTTGAATGCAATTTTCATATAAATACGACTATCTATATATAGAGGGGAATGTGTAAATGATTAAGAAAAAGCTTATCAATGTTGACTAAGTCTTTGTGCTCAAAATGTCAGTCATTGTGGTGTAATACTTGGTATTTGGGTTATTCAAACTTGAGGAAAACTAGTCTTAACTCGATTAATGTTCGCTGTGGACCTGACACAACTTGTTGACTCCGCGCCATTAATATTCAAGCAGCTCTTCCCCTCGCCCTGTCGGAGCTGTCGATGTGATAAATAAATTATCACACACTTCCACAAGGCGAAGGCTGCCACAATGAAAGTAAAGTTCGGCTGTCACCCAGGTAAAGATTATCAGGCATGCAACATAATTAGCTAGGCGACGACGACTCCTCGTCGATGGAACACGATGTGTGCTCAGGCACAGCTGCTCATGATTTGTCACACAATAAATTATGCAATTTCACATGCCAAAAATGAAGAGGCTCGAAGGCAACGACTTGTTCTGTCGCTATTGCTGCGTGTCTTTGTTCAATCATCATCAACTACATTCATCCATCCATCCATTTGTACGTCCACCCCTCTATCCATTCATCCATTCATCCAATCATCATGGGCTTTTGCATGCCGAATGAACGACATCTCACTTGAGCTCTGTGCCGCTTTTCCTCTGCATACACACATAAATAAGTAAATAGTTGGTACACAACATTGACTTTTACGACTGTGTGTGCGTGTGTGTGTGTGTGCGTGTGTGTGTGCGTATTGTTGTGCTTATGTTGATTGTAATGTTGATGAACCTGAATTATCACATGCCGTTTGATGGACTGCAAACACGCACAGAACTTGGAACCTGTCGCAAGTCTCTTGGAACTTCTCTTCACTTACAACCTCAAATATTCGCAGCGTGCACTGAGAAAAACGCAAGTTCAGGTGTAAGCTATGCTCCCTTATTAATCTTAAATGAAGTGTGCAAATATTTCATAATATAGTTCTTGACTTTCTCATCAACACTGTTATGGATACCAATTTCCAGCTGAGTAGCCCCTTCCATGTGGTTTCTCTCAGTGTAGAATGCAGCTTAGTTAGTTTTGTGGATGAGCAGTCCGTCTGTTGGCGTCTGTGGCCGACTGTCACGCTGATAATCTCTCGACACTTTGATGAAATGCTCTCGTGCTCTCTCTTGTTCATGGCTCTGGCATTGATAAATCGTCACAAGTGGCAAACAACAAAGGCACCCGCACCGCCGCCGCTAGATGTCGCCACATTCCACACTGCCTTATCAATGTAGGCTGTAAATATTGATGCTGTTGTTCTTTTTGTATTTCGTTCATCATGTCTTTGTTTATTTGTCGCTGTTCTACATGTAAACGACTCGGACATTGATTAATTTCGTAGTTAATTTGTCAGCATTAATCAGTATTAACTTAAATGGGCATCAACACGCCCCGCCCGCCCCATTCCACTTCATTTGACTGCATTAGTCCAAAGGTATTAACCACTCTCTAACACTCACTTCAACTTTCTCATTCGCTTCTCCGACTTTTGTTGTGTTTTCTTTTAATTAATTTTTGCATAAAGCTTAGCTTAGTTCTATAGTGCAAGTTGGTTCAATTAATTGCTTGGGATTTCTTCTGAGCTCTGGATAAAAGAGCAATTAGCTGAATGGTCTTTACACTCAGGTGAAAGCTGCACACGGAGATGGAGATGATTGCTTGGAGTTGGACTGAGAGCAATGTGTGCTGTGATATAACTGACAGGGGCCTCTGCTTACTGCTCGTAATTCGCAAATTCATTAAGCAGACTAATTACACATGTTTTTATTGCTCTCTTCCCAATTTTAGTTAATTGTATTATTTTTTTATACTAAACAGCCAAACTTACGCACTTTAAAGTCCACACCACAACACTTGGCAACGCCAAAGCGTCGCGTAGAGTTGCCACTGTGTGTATTCGTGCTTTATTCTTTGTCAGCACAAATGTTTACACACACACACACACACACACATACAGTGGGAAAACCCTTCAAGCACGTTTATGGGTTAAACAGAACAAACAAGTGCAGAGTATGGACTTCCTTTTGGCTTTTCGAACTGTGAGCTTGTACCCGTGTGTGTGCGTGTGTGTGTGCGTGTGTGTGTGTCTGTGTGTGCGCAATTTCCTTCTTATATTCTTACATACAAGATGGCGGCCTGGCGCACCTGTCTGCACTTAAGCGTGAGTAATGGGGACAACGGACGGCGAACTAATGCAACACGGCGAATTCAAGTGCCGAACATAACGGTAAACATGCTAAGCGGTTTTACCAAGCAAGCAGCGACAGTTAGAAAGAGACAGAGACAGAGACAGCGAGTAAGGTAAATCGGGAGAGCTAAAAGTGAACGGGAAGTGTTTGCAGAAGTCAAAGCCGACAATAGAGAAAGAAAATGAAAAAGAATCATGTGAACGTGGAGCAAAGGGGGCCAGGGGAAGAGCAACGAACGGTGAACGACGAGCGTTGATAAAAATGCAAACACTTTTAGCGCTGGCTGCAGTGAAAGTGTGAATGGGAGAAGAGAAGCGAAAAGGGGACGGAATACGAACTTTTTGTCTACCCAATTGCGGTTTACAAGCTGCTGTTGTTAGTCCTTCGCAGTCCTCCTCTGTCCTTCCATGTCCTGTACTCTGCTGTCCTGTGCGCCTGCCAATTGACGGCTACTTGACATTTGCGTTGCTGTTTACACACTGTGCGCTCCCAGCCAAACACTCAACACTTAGACACAGAGCTCAGTACATGGCCAAATGGAGAAGAGGTCCCAGCTCTCCTCCTCCTTGCCAACCTCTCTGGACTGTAAAAATATTATTTTAGCGTGTGAAAAGTGAAAAGTGCTATAATGTTTGAAAAATATACTATATAGCAGTTTTTCACACACACACACACATACACACATAGACATAAAGAAGCAGGCGACAACACTCAGCGTTCAAAGTGCATAGGAAGGGGCCAAGTTAAGTTGACTTGGCCGTTGGTAACGACAACTTATCCAACTTCAGCGACAGCTCTACAAATGTTATTCCTCATTTTGTTTGATTTAAGCTGATCAAGTGTTGCAGTCTTGCAGCGATGTTATGCTATGGTTCCGTTTCATTCACTGCTTCTCTCATATATTGTTTACACTCGAGTTGGCTAAGTGCAGGGACCAGTGTTTGAGTGTAGTTAAGTACATACACATGTATGTAGTACTTGCAAACAAAGCACACGTTGTTACTACCGTTTCACTCATTGAACATTGCATTTAGAAAACTTTTGACATCCTGTTAAAAGTTTATGACTCTAGATTGAAAAGGATTCATAAGAACTAGAGATGGCAAACCAGAAGTATCGATGCTAGCTATCGATTACCGATACTAAGTCTACCGATCTAAGTGAAGTAAAGATTTGATTATTATAAGTTTCAATATTCTTATCTATTAGTTTGCTTGTATTTTTTTAAACATAGTTTATGAGTATTTTCGAGTTCTGTTTGATACTTTTTATGACTTTTGTTAGTTTTATGGCTTTTCTAATTTCTCTATCGACATTGTGGCCACGAACTACGACTACCACCGCACTAGGCGTGTGAACTTGTCAACGCGGCAAGAAGGAAAGTGTAAATTTTACGATCAATTTCCGTTGGGGCAACAAGACTAAAGCATGTTATGAGGCAGACATAAAAAGAGTCTACGTCTAGGAAATACTAAGCCCATGTAGGCAGCCAACCCCACACTAAATATGAACATTAAAAACCATAAATATTAAAACATAAAAATAGCCACAAAAAAATAAAAAGGCAACCCGGCAAGCGGCCACAACAATCTTTGTACAATGTAAATTGTGAGCAGGAAAATTAATTTCTAAACAATGAAAACAGCTGGAGTTCTATGGAAGGGAAGGCCACCCAAAGTCAATGGAGGAGTCACACAATTAGTCACAATGGAATTGGTTGCAGCTCGCGTTGGAGTTGGAGTTGGAGTTGAAGTTGGATGGAAATCAATTTCATTTGGGTCTACGCCTGGTTGTCTTTATCGAAAGGCATTTCCATTTACAAGAAAGACAGCGGAGCGACCGATACGAGCTCTGGGTAGTGTATTAAAAATCAATGAATAAATAAACAGAACAACGAAATCCGTTGCCAGTGTTTTCCGTATGTGCAGCATAGCATTTCCATTCATTTTCCAGTTATTGTTGTTTCTCGTGGTGATTTATATTTATTTTAGGACTCGCTGTGTGAATTCCGTCGGCAACGGCGACAGCTAAAAGCTTTGGCGGCACACGTCTGCCCTAGAAGTGCAGGTGTCTTGGATTCGATTTTGGTTTCAGTAATGGTGAAGGGGGAGGGGAACTCAGATTCAGATCCAGACGATTTGATGAGTCTGTCTGATCTGTCATTAAAGTTGTTCTTCAATCCCTAATGCCTTTTGTTTGTCATTTGAAATGCTTCGCATCTTTGCAGGTGGAGGAGGATTAGCAGTGCATAGCAGTTAATTAGCAGCTTATGCGTAGGAGATGCTATCTACTTACACGCGTATATTTACTAATTAATGTCTTGCTTTAATAGTATTTTATACATTTTGTTTCACATAATAAGCAACAAAATCTTATTCCACTGCGCGGAGCAGATTAGAAAGGAATACGTTGAGAATGCGCCCTCACACATATGCATATGCATACATATATACATAGATATTTGTATAAGTAGTGCGTAGTAGTGTTAGTATATAATTCTATTTATAGTCTGCTTTGTTTTGTTGTTGCTTTTATTATGATAAGTGCATAGAAATACTTAGATTAACCAAGCAAACAATTCTAGTTGACATTTGGCGGCGGATCATTTCATGTGACTCCGTGGCGCAACGGTAGCGCGTCTGACTCCAGATCAGAAGGTTGCGTGTTCAAATCACGTCGGGGTCAGTTGAGAAATACTTTTTTCTTTCATTTTTTAATATTTAATATTATTAATTATTTATTATTTTGCCCATATTCAACTTAATTATGTAGTTCTTATTGTAATAATATTTTAAAATAATACGTTCTTTAATGAAATTGTTTGTTGTTGGACATTTTAATTCATTGAAACCAGACAACTTTTACCAATTGATTGCTTAATTAGCGAGGTTTTTGTTTCATAACTGTAAACAATTGTAAATGTCAACAGTTGTCGTTTATCGCATTTGTTTGTCGCATTTACTACACATAATTACAACTCCACCAACAACAATAACAACAACAATTGTTGGTTCATTGTTGGGTCAGGGTCACTGCTTGTGGTCTTTCATGTGGGCTTTCAATCAGATGCCTCCCCCAGTATTCAATGTTCTCTGTAGCTTTAGTAAAAGTGTTTGTTAGTCGGCCAGTAGATATATTTCCAATTATTTTCATTTCTTATTCCGTTTGTATAAAATGTTTAACTGAATTATTTCTTAAGGCAAATCAAGCCTATATTTTAACGTATCATCTGTACTGTATATTTTCAAAAGGATGGAAAAATAAATGAAAAGGATACTGCAATTATACTGTCAACAGTGATGGGCAGAGCAAAACAGAAGTATGTGATGTATGTGTATTTCCTAGCCGATTCTCATTTTTTATTTGTGTTGGGGTTGAGCTAAGAGAAAATCAATATTTGTACTTCCTTGACATTCTAGATTGTTGTCAATAAATATTTAATTGATTTCTGATTGTGCCATATGGCAATGGATTGGCACTGATTGATGGCATAGTATCAAATATCAGTAAACAATTTGAAACGAAGCTCAGATTGCAAGTGTAAATTATTAAAAACGTTTAGTTACTAAACTAAAGAAAATGATAATATAATTCTCTTGAATTGTAAAAAACTAGCTTACACCCAAATCCAAATCAAGGCAATTCGAAAAGAATTCATTATCCATCCATTATTCACATGTGTACATTGTGAAGCTCTTACCAAACAGTAAACAAATATACATTAAAAACTATAATTAATAATTAACCGAATGAAAAACTAACTTAAGAGTTTCCTCGGTCAACTGAAAGACAAAGAACACGCCCTCTGAAGTATACACAACTTTGACTAAATATAATCACATGGATCAGAGCCAAAGTCGAAAAATTACAACTTAGACACCCTCCCCCTCCTCCCCTCCTTCTCAGACCCATTAAGTCAAATTCAAAGTGCACTTGTCGTGGAAAACAGTTGAAAAAATTCCCATGAGGAGCGCGAAACAGAAAACGCAAATGGTCAATACTGCTGGGTGAGGTTGTGTTGGATTGCGGGGAGGGGCTAAATATCCCTCATACAAAGGCGCATTATATTTTCTAGACGCTCATATAAACAAATAAAAACCCATTAACGAAAACCAACAACTACTCCGCATTGATGTGTGCGCCTGCATCTCTCTCACTCTCTCACACTCCATCATCCACTCTCGCATAGGCTCTATCTCTCACTCTGCTGTGATTAACGGCGCATTGTGAAGGGTGCAAGAAAGTAGCGACGAGCAATTAACAACTACAAGAGCAAACAAAACGAACAAGAGAGAAAGAGAGTGAGAAGGAGAAGGAGACTGAAACATATGTGCGGGCGCAGCAGCATGTAAAACAACAACAGTGCATATACCGATAAACGCAGCAGCAGTCGACGTCGACGTCGCAGTCGCAGTCGCTGCAACTGCAGTCCATTAGATATACGACGCAGTCGGAGGCCCAGCTGCGTTTACTCTTCCGAGCGAAGAGATGTAAAAATAGCGCACACACGCCAAAACACAGACACACACTCCCATATGCGAGTTAATTTTTCGTGTGAAATATTTTAATATTTGCTAACAAAACAAAATGCTCGGAGAAAGAAAGCGAGAGAGAGGAAATTACAACAACACTAAGTACTCCAATAACAACTACGCAAATCCATAGTCTTTCATGTTATGAGTGAAGAGGGGAGAAGGGGTAGAAGAGGAGTAGGAGGTTGGCAAGGGTGTCAAATGTATTTCTTGGACAAATATTCAATCAGAGCAGCAACCGCGCTAAATATGTGGGCAACATGTTGTCAACTTGACGAAAGAGCAGAGGCTTAGACAGGGGTTCTTTAATTTATTTCAAGAGATAACTTAAATTAAAATAAATATATGTATATGTATTTCGAAAAATAACAAAAGTTGCAGGAAATATCTGCAATGATGTGAAATTGGCCTCAAGTCTATTCGAATCCCTCGAAATGCACGTCTATGGTAGGAGAGAAGTTCTGCAGAAGTCTAATCAGATGACTTACATACATTGGTTTCATTTGAGAGCAACATTCGCAGAATCCCAATCGTTCGGGTTGCTTGTCACAAGTTCTCGTAAAATCAACAAAATGCAGGCGAGTGTTGTGACACTTGGCATGACAAGAACAACAATGAAAACAACGGGACTAAGTTGCAAGTTGGCAAAATGTTTAATGAGTGACAGGCCAAAGTAGGAATCTGCATCTGCGGTAGGTTAAAACCAGGCTGGGATTTGTCCCGTTGCCGTTGCCGTTGCCATGGCATGGAATATCTCGTCGAGTATATAAACAGAGTGGGGTAACAAGGAGTATGGTGAATGATGGGGATGGAAATGGGGATGTGGAAAAGAGGAGGGGTAGGGCTTGCATTTCATGGACAACCCTCCCTGGGCCACCCACTCAAAATGCGTCGCTTTTGCATTTTGTGTCAGCTGTCAAAGCCAACAGTGAAGTTGCCTTTGTATTTTTATGTGTGGCCTAACGTTGGGTGGTGGAAAGTGGTGTGGGAGAGGGGTGTGGGATGCCGCTGCCGGGCAAAGTGTCCATTATGTTGATTTGAAAAATAAAAGCAACGGATGTGATGCCTCAAAAAGCAAATAGTCGAGTGCGAAAGAGAGGAGAAATTTAGTTGATTGAAAGACAGTTATATGAGTGTCTCACTCTGAGCCGGAGATTTGTCATAGTGCTAAGATTATTGGCCTGCCTCTGCGGGGGAGCGGGGAAATGAGAACTGATTTTCAAACTGTCAATCAGATAACAAAGCCACTTCAAGAGTCATTGCTGAAAAGAAAACGAGATTGAGAAGCTACTCAAATATTCACAAAAGCGAAAAGGAATCGAAGAACTTCCTAGCTCTTTCATTCGGAAGACATTTTCATAGTGAACGACCAATAGATTGCTCATTGGTTCAATTGAACTAGTAACAGTTACTGAAGATAATAGTTTGTTATTTAAAAGAATCCTTTTACTTCCCAGCGAATGATTAACTCCTACTCAAATATTCACAAAAGCGAAAAGGAATCGAAGAACTTCGTAGCTCTTTCATTCGGAAGACATTTTCATAGTGAACGACCAATAGATTGCTTAATGGTTCAATTGAACTACTAACAGTTACTGAAGATAATAGTTTGTTATTTAAAAGAATCCTTTAACTTCCCAGCGAATGATTAACTCCTACTCAAATATTCACAAAAGCGAAAAGGAATCGAAGAACTTCGTAGCTCTTTCATTCGGAAGACATTTTCATAGTGAACGACCAATAGATTGCTTAGTGGTTCAATTGAACTACTAAGAGTTACTGAATATAATAGTTTATTATTTAAAAGAATCCTTTAACTTCCCAGCGAATGATTAAATCCTCTTAGTTCATAGTATATGTGAAATTTCCTAGAGTTCTCTTTGTCTCGCTGTTTTCGAAGTTCAGACTTTGTTTTAAATTGAAAGAACAGAAAATCGGAAAATACTTTGCAAAAGTATTCAGTTTTCTATCGGAATCGGATTTCGTTTCATCCATCAATCGAACATAAATTGAAGTACATCCCAAAAGCAACAAATCAAACCAGACAGACTCATCGAAATTCCAAATTGTTCCACTCCTTGGACCTTGACTTAGGTATTAGCAAGAATGTCATCGCTCCGGAAGCACCCTGCCACTAATTTTGTATCCAATGATGATGCCGTTGGCTACTGCATGAACTATATGCTGAAACGGAGTCGGGTCTCGGCATCGCCAGTTTCCAAGTCGAGCAACGAGTCCGTTTACAATCTGACGCCCAATCTGGATGATATTATAGTTCGTCTGACCGAGCAGGGAATGTCGAGTTGGAGTGGGAGTGTGCTTCTCGATGATCATGAGGTCTTTGCGATCTGTGACAAGGCGCGGGAGGTGCTGTTGGCGGAACCGGCACTTCTCGAGCTCCGAGCACCTATCAACATTTTGGGCGACATTCACGGACAGTTCACGAACTTGCTAAAGTACTTCAAGATGGCGGGGTTCCCTCCTCAAGCCAGATATCTGTTTCTGGGTGACTATGTGGATCGGGGCAAGCAATCGGTGGAGACTCTCACCCTGCTATTGGCCTACAAGATACGGTATCCGGAAAGCATATTCCTGCTGCGCGGCAACCACGAATCCGCCAGTTTGAACCGCATCTACGGCTTCTATGACGAGTGCAAGCGGCGCTACACGATCAAGTTGTGGAGAGCTTTCGTGGACTGCTACAATTGTATGCCCGTGGCAGCTGTGATTGAGGATAACATCTTCTGTTGTCATGGCGGCCTGAGTCCTAGTCTGTTCACCATGGATCAGATACGCATGGTGCACCGACCCTGCGAGATACCTGACCAGGGTTTGCTCTGCGACCTGCTCTGGTCTGATCCAGATGTGAGGACCATCGGCTGGGGTCTGAACGATCGCGGGGTGAGCTACACGTTCGGCGCGGACACCGTGAGCAGCTTCCTCAATCGTCACGGATTCAGTCTCATCTGTCGGGCCCATCAAGTGGTCGAGGATGGCTACGAGTTCTTCGCCAAACGTCAGCTCATCACCATCTTCTCGGCCCCCAACTATTGTGGTGAATTCGACAATGCCGGCGCCATGATGTGTGTCGATGAGAATCTACTGTGCACGTTTCGCATCCAGAAACCGATATCCCCCAAACGCACTTCGAATCTGTCCGTGATCAACTTTTACAAGTCTCCTTCATCCTCGTCGACTCGCGACAAACAATATTAAAGTCAGTTCCAGACTCAGGAGGACTGCCCTGTAGCATTCGATATAGTCTAGACATGTAGTTGCTTTGTAAAGTGCTCGTATTTCAAAAATTCTAATTGTTTTAACACATGTGTCGTAGTTACTCAATTAATGTACATATTGTATAAAGTGCAATTACTTTCCAATTCAAATTACTCTCTACTCTCTACTCTTTACTCTTACAAGTCTTAGGGTCTGTTAGAGCAAATGGAATGTATATGGAACTGGTGTGCTGAGTAGATAAACAGAATATTCTTTGGAAAAAGAAAAGCAATAATTTAATTGACAATTCTGAAATAAACGCTCTCATAGTAATAATGGTTTAATATTTATAAAATTACCCCTGAGAGATCTATCATTTCTAAATATATAAAACTGTTTCATAGAAACTTACACAATAAATTATTAAGCTCTGCTGTTGCTTAAACAAATGATTTTGATTTTATCTGCTATGCACAGCGCTTAGTTATTCATATTGCGAAATATTAAATTAAAAAATGCTTCAATCATGTTCAATAATATATTATGCAATACTTTAGCAAGGAGCAACATATTCTTTGTGCTAGAAAATTAATTAAATATTTAATTTTGCATACAGCAATGAATGTTTAAGCTTGCTAATAAAATGCAAGCAATAAATATTAATTTGGTAAATTATTTATGTTGATGCATATAAAAGAAATGAACTTATTACACTGTCCAAATTGGTATTGAGTTCTATAATTTCCGGGTTAATTGCAGTCGCATTCGGGTCAGCAAAAATGATAATGACTGCAACAATTACAACAATTACAACAAGTGCAATGATAAAAGAGTGTGCAGCTAAAATTAATTACTAAAATGCATTATAACACGCACATCTTCTATGCATAAAAATGAAAATAAAAATGGAAAAAAGTTGAACAACAACAAAAAATATTATTAAATAAATGACATTGCAAATCGCAAAGGGAATAAATTAATGACAGTCCATTTGGCAAAGTGGTCACCCGATGTGGCGAATATGCTAATGCTAATTTGTGTCAGTGGACGGAGGATGGAGCATTAGAGAGTCGAACCTTGAACTAAATTGGGAATGATGTAAACATTGTTGAAAGTGGATTAAATGTTGGGGGAGCAATTACAATCAGCAAAGCGACTAATCAGCACTAAATTGAATGTGTATGTGCCTTCCCTTTCCTTGCGAATGCTCTCCCCCCGTGCACTCCTTCTCCAACTGCGTGTAACTCACTAATCATGTCAAAGAAAAACTTACAACTTGGTAACAATCTGAAGGCCAGTTAAAGTCACAGCAAACAAGAAAAGGAAACAGAGATAGACAGATAGAGAGAGAGTGAGAGGGGGAGAGAGCGGGAGTAAAGCCAGAACAAGGAGTTGTCATGTACTGGCGCTGACTAACGACAACAAAAGCATATCAGTGACCGGGCAGCCAAAGAAAATATCCCCACACACACAAAGCGAACCATGTCCTGGTCTTCCCGGGGCAAAGACAAAACTCAAGGGAAACTCCCCACAACAAAGTCACGGCGCATAAATTTTGCTGCATGTCCAAATAAAGAAAGTCAGTGAAAAGCAGGCAGCCAGGCAGGCAGTCAGCCTGAAGGACGAAGGACGAAGGAGCGATAGATGCATAAGATAGATGCCGACAAGGAGACAAGGAGACAGGGACACACATAAGCCGAAATATCCACAAAACTAATCTGCAGGCGGCAGACGAAGAAAGTGCAGGCAAGGATTTACATATTAAGCCATTTTTAATTTACGACTTGCCAGAAAAGCAGCTAGTCGAAGCAGCCAAAAGATGCTTGCCACACACCCACACACCCACGCACACATGCGCACACACACACACACACACACACATACGCACACACATCGCCTGACTAAACAGGAGATAACGAACGTAGGAAGAACCGAACACAGATGGATGATAAAGACGCCAGTCGAGCAAAAGGATAACGACGAAAACAGCAGCAAGCGCCTCCCCTTGCCCGCCGCACTTCCGCCCCCAACAAGTCCAACGCCCAAAAAAACTCACAAGTCGAAAGCTGGCCACCCTGTGAAAGGTTGCAGCGGAAGCAGCCCGCCAACAATGACAGTAATAAAATAAAAGTAAATCCTTGCTTTGCCACTGTCATCTCTCTTCCATTCTCTCACTTTCTCCCTGTCTCTCCCTCCCTCTCTCTCTCTCTCTCTCTCTCTCTCTCCAGCTTGTTTCCACTCCTTTGCTCTATCAGTCTGGGCTTCTGTCAAAGTTGACATTGACGTACAAGTCTCGGAAGTGAAAACTGTGACGTTGTTTAGGCAACTGTTTAGCTGTTTTCCATGTTCCCACAACTCCGGGCAATTCAACAAGAAAGTGAAAACTTTCCGAATGTTTTGCATTTGTTGTGAAGTTTGTTGCCTTTCTGCACACCTTGGAAGCACACACAGATGATGTGCCCATGTGGGCAGCCAAGATTTAAGATTTTCAGGTATATGAATATAATCTGTAATCTGCTTGCAATCTGATGAAAATTTAAATCAACTATAGATAATGCTGTTAGGCTAACAATCTGGCTTCTTTTGCTCGATTCCCAGAGCTCACATTAAAGTAATGTACACTGCAGCAGCGTGTTGCCACAACAGGTGACAGGTGTGAAGGAGACTTGTCGCAAGAAGACTATGAAATGGCAAACAGCATAGAAGAGCCATCAATCTTGTGGCTTTACAACATGGATGAGCTTTGCCACAGCATATGCTAACGGTAGTTAAAGAAAGCCGAAAGCCACCCCTTTTTATGGTGGCCAAGGCGAAGTCGAGAAGCCCAAGTTACATTGTATACCCTGTACCCATAAAACTGAGTGGGCTCTTGTTGCAATCTCTCGAGCTTCTTCATTATTCATTCATTTCTCCCAGAAACTTACTTTCAGAGACTTTAGGTATATTAACTAAGCCAACAGGTGAGTACAGGGTATCTGCTAGTCGAGTTAAGTATACCATAAGTATTTCTTAATAACTATAAATCAGTTTGAACCACGCTTTAATAACGTTCTTAGATGCATTAACTTTTTAAACAAATCTATCGCTATTACAGGTCACTCGAGGGGTCCTTAAATTCTCTCTTAATTTTAGCTTAATCACCTAGTTATGTTGACTTTTAATGGGGTAACAATAGCAACATCTCACACATGCGTGCAGGGTATCTGCTAGTCGAGCATTCTCGAATACAGCTTTCTTACTTGTTATTCTTTTGTGGCGTCAATTTTGACGCTTTTCGGGGGTTGCACAACCTCCCCCCTAACGACAAGCGGAAGGAAATGATGGCTGCCTAGTGACGATGATGATGATGATGATGATGATGACGATGTCGTCGTTGTTCTTGTTGTTGTTGTTGTGGAAATTGTTGGGTTTTTTTAAGTTTTCACTTCTTTGGCTTTGGCAAGCGAACTCCCACTGCCAGCTGCGGTTTTGTCACTCTCAGCTTTCTGATCGCTTTTGTTAGTCTAGTGAATGTGGGGCTCGTCATGTGGTAAACGAAGGGTTCACTGAGGGGTAAGTCGAATCCGCATAGCCCCAAGAATGGCAACGATTGTAACAGAGACTCAGAGTGTAGGTAAGCATGGGGCTAATTGACTGGCTTAGCTTATCATTAGGACATCGTATCAAACGCACTCACCTGCAAAGATAAACAAATGTAGAATTATGATATTAATTAAAAGATTACTCAACGGAAAAACAACGTTTAACTTTTTCTTTTTTTCTTTTTATTTCGCAAATATTTTGCGGCTGGAAACCCTTTTCAAAAATTGCCAACTTGCGTGGCAGTTAATTCAGAAACGAGGCCCGACCGCAAAGCGTGCCTAAAGGTTACCAAAAAGTGGGCAAAATGGCAGAAAAAGAGGAAACACCAGTAACAACTCTATTAAAAATATGCCCAGCAAATGATTTATAACCTTTTTTTTCATGTGGCAGGCAGGGGCAAGGACAAAAGTGAAACTCATGCTGGAGGAAAGGCGAATACAAAAGGAGAAAAAAATATACAACATTATAATGGTTGGGCATTATTATGGGCCACCTTTTCGACTTGTTTCATATTATGCTGTTTTTTTGTCCTTTTTGAAGGAAATAATAAAAAAGAAGTGTTTAAAATGTTTGACAGGATAAGCGGGCGACTCTCTTCATATGACAGTGAAAAATGATGAACTCACGGTTTATGAGTTGTCAGAACGCTGGGTTAAGCGGGGGGAAAGTCTGGTTATTGAGGGGCAAAGAGTTGCTTGCATTTGACTAATGTAATGTAAGGAAGAAGCTGAAGTTGCATTCTCAGAAGATTTAGAGGTAAGAGCTAAGATATGCTAAGTTCTTCACTCTCAGCTCTACGTTTTTCTTCCGTCGTCAATGGGTCAAGTGCTTCGGCTGTTGATGTGGGCTACTTTCTCCGTCAGCTGCTTAAAAAAAGCATGATTAATCAGTAAAATAAGCAGAACGCAATGCAACTCGAAATGAAAATGAAAATGAAAATGGATGAAGCCAAAGCCACAACACAAATAAACAAAGTTGCAGTTATGGCTCAATAAACCAACAAAGGCGCGTCTGGGCCTCAGATCGATGATGAAGCAGTTTCCCCCAAAAAAATAAAAAATACCACAAACAACAATAGCCTAGCATGATGAGCAACAATAACAACAAAAACAACAAGTTGCGAGTGAAAAAGAAAAAGAAAAACCACAATGAAAATTGGAAAACATTTATTAGGGGGACCAAAGGCAAGCCATGTGCACATGCTAATGAAAATGAGCAACCCGTTGCAGGAAGGATTACATAAGTCAGGCTCAGAAACATGCACAACAAACACACATTTGCACACACACACACACAGACGTGGCTACTGTGTGTTGTTCGATGTCGCTTAGTTACAGAGTCTCAGACTCAATTTATGAGGGTTCATAATCGAAGCGCGATTACCCAGACAAGATAAGCCCAGCCGCCGTTCTACCTACTCCCCTTCTCCCTCTCTCTCTTTCACTCTCTTTCTCTCTCACACACACTCTCTGCTTTCTGCACAGTATGTGTGTTATCTTGACTCAGCAAAAAGACTGTTTTTTTCTGTCTTTTCATTTGCTTTTTTATTTTGCCACCGCGTCGGATGCGGGCGCCATGGGATGCACTGCATCATAAAAAGCTGAATGTGGAGTGAAGAGAGTGACAGAGAGAGGGCAGGGGTATTCCATAGTTACAAGTATTATTTATTGATTATTTAAATATGCACAATTTCGCTTTTGTGACTGAAAATTAATAAATTATTGAGCATAATCAATCATGAATAGAGAATTTTTGAGATATTTCCCCACTCCCACAACGAGATAAATGACTTTATGCATGAGAGAACCGAATAAGCAAGAGTCTTGCTCATACCTACAATTAAATACTCTTTCTGCTTGAATTTATTTATATGAAAAACATTGACTTGACTTGATTGGTTTAACTTAAATATAAAATAAATGAATAGAAATTGTTTTGATGAACATGAAACTTTAATTTTCCACGCAAAGTAATTTAATCCTAACAATAACTAAATGCATTGCAGATGTAGTTTAAATTGAATCTATGCCAAGCTGACGCTGCTTTAAACAAATATTCATTTAAATTCTAACAATTTCTTTCTTGTAGATCGAAATATTGAAATCTCTTCGACTGTAGACGCTTTTCTCTGCCTATGACAAAGTGACTCATTGGGCAGTCATTGGGCATAATGAATGACATTGATGGATGTTGTTGGGCAGAAGAGTCAAAAATGAGTAATGAAAATGCTGTAATATCTCTCTCTCTCCCCGCTTGATCTGCCTCATTGTGGCATATCCTTAATGTTAACCATTTCAGGCACCACAAACAATCATTTGAATAGATCTTACATCAAGTTTAACAGCATTTTCATAGCTAAGCCAACCACAATGGACACGATTATACATTTATCTAAATATTTGTGTATGCAACTCACGTCGAGTAATTGCGTGGATAGTTAGGAGAGTGAGAAGAGGGGCATGGCATGGCTGCGGCTGTGGCAGTGGCGCTACTAAAGAGTTGCCAACGGACAGTCAACAAATCAAATCAAAGAAAATGCAAATGCAAATAAGTTTAGATGCAAGTTGGACTTCGGATTGAATTACGAGTATGATAGAAAGAAGCCAGCAGAGGCAGCCTCAAAATAATCAACATAAACGTTTTGAAAACCGCAAACTGACCGAATGGCTAACTGACTGACTGACTAACTGACTGACTGACGCACTGACTAACTGACAGTCGCTAAATGCAGTTGGGCTGGAGATTAGCGCGAGTTGATTATTTACTTTGGCTCGCAATTGTGCAGTGTCTGGGCCAGACGGAAGAGGTGGGATGAAGAGTGGTTGGGGAGGGATGGAGAGGGGTAGCCAACAGCCGCCGCATTATTATGTTAATGGCAACAAAATGCAGTTGCAGTTGCAGCTCCGAGTCTTGCAATTTGAACGTTAAACGTGTTGTCCATGCGGGTCGTAAATCTGCAGACACAAAATGGAAACTAAAAGAAAAATAAATAAAGCCTCTGCCGAGTTGACCCCCGTTGCACACGCCCCTCCTCAGATTGGAGGCCGTAGCATGTTGCATGTTGATTATTTTATTGCAATTGACAAAATGCCGCAGCGCAAATCTACAACTGAAAAGTGCATTGTAATTGGCCGCAACGCACAGCTGCGCTCTCTAAAACGTAGCCACAGCACGGTTAACTCCTCACCTGCCCGCTGCTTCCCTTCTCATTGCTCTGCAGCACACACTCCATGCCACAAAATTAATGTCGCCGATTAAATTGGCGAATTACTTGGCATTAATACGAACCGAATAGTTGCAAAAGCAAACACAGCATCAACATCGACAACTATGAATACCTGGTGAATAGCTGGCGAATACCTCTGAGACTCTTGAATCATTTGCAAGTATTCAAGTAACTGCACTTGGGACACTATTGAACGTATCTCAATATTATAAATTTTATGTATATATTATGTATTATTATAAAGCTTTCTTATAGAAGTTGCTGATTATAGTTGAAAGGTAAGAAGTAGGTAGAAGTGTGTATTTCTTTATATGATTAACTTAATATTTAGCTGTATTCCTTTATTGATTAAAAACTATGCATCACCGTTAACTTATGTTGACTTATGCAATTAAACCATTTAAACATAACATAGTGTAGTAATAGCATTAGCATGTAGTATTAAGCAAATGCAATATTAGTTATCAAGCGATCACATATAAATTGTATTTAACAACTCGATATCGTTGACTTATCGATACTATCGCTACCAAGCTGTTAACACAAGAAGGTAATGTTAAAAGATGAAGAGGAAGCAAAAAGTTCAGCTTCGAAGGTTGCTTAATAGAAGCTCCTTCACAATATAAACTACGCTGTACTTGCACACACACATGCACACATTGCTTGCACTCACACACATATGCATTCTGATCTACATATACAACTGCTTGCTGGCGTTCGCTCTGTCTCGCTCTCGCTCTCGCACTGATGTGGACACAGCAAAGCGATGCAATGCAAAATTCTCTCTTCTTTCTTTCTTTTCCTTTTCCGATCTCTTTACGAGAGTAATCTTTAAATAATACTGTGAGAATATTATTGAATATTTCGGATTGAATAGAGTTATGAGGGAAATAACTCAAAAAGGATGAACTGAAAGAATATTTACATTTAAAATAGGTTTCCCAGACCATAATTAGATACTTTACTTTATACTTTACATACAAAGATAATATAAATAGAAAATACATTTGACAATATTATAAAATGCTTAAGCTAAATTATTCCTTTTCTCTATACCCGGATTAGGAATCTTATATCTATTAAAAATACATATTGATATTATGGTCCATAATAACAGCAATAAATCGAGCTTATTCAAAGCTCTCCACTTTCTTTCAGCCACAGTTCTGTCCAGTTTTAATCCATTTTCTCAAAATTCTTAGCTAATCAGCGGATCTGTTAGCAGAAACAAATTGCCTTGCCTTATAGAGAAAAGCATTCGAGCTGAAGAAGAGAGAGAGAGACGTAGGAAATTGGAATCGTTATCTTAATTATGCAAATCAAAAGTCGCACTAATTTGTTGGTTGTCGTCATCGCTGGGGCTATTAATGATTTTACATGATCGTAAATATGCTACGGATTGTATTTTCCATATGCATGTGTCATATGTCATTGAGAGCTTTATCTGCGGACGAGTCTGGGCATAAATTAGGCAGGGCGACAGGTGTAGGCATCTGTGAGAAGATTGAGATGGTAGAAGACTTTTCACAGATTGTGCAAACGCCTCATGAGCACACTCGCACACACACATACGGACACACACACACACAGAGAGAGTAATGCTGATCCCATGAAACTCAATAGGTTTACTCTTCCCAGCATGAGTAGGGAGAGAAGTGGGAGGACAAGTTGACAGCGGACAAGAAGGCAGCGGAGACTGTGACACACTTTGTTTAGTTTTAATGCCCAATGACATTGATGACATCTCCACTGAGCTATCTATGTGAATATTCAGTTTGTGCGCTGTATGTACGCTGTGTGTGTGTGCTGTGTGTGTGCTGTGTGTGTGCTGTGTGTGTGCTGTGCTCTGGCCTCCAGGTGTTTATCTTATAGTTTGTGCGTTGATAAGTCACGTCTCGTTTGTACACAGCGTCTCTCTGTCTGTCTCTGTCTCTGTCCTTGTCTCTGTTCTTGTCTCTATCTCCTGCATCTGCATCTCTGTCTCTGATTCAGTTGACTAATTGTGGGCAATGGGAAATGGGCAATGGGCAATGGCCAATTGGCAATTGGCAGTTGCAGCTGCACATTAGTTTGGTCAATTAAACTGGACTGCAACTTATTTAAAACTATTATCCGTGCAATGCTAAACCACAGCAAACACAACCGACAAACAGACAGACAAGCTCCATAATCATTTCGAACAAATCAACTTTCAAATACATGCGAAACCACCGAAACCGTTGAAGCCACTGCAACCACCAAAGCGGCCACTTGAACCACAGTAAATGCGAATGCGAATGCGAATTCTAATGCGAATGTGAATGTGAATGCGAATGTGAATGCGAATGCGAATACCAATGCGAATACTCCCTGCTTTGGTTGCAGCTTCAGGCCAGAAGTTGCACTTAACAGCTGAAAAACTGCTCGTACAACTGGCTAATGTGGCGGCATTTGTTACACGGCAAGTGGGAACTCTATTTTAACTCTATAGTTAGAAGAAGAAGAGCTGAGTTGGAGTAGCAGTAAGAGCTCAGCTATTTAAGAGACTTCTCACTCAGCCTGTGAACGAGAAACTCTTTCTCAAAAACTCATTTCACAATAAATAAATGAATAGAAATGAAACCAAGTGAAAAATTTAATATTAATTTCGATTTCTGAAGGTTAAACAATTTATAATTAAGCATATGAGACTTGAACTGATCTCAAATCATTTCGATTTTGATTTCTGAAGTCAAAACCATTTACAAATAAACTTATAAGACTTGAACTGATCTCAAATCATGATTTCAAATCTGTTTCTTTAACACAAATATAAATAGAATCTATATAGAAATTATTAAAAATAAATAGCGAATATTATTCTCGCTAAATTAAAAACAGAAAACTAAATCAAAACTAAGTATCACAATAAAAATAAAATTTAAAATTCAATCTAATTTACAAATAAACTTATAAGACTTGAACTGATCTCAAATCATGATTTCAAATCTGTTTCGTTAACACAAATATCAATAGAATCTATATAGAAATTATTTAAAATAAATAGCGAATATATTTCTCACTAAATTAAAAAAAGAAAACTAAATCAAAACTAAATAACACAATAAAAATAAAATTTAAAATTCAATCTAATTTACAAATAAACTTATAAGACTTGAACTGATCTCAAATCATGATTTCAAATCTGTTTCTTTAACACAAATATAAATAGAATCTATATAGAAATTATTTAAAATAAATACCGAATATATTTCTCACTAAATAATATAAATAGAATCTATATAGAAATTATTTAAAATAAATAGCGAATATAGTTCTCACTAAATTTCAATTAAATTTAAATTTATAATATAAATATATTACAATAAAAATTAAAGTTAAAATTCAGTCTAATCCACTTCCCTTGCGGTTCAAACAGTCGAATCGAAGAGCATTAATATGTAACGAATATTTCTAATAATAACTAATGTTAACTCGAACTTCCTAATAAATCAGCTATTGACACTTGAGTTCCTTTGCATTTCCAAGGATCCTCAGTGAAATGCGGCACAGTTTTAATATGCCAACTTCGTAGTCTATCGGTTATCAGTTTCCTCAGTTGATCTGCCTAAAATCACAAAAGATACACATAAAAGACAAGTAGCAGCTGTTAAATCAACTGTAGAATTCTGTAGAATTCCGTAGAGTTCCAACACCTCTGACACTTTAGGGCCTCTTAGTTCGCTGGCCCCTTTCCCCTTTCCCATTTCACTCATTACCAACGGAAGTGCAGGGGAAAACAAAGTAAGGAAAACTCTTCAGTAACAACAGCAAAAGTGTTTATTTATTCACTATTCACTAATGCAGCCCACACAGTTCGGCGGAGGGGGGATCATCTCATTCGGATGGGTTGACAGTTTACACTGAGGAGCAGTTGTCAGCTGTACTTCAGTTGGACAAACAGAACCCAAATACGTTTGCTCCAAATACAGAATATCATAGCAGAGTTCTAAATGGAGGAGCGAATAGAAATGAATCTGTTGGTTGAGTGGAGACGTTTGGCCTCGACCTTATGTCAAGAAGGAATACGGGAATCTCTAACTGACACTTGGCTGTCATGTTAGTCCCAATCGCTCACTCTCTCACTCTCCTGCTCGCTCTCTCTCGATCTCTGCTGAGACGCTGCGTAGGTAGGATGCAACTGACAGCAGAAGCAAACACACACACGGTGCATAATCTTTAAGTGGAAATCTGTTTTCCCACTTGAAGTGCATGCTGTTGAAAATATTAAAAAGCAATTTCAGAAATCTTTCAACGTTTTCCCTTTCGGAATTTCGTTTTAATTAACCTCCGAGTAGGCGGCCACTCGAGCAACTCTTGAGGTAAACTGCGAGGCGGCTTCTTTCCGCTATTTGTAAATATTTGTGGTACATTCTTACACAGTTCTCAGACAGCTTGACAAATGCAGCAGAGAAACACACACACCACACACACACACACACACAAAACACACACACATCTCAAACTAATTACTTGCCACGCACTTGAACTAGTTTCAGTTTCCTTAGCGTCAAGTGGCCGCCTCGTGGAATTTTGTATCTCACAGATGCAGTCGCGAACCTTTACCTTCTGTTGAAGAGGTCGGCGGTTGAACCTTGTCTTAGTTGCGCTCTGATAGAATGGGCCACTCTCCTCTCTCTCTCTCTCTCTCTCTCCCCCCTCTCCGACTCTCATTCGACTTGAAATTCAGTTGGCAAAGTGCATTTAAACTGAGGCAAGTGTGACTTTTGTGGCAAGTTATGGCTTTAGCTGTGCAGAGTAACTTTGTGGCAAGCAACTTGTGGCTAGCATGCGTGCACACACACACACACACACACACACACACACACTAACTCAATTTGAATTGTGAAAACAATTATGCATATTAATTAATAATTTTTGCTAAATTAATGCATGTTTTAACAGCGAGCATTTGTGGCATGCCACTCGAGTGTGTTGAAAGAACAATGTCAAACACAGCAATAACAACAATAACACAGACATGCTTTTGTTTAAACAATTGCAACTGCTTCAACACTTCAAACATTTCATTCGAGTTCAATTTTCAGTTGCATTTTAAATAGACGCACGTCTAGTTGCCACTGCAACAGCAACAACAACAAAACGTGGCACGTCAAATAGTTGTACAAATGTTTGTACATGGATTGCATTTTCACGCCGCATAATTAGGCAACAACAAGAGCCAGAGGATCGACAGCAATTTCAATTGAAATGCAACACGGCAACATCAGAAAGCAACAGCAACAACCACAACAACAGCAAGAACAACAACAATGCTCACTCAAACTTAGTTAAAAGAGAATAAAATTAATTAAATGCCAAACGCAACTCGTCCAACAACAACAACAACAACGAGAGGTCCAAAAATGTTAATAATATAGGGGAATACTGGTAGGGTGCGATAGGGGATATATGGAAAGTGCTGTGTGTGAGTGTATGGGGTGAGGGCAGGGGGGTATTCATATACGGTTAGAATAGCATAAAGTACGATAGAAGGGGAAAAACATGTCTGGCATATTCTAATCACTAATCAGGCTTAGAAAAGCGTGACCCATTTGAAATTGCCGATAATCTGCGGGGGAGGCGGGGAATGAGGGAATATAGAGGTGTGAGAAGTGAGAAAGAACAGTTGGAAAAGCCTTAAACGAAAACTCTGGAGTGGCACAAACTAATTTGAATATGTTCAATTATATATTTATTATTCATTATTTATTTATTTATAGATATTATTATTAGATACCCTTAATGTTTTATTAATTTTTCATTTATTTACTTTGATTCTTTTGCATCACAACAACTGCAGGAACTCACCTTATCAATGCAAAACGCTGGCAGAATTCTTATCAGCAAATTGAATTTGATTTATTATGTTTTGCTTTGTGCTTCAATTAATCCCGTTTTAATTGTAATTTATATTTGTATGCACACTCATACACACACACACATGGCGCTTTGAACTGTATGTGTGTGTGTGTGTGCTGGTATTTAATTGAGAATATAAAAGCACAACAACAACAAGGATACACAGTTAGCGTAGGCAACTTCACTTGTCTGTTGCTAATTCAAAACACTTTGGTCACACTTAGCAATTGGAGAATTTGTTTGCACACCGAAGTAACGGTACATCTGACGTCGACGTCAGCTTCAGCTTCAGCAACAGCGTGAGCGTCAACGTCAGCGACACTGATATTTAATCAATTCCCAGAGCAATTCCAATTAGAATGAATATCCTAGTTGGCACAAAAGCGCGGCCCGTCAAGAGTTAACTTCGAGCAGCAAGAGTTTCGCATAGATTTTGTTTATAATTGTTGCAATTATTGCTATTATTTTATTTAAATTATTTGCTGCACACTCGTCGTTTGCTGTTTTATTTATGCCATTGCCGATGTGGATTAAACATCTTATTTTACAGCCTCGACACGCGTTTTTCACATTTGCATAAAACTCACGCAAATCTGAATCGAAATCGAAATTTTTACGTAAAATGCCTGTAAAATGACAACACTACGACGGTCAGACCACAACCGCTCGCGACGAGTTTCGCTTTACAACTGGCGCCTTCCAATAGGAAGCAGCAGCACCACAGCCGGAGTCGGAGCCAGCATGCACACACACGCACACACGCACATACATGCATGCAAGTAAGTGGTGGTATGCGTGTGCACAGGTCAGCGTGTGTGCGTGCGTTTGTGGGTGGCAGTATGGATGCTTCGGTTTAACGAATTATTATGGTTCGGGTGCGCCTTCGTTTCTGTAGTCGTGCGAGTCGCTTGAGCTGAGAGAGCGAGTCGGGCGAATCGTGCAAGTTATCGCATGCGAGAAAAGCATACGTGAAAATTAAATATGTTCGCTTCAAGGGGTTTAATAATTTATTTATTACAATCATTAAATTATTAATTTTTAAAAATTATTGTTATTTATGTAAAAATATTAATTAATTTTGTCAATTATTTAGTAATTTTTCTCAAGCCAAAACACTCTTGCACTGAAACCAACGAACTTGCTATAAACTTTGCTCTCTCTCATTTTATGGCAACGCTCTTCAGATGCCGGCAGACAACGGAACTCGTTTCCCAGCTGCTTCGCTCTCATTGGAATTGGAAGTGAGACGCGGAACAGCTGTTTTTTGTTTATTTCAAACAAATTCTCTCTGTTGTTGTCTGTATCTTCTCCTTGCATGTGTGCGCTTGGGTGTGTGTGCTACTGATAAGCACGTGTTTTTATTGCCAGCGTGTGTCAGTTGTGTGCGCGGGTGAGAATTAACGCTGTCGCCGTTGCCGCTGCGTCGCTGCCTCTGCTGCTGCTGCAGGTAACGTCTGTTAACAGTGTAACATTGCTTGAGCTTTAACAGTGGAAATTCGCCGTTATGTTGCTATCAATGTTGTTGCTTGATAAGAATTTATATCCGACAACGCGTAAAGTGATCTCTCCTTTATAATTTGTTATTCTGTACATGCAGCTAATTGGCTGGCAATCCAATTAGTGGCAAATACTCAAGCATAACGCGCTTACAGCCTCCCGCCCTAGTGCCACGCCCTGTTGACCAAGTCAAATGGAACGCGCAATTGTTGAAATCAGCCGCACAATCAATTAAAATTGAATTTAGTTGGCCAAAACACATCTTAGCAGGAGAGAGAAATATTAGAAGCATTTAGGCGCACAGTTAGAAATTAAAACGAGAGATGATCGACTAGAATATACTCTGTAGTCAGTTCACATAAAAACCATTCGATTCAGTTAAATAATTGTTCAGTGTAATTTCAGTCGTTCAGTTACCATAAGTCAAACATAACTGATCGACTACGGTATACCCTGTACTCAGTTCGCAGGAGCATAAATAAATGGATAAAACGCAGTCGCATTCTGCGCATTTCATAATTAACTGCTTTTCGATGTATATTATAATTACAGGGTATCTCTGATGCGGAAATGTCTCACCATGTTGGTAACTTTTCAAAGAACAGCTGCTGTTAGATTAAATATATCTGAGTAGAAAGTAACATTCATTGCCAATGCATAATATATAAATTACAGGGTATATTAAAGCAAAGCTCATTACAGAATTTCCTCCCTGTTTTGGCTGCACTCGCAAAATCAGCAAATGTGTCACAAGCTGCACGGGAATTCTGCTTCATGTAGAAAGAAACGCATTAATTTGGCTCGTTATGATTATTGCCACGCCCGCCAGGCCACCCGCCCCCTGTCTAGCGGCGACAAGCAACGACATGTCGCTCGGGTGTCGGGCGACGGCGTCGAGCATATGGAAATATGGAAATATATATGCCTTGAGTAATATGCCACAAATGTCTGCGACGGCAGGCAACAGCAGTTGGTCTGCTCGCTGATGCTCGTATTGCCCCCGCACCGAATCCCTAGACAGAACCTCCCCCCTTCCCTCACTCCCATCCCAGCACTCCGAGTTCCAAGTTCCACGCAGAAACCACCGCCAGCGGCGCACGTTAAGCGAATCGTGCACACGCCCCATGACGATGATTAATTACCTTTTGGGTGCTGCTTGTTGTTGCCAGTTGCCAGTTGCCAGTTGCTGGTTGCCAGTTGCTGTATCTGTACATTTGTATCGGTATCTGAGTCTGTGTTTGTGTCTGTGTCTGTGTCTGAGACTGTCGCAAGTATCTTGTGCTCATTTCACTTATGCACGCTTCAGGGCAACTGGAGTCTGGGCCAGCAAATGCTTTGGGGGACTGTGCAACAGTTGGAGGCGCCCCAAAAGTCGCTGATGAAGTTGTTTTATTCAACACAAACGAATTTCGCACTCTTTTTCCAAGTTAAAGTTCAAAGTTGTTGAGCATTCAATATTAACTATCGATAAGGAAGTAATCGCAAGTCTAAGCTGCATTGTTAAGCTGTAAATTGAGGAAACTCTCAGGCATTTTCCTGCCCTGGGGAACTCTATTCCCACTGTTAGACTGCTAGACATGGCAGACGTATCAAGTTTCCACATGCCACATTTACTTGCAACTCTTTTTTTCTGCTTCTGCTGCAGGAGAACGAATCGATAAACTTGAAATAGAGATGCATTTCATACTTGCAGTTGACTTGACGAAGGCAGTCGGGTAACGAGGGAAGGCGGTAGGGGGTATGGGGAAGGGGGAGCGAGACAGAGGCGAAAATATTTCACAGAAATTTGAAACCGCACAGTCAATGAACCAAAACAAAAGAGTACAAAAGACAAGATAACAACAACACACACAGTGAGAAAGAGAGAGGGAGAGAGAGAGTGAGAGGAAGAGAGAGGGAGGGAGAGTGACACAAACACATGCACAACACATAGAAAAATAAATAAAAATAAAGAAAGAATGAAATTTTGAGCAATTTGACATCTGTTTCAACAATTCCTTTGCTCGAGTCGATGAGGCATGCAACAAAAAGGACGCCACATCACGTAGATTGACTTGTACCCAGCAACAACAACAACAACAACAATAAGAACAGTAACAACAACAACAGCAACAACAACAACAGCAACAAACGTTCCCCATTGCAGAAAGGGAATTGAAACTTGGAACTCTTTCGTTTTTCTTTGCTTTCTTTTACTCCACTTTTTAGGTTACCCTCTGTGTGTGTGTGTGTGTGTGTGTGTGTGTGTGTGTGTGTGTGTGTGTGTGTGTGTGTGTGTGTGACAAATGCCAAGGGTTAATGAGATCCTTGCCCATTGAATTGGAGTTGTGTTAATTATCTGAAACAAGCAACAAACGAATACGAGTTGAGTTTTTACGCTTCATTAGAGCAAAAGCGAAGTAGAAAATACTCTTCACTCTCCCCTCGCGCCGTGAAGAGAGGGGAGAACATATCATATTACTCAACGGACAAATGTTTTGGGTCTATTTTAGGGGGAACTCTGTGCGGCATTAGGCATGCAATTAGTCCGACTTGGCTGAGGAAAAGATTTCAAGTATTTCAAATGTAAATATAGGAGAATTAGAAAGAAGAGATTAAGCATTTTAAATGCAATTAAATAAATTCTATATTAATTGTAATAATAACATAAATTAAGATATAAATATAGTGAAATCAATAACTTATATCTGCTGAGATCATATATAAATTGTAATAATAAAATAAATTAAGATATAAATATTGTGAAAGCAAATCAAGCAAAAGATCAACTAGATAAAGGAGAGATGAACTACTATTTCAACTCATGATTTAACATTAAAAACATTTAAAATAATTAAAAGAAATTGTATATAAATTGTAATAATAACATAAATTAAGATATAAATATAGTGAAATCAATAACTAATATCTGCTGAGATCATATATAAATTGTAATAATAATATAAATTAAGACATTAATATTGTGAAAACTAAACAATAACTAATATCTGCGAAAGATAAACTAGATAAAAGAGAGATTAACTACTATTTCAACTCAAGATTTAACATTAAAAACATTTAAAGTACAATTAAGAAAATGAATAATTAGAGTAATTATTTTTATAGAATATAGTGATCTCCTTCTGCACTTGTATACATTCTTTAGGCTGAGGAAAAGATTTCAAGTATTTTAAATGTAAATAGAGGAAAATTAGAAAGAAGAGATTAAGCATTTTAAATGCAATTAAATAAATTCTATTTTAATTGTAATAATAATATAAATTAAGATATAAATATAGTGAAATCAATAACTAATATCTGCTGAGATCATATATAAATTGTAATAATAATATAAATTAAGATATAAATATTGTGAAAGCAAATCAAGCAAAAGATAAACTAGATAAACGAGAAATTAACTACGATTTCAACTCAAGATTTAACATTAAAAACATTTAACATAAGTACACTATTAAATGGCATAAGTAAGATTAAGAAAATGAATATTTAGAGCAATTACTTTTATAGAATATAGTGAAATACTTCTGCACTTGTATACATTGTTCAGGCTGAGGAAAATATTTCAAGTATTTTAAATGTAAATATAGGAGAATTGGAAAGAAGAGATTAAGCGTTTTAAATGCAATTAAATAAATTGTATATAAATTGTAATAATAACATAAATTAAGAAATAAATATAGTGAAAGTTTATCAAAAGATAAACCAGATAATACAAAATATGAACTACTATTTCAACTCAAGATTTAACATTAAAAACTTTTAAAATAAATACACTTTTAATTGGCATAAGTGCCATTAAGAAAATGAAAATTCACAGATATTATTTTAATAGAATATAGTGAAATACTTCTGCACTTGTATATACATTCTTCATCTGGGTTCATTAGCACTTTCGCTTGTCAGAAACTCTTTGCATAATTAACGATTATCAGTTCTAAGTAAAAATCTTTTGAAGATCGCCGCATCATTAACTTCAATTCAAATAGAGATCTTTTTGAAAAATGATTCCTTGGCATGCTGCCTATATAATCAACGATATTTGGGGTTAATTGTCCAAAACTACCAGAGAAAAGACAACTTTAGTTGGGTTAACAATATGAGAATTAACCATTTATATTAATTAGTTGAAGGTTTCGCATTCAGTTTGGCAAGTGAACTCAGAAGGCGCCTCACAAATGGGAAATATCAAATGATTGATGAATATTCACTTGACATTGCGATCGTATTTGCTTCTGAGTCATTCGCCATAAGAATGAGTCATACTACAACCAAATCAAATGTCGAAGATGGCTCATAAAAATGCCATTGAAAGGTTCAACTGGACTTTAAGCGGAAGTTTATAGCCAGACAGTTTGACAGCTGTCAAATGTAGAAAGTGCGACGAGAACAGAAGTCGAACTGCGTTTTTTATACCAAATTGTACAAGTTAAACATCTAACAAGCCTTTTAAGCAGCGCCTATAAGCCATAAACATAAAAACCCATAATGTATGAGCACTTGACTCGCATTAAAAGACATTTGCGTTGCTTTTTGTGTTCCTTTGTCGGGGCTTTTGGTTGGAAAGGGTCTGATAACAGCCTGATACGGCAAGTAAAGGAAAAAAGATTCCAAAAGTATTGGCAGAAGTCTTATTTATCAGCTGAGTGGCGATTTATCAGTGCTTTAGAGGTATCAATTGTCAGGAATGTAGATAACAAATAATCTCGAGTATAATTTTAATTTGTTTGCATGATTCATTACGTTGAGTAGAAGACAAAATTCCCCCCAAGAGGGAGACATACGTCAGCTTTCTCTTTTATATAACTAATAGAGAGATATAGTTCTCCAGGGTATGCAACAGTCGTCACTCAATGCTTCTAATATTCTGCTCGTTACTTTTTATATTTTACGGTAGAACGGCTTTTATGAAACATATTTTAAATGCCCAAACACCGATAGACACACACACTGTGCTGGCAATTTATCAAGTGACAAACTGAGACGAATTGCGATAGAGATCAGGGAACTCATGGAGCGGGCCCATAAACTAGTAGAGACACTCGGACTTGCAGCTGTCATGCCGCAAATGTCAAGCGAAATTAAGTTGATCATCAGTTTTCGGTTTCGGTTTCTGTTTCTGTTTCGGTTTCAGTTTCTGTTTTTATTTCGCTTACTGGTTTTGTTTTAGTTGTGCTGATAAGGGACACATGGCTGTGCGGTCAGAAGAGATACAGTGGAGCCCAGCTACAAGTGAAACTGAAAGCGAAACTAAAACGCAGTGCGAAGTCTGAATTGCGTCACATCATAAAAACTTTGCTGGTTTCCGTTGTTGCCTAAAAAAAGAAAAATAAAATATATGAAACATGAGAAAAGAGGAAAATGAAAATGAAAATAAAAATCAATGGGGAAAAACGAAGAGAGAAACATTGTGAAAATCACGTGCGTGTCGTGCTTTTTTGTGGACTTGTAAATTTGTTCGTCACATTCGTCCTGTTCGCGGCTTTCATGCTGGCCTGCAGTGCACATAAAAACGGGGGACATCATAACTTGGCCATAAAGTTGGTCCAAATACATCAAGAGGAAGTCGTCAGCACTGGCCATAAAACGCATCAGAACATGACGAATGCAAATAAGCCAAAAGTAAACCAATAAAACTCTTCTCACATCTTAATTTGAGCCCATAGAAACTTGGGGAAGTGAAAGAGTATTTGAGAAAGAGTATTGGGAAATCGGTTTCACTGGCAGTTTTCACTCATTTGCTTGCATATTTCAACACCAAGTAAAATAATTGTACGACGAGGGAAGTCCATGTGCAGAACGTTGTCCATGTCCATGTCCATGTCCGTGTCCATGTCCGTGTCCGTGTTCATGTCCATCCATTCATTCAGCCAATGAACCAACATGGAACTTGGTTATTTGCCGTTTCCCTGGCAAACACTGCGAACGCCTCATGATTAAAGGATGTGTATTAAATATTCATGTAAATGTCAATTTAAAGCTTCTGTTGCCTCCGCGCAGCTGCGTGATTGGTAACGTGCCCCTTGCCACCCCCACAACGATGAGAAGAGCAGCAATAACAACAGCGACTGCAACAATAACAACACTAATAAGCAACAGCAACAACAACAACAAATTGCAGACCGAGTGTCAAATGTTGGCGGCTTTTTTGTTGCTGTTCGTCGCTGTTATTATTGATATTGCGGGTGTATCCTTTTTGGGGAAGTCCCTTCTGCTTCCCCTTTCACTTCCTTAGCCCCACTCCACAGAGTGCCCCCTTTGAAATTTGCCGCCAACTGAGTGCGTGACGGCGCGGGGAAAGGGTCGGCATGAATAACAATAGATTTATTGCAAACAATACATAAAATGCATTCAAATGGAATGAAATGTGTTTGGCTCTTTGTACGCAGTATTTTATATTATGTGATATACCCTGTAGCAACATTATTGATATAGATAAAAGACTTTTAGCAATACGTATCGCTCTGCAAATAAATACAAGTTAATATAATGAATAAAGTACCTTAGTTTAAGATATAAAATAATATGAAATTAAATAAACTTTAAAAAAATATATAAAAGCAAATATAATAAATTTAAAACATTAATAAAATATATAAAATAATATGAAATTAAATATAATTGTAGAAAAATATATTAAAATAAATATAATGACTACACGAATAAAATATAGTACATATAATAATATGAAATTAAATGTAATTTTAGATAAGTATATAAAAGTAAATATAATTAATATAATATATTAATAAAATATATATAATAATATGAAATTAAATATAATTTTAGATAAATATATAAAAGTAAATATAATCAATAAAATATATAAAATAATATGAAATTAAATATAATTGTAGAAAAATATATAAAAATAAATATAATCAATAAAATACATGAATAAAATATATAAAATAATATGAAATTAAATAAACTTTAAAAAAATATATAAAAGCTAATACAATAAATTTAACACATTAATAAAATATATAAAATAATATGAAATTAAATATTTTTGTAGAAAAATCTATAAAAATAAATATGTTCAATAAAATACATGAATAAAATATATAAAATAATATGAAATTAAATATGATCTTAGAGAAATATATAAAAATAAATATAATTAATATAATATATTAATAAAATGTGTAAAATATTATAAAATTAAATACAATTTTAGAGAAATTTATTGCTATATATATAAATAAATATTATGAATTAAATATATAAAATAATTTGAAATTAAATATGAATTTAAAAAATATTTCCAAATAAGTATTATAAATATAACACACGAATAAAATATATACAAATAAGTATAATGAATATAGTACATGAATAAATAATATAAAATATGAATATAAATGAAAAATATTTAAAAATAAGTATAATAAAACTAAGTATATAAGTAACACTAACTTTTAGAAAAATATATAAAAATAAATATAAAGAAAAAATTACATTAAATAATATGAAATTAGATATAATTTTAGAAATATATACCGCTACAGAAATAAATACAAATAAATAATAATAAAAAATAATATGAAATTAATTATAAAATACAAAATAAATATAAATATAATAATATAAAATACCTTGCTTTCGGAGAAATCGGTTTTAAATAATATTTAAGATTAGTAGTAATTTAGCTTAAAGATAGTAGAGCTAATTCTGAAACGCTCTCGTAATTTTAATTTACATTTAATATTCAAAAGAATTGTTTAAATTTCCTTACATACTTTTTGTAGTGCATGACTACCAAATTATTTGTTAAGATTATATGTTACATATTTAACGGCGGGTGAGATTACAAGGTATATTCAAGTCGAGCACTTTCCACTACAAATATATGTCTTCTTATTTGTGAAGCATTTTTCCCCATTTGTTTTTATTTTCCCGCTGGAGACAAAACAGTTAAGGGGGCAATGTGGCCGAGTCGATAAAGTTCAGCAGAAAAGTTGATTTGTTATGAAAGAAAGGGAAATGTATAAATTTAATGTGGAATCGAATGACTCTGGGAATGACAGGGAAGATTGCTTATGGCAGGAGCAAGTTTCCTCAGCTTATAAGTAAGATTAGCATTTTCCAAGAGAATATGATTTGAATTATCGTTGGCAATTGAAAGATATCGATTGGCAGCTTTCATCGACTTTGTTGTGCAATTGTTATCGGAGCTTCTGACATTTGCCAACACTGTGAAAGGTTGACAGGTCAAATCTGGGAGGGGACCAAAACAAAATACATTCATGCCAGACAAGCGTTCGTTTAGGCCAAAAAAAGCGACGTTGTAGTATAAAAGAAAAAATATAATAATAATAATAATAATAATAATAAACAAAATTATTTATTTATCGGCGAGCGGCAGTTAACCTCGAGCAGGCGGCAGTCTCATTTTTTTTTTGGGATTCCTCGCCCCCAAATGGATGACCAGCATTTGGCAGCCGAGGACTCCAGCACGGCTCACAATGTTGAGCAATTGGAATTTCTACAGTTTCTCAGGTCGCTGGACGGGGTGCCCAGCGAGATTGGGAACGTGAGCAACGACGGCGACGCTGTCGGTGAGCTGGAACCGGAGCTAGTTGCCCCACTGCTCACCAAGAGCTTACCGGATGCGCAGTTCATGGATCCAGAGCTAGCAATTCCCCACATCACCATCAGCCTGCCCGAAGGTCAGTTCATCGGCAGCGAACTCGACTCTGAGCAATTGATTCCACAGATCAACATCAGCTTCAGCAACCTGCCTCCAGTCGTACCAGTTCAAGTTGCCCATCATCTGCCGGACATCTCGGAGCATTCGAAGCAGCAGCTGCAGCAGGAGCAGCTGTCGCTGCAGAGGCATCACTTTGTCCACAAACTGTATCTGGCGGCCAGCAGTCGCCTGGTGGCATTCCTCAACTGGTCTGCGGATGGCCAGCAGCTGCAGTTGGACTACATTGGACTGCAGGAGCATCTGAGTGGGGCCCAGAGTATGTTCCGCAGTTGCAACGTGCAACAGTTTGCGCGTCACGTTCTTGATCTGGGATTCGAGCGTGTGGCGCCACCGCGGGAGCTGCTCGAGGATCGACCTCAGTTGTTCTACCAGCATGCGTACTTCAAGCCCGGACGGCCGGAACTGCTGCTGCAGGTGCCCACGCCGGAGTGGGACGAGTCTCAGGCCTTCTCAAAGTCAGCGACCAACTTCTCCTTGCTCAAAAGTTCCCTTGCCATGCATTCCGAGCCGAGGACTCTTAGTCCCCATTCGCCACTGCACCTGGCCCGTTGTCGCTTTCAAATCCTCTTGCACTACCACAACGATGTGCGACTCTTGCAGCAGCAGGAGCCCAATGCGGAGCAACTGCTGCCACGACGTGGACGCATTAGCAGCAGTCGACAGCCTGCGCAAGTCTTGATGCCTTCTCTGGCCACGAAGCACGTGAATCCCAGGGATTCTGTGCTGCACTTTGAGGCTGGCCAAGTGCCCGAATATGCTGGATTCTATGGACAAGCGGAACCCGCCCTGATTAGCGAATTCTTTGCGGAATACTTGCCTCGCTATGGCTCCCGGATCAGTGGCTACAAGGACGTTATTGTGGACGCCAGCAAGGCGAATTCCTTCCAGCAGAATCTGCCCATTGGCATTGTGTACTCCGAGGATGAGGAGGATCTCGAGGATCAGGAATGCCCGGCTGCAGAAACGAAAGCCGACGACTGCCAATCGCTGGACAATGCGCTATCTCTCCCAGAAGACATTGAACTCGAACAGGTCATGCAGGAGCTGTGCGGCGTGGTGCCCGAAGCGGAGGAGCAGCTGGACCACAAGGAGACGACGCCACCGAAGCCGAAGCTCAAGAGAAAGAAAGCATCACGGAAATGTGCAACTGTCAACAATGAATCGGAGCCCGAATCTCCACAAGAAAAGAGTGTCGAGGAAATTCTCAAAGAAGCTGTCGAATCGGCATCTTGTATCGAGGATGAGCTCAAATCCAAACTGGACCACAACAACGGCATGGACCATAGCAAACCTGATGCCGACAAGGATGTGAAGTGCCAGCAAGTTCCAACCGGCAAGAGGGACGTGAAGAAGCGTCGCTACGATCTACGCAACTCCAAGTCGAAGCGATCCAATTGAGGGAAGTTGAAACACTTCGCAATATTTATTAAGCAACAAATTACAAATATTGATAAGCGGCTAAAATAAGTGCCAAACACTGCGATGTTTAACCTAACGAACAATTGTTATTAATATAAATTAAATTGATTATATTATGATAACTAACTAACTACTATATTGTTGTTGTGATACACGAGAGTTGTGATACTTGAGAGCACTAAGAATGCATTCAAAATTGAAAAAAACCAACATGAATACTATTACTACTAGAGAATGAAGACAGAAATTAAAGTTATAACAATAATATAATTATATAAATATTCAGTGACTAATTTAATAAACTCTAGCAGCACAACCAGCTGATAGTCAAGCAGGCAGTGATATAAACTAAAAGTATTTGAAAAAGATCAAATAAATCTGCTGTCCTTCAGGGAACAAATCTAATAATAGTAGTTGTAATAATAAGTGTAGTAATAGTTGTAAAAAAAATTATAATAATAGTTATTATAATAGTTATTCATATCATACTACTACTAGAGATTAAACAGAAATGAAAGGTTTCAAACGGTCAACAAATAATATAATTATATGAATATTCAATAATTCAATAATAATACAGTGATACAAATTAAAATTATATGAAAAAGTTCAAATAAATCTGTGGTCCTTCAAAGAACAATTGTAATAATAATAGTTGTAATAATAGATATAATAATAGTTGAATAATAGTTTATGCATATTATACTACTACTAGAGATTGAAGACAAATGAAAAAATAATATAATTATATAAATATTCAATAATTCAATAATATACTCTAGCAGCACATCCAGCTGATAGTTAAGCATACACTTCTACAAACTAAAAGTATATGAAAAAGATCAAATAAATCTGCTGTTCTTCAAGGAACAATTGTAATAATAGTAGTTGTAATAATAGTTGTAAAGATAGTTATAATAATAGTTGAATAATAGTTTACTCATATCATACTACTACTAGAGATTGAAGACAAATGAATAGTTTCAAACGGTCAACAAATAATATAATTATTTAAATATTCAATAATTCAATAATAAATAAATAAAGCTGATAGTCAAGCAGACACTTATACAAACTAAAAGTATATGAAAAATATCAAATAAATCTGCTGTCCTTTAAGGAACAATTGTAGTAATAGTAGTTGTAATAATAGTTATAATAATAGTTGTAAAAATAGTTATAATAATAGTTGAATAATAGTATACTCATACCATATCTATAAAATCATAAATCACATCTTGTAATTCTACTACAAATGTAAATTTAGCATTTATCAAAATGAAACTAATTACAATGTGGAAACAACACTTGAAATAAAGACCATGTGGGCATAATGGTCATCATTTTCTGAACATAATGCCAATCATATCACTGGAAACAACATTGGCAGCATATGGAACTGGACACTAAAACGCTTATCAGCTAATCAGATCGGAACGCCTTCGCCTTATTCCGACACGAGGCTAAGAGGAGCTATCAAAGTGAAACTGAGACGGCCGAGCAGTAATATAATCTGACCGAAAATATCTTAACATTAAACGCCCACAAATACTTATGGCCGAAGAGAGCGAGAGAGAGAGAGAGAGAGAGAGAGAGAGAGACAGAGAGGAGCGAACTGGCTGGGAGGCTGGCTGTCTGACGTGTGACGGAGGCACAATCAGTGCGATGTTTACAAGTTTTATGAGCCACCAAATAACAAGACGTCGAACAGCAGCGAGAACTACCGACTTGTCCGACCAGATTCAATCCGAGGCCAATTTGGAGAGCTCCAAAGACAGGTCGCTTTTTCCTCGATTTTGCAAAAAGAAAACAAATGAAATACAAGTATTTTTTTAAGGCACAGCGTGAGGCGAGACACGATTTTTATCGTCTTTAATTTGCTTTTTATTTGATATCATATTTCATGGCGTGTTCCCGGTTCCCAATGAAAACAAAAGCAAGTGGCAGTTTCAGTGTATCTTGGGACATCGGGACATCGGGACATCGGAACATCGGAAGATGAGGAGATTGGGAGATTGGGACTCTGTACTTTGGGAGTCTGCTGGCTTTGAGTCGAGACGTCATAATGTCATAAAAATGTCACATACTTTTAATAACTTTATGACAGCTACAAAATCATAAACAAAATGCTCTGACAGCGACACACACACAACACACACAACAACAACAACACGGGACTGTGCGAACGCAAGGCACATGCAAATGCTTATGACCAAGACGGAGGCTCCATCAATTGGGAGTCGCATCATAATGAGATGTGTCATGTCTGCATTCCCAGAAACGGTTGAGGTTCCTTTCAGTGAAATCATTGGGCATCATTGGAGTCCCCAATTATGAACATGACACGTGATTATTAAGTTTGATATCAAACAAACTGAGTTCACATTTATCTGCTCTTCTATCTGCTCTTCTATCTTCTCTTCGCTTCTCTTCTGTTCTCTTCTCTTCTCTTCTATCTTCTCTTCTCTTCTGTTCTCTTTTCTTTTCTTTTCTTTTCTTATTTTTTCTTTTCTTTTCTTTTCTTTTATTTTCTTTTCTTATCTTTTCTTTTCTTTTATTTTCTTTTCTTTTCTTTTCTTTTCTTTTCTTTTCTTTTCTTTAATTTAATTTAATTTAATTTAATTTAATTTAATTTAATTTAATTTAATTTAATTTAATTTTATTTTATTTTATTTTATTTTATTTTATTTTATTTTATTTCATTTTATTTTATTTTATTTTATTTTATTTTATTTTATTTTATTTTTTCTTTTCTTTTCTTTTCTTTTCTTTTCTTTTCTTTTCTTTTCTTTTCTTTTCTTTTCTTTTCTTTTCTTTTCTTTTCTTTTCTTTTCTTTTCTTTTCTTTTCTTTTCTTTTCTTTTCTTTTCTTTTCTTTTCTTTTCTTTTCTTTCTCTCTTCTCTTCTCTTCTTCTCTCTCTTCTTCTCTTCTCTTCTCTTCTCTTCTCTTCTCTTCTCTTCTCTTCTCTTCTCTTCTCTTCCCTTCTCTTCTCTTCTCTTCTCTTCTCTTCTCTTCTCTTCTCTTCTCTTCTCTTCTCTATTCTCTATTCTCTATTCTCTTTTCTCTATTCTCTATTCTCTATTCTCTATTCTCTATTCAATATTCTCTATTCTCTATTCTCTATTCTCTATTCTCTATTCTCTATTCTCTATTCTCTATTCTCTATTCTCTATTCTCTATTCTCTATTCTCTATTCTCTATTCTCTATTCTCTATTCTCTATTCTCTATTCTCTATTCTCTAATCTCTAATCTCTATTCTCTATTCTCTATTCTCTATTCTCTATTCTCTATTCTCTATTATCTATTCTCTATTCTCTATTCTCTATTCTCTATTCTCTATTCTCTATTCTCTATTCTCTCTTCTCTCTTCTCTCTTCTCTCTTCTCTCTTCTCTCTCTCTCTCTTCTCTCTTCTCTCTTCTCTCTTCTCCCTTCTCCCTTCTCCCTTCTCTCTTCTCTCTTTTCTCTTTTCTCTTCTCTCTTCTCTCTTTTCTTCTCTTGTCATCTAAGGATCGATTTGGGAAGTTCTTTCAACTCGGCAACAGCTCAGTTGAGTTCCCAGTCTCCAAATATCCATTTCGATGCTCAAGCTCAGCTTTAATTTCAACACATAAATTTGTTTTGCGACAAAGCGCAGTTTTAAATTATGAAGCCCCTTCAACTCGGAATGAAGTCGACTCGTCGCATAATAATGAAGCCACTGGAGAACAGCGAATTGGGTAGACCGACAGAAATGAGAGAAAGAGAGAGGAAGAAGAGAGAGAGGGAGGGAGAGGGAGAGCAAAAGTCATACCCGTAGAGTTATTAAATGCCAAGTTATTTGTCGTTTAGCTGGAAATCCATGCAGGCCAGTCGTACTTTAAGTTTAAGACAAGACTCCGAGACTGCTTTATGGCTTTGAGTAGGAAATCTTTATGAGCATGTGTTTGAGTATGTGTTGGAGTGTTGTGCCGTGTGTGTGTGCCCTAGCACCGAAATCGTTAAAAAAAAAAGTGAGACAAATTTATTGGCAAAGTATAAATGCTTTTCTTTACGGTTTTAAGTTTGTGTAATTTTAATATGAAGTCGTAAAGACTTTTAATGATGCATGCAAATTGTAAGACTATTTGCATATTCCGATATCTGAGAGCGAGCCGCGTCTTTCGAGTTTGGTAATACGTCTTTGGCTTGTTGAAAGATGCGAGCGATGGGAACGTAGGAGTAAAAGCAAAGCTCAGTTTTAGATAGTTATTTAGTACCATTGTTATTTTATTATCATTTTAAATCTATAACAGAAATATATTTTAGTATAATAGATAATCCTTAGATATTCACAGCGGAGTTCATTTAACTTAATTTATTTTAATATTAAACAACTTTTGCAGCAAACGTAGTTATAAAGTTAACTCAGTTAGCATTTACAAGCAAACTCGTACTTTATATCTGTATCGCATTTATATCTGTAGCTCTCCATTAGAGCCAATCAAATTCGATTCTCAAGCCAAACTACTTGGACTAATCTTCATAGAAAGTAGAAAGTAAGCGCACAGTTTGTTGCGAGTAACGGAAAGTTATGCTTATCGTTGCTGTGTTGCAACTTTAAAAACTCACTTGCCACAAATATTTCGAGCAATTTATCTAGAGTACAAAAGTTGCTCCTGCGAGTGTCCGCATTCGGGAGCGTGTCCTTGCCGGAGGTTTTTTTTGGGTATTATGATTGCGCAAATGCAAAATGCATAACAATCTCAATTGCACAAAATATTTCGCATGCGACGGCAGTTGAAATGCAGCAAATTGGGATTTATTTATTGTGTATGAGTATGAGAAGAGAGAGAGAGAGAGAGAGAGAGAGAGAATGAGAGAGAGATAGAGAGATAGAGAGAGAGAGAGAGTGAGACGAAGCTGTCCTCGTCCCTGGCCCCGTTTTTGGCATGAAAAGTTGCAGAGCACTATAAACGAAATGTCGATGGAGCAGGAGGGGGAGCGGGAGCGGCAGCGGGAGATGAGGATGGAGTTGAGGATGGAGCTGAGAATGGCTATGCGTTGCCACCAAATACCAGAGGTAGCTAACCCACTTTCAAATTGCTTTTTTATTTGCCAATGGATGCGGTTATGGTTACGGTTATGGATATCTTATGTGGATATAAATATGAGTTTGAGTGTGTGCGAGTGTGAGTGCGAGTGTGAGTGCGAGTAGCCTCTGGGGAAATGAATGGCACGCAAATTGAGTCAAAGTAGTTTATGCTAATATTCGTAGTCGTACTCGTATTTTCAAATGCAACGCCAAAAGTTTACCCGTTGCCCTTGGGGCACTCCGTAGTTTTAGCCAAAGTTTGACAGATGAGCTGCAGCCTTGGTCAGGACGTGCAATTAGCCTGGCTAGTAATTCTCATCGGGAAAGGGCAAGCACACACAGGCATGCGGAGTGTTGGCTCCAATCCAGCGCAGATATTGATTGACCCTCGTGTAAACTCCGGGCGTGTTGGGTCTGGCGCAACCTATGCCCCAGGACACAATGCCTGCCACCTGATACTGTCCCGGCTGCTCGCCGAGAAGCACATGGAGGGGGCCGCCGCTATCGCCACTGCAGGCATCCTTGGCAGCTTCGCCCACGTAGCCGGCACATAGCATGTTGTCGGTGATCAGGTGTGGACTGTAGCTGGAGTTGCGGCATTCCGATTGGCTGAGAACGAGCACATCGACTTCCTGTTGAACGTGGAAGAAGTCGAGGAAATAGGTTAAGCCAAGCCGATGAAGGGGAAGTGAGGAGGAGAAAAGGGAGAACCACCTCACTGCAAGAAGAAGAGCTTGAAGCGAGGATTGAACGTAACAAAGAAAGTCACAGAGATATTGAAGGAACAGCAAAAAGAGAGTGAGAAATGTATTGAGAACGAAATCTTCCATTTCACTCTCTTCAATCTCTGCGTTGTTAGAAAAGAGAACAATAAGGAAGTAAGTTTTAAAATTCGCTCACTGAAGGTAATCTTGTGAAGAATCTTGTTAGGATCAACATCAGCCAAGTTACCTGCAAAGTGTCCGTTATAAATCCTCCTTCCTGCCGTGCTCCCCATCCCGTCACAATGGCCATCTCCCCATCAAACCTGGAACTGGAATCCGGCATACAAACAGGTCTAACTCGACCCTCGAAGCTCACCGGCTTATCGAGTGTTAACAGGGCAATGTCATTGTCAAAATTGCGAGGATTATAATGCTCATGGGTATTAACATAGACGGCTCGACGCTGCAACACCAGGGCATCGCTATCACTGCGGTTGTGCTCCAGCAATCTGAGGGTGATCAACTCCGGCGGCACGCCCTGCACACAGTGAGCCGCTGTGAGCACGTACAGGTCATTGATGAGGGAGCCGGCGCAGTAGAAGCGGCCAAAGAACAGCACGGCAACCAGCCAGGGATACTGATGACGACGCGTCTCCTGACCACCAACGATCTTACGCAATGTGTTGATCAGTCCACAACGACAACTCACACATTCCCTTTCCATGGGATGGTCCGGAGGTAGCTCAGTTGTCGTTGTCGTAGAAGTGGGAGGAACTGAAGTGGGAGGAACTGAAGTGGTAGTTGGCCCCAATATCAATTGCAGCCACTGGAAAAAGCTGCTCGGCCCCACGACCACGTGGAGTGCAGGCTGCAAGCTGACCTCCTTCACAGCTGAGTGCAAAAGCAAGATTCCCAGGACCATGCAGCAGATGAGCTGTAACCTCATCTTGTTGAACACGAAAGAGTCACTGCCAAACTGAACCAAACAACTTGCTGAAGCTGAACAGAAGTCGAGGAAACGCTGAAGATTCGTTCCACTTAGAAATCCTGTTTGTATTCCGCTTCAAATCTTGCAATTCGATGGTTCAGCAGACCAGTTTCTTTATATTCGATTTCGTTAACCCGTCATCTGTGCATCCCCCCGGTACACCGGACACACCAGCCTCTCCAACACCATCAGGTGCCAACTTTTCACTTTGCAAGCAATTTTCCACGTTGCTGCGCAAATGAATTCATGAAATGTTTGCCCGATAATGTGTAAACATTGTGATAGCCGTAGGTTAAGCAACATTTCATATTTTCACATCTCATATTTCCACATTTCCGCATTTCCACATTTTTACACCTCCCACCTTCCATCCCAACAAGCGTCATGTGTTTGCGCTCAAATTAAATCCATCTTAAAGTTCCAATAATCTTTGAAATATTTGAAATTCTTACAGTTGGGAACTTTAAATATTCCCCCCTAAGTTTCCCAGAACACAATCAGATTAATCTGCAATCTGCGCTTCAAATTCTATCAAATCTATATTTCATTTAACATGTTCTCTATCAAATGTTATGCAAATGAAAGCGATTTATATACCCCACACTAGTCTTGGCTCCCCCTCCCCTCATTGGCAGTTCCCACTTGTCATTTAGGCCTTTGTAAGCTGGCACAATAATCTCTAATAGGCTTAGCATGAAATATGGACGCTTAGTGGACGCTTACTGTTGCCAAATAGAGCTCTGAAAGTGTTGTTATTTCTTCTTTTATACCGCCAGTCTGTCTGACTGTCTGACTGTCTGACTGTCTTTCTGTCGGACTGTCGTAATGAGAGACTCGCCTGAAAATTAGTGAAAGCAGTTTAATAATCATTTTCCTAGTAAGCCTCTTATTGAATAGAGTTGCCACAATTTAGGGCTGGGCGCAAGTTGCTCAACTTTTGTCGCATTTAAGTAAGTGTGGGAGCGGGGGAGACTAATTGAATTTGATAGGAAAGAAAGGGATAGCGTACAATAGGGAGAGAGGGAGAGTAGGGAATTGGGGGAGGCAACTGAATGATCCATAAATCCAGTAAACTGTTGTGGCAACCTACTGAACCTTGAAGTGGCATCAATTGTATTGACACGCCCACCACGTGCCCCACGGTTACGCTTCAACACCGAAACTGGAGCTCAGCAATACCAGTTGAAGAAGGTTGCATGGGCTTGTGGCATCCACAGTTTTACTTCAATTTAATGAGCTGCATGGTTGCATTGGGCGAGGGGCAGCAACTAGTAGCCCGTAAATTGTCCAATTATACACAAAACTCAAGGCAATGCGTGGGCTGAGCCCCTACAGGTAGGCACAGTAGCTGGAGCTGGGGAGGGAACTGGAGCGGGAACTGGAACTGAAGTCAGCTTAGAGCTGCTTGTAGTTCTGTCATTTTTGATAGTTGCTGCTCTTAATTGATATTTATGGAAATGAATGTTATTCGAAAGTGGAGCAGCCAGCTGTAAGATCTACATGCGACTCTATGAAGCAGGGGCAGCTCATTAAGGTGCCAGCTCTGGCAGCTCTGGCAGCTCTGGTAGCCTCTGCTCTAATGAGCACAACTTTCGTATTCAACTCAGAACAAATGCTGAGACTATTTGTGTGTCTCTCTGCCACTGCACTGCGGTCAGCCAACAAATCTTGTAGAACTTGGCAACTTGGCAAGAGCTGCAAAAGTAATTCTAATCCCCAGTTGCCAGAGTGACCACCGCAATGAGTTTTCCACTTGACTAAGAAATATTGCTTAATTGCAGAAATGTAATAAACTTGCCAAACGGACAAGAAAAGTTCGAGCATCAAGTTTGGTGGTCTCATTTACAGTTGCCGCATGTAAGTTCATAAACTGTGGCAACAATGCTCAACTCGAGAGTAACTTACCGAGAGATAACAACTTCATAATAACTGCAAGGACTGCTAAAGTTCTCATTAAACTATATTCGATATCAATTAAATCTGTATCTCAGTATCTCAGCAGTCAATGAAAGAGGCGAGAGAGAGTACAACAACAGCGTCGAGCGAGCACGACTGCGATATACCCAGCCACTTTGTTTTCTTCATTTGGCAAGTTAAAACTCTGTCGATTTTCTTTGAGCTGTTTTAGCAATAAACTATTGGGACTTAACCAATAAATAAATAGATAAAGTAACTGATTTTAAGCAACATTATATTTATAGTGAACATTTTGATTGAAAGGCGCTTATATGGAATGTAATTCAAAGTAATTAAACTTGCATTACCCTCTCTAACTCATGGCATACTTTGATGGCCAAAGAATGCTCCAAATTGCGTAGGATTACAATTTAAACAAGCCTTAAAGGAATATATGTATTATCTGTGCTGTTGCGGTCTCTTTAGCCTCTCCCAAATTCATACTCGGGCTGTTGTTAAACATGCGCTCTGGCTGCCTGTTGGCTTCTTTATCTTGACAGCATCGGGCTTTAAAATACAAGTATAAATACTACGCTCTACAAATGTACAAACATTCCGACTGTCGCCCCCCTACCACTGAGAGGTGGGTAGGGGGTAGGGGGGCAAAAGACGCAATTGCAAAATCGGCAACAACTTTTAATTAAAAGCAACATTTTCACAGGCCACAGCAACAAGCTTATTAACAGTTACTTTTTGCGGCGTAAATCTCTGACTGTTGTCTGTATCTGTAACTGCGCGTGTGTGTGTGTGCGTGCGTGTGTGTGTGTGGGCCTGCCATTTAGCCACAGCAAAAGCTGTCAATTGATAAACAAGTCAACTGTCACTTAGGCCCGCATTGATAGCTGCTTATCGAGCCCGAATGCAGCGAATCGAACGGCCAACGCTAATCAGGCAGAGTGTCCCCAGTTCTCAGCCTCCAGACACACACACTCCCCCCTCCCCACAACCATACTTCAATCCCTCATCACTCCTTGCGTCTGAGGTGCCCAACTCCAACTACAGATCAGTGTCCTGCCTTGCCACTTGCTGCTGGTCTCCTCGGAGACTGCTGCGGAGTTGGCGATAAGGCCACGACACATGTCACAAGTTGTATTTATTTTTGTGTTTCCCTTTTCACTTTGATTCCTCTTGCAGTTTCTTGTTTTCCCTCAGAGTTTATTATTTGTATTAATTTTAATCAAAAGTGGAAATTAAACGCGGCTAATGAAGATTTTAATTGCGTGCCACAAAAAATGCAATTGCATGTGGGCAGCTCTGCATAAACGAATGCAAGTACTATTCATGAATACTCGAATATGAATACATGTTCGACTCAGGAACAACATGACCAGCGCCTGTTCCAGCCTCGTTTGACACGCAAACTCGATTCAACATTTGCAATTTCCATACTCATTCCCATTCCCATTCCCACTAGTGTGTTAGTTACTCTTAGTAGTTGTTAGTTACTCGTTACTAGTTACTTCTTACTAGTTAGTGATAGTGTAAGCTGCTTAGGTTTTCTGGTATTTGCCCGCCTGATTGCCGTTTATGACAGTTTTCCATAGGCTTAAATCGAACAAGATGTGGGCTTTGGGTCTGACTCCAAGGAGCAACTGCCTCTGCGTTTCTCTGCCGGATTAGCTTGCAAAATATTTGACGGGTTGATTGTGAAAGTAGACTTCAAGCATCTACTAATTGACTAGCCATAAAATAGGATTAATCAAATGAGGTTAGTTTATCAAGTTGAAACATGCAATGAGTATATAAATCAAAGTACAACTTGCCCTATACAAATTAATTTCTTTTTAACTAATTCAAAAGATAACAATAGAAGTATACATAACTGCAATTAGTGCTAGGAAGTGAGAGTAATTATAGAGAAGTTTCAAAGAAGTTGCAATACAAACTAAAGTCGTTCTCTATATTATATGTTGTCATAACTTGAACACAGCAGAAAGGAAGTCTAAATCCAGAAATGTCCTTAAAGAATCTCTTCAATTTAGTATTGCTTCTCATTTGCTTCTCTCGCCTATTGTCCATTTAGCAGAAAACCTCACCCCACCAGCAAAGAGGAAATGTGAAAAATGTCACGCTTCATTTGTGTAACCCGTTCAAATAGACACCTGGCCCAAGTCAAGTGAAAAGAACTGTCAACAGAATGAATTACAGAGAAAAGGAAACAAAAGAGCACAAAGAAAATGGGGGAAAAAAAGGAAAATATCAACACGGCACACAAACTTCATGATAGATACTGAAACAAATACAATCGGACAGATCGATTAGGCATTCAAATGTGCAATTAGTATTGGAAGTGGATGTGGATGTAGAAGTGGAAGTGGAGTGTAGATTGTGGAATGTAGCTTGTGGAATGGAAGGTGGAACTTCACTTGACACTCGTTCCCCGACTCTGCAAATGCTTTACTCTACATGCATAAGCTGGCGTTCTTTTGCTACCCTTTATGCAATAAACCGTTACAAATAGCACAGTGACGAGGAAGAGAGACAAAGAAGAGAGCACAGGAAGCGATGCAGAGAGCTAACGAGCCGTACAAACGGCACTTACCTCTCTCACCGCCACCAATGCTCACGCTCTTTATCCACTTTTAGTATGCCAACAAACGAGGGAGTGGGAGCGAGAGGGCGTTATTAAAGTTCGGCATTTCCTCTCTTTAATTGAATTACATTTTTCGTAATTTCCGTTATTTATCTGCCATTTGTTTGACCAGTGTCCACCACAAATTTCAATAATTATGAGCAGTTTTTAATTACATTGCTGGGAGAGGGGGAGAAGTCCCGATTATTTTACACTGAACATTTAATTAGTATTTATGATTGTTTAGCATTTTACTGAAATTGATTTATGTGGTTTTCTCGTGCAGCGAACGTCACTTTATTAATTTGTTAAGTCTGCGGCAGTTTTGTGGGTTCCACCTCCAATCGCCCCCACTGCCCCTCCGCCTGCTTTCTGCTTCGTTTGAGGCAAGTAATGTGGGCCTGTCATGTCGTGAGCCCATTACAATTACATATTAATTAATAACAATTTTTCGGGGCGTTAATGCGTGTTTAATAAAAACTGTAATTAAATTTTTGATTGCCAACTCAAATGATATAAATGGTGTTTATTGAGTAGCAAAGCACGAGGCGATCGGCTAGTGATAAACTTTGTGTGAAGAGATTTAATTAAGGGGAGACAGACCTAAGAAGCAGTAGTTTCTCTTCAATGGCATTAGAATGTAGAAAGTCGAAGCATCCAGAAGTATCTTGTTCACTTCATCTAGCAGCCATCCATCAGGTTACTTTGAGCAAAACATAAATTCTCAGCTTCAATCAAATCATTTCCTGCTTTCGCCAGCCGTCAAGCCACCCCGCTGCACCCCTAAATGCCCCCACGAAGTGGGAAGACAATGCAAACAACGAACTGAATGAGCAACGCCTGCGTGAAAAATGCAAATCAATTCAATTAAAACAACAAGAGCAACATGCAGCAACAGCCACAGCAACAGCATCAGCAACAACAAATACAACTACAGCGCCGCAAGCTACAAGAGACTGCTGCAACAACATGATGCATGTTGCCAGAGTCAACGCAACAAAAGCATGCGCACCATAAAGATCCCGCGTAGAGCCGTTGTTCCCGACAACAGCTAAGCAACAACAGCAATAGCAACAGCAACAACAGAAAGAGAAACAGCAACAGCAACAATGCCACAACACACATGCCACAAAAGTGTTGCAGTTACAAGAATTTTAATCAAGCGTTTAACACTAAACGCGCCACGGCCTCGAAACGCCGCAACGTCGACGTCTGCGCAGACGCATAAACAATTTTCCAATTGTTGTTGCTGCTGTGGTTGTTGTTGTTGTTGCTGCTGTGGTTGTTGAGCCTTTATTGGGGCTTTGTGTTGCTGCTATATTGTGTTGCATAAATTAACTTGCCGCTTGTCTAGCCTGCAACTGCGTCTGCGTGGCACGATCCCAAAGCCTGGACTCAGCTCTCATTCCTCATTCCCCGCATTCCCATGCTTCCCAACGAATCTTTGGTTTGTTGTGCCGGTTTTGGCTTTCGGCTTGGACAAATTTAAATTTGCATGACAGTCGCACATTGATCATGGCTAGAGTACGCTATGCTGGCCAACTGAATGTCCGACTGTCTGACTCTCTGGCTGTCTGTCTGACAACTTGCAGACTCTCAGGATATCCAACTGTGCCAACTTGCAACGCATTTTCAATTAACCAAAACATGCCAGCTAGTCAAATGACATTTTGAATGTCTGAATATTTTCCGAGTGTGTGTCTAAGTGTGTGTGTGTGTGTGTATGTGTGTGTGTGAGAGAGAGCTGAATTTGGGCCAGCTGACAGTCCACTTAAGGCGCCGCCATAAAATCCGCCCAAAAGCCCAATAAAAACCATTCAATAAATCACAACAAATTAACATAAATCTTGGCAGTCTGTCGACGCACTCTTTGGGGAAAGATGCAAACTGGAAGCTGGAAGCTGGAAACTAGAGGCTGGAAGCTGGAGGCTGAAGGCGGGAGGCTGCCGCTGCTCCCGTTGTTGCATCTGTTGATGATGATGATGTCGATCGTAAATCCTAAGAATTTTGACAAATGTACAAATGCTTCCTCAAAATGGGCAATAAAAAATTAAAAATTAAAACACAAAAAAACACAAAAGAAACATAAAAATGGTTTTGTATATGTTGTGCACAACACACGCACACACAAGGCCAACGAGAGGCCACAAAATTCTTTACTGCATATTCAAAAGGCGCACAAAGCGTATAAAAGTTGAGATTCATGCTTCAGACCGACGCAAAAATACTCTATAAGCAGTTGTACTGCTCTCATACTTCAGATGTGTTGTTAAATTAGCATAGATGATGCGATAGTTTCGGAAAGACTTAGTGATAATTCTCAAACACTTTCTGCCAGCTCAGAGAGTCACAGCTGTCTTCAAGAAGGCTCTGCGATTATTCCTTGACGATTTCTCAATATATAAACAATGTTTTTAGGGTAAAGTGAAGCGCAAAGGATTCACAAGTTAACAAATTTCTAAGTAAGACATTTTGAAACCATGTCTCGCTAAACATGCTACAGAGTATCTCAAGTCAGGCCATAGAAATCTAACAAAACAGATGCAGTGCTACACATGACGCAAATGGCACACAGAATGTATCTTTTAGAAGGCAAAATAAGTGCCATAAATGTGAACAGAGACACTTGGAAGGCAGCCCAGGCACTGGCGCAGAGGTTGGACGAGGGGCGGCAGAAGACAGAAGGCAGACGACAGTGGGAGTGCATGTGTGTATGTGCGTGTGTGTCTGCGTGTGTGTGCCCCTAGGGCCCCGCATAACGCACATGTCTGCAAAGTGTTAATGTGAATTTATGATGCATTACGCGGCGTTGGCATTGGATATGAAGAGGCTGCGTGGCAAGGGGCAGGGGGGGATGCTAGCCAAGCTGGAGGAGCGTTGTGCTGGCTCGCTGTCGTCGAGGCTTTGAGATTTTCTAGTCGCGTAATGAAAAACAGATTTGGAAACTTTTTATGTTATGAAGTAAAATGCAAGCTAGTTTTTATGGTTTACCCCATTGGGGGGGAAGCGAGAAGCAAAGAGAAGCCAAGAGAAGCTAACAGAAGCAGCTGATTATGCGCGATAAAGCGGTCAAACTGATAAGCAAACAGACTAAAGTGTATTGAAGAAGTATCTAAATAAGATCTCAAGCTCTATTTCAAGTACCCCTCTCGGTCTATCAATATAAATTCAATACACCCAACTGAGAGGCACACTAATTGCCACGCCTTGGACCACCTACAAAACACTCGCAACACACTCACAGCTGTCACACCCCCTTCTCGTAGTTGACACCCCCTCCAGTTTGACTTGTCACGCCCATGAGTTAATTGAAACCGCGTGCGGAACTTGGGTTTCCCAATTTGGTTCAAGTCGCAGTATTTATGGATGCTATTAGCAGTAACAAAAGGTGCAGCAGCCCCGTGCGTTTCCCCTGTTCGCAGTCAGCTTGAAATTCGCTGCCATTTGTGGCAGCCACACTCAGTGTTGCACTATCCGGAGCATGCCACATTACAAGTAAATTAAATTATGGCCACGCCGACGCCTCGTACAATGCGACTAATAAACTTTCAATTAATGCAGCCCAAAAATACACACACACATACAGTTACAGAGTGCAAAGAAGTGGGGGAGACAACACCCATAAAAGTGTGGCAAGGTGCGGCATGTGGCATGTGGCATTTGGAAATCAGCTCGGGAGATGCGCACAAATGAAAACACAATTTGCTACAGTTCACAATAAGTTAAGATGAGTCGAAGATGAGTCCCCCTCCTGGAGGGGGGAGTCGCTGGTGTTGACAGCTGCCCTTGCTGGGCTCATAATTTATGCAGTTCCAGTTCCAACTTCAGTTCCAGTTCCCGATCCAGTTTCAATTTCAATTTCTTTCCCCTTTAATTTGTTTGTTGCACACGCAATGGGCATGACGAACATCTAGGCGCTGCTTTGAAGTCAACAACTTTTTAGCCAAAACTCCCTTTCCCCCCAGCCAACCCATTGCTCAGCTTTATCTGGCTGCCACATTTGGAGTCGCAACCAAAGGCTCTGCTGTGCTCTGCTCTGCTCTGTTTGTAGCTCGTAAATAAAATCGTAAATTGCCATTTTGTTTTATTGTTTAACCGACAGTTTTTATTGAGCTCGTTTTGTCGGCATTCGGTTTTAGTGCCCGCCCCTCCCTTCCCTTCCCTTCCGCCACTCGTTGCTGCCCCTAACTCATTCGTCGGGGGCCAAAAGTTGTCGCTCCTCCGTTAATGAGCCATAAAGGTGTGCACAAACACCTTGAGAGTGCAGCCGAAAAATGTCTGTGCACTGAAAAGTTTCTCAAGCTCTGCTCATCGGGGTATTATGGGATTTCATTTACAGTTCTCGTGAATAATACAACTTCTTTTATGTGCCTCAAGTCATTTCAGTTGTTCCAGTCAAACAGTTGTTCTGTAAGCATTAAATCAACTTATTATCACAAATATGTTCAACTTAATCGATTTGAAATCTCGTTTAAATCAACTTAAAATATGTTCCTCTCAGCGTGTATCAAGCTATTGTCTGTTATCGATTACTTGAGCTGATCAACTGCTGACCTCGAGTTGTCATACTCCTAGCCACATGACATGCTCTTCCTTAGTGCCATTTGCTATCTGCCACTTAAAGGTAAATAACTTAGGAACTCCTCGCGCTTATATCCATATGATATATCAACGAGTGCTAATGCGACCCGTACAAATTGTGTTGGCTGCTCCTTTAAAAGGCCATAAAAGAGAACCACGCGAACTAATCACGCAATAAATGAACGCTCATCAATTCACAGACAGTTGGCTTGATTCCGCTGCTCGCTTGGTCAACGGTTGGGTTTGGGCCGACTACAGCAAACCAAAGCAAAGCAGCCCCAAATGAGCCAAAGCAACAGCAAAAGCAATAAAATTTATGTTAAGTAGCGCGGCCATAAATAGCCAAGGGCCAAATAGGATGGGATGCTATCGAACGGAATGGAATGGAATGGAATGGAATAGGCTGCGACATGGATGATGACAACAACAGGATGGGAGACGAAGCTGGCCTTGACAAAGGCAAAAAACGTGAATCGTGGAATGATAAATGTCAAAGCAAATGACATAAATAATCGAATCGAGCGCAAAGCAGTCGAGCATGAAAGCGATGCTTAGGGTAAAGGGAGGGGCAGAGGCAAGAGTGCTGCCTCCTATGTGGCTATAATCATCAACCTCATCATCATCACCATCACCATCATCCTCGTCGTCGTCGTCGTCATTGGCTGGCTAGACCGGTAACGGGGCCCATAAAAAATCCTTTAACCTACGCCAAGTGTGGTCCACGGGCACGAGAACAAGCACGAGCCGAGCGGAGCGGACTTCAATTATTGATAGATTATTTACTGTCAGTCAGGCAATGACATTGCCCAATGTCCATTGTGCCTGCCTGGCAGTTCCAGGAAATGCAGTCATCGGCATCCACCTCTTCGTCAACGCCGTCTTTGACTTTGCCTTGTACGCGACTTACATTAATCATCAACTGAAGATGCGTTTCTCTTCCCCCCTCTCACTGTCTCATCTCTTTTCCGCTCTTATTCTCAACACTCATGGTGTAATTTGTAATTCCTTTTGCGCATATTCCATTGCAAAGCTCAAGACTTCGCTTCATACTTCATACAGTAAAGTCCCTGCTGACTGCTTGGCATTATTCCCATTGAGATCTTAACCTAAGCTGCACATGTAATGAAATCAAATTAAATAACTAAATATTCTGATTTTAAAATCAGTTGCTTTTAGTGACTATCTGTCTGTTAACTTTGAACTCATTCTGCAAGAATGAGCTTAGCTCTGCTTTGCAACCGTAATCTACACATCTAAGTAGAGCAATCATATTGTTTGGTTTTAATATTCAACTCTATGATCCTATTTATATTTATAAAGTACAGTAAACACTTCCTGTTAATCATAATCATAGACACTGTCAGATACACACAACAGGTACAGGCCACCTAGGTAGAGTGTAGTTGCCTTGATGGCCATGTTTTCGTTGTTAATTGAAAATTATTAACTTACAATTTAGCCAAGGGCTCTGAGCTATTAGAGGCAAAGGCAAGTAAGTAGTAGTAGCTGAATGTAGCTCTGACAACTGACAGGTGGCAGGTGCCAAAATCAGGTCAGGCTCGCATGTCAATCATTCACATGCAGTTTGCCATCAAGCACTGATTTCCTGGAAATTATTGATGAATGAGCTTTGGCTTGGAACTGAAACTGAGAAGTGACTCGAACAATGGCAGATGCCAACAAAAAATGAAAGAAAAAAAAGGCAACAAAATGAAGCGAACTAACAACAATTACAGCAATCCATGATGACTTCATGTGCAGAGCTGGTCAAACAGAACTCATGGCTTTGGCCTGCTGGTAGGCAATTTGGCCAATGCGAAAGTTGCCAAGTCAGGGAGCCCAATTGAGATGGAGTTTGGAGCTGGGCTCTGGAATGGGCTTTCATTAATACAAGTCTGGGCCCCCTGCCGTCAAATGCAAATGATGCACATGCTCCAGACTCGCAACTTGGCCAGTCACAAATCGAAGCGTAATTAATTGGCCTGGCCAACATTCGCATGCCGCATGCAATTAAAAATTCATATGCCATGCCGCAAGTTCAATGTCTGCTGCTTCAGACTTAGACAACTTGCTTTCGGCAGCGACTTTGCCAGTGCTCACTGTACCTATACCTCTACTCAGTCAGTCGCAGCAGCTGCCGACGCCGCATGTGGCATTCTGGGCAAATGTTTGCCAAAGCTGCCTCTTAACTTGGCTAACATCTTTCGCATGGGACTCTGGGACTTGTTTTGATCGCTGCCTGTTCACCGGTGTGTGGGCCACTCCACTGCAGGACAGACAGGAGGGACAGGGCAGCAGTTGAAAATATATGGTCCGTTGATTACCGCTTGCTGTGATTTTTGATTATGCAGTTTCCGTTCGTTTCGCTTAGTTTCGTTTTCTGTTTTGCATATGTAATTTTTTCATTGGCCTCATACGCATCTCAAGGACTTTGTTGCACAGCTGAAACGTGTTCGATTCAGCATGAGAAGCGACCCGTTGATAAGCTCTCAGTTGGCTAATAAATGCATGCCATTCGATATTTGAGAATAGAGAGTATCAGGCAATTTAATGGGCAACTTGTGCTCCCACTCTCATAGAGCCTTACTCCAATATATCCTTCAGGATCACTTCAGTTGCCGTTCAGTTGAGAAAATGTGCTCAACTTACACTATTTGCACTGCATATTTACTTAACCATTGATGTGAATTTGCTGCTCTGCACGCGCTTAATTAACAATTCCATTCATCTCAATATCTCTAGTAAAAATCTGAATACCGAAACTTCCATAGGCCCAATAAGAAGAGTGAGGCAAAGGCACAGTTCGGAGACGGCTTTGTTAGGCGATTAAATTCAAATAATAGACTCAATTAAGCAAAGTAGACAACTCAATAGGCTTGAAAGTCATGCTCGCAGTCAGTCCGAAAGAAATAACCAAGTTTTGAAGAAAAATGAGCGGAGATAAATTACATGAAACGCTTTTTCAAGCAACAAGTTTCAAACGCCTCGAATTTCAATAATAATGGGCAACAAGACAAACAAAACGAGAAATAAATAAAGAATTGAACTGGAGAAACACAAAATACAAAATCCAACCGCAAAATGTGCAATGACATCATTTGGCATCACTGTCAACTTTTTCTCTGCTCCGAAGCTGACCCAGAAAAGGTCACAGGCCACAGAAGCGAAAGAATGGGAAAACAACAACAGGCTAAAAGCTTTACAGAGCCAATCAATTATGAGACAGCGAAATGGCTAAAAGGTAGCTACAAGTCCCTTGTAAAAAACAGTCAATTCACAAAATTCTGTTTGTCTTTTCTTTTTTCTTTTCTTTTTTTTTCTTTTTGGTTTGGTTTGGTTTGCTGCTTCTATTTTGATGTATTGCTGCAATTTGTTAGCCCAACGAACGCTTTCGATACGGGAAATTACCTACATGCTGTGCACAGATCGTACAAATTAATTAAATGCCTACATGAACCAAGCGATTCATAAGAGCCAACAACAGTGGACCCACTCACAAAGCCAAAAGACTAAAGCCAAAAGACCAAAGACTAAAGACTAGAGAGAAGATCGACTGCGGAACGAACCTAAACACGATTTCATTGCTAAAGGTTATTCTACTGCTGTTTTTACGGTTCATTTACCAAGGCGGGGGGCAGCTGCTGATGCTGTGCTTGTATAATAAATAGTTCGTGGACCACATGTGGCTTATGGAGGGCTTCTTGTGGTCAGCGCGTGTGTAATAAGATACCATTGTAGCCGACGAATAAGTGAGAAAAGTTGGCATCATCCAAAACATAGGGCATCTAACAACTCTTGGCTAAGCTTAATCTTTAAGCTTCTGAAAATATTGTATAAATATTAATGAAATATAGTTATAAGAGTGTCAAATCTTACTGCAATTATTATTTAAGCAAATATGAATTAATTAGTTATTTCCTTACCATAAATATTTTTAATTTAATTTAAATTTAGTCAGAACTAATACAGTTTTTTGTTTTTTTCATATATTAATGAGATTGGGTTATGAAGAGAATAAATTACTTTAATATCCCTATAAGTTGGGAGTTTGCCTCGACAGTTCAGCAGTTCTCTCTTGTGAATAGAGATCAACAAATTGCGAATACTCATCTTAAGAAAATAGTATATCATTTTTTCGCAAAAAAAACTTCACATTATACAAATTTCGAGTATAGCTCAGCAATTGTTTATGTAGAGTAACTCCTGTTTTCTCATAAACACTTTAGAATAATTTTCTTAAATATCCCTATAAGCTGGGAGTTTTACTCGCCAGTCCAGCAGTTCTGACTTGTAGATAGAGTTTGAGGGATTACAAATACTCAACTTAAGTAGGGTAAATCTGATCTGCAGCAGTTCTGACTTATGGATAGAGTAAATCATTTTTTCTCATATACAAATTTCGAGTATTGCCCAGAACTTAAGTAGAGTAAATCATGTTTTCTAATATATATTCATATAAACACTTCTCGTTATACAAATTTCGAGTATAGATCAGCAAATGTCTCAGCTTTCGGATGAGTAAACTAAATTGTTTCGTAGTCGCAGAATAAACTCAACTTAAGTAGCGTAACTCATGTTTTCTCATAGACACTTCAGGAAATTTTCTTAAATAAATTGGAAGTTTTACTCGCCAGTCCAGCAGTTCTGACTTCAACGGATTGCAAAAACTAAACTTAAGTATAGCAACCAAAGTATTTTCAAATATACTCATATAAACACTTCCCGTAACTCAAACTTCGAGAATAGCCCAGCAATTGTCTCAGCGTTATTTACACAGAGTTTGGATCAGTAAACTAAATTGTTTCGTAGTCGCAGCATAAACTCAACTTAAGTAGAGTGAAACATGTTTTCTAATATATTTCCTTATAAACAATTCACATTATTCGAATTTAGAGTATAGCCAAGCAATTGTCTCAGCTTTCGGAGCAGTAAACTAAATTATTTCGTAGTCGCAGCATAAACTCAACTTAAGTAGAGTAACTCATGTTTTCTCATAAACACTTCAGTATAATATTCTTAAATATCCCTATAAGTTGCGAGATTTACTCGCCAGTCCAGCAGTTCTGACTTGTAGATAGAGTTTGAGGGATTACAAATACTCAACTTAAGTAGAGTAAATCTGATCTGCAGCAGTTCTGACTTATCTCAGCGTTATTTGCACAGCGTTCGGAGCAGTAAAATAAATTGTTTCGTAGTCGCAGCTGTTAAGTTGACCCAATTCGATAAGAAGAATACGATCTGCCTTTTTTTAAGCGGGGCAGATAAGGGTACTGTACTTAGAATGCTTCACTAAAGTTTTAGTTTCAGGCTGCTTATGTTGAGTAATATTTACTGTTTACTCAAGGGGCGTCGGTGGTGTAATGGTCAGCATAGTTGCCTTCCAAGCAGTTGATCCGGGTTCGATTCCCGGCCGACGCACAAGGTAATTTTTTATACATTTTTTATTTAAATTTGAATTGATTTAGTTTTATTAATTCACATTTTATGGCAATATTATTAGGTAATGTTTATGTCTTAATCATTTGCACAGTTATTTAAATTTCGGCAGCTGTGTTTCCAAATTGCTTTATAATTAATTTTGTGGTGCACAAATTGCTAAATCCACCAGAGTCGAAAACAGAGGCAGCACCATATGTTGTTGACTGTTGTGGGTATCATGTGTGTATGAGTATGAGTATGAGTATGAGTATTTCATGCGATTCAATTAAATTTCAATTACTAAACATTTGGCCACATCAAGTCGGCGATGTGTAAAGTTCATACATATCTAATTATTGGGCTTTCGGAATTTTGGAGAGACATTTTTGCATGTCATCAAATATTTGCATTCGAAATTAAATTATGCTGCCCAGGCGGCATGGTCAAGTAAATATTTAAGCCAATAATAATGCTGGGCATTTGAGATGAAGTTGAACTTGCGAGCCCCAAGGTCGGTGACTTCGCCGGGGAGACAAGTCCAAGACCCACTGGCTGGATGACTGACTAATTAGTATGCCGTTTGCATATGACAAACGCTTTGCTTGCACTAATTTTCTACAGCCGGGCAGACTAAGATTTGGTCAGCTAGCAGGCCAGCAACACCCTGCACAAAATGTTAATACAAACAAGAAATGTCCAACGACTGTGTTAATCGGAAAGAGCATGAGAATAAACATATATATGTGTACTATATTTATACCTATATTTATACCTTATACCTTTATACACAGTTGCCTATGTGTACCAACATTTTTCGCTGGCTGTACCCGATACTTCCTTGGCAGCCTTTACATTCAGTCGAGGCTCTCCTGCCGCGCTCATTTGCTATTCATTTCGTTGCTGCCATGCCCTGACTTATGCGTATTACTACAAATATCAATTAATGCATAAAACGTGCGTGAAATATTTACGATTTTTTCACCAGCTCTCCTTGGATCGGATGGACTCGAACTGACCTTGGATTATGGAGCTCATATGTACTGCTTGTAGAGAACAGAACTCCCAGACAGTGAACATAATTGATTTGCTGGCGATTTATGCGACTGCTTTGCAGGTCCTTGGGGTCAAGCCACGCAGACTGCGTCGGAAGCTCAAGTTGGCATCAAGTGGTGCTGAAGTTGCTGTTGTTGTTGTTGTTATTCACACAAGTGTGAGTTTGACATGGACATGACCAAGTGCAATATGTAAAGCATGCTTGGATGCATTTGTAATCACTTTGAGCATCATTAAGTAAATTACAAGCTGCCAACATCAACAGCACATTACTTGTAGATACATTTGTATCTTAAGCAACAACCAATGACGCTGGGTGGGCGGGTGTCTGGGGGCGATGGGTGGCAACAGCTCGTGCGGCTGACCAACAGAGAGTGTTTAGTGTTTGGAGTTTGGGTTTAGTTAAGTTATTTATGCGCCTGCCAGCCAGCTCGACTATTTAATTGAATTCAAGTCTTTGACCATAAAACCCAAAAAACAAAATGCTCAAATTAAGTGCCCGTCGCTGGGTCGGTCGTCTGACTGCTCCGACCCTGGACGACCCCGCTGGCACTTTAAACCAATATTTGCTCTGGCTTCCACGCCTCAAAACAGCAAAAATGAAACACTGCGTTTTACGTTTTTGGCATTTCAATGCGTGCCACGCCCCCACCACCCTCTCTCTCTCACTCTCTCTCTCTCTCTCTCTCTCTCTCTCTCTTTCTGGGTTTCCATCTATCTCTCTCACTCATTGCCCAGCTGGTAAACGGCACGTTTGTTTATTTGTTTGCTGGTAGCAAGTGGTCAGTTCCTTTTCGGGGTTGGGGTTGCATATTTATAGCACATAAGGTACATCATATGCCGTTCTCCTTCTCTCACTCCCAATCAAACTGTTTCTCTCTCTCTCTCTCTGTCTCGCTCTGCGTCTCTCTATTTGATTATTTATTATGCTGCTGTTGCTTTACTTTTGTTGCTGCTGTTTGTGTTTGCTCTGCGGCATCTTCACAGCTGACTGATTGCGGCTCAATGTTTGTCTTTGTCGTTTTAGCCCGTTTTCCTTGTGCGACCCCTCACATTTTGTGCAACTACTCAAGCCATTTTCTCCCTGATTCCCTGACTCCCTGACCCCTTCAACTGGCCAACTGCATATTTGAAATTGTAATTTCTGTGCCAAGCGATTGAATGCTTTGTAGAATTAATAACTGCCAGAAAATACACAATGATTAGATCATTCTTCAACGGACACTTCCACTATGAAGTACTCCCAGAAAGCGGATTATATTCCTTATTAATCATGGCCTGCTTCTGGGGACCACACGCATATCAATCTCGACATCAACTTCAATCATTGAGAAGCCGTTTCCACTTCCATTTAGCAGCTAGCTGACTACAGTAATAATCAGGCGTAATAATGTCTCTGTTAAATTGCCAACTAACATTGATCGAGCCGTTGGCTTTAATTAAAAAGAAATGGCTTCTCAGCTGGCCAGAAGGAATCTCTGCTCGTTGCCCCGTTCCACTTACGCATATCAATTACGCAGGCGATTAAGCCAAACAAACTGCCAACTGATTGCCAATGCATGCCAATGCCAATGCCAATGCCAATGCCAAAGCCGAAGCCAAACTTGGATGCGCTCAGGAATATCTACAGAAGAGAATATAAACGAAGTCGCTTCTAGTCTTCCTGCTGGTCGTGTCATCATTAGAAAAATTGCAAGCGACGGGTTGAAGAGGAAGGGGAACGAAACGAGGGAGATTTGCCGCGTTACGCACACGAACTGTCAACTGGCTAATAGGCACAAAGGAAACTGGTTAAGAAAATTGCAGCCTTGATTGCATGTGACCACAACGCGACACGCACGAGGAGGAGGCCAGTTGAGCGCTTCCAACGGGGCCTTAATTTGGCTTAAATGGCTGGCCAAATTGCAAGCCAACAACAACACTATGCAAATGTGTGCCTGCGTGTGTGTGTGTGTGTACTTGTGTGGCTGGCGTGAGTGATAATAATTTTCCAATTTCATGCAATTTAATTTCCGTTGTCAGGCACAAAACTTTTCACATTTTTACGTTATTTTCTTTGGCTTGAAATTTTCACAGAGTCGTTTAATTGTCGTGATTTTTGAGGGGATGTCGGCCAGAGAGGTGTCTATGTTAATTGCATTTCTTTGTAATATGTTATACTATAGTTTTACGGTTAGTTGTTGGGGGTTCCATCGAGAAAGCTATAATTGAAGAGTCTAGTTAAGGATGACAATATCAACTCTATCTAGAAGATACTAAATACTGTTTCACATATCTTAATAGCACTACATCCACCATTTGAAATTATTTTAAATTTAATCACAACATGATAAAAGAAATGTTCTAAAGTTCAATTGTATCCCCGACAGAAGAATATCTACTGCTAGGAGCACGTGACTTCTTTTGACCAGCTTTGGCAATGTTTCACTTCCAGCAATCTTGCCACAATGTACACGTTAATCGCATTGCGCCACATACAACAACGAGCACAGCCAACGGAGAACAACTTACGTCGTAACGCGCTGGAGGAAAAACCAGTCACCCACTCGGCCAGACCATAAAGTGGACAATTCATGGCTAGTTGGTATTGGCGGCAACACACGAACAACAAACAAGAGACAACTTTGTTCCCACCTTGATCCCAATCAACCTTTGGTGACACTGGCGACGGCATCCACAGCATCCTCATCCCCATTCCCATTCCTATGCCCATCCACATCCACAACCAAAGCCTTAACATGGCTGCCGCATAGCTTGCCTCGCCAATTAATTAAGCGGCACGAGAAGCAGTTGAAGTCCATGCCGCTGACTGCCAAGGCATGTGCAGCTGCAACGCGGAAACAACAGCAGCAACAGCAACAACAACAGCAACACGAAGAGCTGTAGAAGCGTCAAACTGAACAACAAATTTACTGAAAATTGGCCATGGAGCGCATTCTAATTCTATTAGCCAAAGCACCGCAAGGCAATTATGAGTAGATGAGAACATTGTCGCCTGGACTTTTAACTTCATGCCTTTAATTTCCGCACGCTCAGCAGGGGCCAAGCGAAAAGAGAGACAGAGAACTATAGAGAGAGAAAGAGAGAGACTAAAAGTGGGACAGTATCTAAATTGTTGTAATTCTCTGACAAGAAAGTCTCGAGGGAACTACCAAAAACAACGCTTAAAAAGTTAAGCTTACGCTTATAAATAAATAAATATTAGCATGAAATCGCATTGTGATTCACAAATACCCTGTAAATACATATAGATCAAACATACACATATTTACAATTAGTATGACAAATAATTTTGTGATTCATAAGCTTAAAGATACTCCTACAGCGATATACCCGCCCTCAAATTTATAGGGAATCCAGAGCAATTATTTTGCTTTACGCTTGCTACAGAAATTTATGGGTTATTAAATGCGTGTGTGAGTGAGTCTGTTGACCAAATAATTTTCCGGAAAATTTTTAATTAAAATTGTTAATAAAAACAAAAAGAAGACAATGGAGAAAAAAGAAAATAATAATATAAAATTATGCGGAAATTCTCGATTTTGCGAATGGCAAAAAAAAGTTCAAACTATTTGCATATAAAACGGCCACGCCCCGTTTTCATAGTGCCACATAGTAGTATGCATAATAGTTTATAATTAAAGAAAAACTGGAAAACTTTCAAAGCAAATGTCTGCCAATGACGAGCACATCAGCATAGCGAGGCTGTTAATGATGATATTTTCCAGGCAGCGAAACTTTTTAATAAGTTTGTCAAATGTGCCACACACACACACACATGGCCACAGGGGGAGAGAGAGAGACAGAGAGAGAGAGAGAGGGAGAGGGAGAGAGGTACAGCTTGTGGAGCTGTCAAGCAGCACATAATAAAGATCCAAACGTTGGAGATTGGCATTTGGCATTATGCATTAGGCAAACTTTAACTATATTCGCAGTTGCAGCTGCAATAGCAAAAACAACAACAACAACTACATTAAATGTATGCAGTTGACCTTTAACACCTACACGAAACACCTACAAGAGCCTCTCAGAAGGTGGGCAAACGAATTTAACAAATTACTCTCAAAGCAAATATGCAATCAACATAAATTGCATTTCATTCCGCATTTTGCCTGTGGCCACTCATAAATTTTAAGCGAATTTTTGTGTTTATCTTAACAAAATGCTTGGATGCGTTAACAAAGTTAAAGCGCAGCATGTGCAACATGCTGACAAATATTATTATTGACTTATGAAAATGGCTTAAAAGCGAAAATAAAATAAAATAAATTGTCCTTTGTTGAGATGCTGTAATCGGATCTGATTTCAGTTAACCGAAAATGTAATTTAAATTTAGTTTTCAACATGAGCATTAGCAATTGAATATGATTATGGGTCAAAGTGCAAACAAAACTCAAAGCCAAGACAAGATAAGCGATGCTTCTCTCCATGAACTATAGATGAGATTTAGATCAAACTTGTAGTCCTCCTTTATCAAGGGGCGTCGGTGGTGTAATGGTCAGCATAGTTGCCTTCCAAGCAGTTGATCCGGGTTCGATTCCCGGCCGACGCACAAGTAAATTTTTTATTTTATCATTTAATAATTTATGTAATTTCTGAAATTTACGTAATTTATCTTTGTGTCCTCAATTAATTATCGACATTAAAATTGATTACTTTGTCATATTTATACATATTTAATTTCGAATATCAAATGATTGATTCGAAAACTACACTATTTCCCTTATCTAACGGCGCATTTTGATTTGATGCTTTGCATATTAAATTGTTCATTTGTCGGTCGAATCAAAAAGTCAGCATAAACCCAAATTATCCATTAGAAGGGGCATCGCAGTAGCCATTATCATTCAGGGCGATTAAACGTTCATCGATTGACATTGTTGGTGGTCCCTCCACCTTCTTCTCTCTCTCTCTCTCTCTGTCGTCACTGTCGCTCTCTCTGTCTAGCATTTCATGTCAACGCTGTCAACATAATTAACGGCAAATGTCTGCGTCTGGCGGCAAAAGTCTCACGGCATGACAAGAAGCTATGCCATGTCTGGCGATGAGCTTCCCGAAGGTGATGCCAGTGCCACACGGAGGTCGGCCCCTACTCCCTTCTGGCCCAGCAACTGGTCGCATTGTAATTTCCACGCATAATTACACAAATATGCGATGCGATGCCTATGCAAATAAGTTGTGGCAACGACTCTGCGCTTCCTGGACTCGGTGCGGTGTGTGTTCGATCATTTGTTGGTTATTTATATGTCGGGTGATTACGCGCAATTAATGCATCAATGCTAGTTATTGAATATTGAATACTAATGACTCCTGCCACACGGTGTGGCATCCACAGCAGCGAATACACAATATAATTGCGCTCGTAAATTGCAAAGTCAGCAGAATGCCTCAGAAAATGCAATGACTTTGCTATAGGAGAATAGGAGAATAGGAGCATAGGACTGGACTCACAAGAGGATGCGCTTGATCTTCTTGTCTAGCCGTTGTCATTCCATGCAGACATTTTCCAGACGCACTCCACACAGACCTCACAGACCTGTCCGACAGCCTGGTCGCCCTGTGGCCATATCTCATTGTCATAACGGACAGTGCTGACAGTAAATAATCCATCAATAATTGCATCTTCACTGGTTGCCATCGAGTTTTTCCGGTTGCTTTCTGGCCGACTGATGCGCCAGCCTCTGGCCATGGCCGTGGCCATGTCCATGCTTTATGTCAATTGTGTTGACATTAATCATGGCAGTTTTGATTGTGCAACGTCGAGCACTGCTCCAAACCGGCCACCCAAGGGTTTTGCCACCAAAACTAGATCTGGTTATCAGTTTGCGACAGGTCCTCATTGCCAGTGGCAGACTGGTGGATCTGCTCTGCACAGAAGTCCAATTGGATAGTGGGAAAGCAGTAAATGATGATCTCAACCAATCAGACGAGCTGTCACTGTACGAGTCATGATCGGAGATGTCAGCAATTAGTTAAGTAGAGCCAGTTGGGCGACTTCCCACATAAGAAACCTAATTATCAAATACTGTGGAAGTTTCTTAGCTCAAACACTCCTGAAACGATGATTTGTATTGCTAACGATATCATTTCTGTAGTAAAGTCTGAGAGCTAAGAATATCTATAATCTGATCGGGTATTATCTTAAGATACCTCTTAAGAAGTTTCAAGTTCTAGGCACCAACATATGACCTTTCAAATCCGAGTATTTGACAAGGAACTCAACTGAAACTCTTCGCATTTACTCACACTTGCTAATTTACACACAAATAGAAGCTGACAGTTGCGTTAGTCGAGCTGTAATCTTGGCAGTAAAGAATTGTAAACACTCACATATTTACACACTTGTCATACAAGGACACACACACTCGCACACACACACACTAGAAGCAAATTGTTATACTCTTGATGTAGTTTGTTTATATTTGTTTATGTTAAATATTGAAGTGCATATGAAGCCACTAAAAGAGAGCGCCACTTCAGAGCTGGGCCAAGCCTTTTCAGGTCAACTAATGGCTGCATTTCGGTAAAGGTAGCAGCCAACAACAACAACAACAGCAACAACAACAAGAATTATAACAACAACTACAGAAGCAACAACAACAACAACGATTCCACTGAGAACTTTTACTGCACAAGTGGATTTTCTTTTGCGCCATTTTGCGGCATTTTACGTTTCTTTCGTGGCCGTTTGCCAGCTTGGCTTTATTTACGTTTTGCTTCACATAAAACTCAACTCGTTTGCTCGCGTCTCCCGCGTCTACTCCCCCTCGCAGTGGCACACCCCCGCTTAACCCATCCGAAACAAAGTGGTGCTCGTGGCGGCTTCCATCCGCAAAAATGTTTGTAACCGCCGTCAGGTAGCGCCGGCAGGTTGCCCGCTCTCCCCCTTTAGACAGACCCGCTCCCGCGAGCGGCCAATGCATTTGGGTCAGGGTTCAGCTGCAGACGTAAAGAAACTCGCAGCTGACATAGAAATGTCAAAGAAATGTGCAAGAAATACGGCTATGCATGTGTGTGTGTGTGTGTGTATCAGAGTGTGTGTGTGAGAGTCTTGGCAAAGGAGCACATAAAAAAAACCATTCGCAAGTGGCTTATTTTTCAATTCCCACTTAAATTACCAACTTTATGCGGCTTGAGCTTATTTTCTTAATATTCCAATACTTAGAGTTTACTAACACTGGAAACAAGTGCTTAGAACTGATGCTGACTCTATTATACGCGTATTTCAATTGATCTCATGTGCTGGCCTTGGAGAGAACAGCTCAGGATAATCACTATCGCTTCTCACACTAACTAAAGATTGATTTTATGGTAATTATAAGGACAACAGTCTCCAAGGGGCGTCGGTGGTGTAATGGTCAGCATAGTTGCCTTCCAAGCAGTTGATCCGGGTTCGATTCCCGGCCGACGCACAAGTAAATTTTTTAGATAATTGTATTATAATAATTTTATTTACATTATTCGATAAACTTGTGTCTTTTTTTAAGATATTAAGTTTATAAATAAATAATTATAAATATATATATTTATTTAACTTATTTCATTAATATTAATTATCAAAATTCCTTTAAATAGTTTAAATAATATTTTTGACTTCAGACACAAACGTTAAATGTAATGAGCTCCAATGACCAAATTTATAATAAGTAGTTGGGCTTCTATAATAATAATAATCTGGCCCACAATAAAACAATGTCATAAAGAGATCTACAGGTCTATAAGTATACTTAAGTAAAACCCATTGCAAACAGCCCAAGGCGCAGTTGCAAAACTAATGCTGAGCCATTGAGCAAGCACAACAACAAGGCAAACAGCACGTTAAAGCGACTGCAACACTAACAATCAAAACAGCCAATCAACTGTCGATTACTTAAGCCATTTTCAATCAACACGACGGCGTCAAGGCTCACACATACACATACACACATACTGAAGCGAATTCCAAATCTCAAACGCACAATAAACGCAATTACAAACAACGGAATGGGAGGAAGCTAGGAAGATAGCGAGTGGGAAACACAGAGCGAGCGAAAGAGAGAGAGAGAGAGGAGAGGTGAAGTGTGTGGGTGCGTGTGTGTGTCGGTACAGAGAAGCTAGACTGTTATGTGTGCGACCGCAGGCCGCAAATCGTGGCAAAGGAAATGAAAACCACGCAAAGTATAGAGAACCAACAAGGCGTATTCGCAATGCGAAATGCCAGCGAAACACCACGCACATTCCATCAATCAAGCAATCAATCAATCAATCGTACAATGCGTATGCATATTGCCAAAATGATTCGAGAAAACGGCATTTCTGTTAAGTGGACCACTGGGGTTCCCAAACATGCAATTCGCAGTAAACTAATTCCACCGAAAAACTAAGCGAAACTATGTACAGAACCAGATACAGATACTGATAGAGATAGAGATACAGATACAGATACAGATACAGATACTGATACTGATAGAGATATAGATACAGATGCAGATACAAATTCGTATGTGACAGCAGGCACTGACAGGTCTCAAAAAATATTTATCCAATTCATGCATAACAAATATCTCGCATTTGTATCTGTTTGAGTGGCAACAATATTTGTGTTGCATAAATAATATAAATACTTGCAAATTGATTGCCACAGATACAATAACCAGACAATCAACCAAATATTCGCACTCGTATCTCAAAGATGCAAATCCATCGAAATGCTGCCACTGACAACCGAGTGACTTGGCAGATGCTGAGATTTGATTTCTGAATTCGGAATTCGGAATTTCAATTCCATATTGTGCAGACTAACTAACTATTTATTTAGTTAGCTACATATATTAGATATTATGCCACATTCTGTGTCGAGGTCTCCGTGCGCAGCTGAATACTTGACTACTTTAAATGACGGCTTAAAACTTGAGTCAACTTCAAGATGCTACACTTTCCGGAATACGTAAAGTCCACTTCCGGTTTTGTTATGATACGTTTATAAGTGGATTTACTTTGTTGTTGTTGTTGCTGTTGTTGTTTACAACTTTCATTTTCATTATGTCATTGTCTTTAACATTTACCGCCCTCCATTTCCATTTCCAGGACACATCCCAAACTTGTCCCGGCGGTAAAATAAAGTTACAATTTTTATAACAATTTCAGTTTTTGTATTTCTCTTTCGTTTTCTCTCATCTTTTTGCTGGCGTTCTCTCCATTGTTTCTGTGCGTTCCTTTATCCCCAATTCATCTGTTTTGCATATTTCTTTGTTATGGTTGTATTATTTTCATTTTTCTCTCGCAGCTTTGTGCTACGTAATCTCCGTATACCTTCCGCTCGCCAGTGCGGGTTGTAAGGGAAATCTGCTAAAAATATATGCAAATAAGTACAGTTTGTGCTTTAATTTGAAAGAACTCAACTGCTGAGTGTGACCTTCGCATTAAAGTAGACCGAAAGTTGCTAAAAGTTTACAAGAAGCGATGCTACGAAGCCACTTAACGAATGTAAATGTGCAACTGAAGCACTTATAGCTGCAACGTTCTCTACAAGGAAATAGAGATTTGAGAATATAATCATCTGAAGATTATAATAAACTTGGATCAACCCATAGTCATTGTGGATACAATTCAGATATTTGGATTTATCCTAGGATTATGAAGATGTAATTATATTCATCGTGCCACAACATGCGTCAACCATTCCCAAGTCCACACAGATAACAAGTACACACGGAACATGAAACTCGTTTATAGATTAGCTCAAAATATACTCAGTAGAAGCACTTTGTCATTTAAAATAATTATTTTGTAGCACACTTCTGACATGATTTCATATCTGGGCTTAAACACATGTCTACGCATACGATTTGGCCAAGATATGTTGAGTATTTAGAGCTTCTTCATTGCCATAAATTATGAGGAAAAAAACAACGCCTTAGCTGCGAACGTCATTAACTTACTCGTAGTGTATGAATTGTTAGCAATACTGATAAGTGTTTGATAACTAGTAGATAACTGGGCCAATATAAAACAATTGGCCAGCTATGGCCGATACTTAATGATTCACTGGAATACATTGGTAGTACAGATAAACCCATTTCAATTTAACAGTGCGCAGAAAAGGAACAAAATAATTCCAAGAAGTTGACTTTAAATCTAAACTCAATCATTATATGACTTGCGTTAACAATGGAAATGGAGAATGTACGTTTAATATCTTTGATTGTGTTACAAGTAATTCACATGTTTTGTGAGTCATTAAAACAAATTAATCAGAGTAACTCTGACATTTCATATCAAGCCTGTGGTCAATGGGGTAGATAAGACTTAACAATGCTACTTATAATATTGGGCAGCTCGAGAGGCAAGTAAACAGAATATTTGTCGCATCAGCCAAAAGGTAAGTTATCAGTAGGAATAGATAGAAATTAGGTTCGGCGAACATGACTATGAATCTACGCTACAGACAATTCCAAATATAATGATGAATCGACGACAGATAACCAAGTGAGATATTAAAGAAGAGTAGACGTATTATACTAATGCTCAATTTGAGTTTGCTGAGCAAGAAACAATTGTATGTGTCTAAAAGTCAACTGACTTCTTTCAACTCGACCTACTTCCTTGCTCCAATATCGCTTAGAGAGGCCCTTAAACATATACGATTATACTATATGCATTACAGCATTGCATTTGAGCTGTTATCAGGGATTTGTAATGGAAAATACTGTGAAGAATATTCTGAAGTACCATCAATTAACTTGAGTTGCAGCGACCAGTTGAGCGACAAGTTTCAGTTCTAATTTGTTAGCCAAAGTTGAAAGTATGAGGAATATGTTGCCACCGACTGGAATTATCCTTTTGCTATGCCTCTCCCTGACTGCAGCTGAGTTGAGGGATGCAGCTGTGGCCGCCAACAGTCCACGTCACTGCTACAGCTGCGAGGGCATCAATTGCCAGCGCAGCACGCGGCAGAATGCGACTGTGGCATGCAACGATCTGCTGGACATTTGCGTGACTGTCTTCGAGGACTGTGAGTATACACTTCTATTACAAATGATCAGAACTAACACTTGTACAGTTAAGGTCAGCGAAAGGGGCTGTCTGCTAGAGCTCTCCCAGGCCGCACGGTCCAAGTGCAACGCCAAGGACAAGCAGTGCCAGAAGTGCAGTGGAGAGCTGTGCAACAATTTGGGGCGCATTGACTTTCAGTGCATTCAGTGCAGTGGCTCAGAGGTGAGTTCCGCATTGATTCCAATAAAAGAGCTTTCACTATTTCACGCTCAATTTCACAAAGGACTCCAAGTGCAACTCGGGAGGCGCCAACTTAAGCCCCTCGCAATGCGCAGCGCCCACCTCAAGTAATTCCTATTGCTACGTGAAGGTTGTGGGACAGCACCAAGAGAGGGGCTGTGCATTGAGTGTGAGGGAGCAACAGAGTTGCCTGGGTGACAGCGATTGCAGTCTTTGTTTGCCGGAAAATACAGGGGACTCGGGGGCATGCAACAACTACGACCTGACCATCAAGTCTGGAGCGGCACAGGGTCAACAACTGTTCGGCTCATTGATTGGCATCCTCGCACTGATGGCTCTTCGAGTGTCGCTATAATTTACCTGTATACTCTTGATTAATCACAAATAAACGCAATAACAACACAAGTAAATCACATACTGAACATTTGGGGTTTTCTGCTTATCAACGGGGGAAGTTAGCTTGTGATAGTTGAGCAAGAAAAAGTCAATAACATTGGGAAATATATAAGATAATATAGTTGAAGAGCTTTTCAATGTTATTGCAGTATTAATATGAAACAATTTCCATTTAATTGTGAATCAATTTAATAATCAAACTGGCAAAAGCAATTATGCTAAATAAACGACAACATATTGAATATCACAAATTAAACTTGCAACTATTTTCATTTTGTTTGCAATAATGCTTGGTAATGAAGTGCACTTGGCTTATGATACACTTAGCATAACCTGAACATCACAAATGATTGAATATCATGGGAATCTTCTGTTTCCATTCGAGTAAAATATTGCTTGTTATGTCTAAACTGCAACTCACAAACCAACTCAAGCGACAATTGTATTCCTTTCTTATAATGCGACAAGTTTTATACTATCTACAGTGTCTTACATTTCAATTAGAGTTTCTCAATACAACAAAGTGTAAGAAAAGAACTCACCAATACTTACCACTAATACTATCTCTCAGTTATCAGCTATATCTAAGCTAGGTGCTACAACTTTTCCATCTCTCAAGTGGCATTGAGTGCACTTCTGGAGCCGACCAGCGTATAAAAGCTGAGCCTCTTGGCCAATGACACTACAGTAAAAGCCCCAATATGATGGTTAAAACAATTCTCAGTGCGTTGCTGCTGGTCGGTTGCTCATTAGGATTTGCCAAGGCGAACACAATCACAAGCTGCTACAGTTGTTATGGCATCAATTGCCAGCGGACCTCGTTGAACCAGGAGCAGAAGTGTGCGGACTCTCTGGACTACTGTGTGACCATCTACGATGAAGGTAAGTGTGTACATAATGGATGCATTTATTTGCCAACTCAATGTATTACTCTTTGAGCAGCCAAGGTACTCTATAAGGGCTGTTCCCTAGAGATTCCCGTCCAGCTGCGTCAACGCTGTGACTCACGATCCGGCGGCTCCTGCTTCAAGTGCAACTCGGATCGTTGCAACAATGTGAGCTCCAATCGGTTTGCCTGCGTGCAGTGCGATTCCAGCAAGGTAAGTTCCATGAACTCAATCTCCGATGCATCCATGACCATCTAATACTTTGACTATTCACAGGACACCAAATGCGCGGAGAACGCGGCCACCATGGAGCCAGCAGCTTGTGTAGCTCCCACTGCACCCAACTCATACTGCTATGTGAAATCCTCAGGATCGGGCAGCAGCGTTGTACGTGGCTGTGCCACAACTATGGCAGATCAGAAGACCTGTTTAGAGGACGCCAACTGCCTCTTGTGCTCACCTGGCGACATCCGCGGCTGCAACACTGTGAATATTGCAACCGATTCGAATGCTGGCAATCGATTCATTCGTTTTTTGCGATAGTTCTAAGCTTGATGTCACCAAATATGCGTATTGCTTTTAATTAAAGTATTTAAGCGATAATAAAAACAAGCCCTATCAAGAATATTAATAAATGCTGGACATCATTTGCTAATGTAATGTGTATCTATCTATCTATAGCTGATCCAGCATATACACAATATTTGGCATAGGAATATATCAGCATAGATACGCTTTTAAAACTATGCTTACAATCTATTAATGAGATGAAAGAATTTGATGTTAACATAGAGAAATCAGAAGAGAAATTCAAATAAATCTATTGCAGAAACAAAAAAAAATACTAAAATCATTTATTGAATAGTCATTTGAATGGGAGTTTGCTATACCAATTAATTTAAAACTATTGACTTAATAAAAATAATTTAGAAATTGAGAGAATTTTAGAAATTGGAATCATCAAAGTGATTAGAAATAATATAAAATTCTTCTCTTTCTTTGAGTCGTTAAATACGAAAGCTTTTCTTACAAATACAAATTGTTCTACTAATTATGATATTTACATACTTATTATGAAGAAAACAAAATAAACCATTTAAATCATTTATATTTGTGAACTGCTTATGCAGCAGAAAGAATCGAATCGAGTGGAAAATAATAAGTAATAAGTAGTTTTATACACGATATTCGACGTATCAGTCTAACTTTACAGGGTAATCACGCCATCGATTACAGCTGTAAACATGTTTATTTGCTCATGACTGAGGAAGACTTAGCAAACCAGTTCATTGAGTGCATTTAAGGCATTTGCCGGAGAAGCCAAATGGTGAATTGATTGCACAATTGAAGAGAGTAAAACAAACAATTGCGTCAAATGACACGACTAATGTGCTTTATGCGGTTATCAAAGAGCTTGACTTTAGTGTACTACTTGATCCAAAGGGCTTAGGGAGGCCGACTAATCAGGACCAACAAGTTGTTTAGATACTTCACTTCTGATGGCTCTCCACCTCGAGTACATCTATGTTTATATAAAGTGATGGGCAAATCAGAGCCAAGCCAAATGCCAAATGAATCAGTTCCAATGTCGATGAGGAAGTGCGCAATTCTCTGCTTCGTGTTATGGCCTCTCCTACAGGCAGCCCTGGTCCTGACATCGGAATCCTGTCTGTACTGCCGTGGCATCAACTGCCAAAGAAGCAGCTACCAGGCCACAGAACAGTGCGTGGATCAGCTGGACGCTTGCGTCAGTGTATTCCAAGGGGGCATGGTGCAGGCTCAGGGCTGTCTGCAGCGACTCGAAGACAGTTGGAGACAACAATGTGATAGCAAACACCATTCCACTGCTCAGTGTGAGATTTGTGTGAGCGAAAGGTGCAATAATGTGACCTCCAGCCAGCTGTCGTGTTTGCAGTGCCTAAGCTCTGAGGTGAGTAAGCAGCCATCCTCCTAAAGAAGCCACTAACGCTTTGCGCCTTAAAGGACGAACGCTGTCGCAGTGCACCGGAGCAGCTTACTTCACAGGTCTGTGCAATCTCCCACAGCGGACGCAATCTTTGCTATGCGAGTATCAAGGATCAGAAGGTTGAACGCGGTTGCTCCTTGACCATGTCTGAGCAGCGATCTTGTCTGGCCGATGAAAACTGTCAGCTCTGTGATCCTTCAGAAATTGCCAATTGCAATAGTCAGCTCATCGAGGAGATTCCAGTGACAACAGAGCCTCCAGTTGTTAGTACGACCACCAGCTCAAGCTCCAGCTCTACCTCAACCAGTACAAGTACTAGTACTAGTACCAGTACAACTACTAGTACTAGTACTACTACTAATTCGTACTCGTCGACCACGTCAGCAACAGAGGAACCCACTTATCCACCCACCGATCCCCCCACCACGCCCAAACCTAACAGCGCTTCCAGTTTTTGTGTTGAAAACGCGTTAGTTTTGGCAGTTCTGGCAGTTACTCAGCTTCTCTTTATTGTTTTATACCCGTAATAAATAATTTGGAAAAACACGCTGGATTGAGTCCTATGGTTCTGAGTTCCCACGACCTTCCCTTTATCATAGTATTAATCTTATAATTGCTAAACGATTGTCCATGCTCATAAATTACGACAAAGCCGATAGAAGCACACGTATTTGAAATTGCGAGGAGTACAATGGGTTGTTATGCAACAAATTAATATACTATCCAAAGAAAGGACTGCATAAAAGAAGATGCTTTTTCTTAGTTATAAATTAAAGTTTTTCGAAACTATAGCTATCAATAAAATAAATAATCTTATCAAAGTACGCATAAATAAAACATTAACAGCAGTTGGACATTTTTCTTCTGGGAATTCTGGGAATACTAAAATTAAACTTAACTTGGTTCCCTGGAATCCATAGTCCATACCAATTCGAAAAATATAATGCGATTATAGTTATCTTTAACAAGATTAAGTTTGATTAGAGGGCATTGCGAAATTATAGGAAAAGCCCATCTAAATAAGCCGCCTGGTAACATTGAGAAACCCTATGAAATATGAGAATTGTAATTTCAAGAAGAATTCTACAATGAACAGTGAATAATCTAATTCGTAAAGCTTCAGCGCATTTTGAGAAACTGATAATCAATCTATCGATAGCAGCCCTATGACGAACTTATCGAATGATAAAACTCAAGTGCGCTGAAATTCTATATTATCTTATATACTGCGCCTCCAAATGCATTTCCTGTTGCTCCAATGAATCAGTATAACAATAAACTTAGCCCTAAACGCCAATGGCCAACAGCCTGTACAATACCCATAAAAACAATAATTCAGCTTTTGGGTGCTCAGTTCAGAACTACAATCGCTAAATTATTGGGTTATCGTCGCCTTATCGCATCGATTCGCCAAAATGACGCCAAAATCGAACAACTCGAATGTAAACGTGTTTTGGGCTAAATTCAGTGATTAGACGCCTTTTGCCTTTTGGCTTATCTTTTTGATTTTGAATTGTTTTTGCTTTTTATGTTAATTCCCAAAGTTCAGGGTAGACGGTAGAGTCGGTGTCGTGGGTGTTATAAATAACATCGAATTCGCTTTATCGGACATTCGGCAACAGTGTCATATAATCATAGTCGTTTTATACGGCCATAAGTTTAGTTCGGTTGGAAGAGTGATACGGCTATCGTTAAGTCTATAAAAGGCGCTGCCAGCCTGGCTACAAAATTAGTTACCCGAAACCAATTTTGTTGGTAATACGCGTCGGGTAAAAGCCATCCATCGATCATGAGACTGAGCACAGCAGGAGTAGCTCTGCTACTTCTGGTATTCTATACCAATAATCCAAGTGGTAGGTTTCAACTGAAGTGATTCCGAAGGATATTAGCACACTCAAGTGATGTAAAGTTAAGAAACCGAAAGAAACAAATAAAAGAATCTACAATTTATTTGAGAAATCGTGAAAATACAAATATTTCCAATATGAGATTTAAAACTAAAGAAGAATTCAAATAATTCAAATATAAGATTATAAAACTAAAGAAAACAAGCAATTTCAACATAAATCTTTACAAAGAAATTTATGGAAAAAACAGACTGTATAAATATATTAAAATAACACAAATTTGTTTAGTTTAAATTAACAAAACAGTGCCTGAAAAACAAAATTGTAAATGCAATAAAAATCCTGGTAAACTGAGTGCCAAGTGAAAAGTATTTGGAATGAAAATAAATATTACAGACAAGCGACTTGTATATTAGATAACGATTGTAATCACAAAGTGGATAATGAATGATTGGATATTTGATGATTATATTGCTTATCTATCTGTAAGAGTGTCGAACAGGAGTCGAACTCCGAATGGGACTCTAAACATACTCATTAAAGTGATGCAAAACTGAATTATGCGTTGAAATATGAAAGTGAAAAGATTTTGTTACATTTCTTGTACAATTTTGAAAATCAAGGCAACCTAATTCTATTAAAAACTGATAACGTTCATAAATATCATTATAATCAAGTGGATTTACTTAGATTTCGATTTTGTACTTTGCCTCATCTTGACGATTATCAGGCAGCAACTGGTTGTTAATCTCTGGAAGCCAGTTTGAAATTTCAACTCACAAGAGATTATATACTACACTTAAAATGTATCTTACGGTAGTATTAATATATAAACAAGTGCTTATGTAATCATGTTCGAATATAATGTCAACTAGGGCAATTAAATTATATGTATTACCTTCATACTACTGATGTATATTAGACGTTGTAAAACGATAACGCGATTCGATTGCCGGCCATAAACAACAAGGCAATTGTTGCGGCGATAAAACTAGCCAAAAGATTAGCACTTAACAACGTATAATAACGCATTTAGTTTCGGACTTGGAGATACTCTCTGCTCCGATAAAAAGTATTCCAAACTAAAGGTATACATAGTTATACAAAGGTAAATTGACAGGACGGTCCTTGGTAGGTGCAGGAGGCATACCAAGAAATTTCTTAAAAATTAATCCACTTGCACATCATGACACGCCGTTTTAGCTTTATTACAGGGTACAATAAATGTAGATTATACTACATTCGCTCTTTATACTGCCTTAGTTGCCAATCGCCCAATATTCAATATCATGTGCTTTTTTCTTTTGCAATGACTGTTAATATTTCTTAAAATAAACCCACAGTAATAATATTTTAAGACACTTAAATATGAGGACATACAGAGTTAGTTAATGACTAAACAATAAGTACCTAAAATACATTCTTTAAATGAAATAGTTCAAGGATCAGCACTGTCTATCAAGATCAGTAGAAACTTGAACTCCTCAATTCCCATCAGAAGATCAACTGCCAATTACGTGTGTTATATAAATATTTATTTTTATTGAGTAAATGAATGAGAGACACATCATAACTTGTATCAATTGCAGTTAAGGGATTCCTGCAACTGACTTAGATTTCATTTCTGTATGACAGTTCTGTCAGTACGACATTACTTGGCCACACTTGAACTGTTGTTAGCTGACCACAATCTCAATCATTTATTTATTTATTTAACGTCGACTAACAGCAGTCGACCCAAGTCTAAAATCAAACTCTTACGATAATTAAATTAAAAATAATTACAAATGTAATTTGAGTGTAAAAAATGAGTTTAAAATTAAAGTTTAAAATTAAGTTTAGTTTAAGTTTACATTTAAATTTCAAATTTTAAATCTGGGGAAATCAAAAAAGTGTTAATTGATTCAAGATTTGTTGCGGGGATTGGGGAAAACCCAGAAAAACGCAATCAGATCAAAAAGTATCGAAATGTGGTTAGTGTATACTAGCTAAATAGTTTAGGATGAGCAACTTAATAGTGGGTATGAAATATGATATTAAAGTGAACAATGCCTTTGCAAAAGTTTTAAAATCTAAATTCTAACTGCAACTGGGTCAAATTCGGCGTCAAACTTTGCTCGGAGTACAATAATGTTATTCCTTAATCATTTCTTAATTGATAGCAGTTATGTATGTGCAAGAGAGAGAACAATAACAATTTGTAACATTTCTTTTCTTATCTTAAGTCTTCTTTGTCTATGCTTCAAGCTCGACAATAACTCTTTCGTTTGATTTGTTGTTGCATTGATTCGTGCATTATTCGGCCATCGTTGTTGTTGTGCTCGCTTACTACGAAGATGGGAAAGCAAATTGCATAAAATAACGGAAAGTGTTTCATGTTTCATGCCTTTCGCTGATTAATAATAGTGTGCGGGACTGTATAACACCCTGTGCAGTCTCTTAAACTAAGTAAGAGTGTGCAAAGAATTCTCTGCTCATAGCAGCCACATTTCGCACACATGCTCGATATTCACACCTATGAGCAGAGAATTCTTTGCACAACTCTTAGCTAATTCTATTATAAACAATATACTTAGTTTAAGAGACTGCACAGGGTATTATACAGCACGCACAGGTCACTTCGTTCGCATATGCATGTATCGCTGTCTCGCTCGCACGTGCTGTGCTAGCCGCAAAGAGCAGCGCGCAAGTGATTCGATGGCAAAATGTATTTTTTTTGTGTAAAGTGTTTTGGTCTATCTACTGATTGGGATTTGCTTTAACAAAATCGAAATCCGTTGCAGCAGTATCTCTAAGAATACATATTACCAATTCATATCCAGAATACATTATTAAAATTAGCTTAAAATATGCATTTTCTTGAAATGTGTCAACAGACGCTTGGACGCATAGTTTTCACACGGGTCCAATCAATTGCTACAACTGCTCCAGCACCGAGGAGTGTGCGGCAAGTGCTGGGCTGTTGAAGAAGTGCGAGAACAACGATGCCCAGAGCTGTGTGGCCATCATTGACGAGTCTGGCTCTGTCATTCGACGGGGTTGCAGCGACAATCTGGAGGAGACGTGCAAGCAGCAAACTTGCTACGAGTGCCGTTCGAATGGTTGCAACAATCTGAAGGACAACAAGAAGTTGATCGACTGTTGGGTGTGCGATGCTGAGACTGATGAGAACTGTGTCTTTGATCATGAGCTGATCACGGAGACGCGTCAGTGCAATGAGCGGTGCATAACAGCGCTCTATCCGCGCACGAAGGATGTGGGTGCTCCTTTGGAACTTGTGCGCACGTGTCTGGATGATCTCGACTTGGATGATCGCGAGGCCTGCGCGGAGGGTAGCCTTGAGAATTGCGCCGCATGTAGCACTTCCAAGTGCAACAATGTTGAGATGGGTGTGCGTGGCAGCTGCAACTTTTGCACCGACGGCAAATGCGACAATCCGCAGTCGAAGACGTGCCGCGCCGTGGCAGCCAACGGTGAGAAGGAACAGTGTTTCATTCAGCTCGACGAGGCGGGCAAAATCAGCGAGCTGGGCTGCCTCAGTCAGTACAACATCAGCGATGTCGGAGTGCTGCACAACAACAAGCGACTCTGGCTCTGCTCCGGCGAGAACTGCAATGTGGTCTCCGCTCTGCCCTCCGCCAATACCTGTAAGCTGTGCAACTCGCGCACTGATCCCGACTGCGCCATTGCGCCAGCCGAGTTAGTCTCTGAAACGGAATGTTCTCATCAGTTGAACACCGATTGCTATACCCTACTCCGCGATAATGGACACACGGAACGAGGCTGCCTGACCTCGCTGGAGGCTGAGGATTACTTGACCTGCCTGGGCGGCACCAATGCCACCAAATGCGTCACTTGCAAAGGCGACAACTGCAATGTCAAGGTAAGAACAGCATCTTGGAACTTGATCTTCGATCAATGCTAAACATTTCATGTCTATCTCCAGGTGCAACCGGAGGAACGACTTACCTGTCATGTCTGCAATTCCCTTGAGGATCCCAGCTGCGAGGCGTCGCCAGATGCCGAAGCTCTCTGTGTGGTGCATCGGCCGGGTCAGAAGTGTGTGACGACCATTGATTGGCTGGGCAACACGCTGCGTGGATGTGGCGACTCATTGAGCTGTGAGAGCAACGACACCTCAAGTTGCCAGAGTTGTCTGGGCAAGAATTGCAATACGGTCAATCTGCATCGACGCAACGATGGCCAGCCTGGTCTGTGGGGTCAGCAGCTGCCGCTGAGCTGTCGCAGCTGCAACGATACCAATGCCTGTGCATCCAGCACCTCAGTAGACATTGTCTGCCCCGGCAAAGATGAGTACTGCATGACAGTCTTCGATGCAACGGGTAAGGTGGAGAGGCGTGGTTGCAGTCAGTTTGTGGAGGACTCCTTTGGCTCATACTGTGATGAGAATCCCGACAAATGCTACAACTGCAACTCGAACAGTTGCAACAATGCCGCTTCGATCGAGGACTACACCAGTTGCATCTACTGCGAGGCGAGTGAGAATGGGAACTGCATTGCCGATGCCACAAAGGTGACCACAAGGCGTCAGTGCAACGGCAAGTGCATGACGGCCATGAGGCCACTCAATGGAACCGATGTTTACGACCTGGTCCGAGGATGCCTGGACGACAAGGAGCCAAAGGATCAGGAGCTCTGTGCCTCCGACTCCGACAAGGAGTGCGTGGCCTGCGAGGGCGACGCCTGCAACGTGCATGAGATCAAGGTGGACAGACTGGCTTGTTATGTCTGCAAGGATACCGACGATTGCGAGGACTCTGCCATTGCCGTGTGCCTCAATTACAGTCCTAACGATCAGTGTTATACCCTGTACGATGACACGGCTTCTGTTGCGGCCAAGGGTTGTCGCTCCGCTCTCGACGAGGACTTTATCGAACAGAATCTGGAGTTTTTGGTCTACTGCGATGGAATGAGCTGCAATTCCTACGACAACATGCCCAAGCCCACTAAGTGCTCTGTCTGCTCCTCAGCGGATGATGAGAACTGTGCTGTCGATCCCAGCAAGATAACCCAATTCGAAACCTGCAGTGTGTTGCCGAACACTGGCTGCATGACACGCATTCTGTCAAGTGAGTAGACCCGCTGAGCTACGAGTTCCATTCATTATTAGACTCTGAACTAAAAGCTAACAGTCTATTAGGTTTGACGAAAGCGAAATGTGCGTAACAGGCAGAAGGAGGCGTGGCAGACCCTATAAAGTATATATATTCTTGATCAGCATCAACAGCCGAGACGATATAGCCATGTCCGTCTGTCCGTCTGTCCGTCTGTCTGTCTGTCCGTCTGTATGAACACCTAGATCTCAGAGACTATAAAAGCTAGAATAACCAAATTTGGTGACAATACGTGTAAAGTTTGCACGCAGATCAAGTTTGTTTTAGATTTTTGCCACGCCCCCTTCCGCCCCCGCAAATCGAAAAAAACGTATTACTGAAGCTACTGATTTGGCACATATGGAGGATGTCCCTGTGCGGACGTTTTCTGAAAATTTCAGCACGATCGAATCATAAACATAGAAGATATTAAGGAATGAATGATCACCATTTTCAAGGCACCTCTGCGTCCAAAATTGCCGCACAGGCGCGAGTTCGAATCCCACTGCTGACAATTCCAAATTACATTATGCACAAGACGCATTTTTAACCACCAATTGATTTGTCAGCATAGTTTTCATAAGCATCTCAGTAAAAACACTCAGTATACACAGCAACGCGCAAAAAAAGTAACGGTTGTTTGTTTCCCCTTCTTCGCTCTTGCGCGCTCACTCACTATTGCTGCTCTCTTCCAAGAACGAACGATAATGAGTTGAACATTGCTTAAGCTTATTTGGCATTTAAATTTACTTTTATATTTGCTTAATAGGAAGCGAATTCGAGCGGCGACAAAATGATATAAAAAGTATTTATTGAAGTTAATCATAATATATATTACTTAATTTTTTTGCTTTCCCCGATTAGTTCAGAGTCTCCCACAGTCGTAGCGCGACTGTAGCTGCCTGACTTGTTAAATATATAAAAATATATTCTATATATATATATATATATATATATATGTGTGTTCAGTAACTTGTTTGATAACTAATCCCTCGATCGTTTCAGATGGTTTCACGCAACGCGGCTGTGTCAGCAGCTTGGCCACCGCTCCGCTCAGAGCCTGCTTGAAGGGCGAGGACAACTGCGAGGTGTGCGAGGGGGAATTGTGCAACAAGAACATATATCCCGCTGATCGGCGTCGCTGTCAACGCTGTAACTCCAAGGATGATCCCAGCTGCGGTTCCACTCCAAACGCCGTTGGCGTTTGTCCGCGCTATAGTGAAGACCAGGGCTGCAGTGTCAAGATTGTGAGTGGCGCCACCTATCGTGGCTGCCAGACGGAGTTCTCGTGCGACAGTTCAGACAAACAATATTGCCGACACTGTCTTGGCAAGGACAATTGCAATGTGGTCGATCTCAGCATTTGGAACATTGGATATCCCGGCAAGTGGACGACTCCACCTATCAACTGTTACACCTGTGAGGGGGCTGACTGCCAGGGCTCCAGTCTGGGTTCCCTGCAGAAGTGTGCCAACAACAACCTACAGAACTGTGCCACAGTTTTCGCCAGCAATGGATCCGTTGTACTGAGGGGCTGCTCCGATCAACTCTACGCTGATGAGGACCTAACGCAATACTGCGATGAGACTTCCAGCAGTTGCAAGTTCTGCAAATCGTCGGGTTGCAACAATGCCAAGAGTCTGGACACTTTCGTAGACTGTCTTTTATGTGATGGCTCTGACCAGGCGTCGTGTGTTCGCAGCGTGGGCGACATTACACGGCAAGTCTCGTGCCACGGTAGCTGCTTTACCGGACTCTATGCTCGTTCCAAGGTGGAGGAGGACTCACCCCTAGAGCTGGCTCGTGGATGCCTCGACGATTTGGAGTATGATGATCGAGAGGCTTGCTCCGGTGGCAAGTTGGACAATTGTGTTGCCTGCACTGGCCCTGGCTGTAATAAGGACGAGGTGCCAAAGGAACGCCTCAGCTGCAACTACTGCGCTGATGCCGAGTGCAAGGACATCAATCCTCTGACTTGCACTGCGTATCGCGACAATGATCAGTGCTACATTCATGTGGGTGACCGAAGGATCGAGAGCATGGGCTGTGCCAGCGATCTGGCGAGGAGTTTCCTCACAACGAATCGACGCGATTTGTATCTGTGCAGCGGCAACAATTGCAATACCAAGGATGTGCTTCATTTCGACGGCATTGCATGCAACATTTGCAACTCCACAATTGAAAGTAGATGCATTACCGGCAATGCCGTCTTATCAGCTCTCTGTGAGCATTATTTGTATCCCCAATGTTATAATCACATCACAGCAGGTAAGTTTCCGGCTGGAGATTAAGGCATTGATGGTTTCCTGACAAGTTTCTAATCTCTGGCAACAGATGGCGTTCTGAAGCGAGGCTGCCTTATGGACACAAGGGGTGAACTCTTTGATGAATGTACAAGTGGAACAAGTTCCACCTGCGAAGTCTGCGACTCCAACTATTGCAACAAGGAAGTGTATCCCTCAGACTGGCACAGCTGCCTGACCTGCGACTCCAACAAGGATGCCGACTGCGAGACGAAGCCGAAGGACTACTCCAGCTACTGTCGCATCTACGACAAGGACGACACTTGCGTCACGAGCCTAGAAAAGGGACGCACCCGTCGTGGCTGCAAGTCGGAGATCTACTGTGATGCCAGCGACGTGGCCAACTGCCGATTCTGCGAGGGCGAGAACTGCAACTCCATCAACTTGGCGGGCAGCTACATTGGGGAGCCGGGCAAGTGGCAGGATTTGCCACTCAGTTGCCACGTCTGCACCGATGTTGCCAGCTGCGCCAGCCTCGGCACGCCCACCACCTGCGAGGGCAACAACAAGCAGCTCTGCAGCACAGTCTTCGATGAGGCCGGCAAGGTGACAGCCCGTGGATGCAGTGACTCCATCCTGGCGACCCATGCCACCTACTGCGATGCCAACGACGAGAAGTGCCTGCAATGCAAGTCGAACGGTTGCAACAATGCCCACAGCCTGGACTCCTACGTGGAGTGCTATCACTGCGACGCTGAACAGGATGCCAGTTGTGCCTGGGAAGCGCCAAAGCAGACGCGTCAATGCCAGGGTCAATGCATGACAGGCATGTATCCTCGCAGCTCCTCATGGGACTCGGCCCTGCTTCCGACTCGTGGCTGCCTCGACGACCTGGAGGAAGCCGATCGGGAACTCTGCGCCAATCAAAAGCACGCCAATTGCACCGCCTGCGCCGAGAGCCTCTGCAATGGAGGCGACATCGTGGAGACTCCGCAGGAGTGCTATCAATGTGAGACGGAGGAGTGCTTGGACATGATTCCAACGAAGTGTGTCGCCTACAGGGAGAAGCATCAATGCTACATGGCGTTCGAGAGCAATAGCGTCATTAGCATGGGCTGTGCCAGTGACTTTGAGACGCAGGTCATCAGTGAGTTGGTTGCGCAGCAGCGCCTGCTTGTTTGCGATGGCCAGAATTGCAACTATCCCAACTCTATACCTAATCCCAACACCTGTCTGCAGTGCAGTTCCCTGAATGATACCAGATGTGCCACCAGTCCCAACCAGCTCCTCACCACGGGCATCTGCTCCCAGTTGCCCTACACTCAGTGCGTTACTCACATTGATGCAGCGGGAGTCACGACACGTGGCTGCCTCTCCACCTTGGATAGCACCGAGTTCTCCGAGTGCCTGGCGGGCAGCTCGAATCTCTGCGAGATCTGCACCGGCAGCAACTGCAACGGATTAACCGTTTTCCCAGCGAATCGCCGCCGCTGTCATCAGTGTGACTCCAAGAGCAGTCCCGCCTGTGCCACTTTGCCCAGCAGCAGTGCCGTCTGCTCCGTTTATGATGCCGAGGACAGCTGTGTGACGACTCTGATCCAGGATGTCACCTATCGAGGCTGTAGCTCCAGCCTGAAGTGCGCGGATCCCTCCGATGCAAGCAGCTGTCGGGTGTGCAACGACAAGGACTCCTGCAACACCGTGAATCTGGAACGCCTGAATGTACACGGAAAACCTGGCACTTGGCAGGACACGCCCATCAAGTGCTTGACCTGTGCCAACGCCGATGAATGCAAAGACGGCGGAGGTGACCTTAAGGAGTGCGTGGGCACGGACAATTGCGTTACAGTCTTCGACACGACTGATGAAGTGACCTCACGCAGCTGCTACGGATCGTTGGAGACAACGGCTGCCAGCTACTGTGATGAAGAGCCTGAGAACTGTCCTCGCTGCAATTCCAATGGCTGCAACTTGGCGGATAGCCTGAAGTCTTACATGGAGTGTCTTGTCTGCGACTCGAGCGTCAATTCGGATTGTGTGAACGACGTGACAAAGATCAGCAGGACACGGCAATGCTACAAGGGTTGTGTGAGCGCCTTCCGACCCCTCTTCAATGAATCATCCGATCCCAGCTATGCGCTCGTTCGCAACTGCCAGGACGACTTGGAGGCCAAGGACATCGCAACCTGTGAGACCGACAAGCTGTGTTCACTGTGCAACGAGGCCAAGTGCAACAAGGACGATCTGGTGACTAGTCGTCTTAGCTGCCTCAGCTGCCAAGGCGACGGCTGCCAAAATCCTCAGCCAGCCAGTTGCGCCACCTATCGGCAGGGGGATCAGTGCTACATTCAATTCGATGAGTCGCGATCCGCAGTGGCCCATGGCTGCCTCAGTGCGTTCAGCCATGAGGACATTTACCTGCTGAAGCGTTCGCAGCGCCTGTTGACCTGCGACGACAAGGATTGCAACTCGCTGGAGTCTCTGCCAGACCCAAAGAGTTGTCTACTCTGCAGTTCACGCACAGATCGCAATTGTGCCGTGAATCCTGGCGCTGTCACAAGTGCCACAACGTGTCGATTGCTGGGATTGCCGGAGTGCTACTCACGAGTGCTGGAGGATGGTTCCACGGAGCGTGGTTGCTTGTCCAGCCTCGAGGACGATCAGTTCCTCGGTTGCTACAATGGCACCGCCACAGGATGCGCCTCCTGCCTTGGCGACTCGTGCAACAAGCTTGTTTATCCCACAGATCGCACCTCCTGCCACATTTGCAGCTCGGAAAGTGACGACAACTGCGAGTCTAGCCCCAAGAGTCTCTCAATCTGCCCCATCTTTGCAGATGGCGATACCTGTGTGACGAATCTACGAGGTGGCATCACCTACAGAAACTGTGCCAGCTCCCTCAGCTGCGAGCCCAACAGCAAGAGCTGCGTCTACTGCGAAGGCGATGGCTGCAATGTGATTGACTTGTCCGAATTTACGGATGACAATCACGGCAAGTGGCAGGATCTGCCCTTGACCTGTCTGACCTGCAAGGATGCCGAATGCCAGCAGGATAAGATCAACAGTGAACGCTGTGTGGACAACAACGAACAAGACTGCATGACCGTATTCAACGAGGCGGGAGCTGTGATCCGTCGTGGCTGCCAGGATGCAGTTGGGCAGGAGGAGGAAATCAGCAGCTACTGTGGCACCAATATGGCCAAATGTCCCATTTGCAAGTCGAACAACTGCAACAATGCAACAGGAATCGCACAATATAACAGCTGCATTTACTGCGACTCCCACAACGACCTGAACTGCCTCTGGCAACCGACAAGCCCCAAGCTCAAGCGTCGTCAATGCCAAGGAAGCTGTATGACAGCTCTCCACGGGGCCGAGGAAACGGGCCTTGATCTGACGCGCACCTGTTTGGATGACAAGGAGGCGGCGGATCAGGCGACCTGCCTCGCTGGCAAAGATCCCAACTGTGTGGCATGCTCGGGAGATGCCTGCAACGTGCAGGCCCTTCCCGCCGAACGCCTCAGTTGCTATCACTGCGAAAGTGGGGATTGCGAGGCGCCCACAACGAAGCTCTGCGATGTCTACAAGCCCAACGATAGTTGCTTCCTTTGGATCGACAACGAGAACAGCATTTGGCAGTTGGGCTGCCTGAGCTCATTCCGCAATCAGGACCTGGAGAGTGTGATCAAGACGAAGCGGATTTCCGTCTGTCAAGGCGACAATTGCAACACGCCCCAACTGAATGCACCTGTGAAGTGTGCCGTATGCGATTCCCGTGTGAATGCCACATGTGCCACAACGCCTCTCGCTGCGGATCACTTTGAGATTTGCAGCCAACAGCCGCACACGCATTGTGTGACGCAACTGGACAAAGGTGAGTCCACTCCACGAGACTCTCCTCCAGTGACTCTCTTTAACTCTCTGTTCTTTGCAGAAGGCGCAACCGTTCGAGGCTGCCTCTTTGACGTGCCACAGGCTGAGTACGCTGACTGCCTGCTGGGCAACGATCCCAACTGCAAGGTGTGCACGGAAGATGGCTGCAATCGCGAGGTGAGCTCACCCTTGGAGTTGGATCACCAAATGGTTAACTTGACCGATAAATCTGTCGCCTCGTTTTAGGTATTCCCTGCCAATCGCCAGCGTTGCTACAGCTGTACCTCGGAGGACGACAGCCAGTGTGAGTCAGATCCCAGCCAGAGTTTGGTCTGTGCCTGGGTCAGCGATACGGAAAAGTGCCAGACCCACCTCAAGAACAATGTGACCATCCGAGGATGCACAAGCTCCGTTCAATGCGATTCCAATGATTATCGCAACTGTCGCAACTGCGTGGGAAGCGAATGTAATTCAATTGATTTGGCCAATCGCAAGGATGACGGCCAACATGGTCTCTTCCAGCCATTGCCCCTGAAGTGCCATATCTGTGAGGGAGAACATTGCCACAGTTCACTGGGCCCAGCTGCTCGGTGCACGTTGAATGTGGAGCAGGATTGCAAGACGGTATTTGAGGAGGATGGCAAGACGGTGCGGCGACGTGGATGTGCCGATGATGTGGATGACTATGAGGATCTGTACTGTCGGAAGCATCCCGAGCTGTGCTTCACCTGCAAGTCGAACGAGTGCAACGATGCCTGGAAGCTGGAGGATTACACCAGCTGTCTGTACTGCAACTCCGAGACGGATAGTCAGTGTGTCACCTATCCGCAGAGCACGGACGTTGCCACCCGCCAGTGCAACGGCAAGTGCTTGGTGGCCGTCAGCAGCAACAAGCACTTGGTGCGCAGTTGTCTGGATGACAAGGAGGCATTCGATCGGGCTGCCTGCACCAGCGACGAGAGCGGCAACAACTGCGCCACCTGCGCGGATGGCAAGTGCAACACATTCGCCTTCCCCTTGGATCGCTTGAGTTGCCACGTCTGCTCTGGTTCCGGCTGCAGCTCAAGTCATGCGGAGCAATGTATCGCATATGATGAGAATGATTTCTGCTTTGCCAAGTACAAGGATGGAGCTGTGGACCTCATGGGCTGCGCAACCAGCCAGAATGACACTGACCTGGACCAATGGCGTCTCTCGAATGTCCTCTACGAATGCCGTAACAAGGACTGCAACGACTTGACTCGTCTGCCCACGAGTGGCGTCTGCGTTGCCTGCGATTCCAGCAAATCTCCGAACTGTGCTCAGTCGCCCAGCGAAGTGGACTCCACTGTCACCTGTCACCCGCCCTTGCCGGATTGCCTTACCCGGGTGGAGAATGGGCACACAATCCGCGGCTGCCTGAGCAGCTTGAGCAGCTCCGATGGCAGCGCCTGTGTCGCCAATGGCACCTGTTCCTCCTGCGCCGGCGACAAGTGCAACATTCAAGATTTTCCTGCCAATCGACGAAAGTGCCACATCTGCAACTCCGTGAACAGCTCCACCTGTGCCAACGATCCCAACCACTTGGCCATCTGTCCCATCTACGCTGCCAGCGACACCTGTGTCACCGCCTTTGGCTCCGATAATGTCTTGCAACGCGGTTGTGGCAGCCAGCTGGAGTGTGAACTCGATGACAGCGACCATTGTCAAGTGTGTGACACGGATGGTTGCAACACGGCCAGGTTCAACGGATCGGCCACACTGAGCGGCATTGGCCTGGCCCTAACCCTCATCGTGTCGCTCCTCATCAGCAGCATGCGCTGATCAACTGACCCCTGATCCCTTGGCCTTATCACTTATCATCATACTGACTCGCCATAGCTCGTAGTTAAACACATAGATGTACATACAAACATAGCAACTATAACTAAACGACAAAACCTAAATTAAATCGAAAACATTATATATCTGCTTGTCTCTCTCTCTCTCTCTCTCTCTCTCTCTTTCTTCCATTCTCCCGATGTCTTTCCCTTCAAATGAATAAGGAAAGACAACAAATGCCATTAACAATTTATGTGATTTAAGAGCATAAATTAAATTTAAAATAATTAGAGTAAATGACAGGAGTAGGATGCACATTATAAGGAAACAAGTCAGGCAGCTACAGTCGGGGTACGACTGTGGGAGACTCTGAACTAATAAAATAAAAATACATATAAAATAATAAGAGTAAATAACAAGAGCAGTATGCACATAGTAATGGAATTACCTGAATATATTTCTACTCTAGTTGAACCTGCGGAAGAGGTTCTCTACTCTTATATATTCTAATAGTAAATGGAAGCTTTCATGTGTCATCAGAACAGGAAACAAGTCAGGCAGCTACAGTCGGGGTACGACTGTGGGAGACTCTGAACTAATAAAATAACAAGTCAGGCAGCTACAGTCGGGGTACGACTGTGGGAGACTCTGAACTAATAAAATAAAAATACATATAAAATAATAAGAGTAAATGACAGGAGTAGGATGCACATAGAAATGGAATTACGTGAATATATTTCTTCTCTAGTTGAACCTGCGGAAGAGGTTCTCTACTCTTATATATTCTATTTGTAAATGGAAGCACTCATGTGTCATCAGAAGAGGAAAAAACTGAAGAGCTTGCACTTAAGATAATCGCGGGCAATCTCAAGTTCTCACATAGCAAAAAGTCCCAGATTACTCATGCCCAAGAGCTGTTTATCTCAATCTACTGATTTATCAGCTGAGTTGTCATTTTGTAATTTGCCATGAAATAGCTGTCTATTTAATGGCCAAACATAAATCGGCACACAATTGCTTTTAGCCCTGGCCTGGCAATTAAAAGCAAATCAAATGGCAAAGCGACAATTTCCTTTGTTCGAAGGAGTTTTTCATGCAATTGCGATAAGTTGGAGAGTTAGAGAAAGATCTGACCAGTTGACCAATCACAGTTCAAATCAGTTCAAGCTAATCTCGATGGCAATAGTCAGTGACAAATTAAGCCAAAATTTATTTATTTATTTATTTATTTATTTATTTAACGTCGACTAACAGCAGTCGACCCAAGTATGAAATCAAACTCTTCTGATAATTAAATTAAAAATAATTACAAATGTAATTTGAGTCTAAAAAATGAGTTTAAAATTTAAGTTTAAAATTAAGTTTAATTTAAGTTTACATTTAAATTTAAATTTCAAATTACAAATCTGGGGAAATCAAAAAAGCGTTGCGGGGATTGGGGAAAACCCAGAAAAACCCAATCAGATCACAAAGTATCGAAATGTGGTTAGTGTATACTAGCTAAATAGTTTAGGATGAGCAACTTGATAGGGGGAAGAGAGGACTCTGAGCTGAATACATGAAAAAGTTTATTATAATCAGCACAGAGTAGTTAGTGGTACATGCATTAAGAGCAAGAGGCATAAAGTTGCGAGTAGGTCTAGAAGGAACAGAGAAATTAATTCTATTTAATAACATAGAGCAGTCAATTTCACCATTGATTAGTTTGAAAATAAATAACACACCCAGCATGATGCGTCGATTAGCTAGAGATGGAAGGTTAATTAGCAAGAGTCTACTTGAATAAGAGGGCAGGTTAATACCAGCAACCCAGTTAAAGCCCCGAAGCGCGAAAAGTAAGAACTTCTTTTGTACAGAGTCCATTCTGTCCTGGTGTACGAGATATTGGGGAGACCACAGACAAGATCCGTATTCCAGAATAGGCCGAACAATAGAAATATAAAGTAGTTTTGTCGTATAAGGGTCGTCGAATTCCTCAGACCATCGTTTGATTGAATTGTGCGTCCATTTAGCAGTGCCCATCCAAAGTCCTTTGCCATTCTGCAATTTGGAACTTACCTGAATCTCAATTTGTGCATTGTTCAATGTTTATTGAATTACAAGTCTCCGTTTTCAACACCAGGTTTAACTGTCTGATGGCTTTTCCCTAGAAAATGCTTCGAGTGTGTGGCTTTAAAATTGAACGAGCCTCAATGGCAAAAGTCAAGTAAGTAACATGTGTAAGGTAATTTTACTGAATCCAGAATTGGCAAGAGCTATAGTAGTTCTTGTAGCAACTATTCGTAAGGATTAATTACAAAGGAGAAAGGCGTGTTAAAGGCAATTTTATTGAGTGATCGATCGCTGTACTTCAGTTGATAACCACTTGGTTAACCTGCTGCTCCTGTTGCTTAGCGCAAACACAGCTGATGTCTCCGTGCAGGCTGTCACAACAAGCCGCCTGTTAACCCAGCTGTTGTTGGCCAATTTATTTAGCCACATTTCAGCTCACCGCCCACAGCGCACAACCCATCGCACAGTTGCTGACAGCGACAGCCACATTTAAAATCTATTAGTGCGCGGACTGCAATTGCAACTGCAATTGCCAAATAGCCAAATGGCCAAATGGCCAAATGCGAAACTGGCAACTGCGAGTTGGCAACTGGCAACTAGCCGCTCGAACTGCAGAGCCTGTTTCTGTTGCTGTTTCGGCTTTCTGTATTAAATTTAATAAAGCCCAAACTGCACCTCATTCCCGCCAGCCAAATGTGCGGCAGAGACAACGAGGCAGCGACTCGTGTCGTGTGCTGTAAATTATGTGCAACAAATAAATTATTTTCAGTTCTGTCATTTGATTAAAATGTTTAAGTGTCGAGCGTTGGAAACGATGCAATGGCAATGGCAAATGAATTGCAATGACGCCGCCCGCTGCCCGCTGCCCGCTGCCCTCTGCCCGCTGACAGTCCGCAGGGCGGGCCAATCTGTTGCATGCAACATGGCGACGGTGACACAATTGTTGCAATGATTAATTGACAACTTGGACTTGGTAATTAAATTATGGTCGCACTTGTTCGTTAGTCTATTTAAATCTGAATAAAACCTTTAACTTTTTAGACTCTGAACTAAAAGTTCACAGTCTATTAGGTTTGACGAAAGCGAAATGTGCGTAACAGGCAGAAGGAGGCGTGGCAGAACCTATAAAGTATATATATTCTTGATCAGCATCAGCAGCCGAGACGATATAGCCATGTCCGTCTGTCCGACTGTCCGTCTGTCCGTCTGTATGAACACCTAGATCTCAGAGACTATAAGAGCTAGAGTAACCAAATTTGGTGACAATACGTGTATAGTTTGCACGCAGATCAAGTTTGTTTTAGATTTTTGCCACGCCCCCTTCCGCCCCCGCAAATCGAAAAAAACGTATAACTGAAGCTACCGACTTTAGATTTAATTCAGATTTGGCACATATGGAGAATGTCCCGTAGCGGACGTTTTCTGAAAATTTTAGCACGATCGGATCATAAACATAGAAGATATTAAGGAATGAATGATCACCAGGTCCATGGCACCTCTGCGGCCAAAATTGCCGAACAGGCGCGAGTTCGAATCCCACTGCTGACAATTCCAAATTAAATTTTTTAATAATTATAAATTAATTACTTTTATTTTATATATACATATATTATTAATTTTGCCCTATTTGTCAGAAAATGTTAAGAATTTAAAAGAATTTCGTTAGAAATTCGTATTATATATATATATATATATATATATATATATATATATATATATATATATATATATATATATATGATATATATGACAAATGCAAAAACTCGTGCTGTAGTTCAGAGTCTCCCACAGTCGTACCCCGACTGTAGCTGCCTGACTTGTTACTTTCAACAATTGCGTGCAGAAATTTACATTTTTTTCTACTTTATTGTTATTTATTGGCTTAAGTTCAAATATTTTCTACATCAAATATCAATTATCAAATAAGATTTCATGCTCTTAAGATAGACATACATTCGTAAGTATTATCGTATATATATTTTGACATTTTTCCACAAGGTTACTTATCATTTTATTGTCGTAGTATGAAATATTTATAAAATATTAAGCACAAGCTGTTTTTCTTTTTTTATGTTGACCATTTTTCAAAGACCAGTTACATTTGTAATGGTTTTGCCTTTCAGATCCCGCTAATGCAATATAATTGTACAGTGAATAGTCATTAAAAGGGTTGCGCATTTGGCTTGATTGATTGGTGTGGGTGAAGCAAATCTTCCATATGTACGAGACGCTGTGTGTGTGTGTGTGAACTAGTTGAGTCTTGCTGTAGTTGTAATTGCCAACTAATTGAAGCAGCAGCCTCAACGAAGCACCAAAGAATGAAGGGGTACAAAACAATTTATACGAATTGCAGCTCACACAGAAACACTTCAGCATAACATCCTGTCACATGAGCTGAGGGAATGTCAGACCCTGGTCTGCACCTTGCGCAGACCCGCCTTCTTCGAGGGCTTCAGGACAAAGAACGAGCACATCAACGTCTCATCGACGGACATCATGGCTCCGGCATTATCGAATTCCCCACAGTAATTTGGCGCCGAGAAGATGGTGATCAGCTGGCGCTTGGCGAAAAACTCATAACCATCCTCAACCACCTGATGGGCCCGACAGATCAAATCGAACTTGAAGCGATGTATGAACTTGCCCACAGTATCCGCACCGAAGGTGACGCTGACACCGCGATCATTCTCACTCCAGCCCATGATCTTGGGATCGGGATCGGCCCAGAGCAGGTCGCATAACAGCCCCTTGTCGGGCACTTCGCATGGCCTCGCCAGCTTGTGAATTTGTCCCATGTTATTCAGATCCGGACTGAGGCCACCATGACAGCAGAAGATCTTCTCGTCGACAATTGCCGCCACGGGCATACAATTGTAGCAGTCGACAAATGTCCGCCAGAGCTTGATCGTGTAGCGCCGCTTGCACTCGTCGTAGAAGCCATAGATGCGATTGATGCCCGAGCTCTCGTGATTGCCGCGCAGCACAAAGAAGTTCTGCGGAAACTTGATCTTGTAGGCCAAGAGGAGGCAGAGTGTCTCAATGGATTGCTTGCCGCGATCTACGTAATCTCCCAGGAATAGATAGTTTGAGGCGGGTGGATATCCGCCGTAGTCAAACATGCGTAACAAGTCTCCAAATTGGCCATGTAAATCGCCGAGGATCTTAACCGGTGCCGATATCTCCAGGAGCATCGGTTGCGACAGCAGCACCTCCCTACAGCGCTGACAGAGCGATCTAATGTCCGTTTCGGTGAGATGAAGTTGCTTTATCTTCCGCACATCGATGATGCTTAAGATGATCTGATCGATGTTCGTCGGCTCGTTCACAGTCGATAATCGGGGCTGGGATACTCTGGACATTCTTGTTTCCGACATCAACTCAGATGCGGGACGCGGCTCGTGCGGCTAACAAAGTAAATTTCAGCAGGAAGCACAAAATCAGGAGTAGGAATCATATAAAATTAGCAGCATCTATGTAAATAGATAAAGTTGACAGAGTCAGAGTTGTTGATGTGATTTTTTGTGTTGACATTTGATGCCAAGCTCCGTCTCAATTCAGATTTGGATTATTTAGTTTTGAATGACTGCCGCGCATGCGAATCCTTCGATTGTCCGATGGACGGAGCACATCGAACGTGATCACCAAGTCCTTGTCAATGGCCATCGAGGCACCCGCATTGTCGTACAGGCCACAATAGTTGGGTGCGGAGAAGATTGTGACCAGCTGCCGCTTGGCAAAGAACTCGTAGCCATCCTCAACGACCTGGTGGGCCCGACAGATCAAATCAAAATCATACTTACGCAGGAACCTCTCAAGCACATCCCGACCATAAAGGAAGCTAACACCACGATCACTTGGCGAAAAGCCAAAGCCAAATCTATCCGGATCGCTCCACAACAGATCGCAGAGCAGTCCCTCGTCGGGTACCTCAGTGGGTCGCGGCAGCACCTTAATATCGTTGAGGTCCTTCAGCTTCTGGCTCAATCCTCCATGGCAGCAGAAGATCCTTTTCGACACAATAGCTGCTACCGGCATACAGTTATAACAGTCGACAAATGTCTTCCACAGCTTGACCGTGTAACGCCGCTTGCATTCATCGAAGAAGCCGTAGACGCGATTGATCGACTGTGACTCGTGGTTGCCACGTAGGAGGTACACATGCTGCGGATACTTGACCTTCAGCGCCAATAGAAGCGTTATCGTCTCCACTGAGTTCTTGCCCCGATCCACATAGTCGCCGAGAAATAAGTAATTTACTGTTGGCGGGAAGCCGGAATGCTCCATTATTCTCAGCAGATCATTGAATTGCCCATGAATGTCGCCCACAACTCGCAGCGGGGCCGACAACTCAAGCAGCATTGGCTCCTGCATGAAGGTCTCCCTCGCCTGGAAGCACAAGTGGAGCACGTCCGGCTCATGCAGTTGGATACGCTGCAGTCTGCTGCCCCGAAATGCCCTCAGCTTGCTAATTAACTCGGTCAAGTTGAGCGTTGAATCCCCCAGCCCGGAGCTCCGATGTGAGCCCATCGTCAGTGGGAGACTGTCCCGATAAGCAGCGTCGGCCCCACTGGAGGGGGTTATGGTTGGTGATAGCTTCGTTTTGGGGGTGTCATTGGTAAACTCCTGCTTCTGGTCAATGTTTAACCCAATCATAGGAGATATTGGGTTGCATATGCCTCCTGAATATAACAACATAAATTTATTTTATTTTTTTTTTTTTTTGTAATATATTAACAGGAAAATAACAGGTTTTGCAATGGCTATAATATACTGACAAGTAACGTGAAATGAACTCAGTCCACGATTAGCGGAGCATTCCAAAGTGCCCAAATCAGAGTACATTTCAAACTGAGGGGAGGGCAGAGGAAAGACTTATGTTTGGATCGTGTTGCTATTCAATTTATTCACATTAACCCCACAAGGACAATGATTGCTCTCGTCTGTAAACACAGATATTCATATTTCATTCAATTTGCATTGAAGTCTAGATGATTTTACTAGTAAGAGCCTGCTGAAGTGTCTCAGAATTTTTGGCGGCAACTGTATTGATGGCATGGGGCAAGAGCGATTTGAGCAGCGACTTCGATTTGTAAATGTCAAAGGTGATCATCAAGTTGTTGTCAATGCTCATCGTGGCACCCGCATTGTCGAAGACTCCACAATAGTTGGGTGCGGAGAAGATGGTGACCAGCTGGCGCTTGGCAAATAGCTCGTAGCCATCCTCAACGACCTGGTGGGCCCGACAGATCAAATCAAAGTCATGACGAAGTAGGAAACGTTCAACAACATCGCTGCCAAATACCCAGGAGACGCCACGGCTACTCTTGTTCCATCCATAGCAGCGATCGGGATCGGACCACAGCAGATCACAGAGCAGGCCAGCAATTGGTATATCAGTGGGTCGCGGCAGATTGTTGATATCCTCGATGCAGCTAAGACTCGGACTCAGGCCACCGTGACAGCAAAAGACCCGATTCGAAATAATCGCCGCCACAGGCATGCAACTGTAGCAGTCCACAAATGCCTTCCAGAGCTTGGTGGAGTAGCGCCGCTTGCACTCGTCGTAGAAGCCATAGATCTGGTTAATACTCTGACTCTCGTGATTGCCACGCAGCAGAAACAAGCAGTCAGGATAGCGAATCTTGTAGCAGAGCAGCAGCGTTAGGGTCTCCACAGAGTTCTTGCCACGATCCACGTAATCGCCCAGAAATAGATAACGCTGCCCGGGGGGGTAGCCCTTGATCCTGAAGATGCGCAACAGATCCTCAAATTGTCCATGCAAATCTCCGACCACGCAGACCGGAGCATTCAGCACTAGGCACATATTCTCATCCAGAAACACTTCACGGGCATCCCGGCAAATTGCCTGAATGTCTCTCTTCTCCATGGTAATGATGCCATTGGATTGCCGAGCTCCTGTCTCCAGTAGTCGTATAAGTTCCTCAACATTTGCCACGTACATCTGCAAGATGTGTGTGCCGTCTAATTGCCCAATTCAATTTGCTTTGATTATTTTTTTGTGGTTTTTCATTTAATTTTCTTAATTTTTTTTTTCTTTTTTAATAAAATCGATTGAATTTTTGAATTAATTGTACAAGCAGATCAACAGCTGCTGTGATGAAAGTGACTGAAAATAACTTTCCAGTTCATAAATAATCATAAATACTCGACAATGGGATACCGAGAGTGTTCAGCTATTGAAGATAGATTATGCTAAAGTCTTCTCATGTTTTTCAGCGTTTTTATTTATTGAAGCAAAGTGAGTAATTGCAAAGAAGTCTATTCTGCATACAATAAGATTCAGTTCAAGAATAAATAGATATATGTGCCTAGTGTTTGTACTCGTACCATTTGAGTTATTCGCTTTGGCAATGCAATCCGAAGACTCAATTTACTTATCGAACTCGGACAATAATTACTTAACTATTCACTTATGTACTCGTACATTTCTAATGATTCGCTTTGCTCATCAGCTCGGGCGCTTTCTCCAGCACGGGAGCAAATTTGACCTCGTCACGTTTCTTGGGTTTTAAGACAACCATTGTGATATTAAGGTATTCATCCACGCACATCATGCCGCCAGCGTTGTCATATTCATCGCAGTAGTTGACCGCCGAGAAGATTGTGATCAGCTGGCGCTTGGCAAAGAACTCGTAGCCATCCTCAACCACCTGATGGCCCCGACAGATCAAATCGAAGTTGAAGCGGTTGAGAAACTGCACAACGATATCCGCACCAAAGGTGAAGCTGACGCCTCGTGAGTTCTTGCCCCAACCCGTGATGGCCGGATCGGGATCGGACCAGAGCAGATCACAGAGCAAACCGTTTGTTTTGATCTCACAGGGACGGGAGAGATTGAGTATATCGTCCATTTCATGGAGAGACGGACTCAGGCCGCCGTGGCAGCAGAAGATTCGATCGGAAATGATTGCTGCCACCGGCATGCAATTGTAGGTGTCCACAAAGCACCTCCACAGGCGTACAGTGAAGCGTCGCTTGCACTCATCATAGAAGCCATACACCTGATTGATGCTGGCCGACTCGTGATTGCCGCGTAGCAGGTATATCGCATAGGGAAACTTCACTTTGTAGGCCAACAAGAGTGTCAGCGTTTCGACCGAGTATTTGCCACGATCCACGTAATCCCCCAGAAAGAGATAGTTCGTGGCGGGCGGATAGCCAGTGTTGTCAAAGTATCGCAGCATATCCGAAAACTGGCCATGGATGTCGCCCAGGACATTCACCGGGGCATGCAATTTGAGGAGCATGGGCTCGTCTATTAGAATGGAACGTGCCGTTTGTAGCATCTTAAACATATCAATCTCGGGTAGAATAATGCGCTTGTCTGACTTCCATTTCAGTAACGAGTCGATTAGATCATCCAGATGTTTTGGCAGCATTTGGTTTCCAAAAGAAAAAACAAAATAATATGAAATATACTATGTTCAAACATGCTTTTAAATGAAAACTAAATGACAGTTAAATATTCGAATAACATCTATACAACACCAAATTCCTCCTGTCTTCCCAACTACCAAAATGCGAAAGGATTTCTCTTTAGTTTAGAAATATTCTCAAAATTGAAATTCAACTGAATATTTATTATTTTATTCTCAACACACAGAATTCATACCTTTCGAATCGAAAGTTTTCACTTGAAGACACTGTTATGCCCGTGTCTGTGTGCCCCCCGCCCCCGCCCACGCACAAGCAACGCGACCAACTGTCACTTCAATTTGTGCGGAGATCCCAACACATGTGTCAGCAACATGGCAGCAAGTGCAACAACACCATAATCCCCCTCTACCTTCTCTACCTCCTCTACCTCCTCCTCCTCATCATTCCTTCGCCGGGGCCGGGGCCGAGGCCATGTCAGTTTATCGTCAGAGGTGCGTACGTGCCTTTGTCGTTTATTAGTTTGTGCTGGACACGGTTGGTCTCCAAAGGAAATTAAAATAATTCAAGCATTAAATTCAATTTCTTTTCTGCAGCTGCAAAAAGTTGCCCTCATGGAAATGTCGAAAAGTTATTTATATTAAAAATTATAAAAATTGCAATACAAAACTTAATTCACTTATAAAAACTTATTACACTTGCTCCGACTCCGATTCGAAAATAAAATCTTTAAAGTCCGTTCTAGAAACAGATAAAAAGAAATTCCGAGTGATGAAAACAATCGAATTATGGGACCATTTCTAGTGTTACACATATTTATTTATTCAGAATTAAGCATTAAATTAGACTGTTACGAAAGTCGACTCTATAATACCCTGCACAGTCTCTGAAATTAAGTGCTTCCATTATATTAGAAGTAATTAGCTAACAGGTAAGGTGTTGTAAATGAATTATTTGATTGCTCGGCAGCAAGCTTTTGTATTTGTGCAGCTACCTGATCAAAGCTGAGTGCTATGTCACTTCATTTACATGCGCATGTACCGCAGTCATTCGCTGTCTCGCTCGCACAAAGCGCAACGATTCAAGGTGCTGAGATCGACGGGTTCATACAGACAAATGAACGGACAGACAGACGAACAAGGCTCAATCGACGCGGCTGTTCCTTCTGATCAATATATACACTTTACAGGGTAGTAGATACCTCTTTCTGCCTGTTGCATCATTTTTGCAAGCTAATATATCATTGTTACAGGATATACAAATTGTGTATGAATATGCAATGAATATATGAATGAATGCTCTGCAGACCATTATGCTACTGCAGGGTATGCTACTCGTATATTTACATTTTCATCTATTCCGTTTGAAAGTACATCATAGCCAATAGAATACAAATCCAATGCCATCAATTTTGGCCAGTTAAACAAATTTAATCCTTTAAAAAAAGGCAGCTGGCACTAAACTAAATCCAGACAATTGAATTTGCTGCGGTGATGCAAGTGCCTGCAGATTTGCAAAACAACAACAATATATACATAAATATATATATATAAAGAGAGATATATACATACTCATATGTATGTGCATTTTAGCAGTGCTATGTGTGAGATATTATTTAAATTGAATTTGCAAATTAAGTTCATTGTGTTACAGCGCACAAAAATTGATATTCTATGTGCGATTATTGTTTCGCTTTTTCTTTTTTTTCTTTTTTTCTTTGGTGTCTTTTTTGCTGGGAGCTTCCCCAGGCTTACACGATATTTATTTATGGCCAAGAACTTGTTTGTTGTGCCTGCCTGCCACGCCATGTGGCAGGTTGCAGGGATTGGACGGATATAATAGTATATTTTATTGTATTCACTGCGCTTCAATAGAAACAATTGAGCAATTGATTTGCATGCACAAAATTTGTAACTGGGATTTGCGTTGAATGATTTATGGAAACGCACATTGCACGATTCGCGGCATTCTCCAACTAAATGGCAAAAGCTTTAAAAGGAAATCTATCAGAATAATTTAAAGTATTGCTAACTGAAATATAAGGCGATATGATGCTGAAATATCTGATGGAAGTTGCGAATTACATATATTTGTTAACTATTACAAATATAATCTGATGCATTAAACTTAATCTAAAGATATTATTATAAAGATAAAGTAAACTCTAAATAAATGCGATGCTTCTGTTTTAACATTTCTGAGCATATCCGGCAAATATCACGCATACGCACTGTTGTGCCATGAATGCAATTTACATTTACTTGGCAAAGCGTTAACAAATTTGGCGCAGCGTCTAGTTGGCACCATTTGGTCAGCCAAACGAAGAAGAATACAAATAAAAAATATACTAGTAGATGTACAAATAAATTAAACATTATATAAAAACGGACAACGCAATGCGGATCGAGTTTTGTTGGCGCCAGAGTTGCCGCCTTTGTGACGCCTATGGGCCAACAACCCTGCCGCATCATATTTACCATTAAATTCACTCATGACTTTAGCGTGTTGCACAAATAAATAGAACTGGCGTCCAAACTATGCAACGGCAAATAAATGTAAATAGGAAATGGAAATGGAAAATATGACTGCAAAAAGTGGAAAATGAGGAAATTTGTGCAATGCTTGCGAAAATTGTTGATGCAGCCCGAAAAAAAAGTGTTTCAATGGTCAGCAAAAAAATGTAACACAGCCAAGAAATATAAATAATGGCCATGTGTTCGAGGGGCGAAATATGTGTTAGCAGTCGGTTGAAAGAGTTGCTCTGGGTCAAATCTTGACAGGGGTCAGGGACAGGGGACTCAATGGAGCACTGAGAGTACGCACATTGAATAGGACGACATTGTCAAATGAGGGGTTGCTCCAAGGTTGAATCCATAACCCCTCCAAAGATTTCCCCATTTCCAATCGAATCCATGTTGCTAATGAGCTGATCTGCAATTGAGTCACGTAAAGTGAATATCTCCAGCTTCAGGTTGCATTCCACTCATCAGACAGCTTGCAACAGAGAACTGTTGTAAGTGCCCAAGTGGCACTTGCACCTGCTGCCTCCGCACCGTACAGGAGACATAACTATTTAAATGTGAATATTAACCTGCTGCCTTAATTGCCTTCATTCTGCTTCACTTCTGCATGGAATGAATTTAGATGGTCGCTTAATTATCCCGCACGTAGCACTCGACCAGCTGGTGGTGCAAATATTTGGCAAGTGACGCCTGTTGCCCGTGGCCGAGAAGAGTAACTGGCCGGCAGGTAATTAGCATTACAGTGCAGTCTTAAGTGCATATAAATTAATTAAATGCAAAACACGCACGTTTCGGTCGGTAAAATGCATTTGGCATCTCTGAAATGACTCGCAGAACTAAGCGCATAATTTATGGCCCAAAATGATAAAGTAAATGGAGCTGCGATTACAAGAGTCCATCTGACGTAATATTTCCCACATTCCGGTGATAATGGTCAACGAAAATTAGTGTGAATGCCTAAAGCTAGGCAACTACCAAGCGACTAAGACGACGATTTATTGGGTTAAGTACAATTAAATAATGCCCCGTTTCAAAGCCCCAAAAACAACCCTCAACTAAGTCAGTTGGTCAGCTGGACAGTTGGTCAGTTGGCCAACTGGTTGGGGCACCAACCCCATTGGACAAGTTAAGAGTAAACGATGCTGACACAGACAGCACTTGGACATCGACTGGTGCCAATTTTCTGTTGATTACACGATTGTCTGCACCCTCCCCTCCACCCTTTGCTGCTCGGTGGTGCTGCTGCCTTTGCTGTTGTTGGGTGGTGTCTGGTGGTGGGTGGAGTACTCTGACAAGGGTCAAACGAAAGTTTTACGAGCTCTTGGCTGCATTTAAACTAAAGCTATGTAATGTGTTGTTCGATGTTGTTGTGGTTTCTGTTGTTTATTTTAAGTTTAATTCGTTTGCCTACAACAAGGAAATTGGTTTAAGTGGAATGGACGAGCAGGAGAAAGAGAAAACTACCGCTGATACGGGGGCATCCAGAGATTTATCTAGTGAAAGTTTCTCACCTGATGAAAGTTGTTGCTGCTCGTACTGCCACTGACAGCATCGATTTGGGATTCATCTGAGATGAATGGGGAAATAAATGTTGTATTTTTATACCTCTAATGCTTAAGCTGAGTTGCTAGTTAAGTCTTGTGGGGTTGCCTTTAAATTTAAAGCAAACAGAGCTTATCATTATCGTTCTCAGTTTCTATTGTAAACTGAACTTTTTAGCTGAAATTTGTCAACATTTAAGCGACATTTCAGTTGAATCTGTGCACAGGACAAAGCCTTATTATAAATCTTCAACTATCTGACAGAGTCAGCATGTTGTGTGTATGCCACTGCCCCACGCTGCACTATTATTGCCATGATGGGGCAAGTTTGCTGCTGCCAAAATCATACATCAATTTTGCTGCATTCGTCAGCGATGCCACAGAAATATCATGCACAAAAGGGAGTCGTCGGGGAGGGGGGCATTGAGAGAGGAAGTCCGCCTCTTTTTCCCCAAAAGCGTGCACAGTTGCAACGATAACAAATGCCACAACTGATGTGAACATGAATTCTGCACGGCAGTTGCACAGTTGCACAGTGTTCGGTTTTGCAGTTTGCATTTTGCCGCGAAATGTTCAACGCACTCGTTTTGGGCACTGTCAGACATGGCTAGGAATTTGAAAGTGATGTCTGCCAGACCGAAATTGTCAAAACAATTAATCATTGATGAAGAAAATGTACATGCAACTACCAGGCATGCAACCGCAACAACAACAACAACAACATCCAACAACTACTGCCTGGCAACATTTTGCATTATTTGCGCCAAATGTCATTAGACTCAACTCGAATTTGTTTGCAGACAGTTGTCCACATGCTGTTCATTTGCCTCTAACGAGTCATATGAGAAACTGTAATGTATTTTGAATTAACAAAATATTCCACATAATTATAATTTAATTTGTTTGATTGCCACGCATCACCAGCAGCACTAAGAAAATTGCAATTCCATTCAAAAAGCAACTGAAATGGCGCCTGGAGAGAAACAACATTACCATAATTGTATCGTATCTCTCTATTCTTGGCTAAACATCCTTGGAATCCCAAATGAGAAACAGCTTATTTGGCAACTGCATAGGCATAATTGACAAGTAGCATTAATTTGTTTAATTGCCCTCATTAAACAGGCAATTTGATATGTTTTATTCAAAGATGAATGCAATAATTGCATCAAATTAGGTCAGCTTCAATTTCGCTTCAATTTGCATATGAATATTGATCGGCAAGTCCCCGATAGGTATTTAATCAAACAAAAGCATTTAATTGTGTGGTAAATTGATTAAGTTATAATTGAGAAGAAGTAATGGACATAGTTTCGGATCTTATAATGCAAATTGTTGGTTGCATTCGAAATCAATTGAGTAGATTATTTATTAGTAGAAATTCTATGAATTTATTCAATTTATACAAAGTGCATCGTATTCTTGTTCTTCGCTAATTATTTGAGCTGCTCTGTCTGACTGAGAATCAAGTTCGGAAACTCTCCAACACTGCCTTGACTAGACAGTTAGACATTAGAAATAGAAAGAAAATAACTGAGCCGCAAAGCTTTTGGGCCAGCTCGTTCGCTTCAATCAAAAGCTGTTCCAATTAGCTACGCGATTTTAGAGCCGGTTGACAGCCGATTTGAAGACCAGAGAACCCGAGACACAGTTACACGCTTAGCCACTTTAAGCGCTTGTTGACAGCCATAAAAATCGAAATCCACGGTGTAAAAAAAGAGCAAGCAATTTGAGCTCAAAAAGCACAGCTCTTAAAATGCCCGATAAATATAGAAAGAGAGAGTGAGGGAGAGAGAGTGAGTGCGAGTGCGAGTTCGTGTGCGAGTGGGAAAGGTGAATGTGAACTGTAACATTTCTTCGATTCGTTTCGTTTCTTTTCGTTTTGTTTCGTTTCGTTTCGTTTCGATTCGATTTTTTGCTCTTGTCGCTGCCCATTGATTGTCACGAATGGAAGGCGAAAACAGAGCATAAAAATCACAACGAATTTAATGTTGTCGACAGGTGATTGGAATTTCTTTGCGATTTGTTTGTCTAGTCGTGGCCTTGTTCCCATCGAAGTGGCATTTTATGTCCCATAAAGACTCATTAAACCTATAAAAATGCTATTGTTAACAGAAACAACAAGCTGACCCGTTATTAGACATCAAGTTTGCCATAAAATGTTGCTCGTTGAAAATTGATTAATAATCAGGCAATTATTAGCTATAAAATTAAGTGCATTGAATATTAAACAAAGTTATATTGTAGACTAAAGTTATAAAAAATTTAACAAATTGTTAAGCCAAAATGTATAATCTGATTTAAAAATATATAAGGCAGAATCACTTTTTATACTCAAATAACGTAAATATAGCAATAATATTATAACAAATTTCGTTTTTATGCGAACAACTTTTTTAGAAAATCAATTAAATACTATTTGTTTTACTTTCCACTCGATTGTAATTTGTTAATGCGCCTTTTGTTGGCTTGTAAAGTTTATTAAATAATTTATTTTATGCTCTTCGCCGTGGTTCATGAAAATTTCATTAAAAACTGATTTCCTATGAAAATGCAATCAGCAAAAGTCGACAAGGCAAAAAATAAATAAGTAAAATTCTTTAATCCCAAAATGCTGAACGGAAGAATACCTTTTACTAATAATCATAATAAAGATTGGAAAGATTCTACTGCTTTAGACGACGTTAAACAAATAAATAAATAAATAAAGCTAATACATTTGATATATATTTATATATATGTACTTATACTTAACTTATTGTATTGCTTTTATTATACTCCCTTTCTTCACATTGACAATGGGCAGAGGGTATAAAAAGCAGAAACAAAATCAAACCATAGAGAAATATAATGTTACTGCACTGCAAAACGGTTAAAAGGCGAAAAGTGCAAACCGCAATTAATTAAATCCGCAGTTAATTTTATTGCCGGCGGAAGTGGCAGCAGTACAAATAGCGCAAATGAAATTATAGCCGATGACGACCATGGAGAAAAATTTGTCACCCCTGCAGAAAAATAATCACGAGCTTATCACAGTCCACTTTAAATCGTGTGTGACATCCTCAAAGATTTTTATAGCAGTTACCGATTTAAATTACGCTTTTTTGTGTTTACAAATTGCAATTTAATGACACAAACGTTTACTGAAGGACACATATAAAACTAATTAATAATAGTATACAAATGTAAGAATCAATACTTGAAACATTTCGCTATCGTCAAACTTAGAGAACTATGTACTTTTAATGAATAATATGTTTTCTTATTTTCAATTATACTTTGAATACTCATCTAGAATATTAAGAGCCTCTCAGCTGCATTGCTGCCCTGAGTCATGTTAAGCTTTACAGTCTGTTAACGCCTCTGTTATTGCAATTTCTGTTATCAAACTCTCGCAGCTGTTATGTGATCGGTGAGAGCTTTTCAAATGGGAATTTCAATTATCGATTGTCCTGGATGCCGTCTAACACTTCTATGTTTAGTTTTTCTTTTCGCCGTCTTCAGTTTTATATTACACTGTAATTAATCTATTATATGGATTGCGTGAGGCACTTTCATTGCATGCCACTTCAACAACAGAATGGTTGCATGCAAATTATTGCAAGCTGAGCATGTCCCAAAATTGTATCCTCCAGCTGCAAGTACTACAAGTCATAATCGACAAAAATCGCGTGCTACAACTCAACTTACAAGCGTTACAACTTTTTGCTTCAACTCGAAACTTTTTGGCTGCCTTCTGGACTCCGGGGCAAGTTGGTGGCACGATGCTTGGATTCGTTGCATGCCAGCCAAAGTTGCAGTCTTGTTTTTTGACCTTCATGGCAGTTTGCCACTGCCGCTGCCTCCTCCCCCACCCGATAAGGCGGCACCTCCATCATTAGGGAGCTTGTTGAAGTGGCTACATGAGCTCCGAGCTCCGAGCGCCTTGCGTGCCCTTTGATGTATTGCAATTTTCGATTCAGGTGTGGAAATTCCTTTTAAAGCTTTCGTGTCTTTCAGTTGCCCCAACAAGGTATCACTTTTAGCAGCAGTTGGCTCTCTATTCAGATCTCCTACTGTCGTATTAACAACAGCATGCACATTTAATTTTCAGCTCAAACGAAGCGACCACGCCCAGAATTCTTTAGGCCACCGCACACCTTTTACCAAAATACGAAAAAGCACATTGGTTTCATTTGTATGAATGCGGCTCAAATGCAAAAAAAGAACGCCAAAGGAAAAAATAAATATACATATAAATATATATATGTATATATATATATATAAGACTGAAAACGCAAATGGAATAACTAATTAAATTCTCGACTGCAAATGAACAAAGTTGCCGGCAACCACCACAAACGGAGCTGCTCTCCATTCACAGCAATCAGACCGTTCTGGCAGTTAACTGTTAACTACCAATGCCGACTACCGACTACCGACTGCAAACAGCCACTTTAATTAACTTGGCTTATAAAATTTTACGTTAACTCGCAGTGCGCCAAGTAAAACATTATCTATGCGTCGTTATAGTTGCCCCTAAAGGTTGTCTATGCAAATATGTTGCAATATCATTGTTGCCACTCAATTACAGTTAGCTTTAATACAACTACCTTCGAGTCCTTACTCTCCCCTCTGGCAGGGTGGGGTGGGAGTGGTGTCCTCGCACATCGCATGTGTAAATCAAAAGTGAAATTTTTACACGCGCCAACTGTCTGTGAAAATTTCATTTACATGTGCCGCGTTGTCTGCAACTCCACAACTCCAGCTTCCAGACTTTTCAGCTTACGAGTTTCCAAAAATGAAATAAAAATAAAAAATAACAAAAAAAAAGGGAAGCGACCAAACTGAAAGGGCAGTAACACGTTTTTAATTGTTTTTTTGAGGTTTTTCGGACAATATTCAAAAGCAGTAATTTAAATTCCAGTCTGCAGCCTGTGGCGACTTTTTTCCAAGAGCAGAAAATAACTCTGGGACCTGCAACGAGGTGTGGGATCCGTATTCACAATTTTTAGGAATTTCAGATATAAATAACTTTGATGACCATAACACATAATTGGTATGCAAACTATTGTCAAGGGAAAGAAGTCCACAGCCTCTAGGCAATTTATTGCTCTTTCCATTTTAGCCTTACCGAATTACTTCTTTGTCGAGTCGAGTTAATATTAACTAAAGTTACTCTCTCTAATTGCTGGCCCGCAGCAAATTGAATGGCTGTAGTTGTTATATGTAGTAGCATCTAATGTGCATATTACAAAACCTATTAACATATTTGCCAACGTGTTTAACAACAAAAACCCTGACGATGCTCTGGCCACCAATCAGCCAGAGTCCGACTTTGTTGGTGGTCACGTTCCGAAGCCCACAACGAGACAGCCTTGTATAATTGCGCCGCCAAGTGCAGGTCTGCAGTTCTACAACCTCATCACATAAATAACCCACCCAACACACACACACACGCACACACACTCCCATTTTTATATACACATATGCATGTGTGTGCGCTGTTTGGCTTTTTGTCTAGCATGGCTATTATGCAAATGGCACTTTGTTTTAACAACGCACTGCGGTCGGCCTGATGGCTGAAGCTGGGTCCGACATTAGTTCGTCATCAGCGTTCCTACCCAGACCCAGACCAGCTCTCCCCTACTCTCTATCCCCACTATAGTACCTCTACCTCCTTCTGGGCCCTTCGGCCACATTACGCGCACAATTAATATGCCAAGTGTTATGTGTGCGCATACTAATGACTTTTTCCCAGTGGCCTCCACATCTGCAACTACATCTGCATCTGCATCTGCATCTGCATTTGACTTATGCCGGACTCATCTGTCAACTGTGGTCATCTATCAATAATTGTTCAACTGGCCGAGAAAACGGCGCATGCGCAGCAATTCTCTCTCCCACACACACACACACACACACACACACAGTCACACACACACAACAACTATAAATGACGCACAGCTTAGCGAGTTCCATCATTAATTCTGCCTGAAAAATGTCGTCTACAGCTTAAGAGAGTTGTCTTAACAGGTTCATGTCAATGGGGCGTTACACTGCTCCAAAGAGGCCTTAACTTCTAAAGTGCACTTAAAGTTTTACGAGAACAGCTTTGGGAGGATCTACACATACTTAAAATAATGGCATACAAATGAGTCTCCTCATACGATCCACGCTGACCATGTCAAATAGGAACTTTACCCAATAGCTAACCCGGACACCCTGTATAATCAGCGTGAGGTAGAGTTGACTGAGCTAACTAATGAACAGAGTAAATGACTTTTAAAATATATATTTCGTAGCACATTTAAAAAGGAAAAGTACATTGTTATAAATAGGAATGCACTTTATTTAAAAATGTGATTTTATTAACAATAACAATAAAGAAATCTCATGATTTCGTCAAAACTTTATCGATATTCACAAGCAATATAAACTTTTGTACATTTCAAAATGTTAAGTTCTTTTTAAGTTGCAGTACAGTATAGTAAGTAAGTAATCCAATGAGTTGATATACATATAATAATATAATGTACAACAGTACGATAAGCTGCTACTGTGAATAAAGTCAGCTGGAGGTGGAGAAACAACAATACTACTATCGATAGTATCGATGTGTGCACAACTTCGAAAAATATCAATGTTTCTCCACCTCTAGATATCGCCTGCTCAATATAGCCCTAAGAAAAAAACCGAGCGTCTACTCGGTTAATACAAGCAAGAATCGGACACAAAAAGAGTCATCCAATCCAATAAAATAAATCAAAAGAAAGTAAAACTACGACGCTTCACACAAACACACATATACATACACAAGCTTACAAAGAAAAAAAATTGATTTCAATAAAATCACAAGCGAGAAAAAAACTTTCGCTACTTCAGTGGCAAAAGCAAAAATTAATGTAAAAGCGAAAATTAATAGCTGTAGCACAACGACGACTGTATGCTCTTATAAAATGTATAATATTTTATAAATTAAATAAAAGTGTTAATTAGAGTTGTGTGCAACAAAAAGTGTACTCAATTATTATACAATATTGTTATTTTATTAACTTAAATTTGTATAAGTTTTGTGTTTTACAATTGAATTACTTTTGCTCCCATGCGAGAGAGGAAATTGAAAGTTTTAGCAGCCGTTGAATTGAACTCGATTCGGCTTTAATGTTGTTTTGGGTGAAGCATCATTATCATGGTCAAGCCGGCGTAGCCCACGCATGCACAGAATACAAATACAAAAGCCAAGACACACAAACACACACACACGCACACGCACATGAGTATATTGGCAAAGTGGACGTGCCACAGGCAAGAACAGCTTTTTTTCTGCCCGGTTGGTCGATCGGTCTGTCGGTCGGTCGGTCGGTTGGTCGGTGGCTTGTCATGTGAATTTGGGTGAAATGTTTGTCGCTGGCTTTCAAATTCGTGGCTGGCTTTTCAGTTTGCAACGAGCCACCCAACCCGTGTGTGGTGTCGCCTAAGCGTAGAGAAAGCCAATACAGACACTATCTGGAAATGTCTTGGTGCTGCCAACCGATCGGCCTGATGCTGTTGGTGCTGCTGCTGCTGCTCGGATCAGCTGCATCTCAGCAGGCAACGACACCAGCAGGTCCCTTGGTGGGAACAACACCCGAATCGCAGCTGCTGAAGCAATCCCAGAATACATTCGTGCAATGGGTTCTGTCATTGTTGCCACAGCGACCCGGCAATGCCGCAGAAACCGCCACGTTGTCTACACTGAGCAGTTCCGCCGCCACGCCCACTGAGACGCCAGCCGGTTCACCCTCAACTACAAGCACAACCACAGCCCCACCTTTGAGCACCACCACTCGAAGGGCAACGACTCCCGCACCACCTACCCTGAATCCACCACGAAACTGCAGCGATTGCGTCTGCGGCGTGGCCAACATTCAGAAGCGCATTGTCGGTGGTCAGGAGACGGAGGTACATCAGTATCCATGGGTTGCCATGCTGCTCTATGGCGGACGCTTCTACTGTGCCGGCTCCCTGCTCAACGATCAGTTCCTGCTGACAGCTTCGCATTGCGTTTATGGATTCCGCAAGGAGCGGATTTCTGTGCGTCTGTTGGAGCATGATCGCAAGATGTCGCATCTGCAGAAGATTGATCGCAAGGTCGCAGAGGTCATCACGCACCCGAAGTACAATGCACGCAACTATGACAATGATATTGCGATCATCAAGCTGGATGAGCCAGTGGAGTTCAATGAGGTGCTGCATCCCGTTTGTATGCCCACACCTGGACGCAGTTTCAAGGGCGAGACGGCAATTGTCACCGGCTGGGGTGCCCTCAAAGTTGGTGGTCCCACCTCCGACACCCTTCAGGTAAGTGGCAACCAACTGAACGCTGAATCCAAGTAACCTTTTCCGATCCCACGATCTCTAACAGGAGGTGCAGGTACCTATTTTATCACAAGATGAGTGCCGCAAGAGTCGCTATGGCAACAAGATCACGGACAACATGCTGTGCGGTGGCTACGATGAAGGAGGCAAGGATTCCTGCCAAGGCGACAGCGGTGGTCCCCTACACATTGTGCCAAATGGCACTCGGGAGTATCAAATTGCTGGCGTTGTCTCTTGGGGCGAAGGCTGCGCCAAGGCCGGTTATCCAGGCGTCTATGCCCGAGTCAATCGCTACGGCACCTGGATCAAGAATCTCACCAAGCAGGCTTGCCTGTGCCATCAAGAGACCAAGAAGATCAAATAGCTCGCACTGAGCTAACCATTCTAATCGTAAGGCATACACAAGCAGAGATCTACTCTATGAACTCACTAACCCCATCTGATCAATACTTCGTCACTCTATCAATATATGCAACAGCAACGATTGAACGAAATTACAGTTTTTCCCTGCGAAAACTTTCCTGTTTCGTTGAACATCGTCCGAGAGATTCGAATTCGAAAATCGATGGAAAATTCCGTTTTTAGTTCATTTAAAAAACTTGATTTTTTTTATCGATTTAGCAATAGAACTAATTATCATTTACGTATTGATCGAATTTCAGCTCTGCAAGTGTATTAAGGCTTCGACTTATCGAAGATAATTGATTCTATTCGTTTATTTATCGATTTAAAAATAAACCACTGCCAAGTAAGATAGTGTAGTTTGCTTAAAGGTTCTGCATTCCAACTGCAGCGATCCGATGGCAACAACCTTTGGTGGGTCCGGTCTATCCAGTTCTCAGTTCAGGTTCAGTTCTATTTCAGGGTTCTCGTTTTGGCTTCTTCATGCCAATGGCGCATCCTAGCCAATTCAGTTGCCAATTGCCAGTTGGCAGGAAAAGTTCACTCAAGAAATGAGATACATTTGCTTGCTATCCCTGCTGGGCCTCAGCCTGGCCACGCCCAGTCTACGCGACGCCACTGAGCCAGCCAAGATTCTGGAGTCCTTGAGCAACTTGCGGCAGAACAGCTTCCTCGACTGGATCGTCTCCATATTGGGCCCTGATTACACAGACACCAGTACCCCGGCCAAGCGGGAGTGTCCGGCTTGTGGTTGTGGCAACATCAATACGCGACATCGCATTGTGGGCGGGCAGGAGACGGAGGTGCACGAGTATCCGTGGATGGCCATGCTGATGTGGTTTGGTAGCTTCTATTGTGGTGCTTCTCTGGTCAACGATCAGTATGCGCTGACTGCGGCGCACTGCGTCAATGGTTTCTACCATCGCCTGATCACCGTTCGTCTGTTGGAGCACAATCGTCAGGATTCGAATGTGAAAATAGTGGACAGGAGAGTAGTTCGTGTCCTGGTGCATCCCAACTACAGTACACGCAACTTCGATAGCGACATCGCCCTCATACGCTTCAATGAGCCAGTGCGTCTTGGCATTGACATGCATCCCGTTTGCCTGCCCACGCCGACGGAAACATTTGCTGGCCGGACGGCTGTGGTCACAGGCTGGGGCGCCCTCAGCGAGGGCGGACCTGTGTCCGATACTCTGCAGGAAGTGGAGGTGCCTATTCTCTCGCAGCAGGAGTGCCGGGAGAGCAACTACGGCATTTCGAAGATTACAGACAACATGATCTGTGCCGGCTACATGGAGGGTGGCAAGGACTCTTGCCAGGGCGACAGCGGTGGACCCATGCATGTGATTGGCGCTGGGCAAGCCTATCAGCTGGCAGGCATCGTGTCTTGGGGCGAAGGCTGTGCCAAACCAGGAGCACCCGGAGTTTACACACGCGTCAGCAACTTCAACGAATGGATCACGGCAAACACTCGTGATGCCTGTGCCTGCAGTCAACCTGAAGAGCCGGCAGTTGCTGAAGCTATCACCAGCACCACCACAGAGCAGCCAGAGTTGCCCACGGCTGAGACGACCCAAGCCAGCGAATCAACGGAGGCAGATCCGGTTACAGATCTTTAAAATATAAATTGTAAAAGACAAAATATTTCAAATAAAGGCATTGTGCCATGAAACATATTCATATATTTCTTTCACTATGAGCGCTTTCTTTAGTAACATCGTTTTGCAACACTGGAAACGCTTAAACAAAGGCAAATAGTGCTGCAATCGATACTATCGTAAGTAATCAAGGTAATTGACTATCAAGTTTGCCTGAAAACAAAGTCCATGGCAATGGACACTACTTCCAAGCTAATGTTTAAGCTGGATGCCTACTTAAAAGATCTGGCTATCCATCAGCAAAAGTACAGTCTCTCAATGCCCACGCCCATTGGCTGCTTTAGTCTCAGCAGCGATCGCCTGTACAGCAGCGACCCTGGTGAATTGAAGTTCCTTGTGATGCCAGACAGGAATAGGTTCCCATTGAATCTCAATATGCGATCCACGACGTATGAGCAGCTCAACATCTGTGATGAATACTTGGACCACATGCTCTACTTCATCAGGGATAACTCAGAGCAAATGTTTAAGAAGACGCCAGCTGGACGTTTTGAGGTTAACGCAGATATTGTTACCCACTGCGAGTTGTTGCAAGTTCTGAAGTGCACCATCTACGCAAGGCACAGCTGGAGAATATATGGCACCAGGTACCGTAATACCATATACTTATGCCTCGCAAAGCCACCCTCTGAGGCGATGGAGGCGTTGCAGAACCAAAGAACTTGCCACATTTGGGACAGAAAACTGAAGCGATGTTTATGCTCTGGTAAGGATTCTAGTGTGTAAGAGCTTAATAACAATATTACTAATCATTGTCATAGCTATTCCTGATAATCAGCACTTGGACGGGGAGTTTCATAGTGTGTTTAAATCCTACATGGGTGGGCTCTCCGTCGTCTATGGCTCTGCAATGGGTGCACATCATGGGTAACTACGAAAAAACTATTACAGTGCCTCTCATTCTCGCTCTATAGTATATTCCCCTCTCATTTCAGAGCTGGCAAGCATTTCGCAGAATGCAAAGTGATTCCTCCAACGTCCCCAAACAATGGTAACAGCGGATTCGCAGAATCAGAACTGGCCCTATTGTGGTGCTCGAAGTGCTCACTAATTGGTGCGCAAGAGATTTACGTAGCACGTCCAAAAATCTGTGGTCAGATCGATGCAATTGAAAGAAAGCACATAATCCCACTAGTTCAAGAGCATGTGAGTTATTAAAATATCTAAAATATATATATACGCTCAGATTAAGTGATAATAGATTTCCCTTTTAGTCCAACAAGTGGTCATCTGGTAAATGCAATAGCTTCATGATATATATTCTGAGACAGATACGCCATGAAATGAAAGGAGATAATCCCAATGCGATCTACCAATTCGACTATGATTCCAATTCGGGCGACTTTAAATATGAAGCATGTAATCATCGCAATGAGAATACATTTATTGCAGATTGGTTTCGCCACATTCTAAATAGGATCAACTCACGGACAGATTATACAAAGAAAGCGAAATAAAAGAGATTGAAGAAATTAAAGAATATGAAGCTTGTAATCATCGCAATGAGAATACATTTATTGCAGATTGGTTTCGCCACATTCTAAATAGGATCAACTCACGGACAGATTATACAAAGAAACCGAAATAAAAGAGATAAAAGAAACAGACTCAAGCCTGCATCAATCCGGTTTACAAATTTCAATACAAGTCTAGAAGGTGTTGGTATCTTACATACATATACATATATCTGACCCTCAGGTGGCTGAATTGTTATTGTTCTCTGGCTTGTTAACTGGCATCTCGAGTCACCTCAATTTCCGCCTGTAATCTGCTTGTTTTGAAGTTTCCCCCTGGAGGCATGCTCAATTTTTGTGCACAAAATTGCCACTAAATCAAAACAAGAACTACACAAACAACAGCAACACGAACTCCTACACTGTGTGTGTACCTCTCCCATTGGGATCCAGTTGGCCAACGATCCTGGCAACATTGATAAATAACTAAATAATAGAATAAACAGCACAGCACACCAAAGGTGCTAAAACTTTAAAGGCGGCTTAAAGCGAGAAATATATGTAATGCATAAGCTGAGAAAGAGAGAGAGAGAGAGGGAGCGAAACGATGTCCATCCTGGAGCCACGTTTATATATTGCGGCAAAAAATATTTATTTTCATTCGTGATTGCCTTATTTTTTTGCTATATTTTTCTGCGGGAAAGGCGCAAATTTGCTGCAATTGAGCGCATTTTGGTGTTTGGCCGCCTGCAGGTTAGAAATATTTATTGGGGCGTGAAATTGTTTGATTGAATATTAGTGCGGTGCCTTTGTAAATTCGTTGTTGGCTTTCTCTTTCCTCGGCTTGTTAAAGAGGCCAAAGCCGTCTTTTAAACTGCATCTGCAGATGGAGACTTTAAAGTGAATCATTGGAATATCAACAAACTAATACTTTATCAAATCAAACGCAGAAATAATTATATAAACTTTGAAGAGGACACAAATGTAACCCAGGTATTATAATGAAATTTATTTGCATTGAATCATTGAAATATTAACAAACTAATACTTTATCAAATCAAACGCAGAAATAATTATATAAACTTTGTAGAGGACACAAATTTAACCCAGGTATTATAATGAAATTTATTTAAATATTAGCAAACTAATACTTTATCAAATCGAATGCAGAAATAATTATATCAACTTTGAAGAGGACACAAATGTAACCCAGGTATTATAATGAAATTTATTTAAATATTAGCAAACTAATACTTTATCAAATCGAATGCAGAAATAATTATATAAACTTTGAAGAGGACACAAATGTAACCCAGGTATTATAATGAAATTTATTTGCATTGAATCATTGAAATATTAACAAACTAATTTATTTATTTATTTAACGTCGACTAACAGCAGTCGACCCAATTAAAAATCAAAATCTTAAGATAATTAAATTAAAAATAATTACAAATGAAATTTAAGTATAAAATGAGTTTAAAATTTAAGTTTAAAATAAGATTAATTTAAATTTTAATTTAAAATTTCAATTCTGGGGAAATCAAAAAAGCGTTGATTGATCCAACATTTGTTGCGGGGATTGGGGAAACCCCAGAAAAACCCAATCAGATCACAAAGTATATAAATGTAGTTAGAGTATACTAGCTAAATAGTTTAGGATGACCAACTTGATACTGGGAAGAGAGGACTCTGAGCTGAATACATGAAAAAGTTAATTATAATCAGCACAGAGTACTATACTCGAAAAGGTTCATGCAGAGCGTAGTTAGTAGTACATGCATTAAGAGCGAGAGGCATAAAGTTGCGAGTAGGTCTAGAAGGAACAGAGAAATTAATTCTATTTAATAACATAGAGGAGTCAATTTCACCATTGATTAGTTTGAAAATAAATAACACACCTATCATGATGCGTCGATTAGCTAGAGATGGAAGGTTGATTAGCAAGAGTCTACTGGAATAAGAGGGCAGGTCAATACCAGCAGCCCAGTTAAAGCCGCGAAGCGCGAAAAGTAACAACTTCTATTGTACAGACTCTATTCTGCCCTGGTGTACGAGATATCACTTTATAATACTTTATCAAATCGAATGCAGAAATAATTATATAAACTTTGAAGAGGACACAAATTTAACCCAGGTATTTTAATGAAATTTATTTAAATATTAGCAAACTAATACTTTATCAAATCGAATGCAGAAATAATTATATAAACTTTGTAGAGGACACAAATGTAACCCAGGTATTATAATGATATTTACTTGCATTGAATCATTGAAATATTAATAAACTAATACTTTATCAAATCGAATGCAGAAATAATTATATAAACTTTGAAGAGGACACAAATGTAACCCAGGTATTATAATGAAATTTATTTGTAATTCACAAAGCAAATCGACATGAAAGCCCATTTCTTATAGGTATGGACAGAGCTAAGATAGACTACTTAAATGCTGCTTCTTTAGGAGATTCCAACCATGTGCAATGCACCGCATACCGTGTTGATCAAGGTGACGGTGCATACCAGTGCTCCCACAAGGACTTTCTCGATCATGATCAGGACCACATCGAGTATATTTGCTGCTGGCTAAGGGAATGGATAGACTGTAAACTTTAATGCATCTATATGGCAAGGGGGGAATGTTTGAGGCCACCTCAATGAGTGCTATGGTTAGACTTAGCGTCCGCTGTGCAATCACAACCCCAAGAGAGACACAAGTTATGAGGGCCATCAGTGTGACTATGGCCAAGGCTTCCACCAAGCGGACGGCGACAGGCATCCTCAATGCATTAACTATATGCTGGGTATATGTCGAAATTTTACGCAAATTTTGAATGATGATCCGAAATATTATAAACTGACAGCGAAAACTCTGAAATGTTGTTTAATTTGAAATGTAAAAGAGTAAGTAATATAAATGGAACTACGAGGATACGACGATAGATAAAATGTTGTTGAATTGTAGCCAACTCATCTGTTAACTTACAGGGTATTTCGCAGTGAAGCATTCTGTCTGAGTGCTTTACTAATTTAAGTAAATTTTGCTTCTGCTCATAAAAAGTAGATAAATAATCCAAAGCTGTTTATATACCAACTGATTGCCACAGTGAAGCCACAAAACCGCCAACAAATTATAGTTTTCAATCGATTTTTTTTGTCTGTTTTCTGTTTTCTTTGTTGTGTTGTTGTTGTCATTCCATTGCAAAGCTTGAGCTTTTTTCCAATATGCAATTCCAATTATCCTATGCAAATGCAATTTGTCTCGCTGCCGAGCAATTTAGGCCCCCTCGCAACGTCCCGACGAGGCCGCAAACTAGGCCCGTTTGATGTGTCTGCTGGCATAGATTGTTCTGAATTATGGCACTAAATGGCTAGACATGTTACATAATTCATTTATGTAGTCCGCACCAGGGACATTTTCCCTGATAGGCAGTTTGTCTCTGTGCGGCACAACAATAGAGTTGTGTATGAGTTTGTTGCTGTTACTGTTGTTGTTGTTGTTTTTTTTAGAGCTTTAATGCACAGCACAGCTTATTTATTGTATGAAAAATTCAATTAGCTGCATATTGTCAGTAAAAGGAGTATAAGGAAAAGCAAACAACAAATTTAATTGATTTTTATATTCATTTTGTGTTTTCGTTCTTTTTGAATTTATTAAAGCATTTAAATGGCACTCCAACGGCTATTGACTCTGCTGGCAAACAGTCTGATCCCCTGGCTAAGTTGAGTTTTATTAACCAAGACGCAACACGGCGATTTTCCGGCTTCTGCTTTTGATTTCTTTTTCGCCAACTTCATAAAAATCCTAAAATAAATATTTGCACACATAAGTTCAGGCCACGATGTCGTCACCGTCGTCGTCGTCTCCGTCTCCATCTTCGTCTGGAGACAGACAGCTAAATAAGCAGAAAGTTTTGTCGCAAATCCTCGGCACGGCCCAGCCGCAGGCATTCGATAGAAAGAAAAGAGCACAACCGAATTAAAATCAGTAGCAATGCTTCCAGTAAAGCAGTAAATGCGCAGAGTAGATGCTCTTTCAAATATATTAAATAAATTAATATCTAATATATGATTTATACATACTCACTTACAATTACCAAATTGCTAGCTCTCTGATTCAAGTTTTCGGAAACACATTACTATGTTAACAATATGATATGTCATCCTGTCAATCTGTCAATCAATTGCGTTGCGATTTCGAAAGATCTCCACTTAGTAAGGGAAACATAATGCAGAGTTTATGGAAAAATTGAAGTTCATCTGCAATGTTTAAGGCCCTTGTTCAGCTGACTCTTGCACAAATTTATTATCAAAAATATTTACCTCTTATTGTACGAACAATTTGTATTTATTGTGATAAAAACAACATCTGCATTGCAACATTGAAATTGTGTGGCCAATAGTGCACAAGACCGGAAATGCCACCTGTTATTTGTATACAATATTTCAATATTGGCATGAATATGTATATGAATGCAATTGGTGGGTGGATTGGGGGATTGAGAGGATGGGGGAAGGGCTTTGGCATTGGCATGTCACAAATTGACAGCTTGTCGGCAAGTTCAAGCGTATTGAAATGCTTCAATAAATAACTCGCTCAAATTACAATTTTATTAAAACACAATACTATGAAACTGTTTAAATTAAAATAATATACAAAAAAATAAAAAAATGTTATAGACAATAAAAATATTGTACAACTTGTCGGGGTTGCTTGCTTGAAAATGCATTTAATTCGAAAACAATGAAATTATCCTCATAAATGTATTTGCAGCAACAAAACTAAGAAAAATAAAGTAGATGGAATAAAATGAAATTCGAAAATAAAGCTCATTATAATTCTGAACAAGAGTCGATCCATTTCAATGCCCATCCCTTTAGTTTCATTCTGGGCTTGCTTCATTCTATCTCCCTCTCTCTCTCTCTCTCTCTATCTGTTGTTTTCATTCTTTTGATTTCATTATTGTTTTTATTGCTTTGTACTTTCGGGTGTCCAAGTGACTGAGTTTGCCAAAGCAAAAGGCGCATTTTAATTTCATTATTTTATTTGGTAACTCAGCACGTTTCGATGGCCGGCCCAGTCCCAGCCCAATGTTTCCATTGAAATTCGCATAAAAAGGGTATTAAAGCAGAAGCTCTCGCTGATTGTGAGTTCTTTATTCTATTTTTTTTTGGCATTTTTTCAGCGTCGAACACGCCTTGCCACATTTGTTCAGCATTTTTTTGTTGCTATTCTTTTCTTTCAAATTAATAAACAATTTGTTCTCTTATATTTAAGCTAGCTACAAATTTGCGAGTTATTGCCACATTTTTGTGTATTTTTGTATTTCTCTTTTTATTTTTATTTTTATGATTTCTGTTCAGCGTCTTCTCGGTTTGTCCTAATGAATCATGGTTATGTCGGCTATAATTTAGTTTTAATAGCATTCTGGTGACATTTATGCTGTCAGCGGCATGCAATTTTATTAATGTTCAAATGAGCGCCCATATATGATATCATTATAAAGAGATATCACGGCTTTTGATGTCGTTACTGGGGGCTTTGTACAAAATGAACTTATGGCCTCCCTCGGTCTGGGTGTTTGAGTTTGGCAATTGAGAGTTATGTACTCGTACTTAAAGCTGCTGTTTGAAGATTTTTTTAGAGATTTCTTATGAATGTTGACAGCGCGTAAATGCGGTTCATTCATAACTTATTGGCAAGTATTATTTAACTTTTATTTATACGCTAATTAAGTAGCTGCCTCAACAAACGAGGAATAGAAGTAATTAGATGTTAAACATGTTTGCTACAAGTGTTCCTAATAAAATAAGTGCTCTAGGAAACTAGAATTTTAGCACTTTAATAAGTCTAGTTAAAAATACTTGCATATTCCACATCAGTTGCTCATTTCATATCGCTAAATTATGATCTTCCATCTCCCACAAAAGCATTGTCATTAATTTCAATTCTTAAATTTACTTTTAATGTACAAAAAGCAACTCTTGCATAATGGCATTTCTTAACTTCTACTTTGTTTCCTTGCCTGCCTTAGTTTACAGCCCTTTAATGAGCCACGGGGCGACTACAACGCCAACCTAATCATCTGGCTCACTTAAGTAATAAAGCAATTTATCGCTTTTCAATATCCTTTAAGCAGTGTTTGCCTTTTTAGCTCCTATTATTGCACTTCCTTCGCCTACGCGAGGCCCTCGAGCCGAGGGAATGGGTAAAGAGCCCACACAAATTATTTTCGCGCTGGTTTCATCTTGTTTTTTACAGCTGCTCCGTCTTTGGAGGAGGACTCAGATGACTGCGACTTTGGTTGCTGCTCTTTTAACTTGTCGCTTCGCTTAGCCGGCGGCACACGTTGCCATTTTTATGTGTTGAGCTTGGCACAGGGATTGGGTTTTGGGATTGGGATTGGGATTGGGACTGCGATTGGGATTGAGACTGGGTCATATCCAGAGCCGCCTGCACGTTTTCTGCCCCGCCGCTGGCGTTGCCAGACCAGTTTGATTTTAATGCCGCTACAGACTAAGGGCTAGTAATGATTTTATTACACGATTTTATATCCAATTTTATTACCTTTGTGCATGCTTCGACGCTGCTTCCTCTTCTGCTACTCCTATCGCTGGCCAGAGGAGCACAACGTAAGGATTGTGTTGTCGTTGTCCTTACGCCTTTGGCAGCTGCCATTGGAATTTACGCACTCATAAAATTGCTCCGTTTGAATTGTGTGGGAATTTCGGAGCGAAGTTTCTTGCACTGACCCCGACCTCGGCCATCATAATTCAATATCATAAAACGTTTATCCAATTAATTTTGACCAGTAATATTTATGGGCAGTTCGTGTAAGGATGCGAATAGTAGATCGTTTTCCTGCCATTGTGCTCTACATATCGATGATGTAAGTCATAAAACAAAGACATTCAATGAGCAAGATAGGATTAAATATTAATTTCTGGTTTCATTTATCTTCCCATCACTGTCTATCAAGCAAACAAACTAGTTTATTATTTTACATATCATCGCATCGCAGATTACTTTACATTCGACTCATTTACTCGTCCGATAAGTCGCATTGATCTTGAAAATGTATCCAACGGCTGTTTTGGGGCACGCTTCAATGAATTTGAATGTTGCCACTCAGCTGGCTGCTCTTTTGATACCCTAGACTGTAAGCAATATGTAGATATGCAAATCTGCATGGTTTATCTTACCTTCTTAGTTATAGTTACTAAATGTTTCTTAAGAATCGGACATTAAACAGTGAAGATCACTTCCATGCCACTGCGCAGGAGAAAGAAGAAGCAACACTGTCGCAAGCTGCAAGTTGAAGTACTTCAGATCAGAGTAGAGGGCATAATCTAGTCGAGCACACTCTATAATTCTTCGCTCTCTCTCTGTCTCTTGCTTTGACCTACTGGCTGCTCTCTTCCGCCGACCTAATCTGGTTAGATTTCCCATTTCGATTATGCTGGCACTTTTGCTAATGAGCGCACACCCCAACACATACACCCACATTCCACACACACACGCACACACACACACACAACCACACAGCACCCACACATGCAACCGTCGAACAAGACAATTCCAAACGTGATTACCGCTTGTTTTTGTTGTTGTTTTCCGTTTGTTGTAGTTGTTGTTACTGTTGCTGTTGTTTGTCGTATTTGTTTCAGTGTCAAGTTCAGCTCTCAATGTTGCATGTTCGTTTGCTTTTTGCGGCGTTTCAAATGGCTGCATGCCAAATATATAATGGGTTTCCCTTGATGACTTTGCAAGCTACATATGCAGATAGAGATAAACGTGGCAGCAACAACAACAACAACAACAACAACAATAGCAACAACAAATACAAATACAACAACGGCAACAACTCATAAACATGAGTATTGTGTTCAGTGAATGAATTATGGCTTAGTTTTCCATATTTTAGTTTTGTTAGTTTTCCGATTTTGCAATGTCGTCGGAAATTCGTTGAAGTGGCAAGCGAGGGGGGTGGACATGCAGCAGGGGCATGCAGCAAGGCTCATTAAATGTTCGTCATATGTCTGAGAAATAGTTTATAATTGTTGTTATGCGAAAATAATCATTATTATAATTATTATTATTCCCTGCACGATATAAGTCAGTATAATAAACAAGTTTCAGTTTGTTTCCTTCAAAACTGTTTATGGATCAACATTTTGTTTACATTGTTTTGGCATACACTGAGAGAAACTGCATAGGTTCAAATGAAATAAAGTAAAGTTTTAAATAGAATAAGTCTCAGCATAATTGATTCTTCTAAACAACTATTTCATTTAACTTCCTTAATGGCTTACAATTTTCTCTCAGTGCATCATTACATTGTTTTGGCATACACTGAGAGAAACTGTATAGGTTCAAATGAAATAAAGTAAAGTTTTAAATAGAATAAGTCTGAGCATATTTGATTCTTCTAAACAACTATTTCAAGTAACTTCCTTAATGACTTACAAGTTTCTCTCAGTGCATCATCAACACATTTTGATTGTGGCCTAGGCAATTGGCAAATTGGCATCTTGGGAGACACATCCGCCTCGGGGTAATCTAGATTTAACAATTGGCTCAAAGACAACAGTTCTGATTGTCAGAGTCTCATCAGAATTTTAGCTGGAAATGTCATTAAGATACATGCATTCCCACACCCGAGCATAGCATAGCTGTGCTGTCAATGCATTAACATGACCAAATCAGTCTCGGAATCATGCGATTCATATGGCCAGAGACGCTCTCAACCTCCACCCTTGTTGGCCGGCCAGCATCTGACGTCAGCTGAGCTTGAGCACTGCGAGATTTGAGCAAGCTTCTGAACCGCAACAGACATATATTCGTGTGAGGTTCATGCATATATGAGTAGATACATCTACAGCTAAGTAGATGCCACCAGAGCGGGCACTGAGCTTACCTGAAGTTCATAGTTAAATGATTTCATTTGCCATTTAATTTTCATTTGAACTTCGCTGCGTATTCGGCTCAGATTCAGTTCTCGCGCGGTCGTCGAGGCGGACAAATGCGAACAGCTCACGCGAGTCAGCAAACGTCAATCCAAGAGATGTTTTTCCTACGCTTTCTAGGGTTAATTGTGATTGGTCTGCACTTAGTTGCAGCTGTGGTGCATCAATCGTTGCTGGATGCTCGCCAGGAGCAGCAGCAGCTCGTGCAGCGATATATCAAGACTCTGAACAAGGAAGAGGGCGCAATTCGTCTGATTGGAGGAGATGCCGAATATGAAGGTGGGAAAGTACAGGGATGTTTTATCCCCTAAGACTTGAATCTGCTATAAGCTCCTATTTGTAATGTTTTCCCTCCCTCTTTAGGCAACATTGAGGTGCTGCACAACAACAAATGGGGCGCAGTTTGTGATGATGAATGGGACGCGGCTGAAGGTGAAATTGTGTGTCGTCAATTGGGTTTCCCGGGACTGCGACGCTACACACATAGTGGATACTTTGGACCCGCTCGACGTCGCTACTGGATGGACAATCTGTTCTGCGAGGGCCACGAAGAGGAGTTGACTCAGTGTCACTTTGAGGGCTGGGGCGTCAATGATTGTGATCCCAGCGAGGCAGCCGGAGTCATCTGCTATCCGCCAAAAGACGCTGTTAGACCTGTGCCCATAGCTCTGCCAGATGATCGCCTGTTGCCAAAGTATCCTATACATCCGAGCTCCCGGTTATATGTCAGACTTCGCGGCGGTCGCTCCCGAAACGAGGGACGCGTCGAGGTGCGCATTGATGGTCAGCGCTGGGGTAGCATCTGTGCAGATGGATGGGGCATGTTGGAGGCGAATGTGGTTTGCCGTCAGCTGGGATTGGGTTATGCCAGAGAGGCCTTCCAGACGGACTACTTTGGCGGGGCCAACGTCTCCCGTCCCATGCTCAGTGGCAGTGAGTGCTATGGCAATGAAACGGAGCTCGCAGATTGCCTACACCACGATCACATCCATGGCATTGTCAGTTGTCATGGGAGCAGGCAACATGTGGCAGCTGTGATCTGTGATTATCTATCGCCGGATTTGGTTGTGGACTATTATGAAATCGAGCAGACGGCACATCTGGAGGATCGCCCCATGCTGCTGATGCAGTGCGCCATGGAGGAGAACTGTGTCTCCAACGAGGCCTATCAAATCCAGCGGGATAATCCCAACTGGCGATATCAGACGAGACGCCTGCTTAAGTTTACCGCAGCTGCGATCAATGCGGGGAATACTGACTTCAGGCCCTTCAAGGAGAAGAATCAGTGGGAATGGCACATGTGCCACATGTATGTGCAGTTATACGTCATAATTTCTCTTCTTACAAATTCAATTCTCCTCAGGCATTACCACAGCATGGAAGTGTTTGCCACCTTTGACATATACGATTTGCAGGGACGCAAGGTTGCCCAGGGACACAAGGCGTCATTCTGTCTGGAGGACAGCAGTTGTCTGCCCGGCGTGCCCAAGAAATACAACTGCGCCAACTTCGGAGATCAAGGTAAGAACAAATTAAGCTTACCTTAGCACGAATTCAACAATTTGTAAACCGATTTAAACCGATAAGGCATCTCCGTCAACTGCTCCGATGTTTATCTTTATAATCTCGACTGCCAATGGGTGGATATAACTGAACTCCCGCAGGGCTCCTACATTCTCAAAATCGCCATCAATCCGGAGTTCAAGGTGGCTGAGATGAGCTACGACAACAATGCTGCCATCTGTGACCTTTTCTACACTGAAACTTATGCTCGAGTTGACAGTTGTCGTCTGACGAGACCTTAAACCAGCTGAGGCTGCAACTCTAACCAGTTGAACAGTGCCAAATATTAGGAAACACCAAAGCGTAAAGCCCTAAGATGTTTGTATTATTCTATACACTTTTTTACCAAAAATAAAACTGCACACTTCGAGGTCGTCTGTCAAATACTTATACTAAACGATGAACTTGAAAGCCACTCGAGTGTAAACCTGTCAGAGACTTGAACGGCATTGTCGTCGCCAGCGAAGCATTTATCAGAGGTGAGTGTTGAACTGGAACTGGAACTGAAAGGGGAGGTACAGATATGAGAACAGGCTATGATGTAAGGAGCTGAAATAATCACTGCAAATACTTACATGTAGAGCATTCTTTAAGATATCCAATCTTGTCTTTGAATAAGTGTCGATATCATTTTGACGGAGAGGCGTTTGTTGAACTGGAACAAAGGCATCTGGCACATATCGTGTTAGGAATCACTGAAACCAATGATACCAACAGTATTCCTTGAGATATGTATATATGTACATACATATGTGATGAAATAAATATAGATAATGTTATCTATGATATTAAAGTGAACAATTCCTTGCAAAAGTTTTAAAATCTAAATTCTAACTGAAACTGGGACTAATTCGGGGTCAAACTTTGCTGGGAGTACAATAATGTTATTTCTTAATCATTTCTTAATTGATAGCAGTTATGTACATATGTATGTATGTATGTGCAACTCTTGTTTTGCCTTTGTAATTGTGGAATGAAAGAATAACAGTTGTTTGTCATCTTAAGTCTTCTTTGTCTATGCTTCGAGCTCGACAAGAACTCTTTCGTTTGATTTGTTGTTGTATTGATTCGTGCATTATTCGGCCATCGTTGTTGTTGTGCTCGCCGGCTACGAAGAAGGGAAAGCAAATTGCATAAAATAACGGAAAGTGTTTCATGCCTTTCGCTGATTAATAGTAGTGTGGGTGACTGTATAACACCCTGTGCAGTCTCATAAACTAAGTAAACTAAGCAAGAGGTGTGCAAAGAATTCTCTGCTCATAGCAGCAGCATTTCGCACACTTGCTCGATATTCACACCTATGAGCAGAGAATTCTTTGCACACCTCTTAGCTACTTCTATTATAAACAATATACTTACATAGTTTAAGAGACTGCACAGGGTCATTATACAGTCGCGCACAGGTCACTTCGTTCACATATGCATGTATCGCTGTCTCGCTCGCACGTGCTGTTCTAGCTGCAAAGAGCAGCGCGCAAGTGATTCGATGACATTCATTTATAACCCAATTTGGATAAAACTTTCAGCATTGCTTCTACATAGTTTTTTTCATTAACTTCTTTATTTAGAAGTGCCTTTTTAGCGACTGATCCGCTTGTTAACTAAATAATATTCGCAAAAATAAAAGCAGAAAGCAAGCGGAGCTGCGGATATCTATAAATAAACTTTATATGTAATGCAATTTATTATTATTGTTACACTGAATAAATCTGAAATATGAATGAGAAGTATGAACGGAAGTCTACATATTTAATTTGGAGTCTTTACTTAAAAATATAAAGTTAGTTCCAATTATTAAGCTCATACTTTGATCTAGATGAGGGAAGAGGTCTTCCTATGAATGTTACAACAATCTAGAATTGAATTTCTTAGTAAATATTATTATGTTCAGATATTCTTAAGAAAAGCATTAATTTGTAAGTACATCTAAGTTGTTGTTACCCCACATTTTCCATAGAATCAAACTCAACAATCAAAGCTTTGCCATGGTATCAGCCCAGCTTAAACTGCAAATAATGTGAAATTCTTGCATTCGCAATGATAAAAGCGAGGACATTAAACAAGCTCAAACTATTTACTTAATCAGCTAAGATCACCAGGCATCAATTTCGTCATGCAATTAATGATCCAATGGAGATTCCAATGAAGATTCGGACTCCCTGAGAGGAAATCAACAGCATTTTTTACACAGAGTAAAAGAGGCGACAACTTGATGGATGCACGTGGCAAAAAAATGAAGCAATCAAATGGTCGTAATGTCATCAACACCATCCATAAGAGGACACATTCACACACACACACATATACAGTCATACTTTTGGGAGTGGGGAAGGAAGCTGGGAACAGGAACTGTGACACGATTGAGGGCAACGATGATGAGTCACTTTGGTCACGAAGCTATTTTTACGCTTGATTACACGATAAATGAAAATCAAATGTTTGATTGCTTAATGCCTGTCCAGTCCAACACCGAAGAGCCACCCAGTCGACGCATGGAACCACTTCAAAAGTGCTGCAATTTTGCCAAAGTGCCCGCCCAGTGGGGTAGGCTTGGGTGGTTGCGGGTGGTTGCGGGTGGTTCGCTGAACATTTCAATTATTTATATGCTTGTTTGTCTCCTCAGCTTGTGTGCCAGGGCGAAGGTTGAGGCGTGGCCCTCGCCCTGGCTCATGTGTGCACGTGCGATATGACATAGGCGGTGGTTGGTGGGAGGTGGAAGCTGGGAGGCGGGTGATAACACTTGACTGCTCACAGTTATCATTTTTTAGCTCCCAGACACGCACCAAGCTGCAAATTGCAAAGCTGAGAGCAGCTCAGAATCAGACTTTGACTGATTTGCAGATAGTTGAGTGCGCTCAGCTGAAAGGAGAGGAGACTGGCAGAGACTAGAGACTACAGAATAGAGAATAGCGAATAGCGAATAGAGAGTCAGAAAATTGTCAATCTATTGCCCAGCTGGTTGGTGCTTCCATTCCAACACCTTCGCACTCTCTGACTAATTTATTAAACGCCTGAGAATATAAAGTCAATGCCTTTGTCTCTATCCACAATTTGGAGTACGCATAAACCGCTTATGTTAATTACATTTTGGGAAATGGCTTTTCTCTACCATTTTCACGCAAGTTGAAACTACTTGACGCAATCAATCAATTGCTGGAATGCTTCGACTTGTTTGTTTATGTTTTGTTTTGGCCCTTGCAAAAGTGTTAAGTAGAAACCCATTTAAATTTGTGCCTTGGCATTAATTTTGGGCTTGGCTGAAAGGGTTAAGCTTTTCCTTTCCTTCTCTCCTTTCCCGGTGAGATGGTTGCCTGCATATTGATGAGCTAGGTCAGCTGCCTGACAGCACTTTTAAACGACAAAAGCTGAGCAAGATAAATGTGTAAGTAGAGAAAGATTAAGCTAAAAGTAGATCGACAATAACTGCAGAGAAAGTAATTTCGAATCCACAACAGAAAGAGAAACTCCGACTGTTTCTCGAAAATGTACGAAATTTGCAAATAGCTGAGCAATTGTTTAACATTTCATTAACTCTCTGATGCCCAGCACGTTAAGTCCGACTGCCGAGCCACAGGCAATGTATTCAAGCCAAGGCCCTGTTGTAACTCCAGTTACGAAATGTTTACAAAACGTTTGGCAACTTGGATTGGAGCCTAAACAAAAGTGCTCAGAGGGAGGCAAGCGGAAGGCACAAAATTGTTATTTCAATTGTCAGCAGCACTGCAGAGGATCTAAGGGCGTGGCAGTGCCCCTATGCCCAACATACAGTATGCAGTTAATTTTGTGCTTTGCCTGCAATAAATTTTAAATGCACATTTCCAAAGAAGAAGCAACAACTTCAACGAGGACAACTACATCGACAACGACAACGACAACAACGACAACGACAACGAAATGAAACGAAACGGAAAACAATTTTGTGCAATTTCACTAAAACGACACAAGAACACACATTGACACATATATGGACAGCCGGGAATCGGATTGGGAATGGAAATCGCACTGGCACTCGCAATGGGAATGGGAATGAGTCTTCGGGTCCTGGCAACTGCAAGCCAACAAATGCAATCGAAGCGTCCTTGCAGCGTCGACAAATGAAATTGTTGACCAAAGTGCAGCGTTCAAGAAAGACACACACACACACACATACACACACACACACACAGCAAAACATAGGAGTATGTTGAGCATTACATGCAGTAGTATATCTGCAAGTTTTCCATATGGCCAATGCATTCGCCTTGCACTTCATTGCACTGCCATTGTTCAGATTTCTATTATTGTTGCTTCAATACCCTGTAATACTTGTAGTTTTCCCAAAGAGTATGCCGAATGTACAACAATAAAAACTCGAGCATACTTAGTGGCTCTTTGTACTCTTCAATTTAAAGTTTTATTTATATTTTAAACTTTACGCAGGGTATTTGGTAGTGCATCTCTTGAAATTGCTGTCATTTTTATGAGCATTTTTAAAGGCGTTGTTATGTGCTTAAATTTGGTTTACATTTTATTTGCTGGCTCTTAAGAGATTGCCTGGCAGCTTTTGTTATGGCAACAAATGCAAATTGCAATTGTTATGCAAGTTGCAAGTTGCAAGTTGCATGTCGCATGCTGAGCTCGATGCTGGCCATATTTTATAACTGTAATAGTAATTGTAATAGTAATAGTAGACGTTCAGTTGTGGAAGTTGCTGATGTAGTGCAGATTACATTGTTATCACCCAAAGGATGCGACACATTATTTATGTGGTCAATGAAGTTTCATTTGTAGGCATTCTCAGAGGTGCTGAAGTGTGAGTTAGTATTCGAACTCGACTGGAAGATATTCTGTAATTAAATTACTGAATTATTAACATATCTTCAGTTAGACCCATTAGCATTGATATTACTATTACTGCTCTTTGTGGAATAGCATATTTCAAATTGATTCTCTCAGTTGTCTCCAGACCTAATCTCTTCAATTGCATTTTTAATACGATAACCATTTTGATAGCCAGCATGGCTTCTGTTTATATTGCCAAATGTTCATATGATAAGCTTCTAGTAGCCCTGTCTTTGTTGTAGTCCTTGCTTTTGTTGTGTTGTGTTGTGTGTTTCGTTATTCCTGTTGTCAGACACATTCAAAGCATTTGCATTTTAAACGCAGCTAATTGCGAATAAACTCATTAGATGACAACGACACAGGCACCAATTGGCAACCTCCCGGACCCTCCAATTCACTGGCACCCCAAGCGCAGCCCGCACAAATTGGGCAACATTTGGTGGCATCTTTTGCCAAATTGAAAGAGGCAGGCAATCAAGGCCCACTCCGAGACCTCCGCCGAGTCCCCCTCCCCAATGGCAGTTAGAGCGCACATTTGGCTTGTTATCATTTTCATGGTTGACGCGACATGCGAAAATACCAAAAGAGTTGCTGTAAACAGAACAAGTGAGCGAGGCGGCGAGAGAGAGAGAGAGAGAGAGAGGTAAGAGAGACAGAGCAGGACACTTCAAACTGTTGGCTCATTTGTGTGCCGCGCTTTGTTGTTTGTCAGGCATTCAGCCAAACATTTGTTTTAATTATTATGAATGCAAATTGCATAATTAAAAATGTTAAATTCATTTTAATTTTTAATTACAATTAATTTCATGCAGCATTTCAAAGATTTCTGTGTGCCAACTCACAAAGGAAGTGAGTTAGTTAATTGTCGCTGCATATGTATAATACATATATATATATATATATGTATGTGGGTTAATTGCACAGTTGGCCAAGTTATGAGGCATCAAGAGAGCTGAGCTCTGCAGCAGATGATTAGGCAGCTTTTAGTTAGACAGTACATTTGAGCCGAAGCGTTTATAGTCTTTATTCATTAGTACTTTGCAGTATTCAAAAAGTAATTTTCCTCTTTAAATGTAGTAGGGAGTCTCCTCTCTTGCCTCTCCTGCCTCTCTGGGATACACAAATAAGCTGCAATCATTACTCTATCGTATATTTTGAAGTGTCAGCACTTTCAGCGTGCAGAGCAATTTGTTTTGTGCCTCGGCTCGCCTGGGGCAACAAAACTCACACAGCTACGCACATTTCCTGCCCGCTGCTGATTGCACAACAAACTCCCCAATTTCCCCCTCCCCCGCGGGCTTCTATGTGTCACAACCCGCAACTTGCTGCCGTTTCATCCCTCCACTTGACACACTTAAGCGCACTTATCAAACCGCGTAAAAAAGTCAAACGCATTGAAACGCGACAACCAGCAATGAGTCGCAGTCACAGACAGACTTCGAATAACGAAAACAAAAGCAACAATAACAGTAACAACAACAACAGCAACAGCAACAAGAACAACACCATGGGGACCCATATATCAAAAATCAACAACTGCAAAACGAGAAATGAGAAAAAAAATAAAAAAGCAAGCAACCTTCGCCCCACTCACCCGCTCATCTGATGCCGCTTCGCACATGTGACAAAAGATAAACACAAGAAGAAAAATTCTAAAATCGTAGGAGCAAAAAATAACAGGCGAGAAAAACTTTCATGGTGGCAACATGCAACATTTAACGTGGCAGGAGCGAGGCGCCACGATAAGCATGCAAATGAAACGGCAACGCCAGCAGCGCTGCCCGCGGCAACCGCAGCGAATTCAGCTCGCATATCGCATGACAGAGATTTCCGGATATACGAGTATGAGTGAACAATCTTAATTGCGGGTCAGAAAGCCAAGCGGAGAGCCAGAAAAATGTTTACAAAAAAGACGGTGACAAACTGAAGGCACAACACAACAAATTTAGATAAAACTGTTGGCTAAAACAAGAAGAAGCAAAACAATGGCATAGATTGTTAAATATTCGTATAAATGTTGTGCATATGTCATGGAACTAAGCTGAGCTGGCAAACAATTTCAGTTACATTGGGAATTTTTCGAAATTATAGAATATCCATCTTGCTCACCTCTCTCCTGCTCGATGTAATCTTCAAATTGCCTTCAATACTTCAAGTGGAAACCTCTTTCACACCACGGATTAAGCAGTGCTAGGAAAGCCTGACAACTAGCAACTAGGAATGGTTTGTGTAGCAACCGCAAAACAGTTACAAACTCATCAGATACAAGATACTTGCCACGCCCCCGTAAGGCACAGTTATTGCATTGTTAAAGGCAGAAAAATGCTGGCGAAATGTGAGAAAAATATTTAGATTTTGAGTAGACACAGGAAAGAGGGGAGAAGGAGAGACGGGAAATGGCCGTGTCGCTTTGAAAATGGGAAAGTTTCTAGAGCTCAGATCGGGCTACAGGGTGAGGGCAGGGTTTAAAGAGGAGCGTGTGGTCTATCAGAAAGCATTGTCCCATTCTAACCCCAACTCGGTAACTTTTGAGCTGACAAAAAAGTTTTCAGCACGCATACGCCGCGTTGCCCGCACCACACTTTGCTGCATACTTTTTGGCGCTTGGCAGCTCGGCGGTTGCCGAATCGGTCGAAAGGGGAATGGGAATGGGAAAGGGGGAGAGGGTGAAGAGAACGCTGCGGGTATTGTGGGCTGCTCGTTAAATTTTGCTGTCGGCACTCGCCTTATGAATTATTCGAATTTTATGCGACAAATCACCTACAAAATATAAATTCCTAGCAGAAAGCAACATCTGTTTGCCTCAGACTCGCCAGGGATTCGGGATGCGGGATTCGTGATTGGGAAAGGGGAGCTGGGGGAAATGGCACGTGAGCACGTACCGAGACAGCACCACGTTACACCGTTAATCGTTCGTTAATCTGTCGTAAAATTTACCTTAGAAATCCCGCCGCCAAGTTAAGTGGATGTCTGACAATTGCCGCCTCTCCCGTTACCCGTTTCCCGCTTCCCATTTCCCATTTCGCATTTCGCATTTCTCATTTGAAGTTTCCGCTTCTCACAACGCGTAGAAAGTTTTTAATCGAAAAAAGATGTGACCCCCTACCAAGTCAGGTATTATTCTTAATTCCAGCCCCTCCCCCCTGCCCATGTTATTCGTAATTAAGTGAGGGGCGTGCTGTGCCGTAAGCAACAGTTCAGGTGCCAGCGGGAGGTGCTGAGCATCGAATTTACGTCACGAGTTTTTCAAATATTCGAAGGAAAATCCAACTGCAGGCTATGATGCGAAATGAACAAGCGAACTTAAGGGCATTGAATTTATAATTAATACAAAGATTGCGCCATAACGCCAGTTAAAAGTTATTAAAGTAGCGAGGTAACCTTGATATCTTGATGCTCACAATAGCCGCAAGTGAATTTTAATAAAGGTTAGCACGTCCTCAAGCTTTGTAACTGAAAGTTTTCACTTTCACTTGTCGATTTAGTTTGTTACAAATACTTGTTATATATTGATATATGTTACTTATTTTTCTAGCTAACACAGAGACAATTCGAGTTCTCTTTGCGAGTTCTCAATATATCTGCGACTGCCTCAGGTAAGCTGAGTTTCCCTGCAACTTCTCGTACTTACGTATCTCTGACTTCGCAGCATTTCACATAAATTAAGAAAAGAAAACAACAACTGGCTGTAAAGCCTTTTCAAATTAATTGCAGACAGCGAATGTCGTGTAACTCAAAGATAAACGTTTCTCGAAATCCCCTGTCCCCTCGCTTTGTCCCCTCGCTTTGTCCCCTCGCCGCCTTGACACTCCTACTCGCCCAGCTTATGCAATGCCTTCAAAGTTAACACAAATCTTAGAGCCCAAGTACCATGTAGCATGTACCATGAAACTTTTACTAAATGCTGGCAGCTCGGAGACAATTGTACAAGTTCAACATTTGTCACACGTACTAAACATTTACGCAAGACGTAAAAACAAAAAAGAAAGCTGAATAAAACAGAATAAAACAGAACAGAAAGGAAAAATGAAAAAGAAAATGACACGGTATGGAAATTAACAAAGAAACATCAACATCAAGTCAAATTGTTGCTCGTGAGGCTGTCGAAAGGGCCAGAGATCCAGGGATCTACTCAGACAAAAGCAAAGTCGCTCTGGATATAGTTGTCGTCATTTTAAACAGACTCAAAGCGGCAGACACAAGCGGCAGGCAGCAGGCAGCAGGTTGACATGCTGAGGCACAGACAGCAACCAAAGTGAATGCAACTTGAACGCCAGCAATATTTGGACTGGTCCCTGGTCCCTGCTCGTGCTATTTGATTCTGTATGTATGCTCAAGTCTTCAAAAGTGTATGTGCGATATGTCTAGGTCTCAAAGTCTATGGCTATGACTTCTTTTCGGGCTGTCACATTTGATACGCCCGTGAAGCAGATGAAGAAGTTGAACATGAACTGCAGAGGCAGCGAGGCAAAGGAGCAACATGAGAAACAATTTCGTGTTGATGATGCAGCAGCAGCAGCGTCTAAGACTCGGGGATTTGGCACAGCATGGGGCATGACGTTGACTTTGTTGCATCTTACCGAGAAGTGCACGAGCAACGGTAAAATGCACTGAGAGAAATAAATAGAAATAGGAAATAAACATATACTAACATGTTCCAACTAAAGTTGTAACTAGAAGTTAAAGCTACAAAGTAATAGGAAATTGCGAGTAATCAAAATTATTATGGATTAAAAAAAGGTTTTCAGCATAGAAAGAGTAAGAAGTATTCTCTAAAAGAGTAAAATATAGTTTTGTAATTTCTGCTTTTTTATTGAGATATAAACCATTTTAAAAATTCCAAAATTGTTTCGTTATTTACAGAGTTATGCAGTGGACACATTGCAATTTTAGTCAGTGTTCAGTGGATGCCCCTGCCACTTGGCCAAAGTACTGCCAAAACAAGGAAAAGAATTAATGTGCAGTAGAATATAAAACGCAAACATAATTAAACGTGCCACACCCATTGGGCAGGGCGATACGAGTGTTCGCAATGCTGCCACTGTTGCCACGTCAGGGACTGTGACTGTGCCTCATTTGTATGTTTTATTGTGTCTGTCTGTCTGTCTGCCTGCCTGTCTGCCGCACTGAAATAAAACCAAATTTGTCACAATACGCACAGACTGCAGGACTACAGCAAGGGGACGGCGAGGGCAGCGATGGCAATGATGGAAAGACAGGAGAAACACTTGGGAAATTTGACGAGCCACTCATATTTTGCAACTAATGAAACACGCAACTTGGCCAACGACTTTGTCGCCTGCCGACGACATTTACGGCATGCAACTGAATTTTTATGGCTACAAAATTAGTGCAGAATTGTAGTAGGCCACTCAACGGTTGCCTCTCTGCCCGCTGCCCGCTCCCCTCTCTTGCGTTGCCATGAATGTCTGGAGTTCATAAAGACGCAGTCGTATTGAGTCATAAAACGGCGCTTGATTGGAACGATACGTGGGCGCTTATGGAAACTGCAACTAATTTGAGATACAGACGACTGTAGTTTATCTTTGAGCTGTTTTAATAGCCTGATGGCCTTATGCATAGCCAACTAATTGCAGTCATCTGTGGGTGGCCAGAGAAATGGAGAGCTGGATACATTTGTATTTATATTACGGCTGTTTCTGCTGCTCATCGCCCAATGCGACCGCAGGCCACGAGCCCAATTTTCGCGCTTAATTATGAAAAGGCAAACAAACTTTTGTGGCTGGCCAAACAATTTGAGGGAGGACTGTACTCAACACGTATGTGGGTGCAATATCCTGTCCACTTCCGTTGGATCGCCATGCCACAGATTGTGGAATGTGGCAATGTCTGGGGCCCAACAGTACAATGCGGTGAGTATATAAAATAATTTCTAGCCCACGGCCTTTTCTGCGCCGACAGCTGCTTTAAAATGCATTTTCAATTTGTGGGCCCAAAATACAAACGATTGAGCAAGGGGTGGGTGGTGGGGGGGGGTGAATTGGTAGTATGGGTTCGTATGTGCACAGGAAGCAGCGACAGTCCTTTGTAAACTAATTTGCTTGCACAGGGAGCACATATCGAGAACAACGCTTTGAGGCCTTTTTGCATAACCAATACACACTGACTGCAAAATGTATGCAAACAATGTGAAAAATGTTCCCCAAAATAACGAAAACAACAACAACAACAACAACAACAATAACAACAGCAGCAGCAGCAGCATCAACAGACTCGCAAACAAACCCAGCGCATAAAAAGAACCAAAAAAAACGGGAGAAGATTGAAAAGAGGAAAAAGATGAAAATGTGAAAATGTGAAAAACAATTGCTCATTGTCTGAGCAATTATACACGCATTGCTGCCCCAGACTCAGCAGGGAATGGAGAGCAGGCTGACTACTGTGGGCGGTGTGTCACGCCCACAATAACCGTCCTTCCATCAGGAACTCAGTTCGCCAAGAGGAATTGTTCGAGAATGCTCTTATTGTTTAGTCAATTGTTATCGCAAAATGTTTGTTAAGAAGTCAATAAATTTATTAGCATTAGTACAGATAGTAATTTGTTATTAATCTTCACTTTTTATAACGCAAATTTCAACATTTTTTAACATATTAAGTAAATTCTTTACAAACAAAACAAAACAAGTAGACAAATTTTAATCTTTACACAAATGAAATCAAGAAGGATGACTATTGTTTATAGCAACTATAATTTATAGACTATAACTTCTTAAGCTTCTTTTTAAAATTATGAATTTATACTATATATTGATATAATTTTGAAATTGAAATTGAAAAAAGGAAATAGATATATAAGAAAATAAAGCATATTATAATATTATTACAGCCATCTTAATTTTTAGATACAGCACCTAAAGTATACATTAATTGTTAACAATTATTTATTTAACATTGAATTTAGAAAATATTAAATAATTATTTAAGAAGTAATAATAAAATGTTGTGAGAAATTGATGATTGTTGATTGCAAGATTGTTTAGACAGGCAACAATTTACCTTTGGCGTTTGTCATTTAAAAGATTTATATTTATATATTTATTTATTATTTATTTATTTATATTATTATATTTATAACATAATAAGTAGTATGTGTGGCTTTACCCTAAACAGGAATATCTTAGTATTGATCAGAAAGAATGGAGCAGATAGAAGGAGGAGAAGATGGCAGACAGTATAAACGAATCTATTGAGCCATGATCGTTGGTCTGTTCATCGACCTCTGCAAATCCAAATTTGACAAGAAGCTTCCTATAAACCCTAATCAGATCACGTTTATTTATACCGCCTCCTTCCTTACCGATACCGTTTAATTATATACTAAACATACACACTTCTAAATTAATATGTGTTTAGAGAATATCCTTTTGAAAGTTGAATAAATATCTGCTTAGAAATAAGAAAGTTATTTAGAAAAGAATGAAGATAGAATTGAACATTTTGCAATGATTACACAAGTGTGTCTACATACTCTATAAAAAACATAACTCTAAAACTAATGAACCTACAATTTTGTATTATTTGAAAGAAAGTGAATGAATTTCCAGATTGCAGACTGCTCAGTTCTAAATTTGTGTTCGTCTTGGGAGGTTGCCACTAAAAATATATATACATTTTGTCAATTGGTATAATTACAGTTTAGTATTACAGATAGCTGAATAGGGTATTCTACAGTCGCGTGAGCTCGACTGATCCGCTTGTTTTATCTGAGTTCTAGCAAAAAGAAGGAGCACATAAATGCGCTGCAATCGTTTCAAATATTTATATCAAGTTTTTATTGTATTATTCATCTGTGAATGGCAACAAAACAGAAAGAAAGAAAAGATCTGCTCAGAAATAAGAAAGTTATTTAGAAAATAATGAAGAAAAATATGAAGATTTGCAATGATTACACAAGTGTGTCTACATACTCTATAAAAAACACAACTCTAAAGCTAATGAATCTACAATATTATTTAAAAGAATCGGTGAATGAATTTCCAGAGCAGATTGCTCAGTTCTAAATTTGTGTTCGTCTTGGGAGGTTGCCACTAAAAATATATATACATTTTGTCAATTGGTATAATTACAGTTTAGTATTGCAGATAGCTGAACTGGGTATTCTGCAGTCGCGTGCGCTCGACTGATCCGCTTGTTTTATCTGAGTTCAAGCGAAAAGAACGAGCACATAAATGCATTGCAATCGTTTCAAATATTTATATCAAGTTTTTATTGTATTATTCATCTGTGAATGGCAACCAAACAGATAGAAAAGTTAAACTCAAAGAAAATATAAAATTTGTTTTCTATGTCAAATGATGACCTGCTCTTCCTAGCTACTCTCCCATTCGACTGACGACTCTTTTTGATGACTGCCCCAAATTTTTACTGCTCATTAAAATGTGGCAGTCAATTTGACAAAGCCCCATAATAAACTCCCCTCCATCGGCGCCTTTGACAATCACACAAAGTATGAAAAAATGTGGAATGAAATGTATTATGAGTGCTCAACTCATTTATAATTATAATGGATTTTTTTTTACGAATATTTTGGCATGGACTTTTTGCACTTTGCTTTTACAAAATCCCCTCAAAGCGCCTTTTTGGCCAACATTTTTTCGTTTTATATTTTTTGTTCTAATAACAGAAGAGAGCCAACATCATAAAAGACAAATGAGCCGCAACCAAAAGCGGCCGAAACAACACAAAAAAAATTGAAGGAAAAGAAAGAAAGAAAGCAAAACTGTTACCGAGTTGGTCTCATTGTCTACATGACTTTGGTCAACTGGCTGATTGCGCTGTGGGCGTTCCAGGATGGCGGGGTGGTTGGAGGGGGGACTATAGAGTGAAATCAGTTTGTATTGTATTCCTTTTGAAGGCATCTAATATTTTATGTATTTTGTGCGCCTGCAATGATAAAAAAGCCAGCGAGAGGAGACGTCAATGCTGAAGACATCGTTGACTCCCAAGGAAATGGCTACTTTTCTAAGCTTTTAATAATATCCTTTTTATGTCCACTAAATGAAGGATATAAAGTCAACACTTTGTACAATAAGGCGCCAGAGGATGGAAGCTTTGCACATTTTCAACGCCTTTTTTTTTCTTGCCCTGCCGCTGGCATCAGGACTCGGACATCGTCCTGGAATCTTGCCTCTTAGTTGCCATTCTCAATGGCCAACTTTTCTGCCGCTATCTACCGCTTGGTTTGCATAAGTTTGCTTCCAGGCACTTCCGGTTAATGTGGTCAGCAGCAGCAGCAGCAGCAGCAGCAAAAGAAACAAATAATAAAGCAAAACCAACGTCTAGTAGACATTTATATGGGCAAATCTTTGTGTGATTTCCGCTTCAATGGTGAAGCTTTTTGGCATCCTCCTTTGGCGCCAACAGCTGAGCATTAAGTGTCGCCAGTGAAGCCATCAATCTTCCTTGCCCCACTCGGCAGACTTTTATGAAGGCTTTAGCAGAACCTTGCCTTTAAATTCTTCCTTCACTTAAAGCTTGGCAAATCAATAAAGTCAAGCTATTAGCTGCCCGGGCAGCTCATCAATAACTTTAAGAGTGCGCAGCTCAATGGGGCAGCTTCAAATGTCGTTTGTTGGCCTTTACCCTTTTTTAATAAAATTAAAAGGACGACATTTGTCAAGCTAAGCACGCTGTTAAGTTATGGCTCCAGGGCAATCGAGTTGAGAAATTTATTTAAATTTATTTAAAGTCAAGTAAAAGGATAACATTGAGGCTGCTTGGAACTCCTTCCCCCACTTAAGCAGATGAGAATTGTATAAGTCAACTGAACAAATACAAATCTGTAATCGAATAGTTTTCCCTTATTTCCGTTTTTCTCTTAATGTTAACTACTCAAATCAGCTTTCATATTTATGTCAAAGTTGCCCCCGCCACATAAAGAACGCTTTTCATTTTTCCTAGCACTAATCCAAAGGGAAAGCTTCGATCGCAAGTCAAACAGCACAAGCACAAAAAGGGAATAATTTCAATAAGCAATTAGACGGCAATTACGTACAACAACTAATAGGACTTGCACGACTTGAACGACGACTTTGCGTTGACTTTTGTCGAAGGGGGGAGCAACGAGAACGGGAAGGGAGTTTGACTTGCTGAGCAATTACTTGAAATTTATATGTGACTGGGCCCCTGAAGTGCTTCTATTCGTGCTTCAAGTCAAACCACTCACAACGAACGTGGCCATAATTGAAATGCTTAAGAGAAATGGCCAAGAACATGGATCGGACTGGCGCCACACTGAATGCTACAACTATGTATTACACATAAAGTTTTTGGGGGCCAAAAACTAATTGAGTTACGTACTCAGTTGTACTCGAATGAATCTGTCAAGACCGGGAGGGGGGACTCTGACAAACAGACTTGTATGTGTGTCCGCCCTCATAAGTTGCGATAGTCAAACAGAGGGACAAAGTTTGCTACTCTCTCTTGCGTTGCCTTTGCTGGCTTGTTGAGCAAACCGAAAGTTTACATTGTTTAATTTCGACAAATGTAAGACACTCGAAAGCGATTGCAACCCTCACTAATCTTTTGTTTGTCGTGTCGCATCGTGTCCGCTCGTGTCCCCTCGTGCCGTACTGTGTTGTGTTGTGTCGTTTGGTGGGCTGAAGTTCGCCCACTCTCGAATAACTTCACATGTTTTCATGTTTCTTAACATGGCATAATCCCTTTGCCTTGCTTTTCTTTTCGGGTTCACAAACACTTACTTTGCACCACATACTCTTATGCATTCACGTATGTGTGTCTGTGTGTCTGTGTGTATGTGTGGGTGGGATAAGTTTTCTCTGTTGTTTCCGGCGGCGCCATCTTTAAGTTTCATTAGTATGTGTAAATCTGTTTCAATGCTCTTAGTGTGTGTGAGTACTCTACTTTATTTTATTTCATTTATTTTCTTCGTTTTTTTACTGTTGCCTGCGAGTCAAAAGTTTTTGTAATTGAGCTACAGCTACGAGCAGTGGCTGCCACTCTGGCGTATGCGTAATATTTAATGACATTACTTTATCATTTGTGACAACAATTTATGCTGACATTACTTGAATGCCCCAGCTTTAACTACAAATGAGCAGCTTAATTGGAAATGTCTTCAGTCTCAAATATCATATTTGTAAAAAATACAATTTCTATCTCAAATAATTGGCTTTAAGAGCGAAGCAAGACAACTGCATTATGGTAAGCCTCCAGTGAATTGTACAGGTGTCTTCCTTGGCTAACAGCACAAATGTGGCCTGGACTTCCGCCCACAAGGACAGCGGACACATTTGTTTTGCGTGTGTGCTCCTAAGAGCTTTACTAAATTAATCAGCATAATTATGCTGGCAAGGCAACAAGGCTGCCGAACTCTCAGCCTTACCTTGCCGTTGCTTGCCTTATTTATTAATTAGTGATTCGTTAGTGCAGGCAGTTTGTTTATACATATTGTTGAGCGCAACTTTCGCAGCTGCGTTAAAAAACAAAAGCAAAAAAAGGAAAGGAAAGGAAAGGAAGGGAAAGAAAGGGAAAGGAAAAGGAAAAACAAAGTGTCGCATTTTAATTATGCCGGCAAACAAAACACGCCCCAAGTGCAAACAGGCAGCTACGTTTACCTGTGCTTAATTAAAATAAATAGACACATACGTTGTCAGCTGCCAGGTTGCCTGTTGCCAGTTGCCAGATTGCCAGTTGCCAGTCGCCAGTTGCCAGTCGCCAGTTGCCAGTTGCCAATTTCCAGGTTGACTGGTCACATGTCCTTGAGAGGACCACCGCAAGTTATGCTTGGCAAGACAGCTCTCGTTATTATGCGAGCCGCGTGTTTTGGTATTAACCGATATAGACGGCAATTTCCATAAGTCAACAGCCATCCGGCCAACGAGCTCAGCAATTAAGCCAAGTGTCCATGTTGGTAAAACGGACAAACCGACTTCGACTCCAACATAGTTTCAGATTGGACAGACTGCATTCGATGCCAGCTAAATGCCACTTTCGTTTAGTAGCTTTTGCAAACATGCCTGATTTTTTCTTTTTTTCTTGTTGTTGCTGTTGCTGGTTGTCTGCTTCTGCCTCGTATTCAAATCAGTTGCAACGCCCAATTAATGTAAGCTACCGCAATGTTGCATACTAATGAGAGCGCTCGTCTGCGTATTGCCACTGCCACTGGATTGTGGGGCAGAGGACGCCAATGAACATGAACATCAAGATGGGCCAACTGGAGTCTGATACATTTCCAAGTTGGAGCGAGGCTTCCTCGCAATCTTTCAGTTTGCTTTTCCGACTGTTTGCTTAGGCATCTTAAATCAACTAAGTTTAACTTAATTAATACTTGTGTAGTAGATTTGCTCATTTGATGAACTGAAATATTTTTAAAAGAATACATTAAATATTCATTTAAATGTTGCAAATTAGAACAATCCATTCGTTTCTCTACATAAGAGAGTATTCAGTCAACGTGTGAAGAGCAACTTTAAATTCGGAATTGTTTTGCCAATGGTTAAAGTTGGCAAGCACTTTTTAATGTGTTTTACTTTTATTTGTAATGCGTATTTGCATTTAAATTTTTTGTACGGCAATAATAAAACAATAAAAACATTAACTTTTGACACTTTGCAGTCATTTTGAAAGCGGACAGACGGCCAAAATGATGTCATTAGAGGCACATGCTGATGGCGCTTTGAAGGCATATTACGCATACGCCGCGTACAACGGCGTAACAGACGCAACAGCTGTGGCATGCCAAGTCAATGTGTGTGTGTGTGTGTGTGTGTGTGTGTGTGTGTGTGTCCGTATGTGTATCTGTATTTCCGTTGAGATTTCCCCTTGAACATTTTACGTGCAAATATTTTAAGCCTTTATGGCAACAGCTCGCTGCTTCAAGCAGACAGAGGGAATCGGGAAGAGGTTTGCGCATTATTAGGCGCATATTTGTAAAGCAAGTGTAAGAATACATACATACATCTCTACACACATACACATGTGTATACTTTCTGCAGGAATGTGGTTATCCGAGCAGGGATGTGCCGCAACACGCATCATTCGTAAGTGGCACGTGACTGCGCCACGTCTACCCGCTCTGAGGGGATTTATTAAATTTTTTCTTGGGAAACATTATTCATGAAATTTGTTTTAGATGTGGTTGCCTTTTGGCTATGTGATCATAGCACATCCCGTCCCCTCTTGCTGTACAAACTTCGGGCAATGTCTTTTCGCATTTCCGACTTTAACTTTCATTTAATTGTCGCAAGTTTCGGTGAGACTTTTCTTAATTAATTAAAAAACTTTTCAAAGCTGCAACAAAAATGCCAGCTCACCTAAAAAACCTAAAAGAAGCGCGCCAGAGCTGTCGGAGCCGCCTGCCTAATATCAAAATTGCTACAAATTTTTGGTCATTTCATGTTTTTCCGGTAGGTGTACACCAAAGTAAAAGTCATGCCAAAGTCAAACAGAAATAAAAAGATTTGCGGTGGCAATGAGAGGGCAATTTTATCTTTATTCTCGCATTGCTTGGCTTCACATTAAACGGGCCCAAAGGGCAACTTTGATTGGGGCTAAACGAGTATCCCCTAACATTTCAACCCATCTTATGATTAAGTTTCTCCATAAGAATAGTATGATATACACGGTAGAGAGTTTTACTCACTCCCAGTATTTATCAAACTGAAAATAAAAATTCTTTATGTTTTATATCTTTCTCTCTTATGTTATTCTTTATAATAATTTCATCACACATTTATATAAGCTCCACTGGCATAAATGTTTCATTATTTAACGAACTTGCATTTCTTTTTATATCTCTTTGTATGATTCTCTTTTAATTTTGGGAAAACTCACACGTTACCTTGGCAGATTATACGCTTTGCATGGTAAGGGAAATATATATTGCGAAAGTATCTCTGACAAAAAACATGACACACAAGCGGATTAGTCAGGGCGCCAGCGACAGTAGAGTACCGCGCATCAGTACTTATAACTGCAACAGGGTAAGGCTACAGTCGACCGCAATCGTCTCTACTTATCGTACTTAAAACTTCCGATTAAGAAAATATAAAAGTAAATTTTAATGCAATTCTCTTTTACTTGCATTCAAACATTCATGAATGTCAAAAAATGAGCAACTTACTGCGCATATAAAATATTGTATAGGTAGCAAAGGGAATCGCCCAGGACTCTAGCTCACTATCCCTTGATAGTTAGATAGATAGAGTTAACACTCCATGCCTTGGGCCAGTGCCAAATGACCAAAAAGAGGATCACAATTCAAATTTCCTTTTCATTGCTTGCCTTGCAAGTTTCTTTTCCTATTCTGTTCTGTTTATAATAAGATGCTGATGCGTTATTAATGAGGTATTAAACTAATAATAATATATTATTAAAGTAAAAGTAATTAAGCCATGATCTTGATGATCATTCATTACTCAAAAACTTCTTTGTTTATCGTGCGAAGGTGATGAATTTTGAATCTGAAGTCTGTAGCTTTTATTTCGATTAGCGGGGCTATAAAGGGGTAAAGCAAACGTGATCTGCTTGCACACTATAAGAGCTGTGTCATACAATTTGGTAACTCTAGCTCTTATAGTCTATGGGGTGTACTCACGGAAAGACACGCTGACAGACAGATGGATGGACAGGCGGACATGGCTATATCGACTCTTGTATTAATGCTGATCAAGTATATATATACTCTATAGAGTCGAGAATGACTCACTCTGCCTGTCAACATTAATAGACTATGCACTTTTAGTACAGGGTCTGAAAAACACAAAAACCGGATTTTGCATTGGCAAATTATAAATAAAAACAGGACTCTGGTATAAAGAAATGTATATTTAATTCTACATTGTATTTTGCTTCTTCTGTCAATTTCAAATACCCTGTACTATTTTAATGGGTATATAGGAAAAACACATTTGCAAGTAGTCCATATTTGCTGTTATCAAAAAGCAGTTTACAAATTGTTTAACCTTGCTCCTCCAACTCTAATGTGCATAGAGGCAAATGTATTACAGAGTTATTTAATTAATTTAATTCAATTTTCTCAATTTGTTATTCTTGTATTTTTAAGCAACCTGTAACAGGGTATTGCCTCTGCTAATACTATTTATTGTTTGTTTTATTCTTTGCTTGTTGTTTTCTCTATTTGTCATTGTCTCATGCTTAGAAACGATTCGCAGCAGATACGGATTTCTGTGGGTTGTCACATATTTATTTTTAGCTCCGTCAGGCAAATATTACTTAGCAGCAGTTTCACCAAACAAAGAGAGAAGCATATTAAAAGCTTGTGCCAGGATTTTGTCCTTTTTGATGTAAAGTTGCTAAGCGGCAGCAAATTTATAATGCCTTCAGCATGTGTGTATTGTTTCTGTTTCTTGCTGTTGCTGCTGCTGTTGTTGTTGCTGTTGTTGTTGTTGTTTGGTTGTTTTGTTGTTTTGTTTTAGCGCTCACTGTGATTGTTGTCAACGCTGCTGTGCTGCCGTGTTTGGGACTTTGAGTGTGAGCATGTGTGTTTATCCTGTCGCCATCTGCTTCGCTTTTGCTTTGTTCTGTTTAATTTTGTGCTTGCCGCCATATCCTGCAGCTGTTTGCACCTCTCATCCATCGCTTCACCTCTCTCCCCGACTGTCCAGCCATGCCAGAGACTTCCATGTCATCAACGTGTTTTCATTAATGTTATTATTCCACAATTCTATGTTCACGTCATCTCAGACACACAATGCCGTTCTCTAATTTGTATGCATAATTTACGGACACATTGCGACGTTTCCCTGCGATTGGATGCCGACAGAGAGTTTCCATTTCCAATTGTCAGGAGGCTTTCCAAACATATACAACAATGTGTGTGTGTGAGTCCTTTGTGTGTGTGCTTTGTGTTTGTTTTTAGCTCCGCTCTGATTGACAGTTGATATTATTTATGCTATTATACTGGCTCTCTGTAGGACTGTTTAACTATTGATGAGTTTATGCCAGGCCAGTAATCCAGGCAATATGCAATCAGTAGACTCGCTAGACATAAATGATTTATTTTAATCGAATTAGAAAGGAGTGAATAGGTGCAAAGGTAATAGTGAAAAGTCACAGATCTTAAACTTAAGCAAATAACGTTGAAAACTTTTACTTAAAGAACGAAATTTGCGTAGTAAAAAACAACATTGAATGTTGCCAAAAATTGAAATAGTTTCGCAAGCTGAAGAAGCAGCCAAATGCATAGACACATATATATTTTTTTATTCCTGTTATTCTTTGGCCAAAGTCAGCCATTTGAGCAAAACTTTTAATTAAGAATCTGTTCAATAGAAAGCCAACAAAAAAAGACTAAAATATACAACGTATTGTTATCGAAGGGAATGTGAAAAAGAATGGAAAACTGTTTTGCCAAGTGCAATCAATCTAAATGTCAAACTGTCAATAAAATTGTCAACCAAGTTGCAGTTGCAGTGCAGCTCAGTTGCATGGCAGGTGAATAGAAAGGATGGCATGTGGCATATAGAATGAGCAAACACGTTTGCATACCTCTTTCTAGCTGACTAACTCTGACGTTTGTCTCTGACCCACAATCCGAGGGCTCCTCCTCAGTGGGTAACTTTGGTGGCCAGTCAACGCAAGTCGTGTGAAACAAATGCCGCCAATTGGCAGGGCAACGACAACTGACGAGGCGGCTTGGGGCTTGGGGCTTGGTTGGCATTTATTTGACGTGGAAAATCAAAGTTAAGAACTGAACTAACGAGGCTGCTCTCCACTCAATATGCTCAAGCCTATGACGAACTACCACAGAGTGCTTACATAATGGCTCCATGGCTCTCTAAAATCTATTCTTCTTCTCATCAATATGTGTTACACTGTCTTTCTTTCATTTTACTTACATTCCCAGCTTTAGTCTCTGTGAATTTACATGACTTCTCCTTTGCTTCTCTTTGCCTCAAGAGTTATACTTAAAGCAATTAATATTTATTATAACCTACTCTTATTCCAGCTGTAAGAGTGCAAATATGTGTAACATATAAATAGATCAACTCGATCTGCTTCCTTTCCTTTCCTGTCTGCCTTCCGCCTCCTCGCCTACAGTGAGCACAAACTTTTTATTTTCACATTTTTCGTTGAGTTCACAATTGAACTTTTTCACTTCAATGCAGTTGACATTTTTATTAAAAGCTTTAAGTTGTAACTGCAGAGCATACACCACACACTCACACATCACACACATACACACACTTGCACGCACACTCGCACACAGACTCAGGCACATAAATGTCCTGCGACAAGATTTTGCTGCAATGGCAACGGCTGCTGTCAACTTATTGGCTGTAAGGCATGTGTGTGTGTGCGAGTGTGTCCGAGTGTGTGCTCCAACTGCTGTCTTACACTACAAAGTAATATTGTCAAATATGAGTTAGTAGACGAAATCAGCTTTAAGTTGGCGACATCGCCTGCAGAATCCTTTTGTTTGATGCTCTTAGTCATTGCTAACCATTTTTTTTACTTGCCCTGGGATTTTGTCATGACACACACACACACACACACACACACACACACATACACACACACGCAGCTACCCAACATATAGTTACTTCAGGAGGAGGACTTACAGAGTTGCAATATTTTTTCGTTGTCGTGCTGACTTATGAGCCGAGATGGAGCAGAAGTGGGACTCATCGCAGAAGTGGGAGCATCATTTTTATAAGCTGCCAACGGGGAACATTTTTGCAGTGCGTGACATTTTATGAAAACTCACTTGATAAATGATTGAGAAAATGCACACAAGGGTAATGCATACAAATGAAATCCTGAATGATACTTTAATGCGTCTTCCAAATTGGGTTACTGCTCGTTATAAATACAATTACGAAACGGAATTAAAACTGAATGCGTCGAGTACTAAAAGTATTTGTAAGCAATCAATAATACATTTAATTACCTGGCAAACAAGCAACAAATTAATAACATACTGAACAACCCTCGCTCGAGGCACTCGCCAAGTAAATAGAGGCTGACAATTGACATTTATATATGCCAAACAGGCGACACAGTGCGTATACGTATTATTCATGCACTGGGCCACCATTTGAGCCAACTGTTTATCTGTTTTCCTCTGCGTGTGTGCGTGTGTGTGCGTGTATGCGTGTGTGCGTGTGCTTATGTCATTCGCCATTTGCAATTGCCGAAATTTTCGCTTTCACACACATAATTCTCGTGCATAATTCCGTCGAATTTCTGATTGCAATTGCATTTGCCAGACGCTGAACCAGGCCCGGAGCTAGAGCCGCAGTCTGTGCCTGGCAGCAAGCAGATTTCATGGCATGCACGGCAAAATGTTAAAGGGGGCAGTGGAGCACAGTGTGCAGTGTGCCAGTGTGGCTGGCATCGTTCCATTCCTCTGAATCCGTTTCGCACCCACAATCCCTGCTTCAAATCCATCCAATCCCTCGCACATGGCGCTTGTTCATTATGCGCATAAACATTTTGGCATCCGTTGCCGGCTGCGTTGATTTGGCGGCTGCCTTCGCATTGTCTTCCAGCTGCAATGTGTTAGATATTTTTGGGGTATGCTCCAGTCCCCGCTCTCTCTCTCTCTCTCTCTCCATCCGTTGTTGCCCGCATTTGTGTACAAGTATTTGCCGGATGCGGCCTGCCTGCCAGTTGCCATTGCCATTTGCCATTGCCTGATAATGACGGTCATGCTGAGATTTTCATTTAATTCGCAAATTGCAATTGAATTACGCTGCATTTCAAACTTGCCACACTTTAATTTCTACTCAAATATTCACAAGTTTCACTGCAAATCAAGATAAATTAGTTGAGTTACTCGTGTTATGTCAAATAAAGCACTTATTATTACTCGTCTGATTGTTCCACGAACTCTTCCACTTCTATGAACATGCAATTGGCCAAACAATTCATTTGCATGCTCTAGAAATGCAAAAGATTAAACATAATAACAACATAAACCGCATCACATTTTAATAAAATGTTGTTACACTTCTCCTGTTGTTACACCTGACAGCATAATCACAAAATAATTTACATAAAATTATATACGAATTTGCATTGCCAGACATGCAGATCTGATTGAACAAATTCACGCAGAGCCCAGAAAAGAGATTGAATGGAGGAATTAAATGAAAAGGTTTATGCAAGGGGATTGCAAAACTCCATATTATAATAGTAATTTTGCAAGACTTCATATTATAATAGTATAATACCCTGAAAGGTTTAGGCAAAAGGATTGAAAAACTCCAACAGTTCTCTATAGTAAAATTATTTTCAGCGTTATTACTACTAAACTGAAAATATTCAAATTCCCAAGATCATATACTATAGATTACGATACATTTCCAGTATTAATTCCCCAAATCGAACGCAATTTAAGCTGAGCAATCAGCTCAGCTTCACTAAGCTTGTTTGCGCGCCAAAGCTGAGTGCTACATCACTCGCACGCATGTGCTGGCCGCAACGAACGAAGCGCAAGCAGTTCAATTTTCTTTCTTTTCTGATAATATTTCTCATTTATAGACCGAACTTGATGAAACCTTCAGCATTGCTTTTCCATGGTATTCGCCAAGCAACTGCTAAGTTAGAAGTATGTAAGTTGAGAAATGTTGGCATAATTGGGGGAAGAGGTATCCAAAATGTGAAATAAACTACAGGAAACTTCCTACCAGATTTGGTGTCTCCAGCTCTTATAGTTGCTGAGATCAACGCGTTCAAAGAGACAAACAGACGGACATTTTGCACACAACTAATAAATCCTTGTTTATGGCATAACAATTACTTTTACATTTAAAACAGACTTAATATATTAATAAATAATTTTAAAAATAAAAAAACTAGTTAAAATTAAATATATTTTACATATTTATATATATATATATATATTTTTTTTTTTTTCAAAATGTTGCCTGTTTTACTTTCACACTTCAGTACGGAAAATGTGCGATTCTTTGTTGCACTGGGCCATAGATTTTCGCTTTTCTCAGAGAGAGAGCGGAAGTTTAGTCGAATGTAAAAATTGCCAACCATTTGGCACGCATCAAACGTGTCAAAGTGACAATTCTTTATTTACATATAGCCGACATCCTGTGCTCGCTGGAATTCATTGCCGTGATGAATGACAGCAACAACAATAACAACATTTGCTCCTGGTCACATTTGCGTGCCGCGACGTGAGTCGCATGCGGAACGGAGAAAAGTGAGAGAAATATTTTTTTCTTTCTTCTTTTTTGAGTGAGGGACTGCGTGGAAAATGTTGAAAAAGTGTCGCCATTGCCACAGGTAAAAATGTTTGGCATTTATCAACGACGCTTCCACAGTTTTCCCCTGTGTTGCCCTGTGTTACCCTGCTTTTGCCGCTTTCCGTTTTCCCGTTTTCTCGTTTTCTCGTTTTTTGAATGAAGCTATCAAGTTGTGCATTTTGTTTATTTATCAACAGATTAGCAGGCTGTTTCAGACATGATGCCGTTGTAACATACAAGACATATAACTCTCTCTTTCTCTTGCTGTTGGTATATAGCCTACTCTTGTAGTTGGTTGACTTGGTTTAATGGCACATGAAATCGCAATAAACATGGCCCAGAGAGTGAACTTTTGTGGCCTGCAGTAAAGTATAACTTACGCCCAGAGCGCACATAAGTCAAAATTTCACAGTGACAGGGCGAGTGGCAGGGGAGGTAGTGTTGATGTTGTTGTTCTTGTTCTTGTTGTTGTTGTAGCCGCCACGCATTAAGTGTAGGCGTTGAAGTTGCACAGTTGCTCAGCCATTCTGTCCCATGGGTCTGTTTTGTCCTTCCAGGCTCAGGGCCCAGCCTCGAACTGTGAAATATGTTGCATACATTTCAGCCCGGACAAGCGACACATTTGCGGTTTATTGTAGGCGTGGCGCGTGCCAAACTTAACACACACACACACACTCACACATATACATATACAATCATTTTTATGCCATTTGCTTGCCCCTCACGTACACAGTTGCCGCTATACAGATCGTGGAAGTTACTTCCGTTTCAGTCCCAAGTTCGTAGAGCATACTTCATAATTCATTTTCTTTCTCTCTTTCATTATTATTTTCATTTTCACATTTTCCTCTGGGTGTCTGTGAGTCTGTGTGTGTATGTGTGTGTGTGTGTGTGTGTGTGTGTGTCCGGTTATAGTGTAGCTGACAAATTGTTTTAAATTGCATTTTCATAGCGTCTTGTGTGGGAGTGTCAAAGTTGAAATATTTACAGCTAAGACTTAAGCCGAGTATATACTGTAAACTGAGAAATATGAAAGCTATTAAAGCATAACATAACATTCTGTTGCAAATGGAAATAAAGATGTTGTAGATAGGCTGGAAATGTGAGTGAATTATTGAAATTATACTAGAACGGAAGGTTGAAAACAAATTTAAATATTTAGGAAGTCTGCAATCTCCCAAAACTTGGCATAAAAATTATGCTAGATAAATATTTGAATTAGCTTATTCTGAACGATATTTAGATTCATTTTATTTGCTTCTTTCATTTGTAAATCAACTTCTGTTTCAATAGTGAGATTATCAATGTAATTAATTTTAAATTCGGATTCTGCAGATTTCAGCTCATGAATCAGGTAACCATAGAGTTAAAAATATTTGCAGACTCTCACAAAGACTACAAAGCCACTTTGCACTGTCCAATAGAACGGCAATAAATAATAAATTGACTTTACAACTGCCACATGGCATTGCGTTGATGTAGGACCCACAACGAATACAAATATTCAACACTTCCACTTCACACTAAGTGTTGTCCGACAGGCTTTGCATGTTAATATCAACATCAACAACAACATCAACAACAACAACAACACACCCGGAGAGCCGAATATTTTTGGGCAAGAGCAATCAAACAACGGTCAAATGATGGTGATAGACATGGCCATTGCCAAAATGTTGCGCTGCTCAAACATCAATGAAATTCCAATAGGGCAATCGTTATTTGATGGCAGAGCCAACCGTTACAATTCATCAAACAACAAATGGATATTACTTCATCGAAAACAATATTAAATACTTGAACGTAAAACACGGACATCCCACAAATGGCCGAGAGCGTCAGGCGCAGGATCAGGGCCAGACACAGATACAGACACACAGGGGCAGGGAATGATGCTAGGATGCATGGGCCAACATTGAAACGACCTCAAAGTGTGTCCACATGGAAGCGAATGACGACTCTGAGCCTGAAACAAAAGTAAATTGCAATAAAAGTTTGTAATTGACAAACGGACAACAAACAAAACTCCACTTCAGTTGCCAGTTGCCAGTTGCCAGTTGGCAGTTGGTGGACATTTGTTGTTCGGTTGTTTGGTTGCTTCGTTGTTTGGTTGATTGTTTGAATGCTGGATATGGATGTCGTTTGGTTTGACTCTGACGGCGTTCCATGTTTTCGGCAACTAAACAACTGGCGCGCTCGAAATCAACAAAAACCGATTTTCAGAAACAGGAAGCAACAGCAGCTACATTGCCGTTGACAGACATGCAACCCAACACCCTTATGAGGCGCCACCTCACCCACTCGAACACTCCTCACCCCTCCCCGCTCTAACTCACACTCGGAATGTGCCCGCATATTGACTTTGTGCGAGGGGCACAAACGATTTCGGATTTAAGAAATAAAAGTTTAGTGCCTCAGCGAGCAAATCTGCAGCCACAATGGCAAACAGCTAACCAGACTCAGCACACACACACAGACAACGATAACAACAACAACAACAACTACAATGAGTTAGAGCAAACAAAAGACGCGTCTGTGGTTTGGTTCCCCAACTGGGTAAATGTGGGCAACTCCGGCCTGTCCAATGCCAAAATGTCGACGGTTACGACTTCGCCTTGTTTACCCCGCCTGAAACAGAACAGGAGCGATGCCAGGGAGCATTTGGAATGGGAGCCAGTAGAAGTGAAGGGCTCATTGGTTTCGGGCATCGTCTGTAAATAGACTCCACACTCAACTCGATTTGCCGATAGACCAGAAACGCATTGACAAACGACAAATGCAATCGTTTGGCACTGTTGACGACGATCCGATTCCGGTTTCCGGGCGTGAAAATTATGGATACACAACTGAGGCCAGAAATCGGGCAGACTCACTTAATAATCGAATGCACTGGTTGTGAATATGTTTGCGTGGATATTCACATACCTCAAAGGTGGCTCATATTCCTATCTGCAGGAATTTGACTATTGTATTTTCCTTTTGTACATATACACATTTGGTTGTTAATTGTTTAACTTGGATACCCATTGCAATTTGAGAAATTAATGAATTTTAGATTAGCACTTGAGCAACTCATTGCAAAACCCATTTCAATTTGTGACTGAGGGGTATCCCGTGGTGCTGTGAGTCACTTTAAGCCTTGTGGCAGCAAGAAATGGCCAGCGGAAACTTGACTCAAAAATTAACAAATTTTCATGCATGCTATTAAGGAGATGCCCTTGGCCCTGGACAACAAACGATGCGCTAATTTGACAAACCCACATGAGGTCCTTGGGGGTAACAAACACGAATACCCATGCGTATTCGAATGTGAAAGCGAATTCGAATGCGAATGCGAATACCACTTGATGGAGCGACCCTTGGAACAGACGCGCACTTAACGTGCACCACAGGAGGCTGTCGTAATTGCGAGTCCAGCCCAGACGATGAAGGCCCCAGACGAGAACCGCACATACAATCAAATCGAAATGAAATTGACCATTAATCGCTGGGTTTGTCCTTGTGTGTGTGAGTGTAAATCAGTTTAGCATTGGACAGTAACGACTACTATTCACATGCAACTGTGAATGTATTGAATAACATCGTGAATGCCATGATATTTTGTGAGTGCTGCTGACATCTGAGTGATTGCTTCAGCAGAGGTGCAGGATTCAATTGCTTTTGCAAAGAACATGTTAATTAATGCACATCAATAAAATATCAATTATTAACTGACGCGTCATTGCAGCTTCAACATTTAGAGCAAACTGATAGAAAGTAGGGAAGCTTCCACTAGAGCGACATAGGCAAATTGAAGAGAAATTACACAAACAAATACATAGGTAATGACTTGACTCGTGCTATAACGGTACGCAAAGCTCACAGAAACAAATGTACATAGGTAATGACTTGACTCGTGGTATAACGGTGCCCAAAGCTACATTTTGCTACTGAAAGCGGGAGATCGTGTCAGCTGCTCTTTTGTACTGAGAACGAAATAGAAGCACTTAAGTATTGAGTGGGAAAGAGAGAGAGTAGGAGCTTGTGCTTTTGTGCTGCCAAGCTGCACAGTGAGTTTGCTTAACAACTTTAGAGAGAGAGCCCCTTTCTCTATCTTGCAAATTATTTTCCTCAATTAAACTGAACTTATTATGAAATGAACATTTCATTTTCAACTGGAAAATTCAGCAATGTTTTGAAGTTCTTGGTTATGCTAAAAATTTGCACATTCTGGAAGAATATTATTGACATAACTCGAAAGTAAAGACTCTGAACCAATTGCTAACAAGTTGGCTGCACATTTCGCGGCATTTAGCAAACTCATTAAAAACTTTTTCTCAGCTAAAAAAAAAAGGGGGAAAGAAGAAAAGAAATGCCATACACAGTCTCTCCTGGTTCACACACCTGCATATTTGGCCAACACTTTGTCAGCGATGATGGCAAACATTTTGAACCTGTTTTGCACATAACTCAAACGTTTTGTCGTACTCTGCATCGTTAAGTTTCATCGTTTCTCATCGTTTTTTCCTCCAACTCTTTGTTTAAATAATTATTTTTCTGGGTGGCAGAGAATTTCATCTTTGTTCGGAAATGCATAAACTTTGTCATTGGGTGGGGGCAACAGCAAACATTTTTATAGCGCATTTAATTAATTAGTCATAAAGTTTTGTTCTTCCTTAGAAAGTTGGTAGCTTGCCTGCGACCGGCGCTTTCATCAACTTCTTGGGCGTAAAAATGGTTGGAAGAGAGCAGTTGAGGGGGGAGGGAGTTGGAGGCAAGTCATTATCCCTTTCTGTGCTTAGCTTCTGCTTATTATCCAGCGTCAACGGCAGCTCGTCATCATGCCCTCGATTATGTCAGTACCCAGCTCCAAGCACGGTCAGCCTCATCCTCCCTCAACTGTTAGCGAGCTCTGTCTCAAGTCCCAGGACTCCTTAGGTCACAGGCCATAAGCGAACCCAACCCCAAGCCACACAACTTTTAGATATTCGCCATTTGCGTAAAATATTCATGTGCATTGCTAAGTGGCCCGCGAAAGGTAACTCCTCATGGACCATGGAACAGGAATTCAAACCCGCTCCCTGCTCCCCGCTCCCCGGCGATTATAATGCCAATTTCCCGCTTTGTGGCTGAAATATTCATAAAATGCTTAATTAATTGATTAATGGCCTCAAAGTCAAAAGTTTTCCCAAAAAGCTATCGCAAGGTATCAAATTAGTTACGTGGCTGGTGGATAAAATTGCTTCCAGGGGGGATGAGGGCAAGAAATGCGATACTTATCTTGTGGTACGCCTGAGGATGGACCAGCAAAATGCTAGCTAGTTTTAGCCAACACAGCAATGGTGGCTACAAATTTATTGCCTTTGTTATGCAAGTCGAACTTTATGGATAATTTATTTCGTATATGAGTTTTTGCTCCAACTAATCGTTTTTTATGCACAATTATTATGATGCAATTTAAATTAAATCGCATAAATTATACAAATGCATGTATACTTCAATCATTTATGTGGATGTAACTTTAAGCTAGCTTATTTTAATTAGAATATTAATCAAAGAAGCATCAAAGCAAGATTTCATTATCGAAAGAAACTAAGCAACCGATAAGTATTATCGTTTCCTGGTCATCTTACGGCGAATTAACCTACAGCTGCTCTTCCAATTTCAGCTTCTCTTACAACTTCAGCTGCTCTTCAAAATTCAGCTTCTCTTCCAACTTCAGCTGTTCTTCCAACCTCACCTGCTCTTGCAACGCCACGGCAGTTGTGTTGAAATTTCTTTCAAAGCGACATTCGCACGTAACATGTCATGCTAGCATATAATTATATTATTGTTGTATTTCTTTTGTTTAACACTCGACTCTCCACCAGTTCCACCCAATGGGCTTCGATGCCTCCCCCTTGGTCACATAAATGAGATCGTTGGCTTGATAAACTTGAATGCCCCCGGGCACATGGTGACATGGACATACTGCAACATACAGCAGCAACAACAACAACGACAGCACCAATTGTAAAACCTACAATAACAACAACAACAACAACAACAACGTAGAGTAACGCACGTGTTAACAAGGATGCGATAAAAAGAAAAATAAAGCGTAGTGAGGAAATAAACGCTAGAATGACAGGAAATATGTGTGCGTGACATTGTAACTTGCCTGCGTAGTTGTTGTTGTTGTTGTTGTTGCTTTCGTAGTTGTTATTGTTATTGTTGTTTATATTATTGCACCCCCTCCAGCTCTTGCTGTCACCAACACGAAAGCAACAGGACACACTATACCTGTACATACACAAGCATAGCTTCGCGTGTGGATTTCAGTCTCCTTAGCTGGGCGGGATTGCCGTCCCCTTTGAGTCTAGCATTCCGCATGGCGTGCAATGGTCAGCGAAATAAATGTGAAGTGAACGAAACTATAGGAAATACGTTATAACATTAATCAAAGGCTTAAATAAAAGACAGAAGGCATAACATGGCTACTGCAATAAATAAGACCTTTACTAATATACAGAAAAGAACTTTAAGTTTTTTTGCAGTGCTGCTTAACTATCGATCTTAGTTGCCATTAAAAGTTATTATTATTATTGATCAAATTCAGTTAGAATTATAAAAATAATTAAAAGTCTGGATCAATTCAACTTTGAAATGTTTCTAATTTCGATAGAAATGCAGCTCTATTTATGAGTCTCCCCCTTAACTGCAATCACTTTGTATGCAAATGCGCACAGAGCTAAGCTTTAATTCCAAATATTACAAACACAATGTTGCCCTTGCATAGTTTCCCCCTGCTTTCTGTGTTTTGTCTGACTTATCAAGCGTAAAAACTCGTTATAGCAATGCATATTTTTGTACTTGCTACCAACGCGCAACATTTACAACTGCAATGGAAATTTTTTACGATCCAACGCTTGGCCATAATTTTATTTGTTTTCTCTTTTTTTTTTTTGCTTTCTTGGTTGCGCTCTTCTGTTTTTTTTTTGTTTTTGTGTGTTTATTTGGAACTTTGTGAGCATTTTGCTTGTACATAAATTCTGTCAGCTGCCGGCGGTAACTTTGTTTTAATTTGGTTTGGCATCGACGACACAACGACTGTTTGACTAACTCAATAAAAATGCATTTTACATTTTGATTGGAACATTATCTGTAGCCATCTAACTGTCTGCCTCACTGCAATTAGCAGGACTATTAAATGTTGATGCAACATTGTCGCCTGGCTTTATGTTCTCGCAAATGGCCAAGCCTTTTTAGTTCACTTCATGGTCACTTTTATGGGCAATATCATTAGGCGTGTGAGTGCTTTTACCCTAGGCAAATAGCTGGAAAGGGTATCGAATGCGGGAAAACTTTATTAATATGTATCGCTTTGACTATTTGCACTCACTTTATGGCATAATTTCAATTACTTTTTATTTATATTATATATATATACACATGTGGGTTGTTAGCTCCCTGCGAATGGCAACAAACAGTTATACCTAGGCAAGAGCGAATAAGCAGAGAAGACGACGAGCAATGGCAGGGCGAATTCATCCACAGGCGAATTCGCAAACGCAAAAGAGAGCGCAAAGAAGATCTGCGTGAGAGAGAGTGGGTGTTTGACGTGAAAGGTTGCGTGAAGATTCACGAAAACGACGAAAAGACGAGAAAGAGAGAAAGTTATATCAATATTGAATAAATTAACGCCACATATATATTTACTAATTTTGCAGGATATCTCGAAGTCTATAGCAATCCACGAGTGTTTGTCAAATGTACACAATGTAATTACAAATTATAAGCTATGCTGGTGTTAAAATTAGACAAACTCTTTGTCCAGCCACGCCCGCAACTCTACAAATTTATTAGTCGATTTTTCTTTTCCCCGCTTGAATTGCGGTTTTAATAAAACGTTGCTTAGTTCGCTTTTTGTTCTCAGGCATTTTTCGGTGCAAGTTTTTCAGTGCGCCCAACTGTAGAATGGCTAATAGGAGTTCGAGTTGTGGACGGTGTTGGTGTTGGTGTTGGAGTTGAGGCTGAACTGAGGCCAGACATTGGCTAGACCGTATATCATATATATGTAGCCTCCATTGTGCTCAGTGCGGCGGCAACTCTGGCAGACTCCTTTTGATAGACGATTTATTAAGCGTTTATTATTAGTTTTGGCCATCGCGTCGCTGGCTTTTGAAGCATTTTTGATTACAAATTCCAACATCCAAGAGTTGCAATTACTCGTGATGTTTTTTCTTTTATTTGGTAAATGGCTAAAACTGAGATGATGTGATAAAAATTGCATTTTGCGGTTTGTTAGTTCAAATAGTCATGAAATTAAAAACTAATGTAAGGAGCTTCAACTGAATGATCTTTAAAGTGGAGCACGAAAAACTGACTTATATGAGAAACCTTTACGGCTTATCTTTTTTATTTTTTACTTGATTTTAACATATTTCTGATTTATTTTCAGCTGCCTGAAAAAGAGCTTAATCACAATGGGAAACACTTTTAATAACAATCTTCCACTGGGACGCAGATAAATATGTTTCGTTTGCTCTTTATTACCGAAATATAAAAGGCAAACGACACTGAAGTCAACGCTCGATGGCTGCGATATACTGTTCCAGCAGTGCATTATAATAAACGGATGGATTGAGTGAAACTGCAAAATGCCGAGCGACTTTATTGTGCAGCATAAAAGCCGTGCAACAATAATGCAACAGGAGCAACAACAGAGGCCTTTATCTGCTCAATATGACACTTAAGTTGTCGCTTCCTGAGGGGGGATTACGATTGTAAGGATATGCACAACAATTAAATCCCCCGATCGAAAGAATGGGAGGCGAGATGGAGACATTACTGTTAATGTTCACCTGCGCGCGCAATTTTCTACCTCTTTTGTGCCCGTTAAATGTGGCCCAGACTCTTGTTGTGTCTTGGGTCCTGCAGAATGCTAGCAGGATGCATTATTTGTTCAAAAGACTCGCGCATATGTCTGTTGGCAAACAATGAAGCCCGTCATCTTTGTATCACAGTGCATGCTTTAAAAGGAGCTCAACACATTGGCGTGCGACACATGAACAGCAGCTCAGGGTCAACGTAAGGCGGTCAGGGCCTGGCCCTTAGTTCAGACTGACATTAAACTTGCATGAGGCCAGCGAAAAAAATCCATTTAGGGGCATCACATCATATCACGCATACGTCGCGTTGTCTCGACTGCACCCAAGGTTTCATTTCCCCCCGGGTGTCTAGACTCTAGACTGTCCTTGGAGTCAAGTAAACTTTAAATCGCAGGGCCAAGCAAATAATTGATTGAATTGGCGCTTGGTAAATGGCAGTAATTTGTTGACATTTCGTAAATTGTTTTCAAATTGCTAAAATTGCTTGCACAATGTTCAATTCAGTTTACTATCGCATTCAATTGCCGCATTTCGGGTGTGTGGAAGTGCAGGTGTAGCATAAATATGAGAGAAAGCAACATTTCAATATGCACACGTGTCGTATGCGTAATTTGGCTTATCGATTGCCTACGTCACACACAGCGGCGACGTTGTTTTTATTTTTAAAGTAGATATACACGACACGAGGTAAAAAAGTTTAAACAGTTTACGACACGCATCAAAGAATAGTTTCTTCAACTAAATGGAACAAAAAAACATTGAGCAGACCTTAAATAAATGTTGAAATTATAATTTTATTATCTCCCAATCAAACTCAATTCGAACATATCTTGAAGTGATAAAGGTTTTCAAAAGCAGCTACTGGAAGTACCTTTGAAGTATGCCCTGATCGTAGAGGCGCTTCACGTCGGTGCCGCCACCAATGAATTTGCCATTGATGAAACATCGTGGCACAGTGCGGGCTCCGGTTAACTCACCGAGCACCGCCTGGATCTCATCGCCATCTGGCCGCAAATCCAACTCCACCACTGTCATGGCCACGTCAAGCTTGCGAAACTGATCCTTGGCCATGCTGCAATAGGGACAATAAGTCTTGCTAAATATGACAACCTTATGGTTGTTGATTGTCTCTCGCACGAATTGCGCCTGGACACTCTCCATGTTGACATACATCATTGGCTTTTGCAGTGAACTGACAACCGTTCCCATTTGTAGTATTTGTAATGTGATAATGAGCCAAGCAATAGGCTCAAAAATGTTTGGATTTGTTCCGAATTGAGAAAGGTTTAATTTTGAAATGTATGTTTGCTAGGGATTTCTCAACATATTCAACACTAAACATTTGCTAATCGTGTTTACTACGATCAACAGTCGAAGATTTCAATTTGAAGCTTCAATTATGAGTTTCGCATGACACTTCAACTTAATGATTTCAAACTATTAGTAATCAGTAATGAGACCACTCTGAAATTCATCAAACAGGTATTCCACTATCCGCCTGTAGTCTGTGGTTCTTTTGGTGTAATTTGTCAGCTAGATGACGGCTTATGACACTTTCACTTCAATCAAAGCACAGACACCACCCAAAAACTAACCGCACACCAGGAGCAATCCAACGAGCCTGTTGGGTGGGTGAGTGGGTGAATGGGTGAATGGGTGAGTTGGTGTTGAGCCGACACTCTCTAATGAAGCAGGCGTTTACTTATTTATGTAAAGTCTAAACCTCAACTAATGGCTAAAACATCAAAGCGCATTTAGCAATGTGAGAGGCAAGCGAAATCTTCAATGGACGGCTCTTTAAATATTAAATAACCCCGAGCCAAAGTCATTTCAAGTGCACATGAAACTAGTGCATTGTGTGGCAAGGGGCGAAATGTAGAAAGGTGGAAAACTAACTGCAGACATATGAGGGAAAATCCTTTTCATTAACGTGACGGGTCTTGCTGACTTCCTGTCCTCTGTCTTCTGTCCCCTGTCCCCTGTCCTCGCCACCTTCAAATGTATTCTGTTGCCTGTTGCAGACACTGCCAAGTTCCGTGTAACAATGTAATTTATTGTGCGCACCTTTGTTTTCAGTCAACACGCTCTCAACGTTGGGTAATAAAACAATTTCTCAGCTCATATGCAACCTTGTTGTCTGCAAAAGTTCCTTGCCCTCCTTTCTGCCCAAACCCCAAACGCGAGTCCTTAGAGTGCAACAATTTTGCACTGTAAATGGATTAGATGTTCAGCCACTATGAAACTAGTTATGACTAGAGCGAACCAACTCATTATGGCTTCTTGTAAGGTTTTATGACCATCTTGAAAGCAACGCAACCAAAAATACTCCCACATAAGCAAATATTGTGTCATGGTAATTAAAAGAAATAACGCATGCGACAAGCGCACTTATCGCATGCTACACAGCACATTTTCGGTGCTTGCTTCTGCTCTCTTTGCGCACGCTCTCTCTTGGTCACTCCCCTCCCCCCCCTCGTTCCTATCACACGCTCACACTCTCTCTTACGCTCTCTGCGAGTGAAACAGCTGTTATGTTGTCGGAAGTTCTGAGCTGTGCCATTTAATTGTTTTGGGAAATTTACTTACAATCATTTTAAATTGTTCGCGGTTTTTCCCAAGGATTAGTACTTAATTTGATTAGGCCCATTCAGCTAGAGTGCGTCGGGCGGGATTTTTATTGTCGCCTTGTTGATTTTGTTGATTTTCAGTTCGTTTGAGGCGCCCATTAAAATTTCATTGCGCAATTTTTGGCTTCAATTCGAGGCACATAACTATTATTTGGCCAATTAAATGTCGAACAGGATTGACTTGAAATCGCTGGCCCTTGAAATGGCGCTATAAGCCATTTCAGTAATGGCTTGTCAAAAGGAATTTTTGTTACATAAATAGAAGATATTATAATACACTTTAATTTTAGAGAATAAACTATTTATCTGTACCAGCAAATATATTTAACTTAAGAGCAAATTCATCTTAAAGCTCGCAGTGTAAATAAATTGGCATTTAGATTAATGGTTAAGCAATCAAACAAGTCTTCTTTAGTCTGCGCAACTGAATGGCAAATTGTATCCATACATTGTCGGCAATACGAAACTCCACACGGTCAGTCAATTGGCCCATTGAACTAATGGCTAGTAGTTAGGGCCGCTTTTAACGAGCTGAGCTTCAGTTAAACTACCTTAGAATCATACAGTTTATATACTATTGTTTGCTAAACAATAGCCGTCGAACTGCGAACGACTAATCGACAGTAATTTGTATGAAGCGAGTACACTTAGAGCCAACACAGCCTGCCAAATTAATATCCAATCATTAAGCCAACAATACAAACTTCAAAGGGGGTTGGGGGGGAAAACTAACGCAATTTCTGGCTCAACACTGACCTATAATAAGTTGTCCAAGTCGCACAAATTCCAGAGGAACACGCACCCGGCAGCTCCAACAACAGCAAAAGGGTTGGCATTGCATGCCAGTAAACGCACCACCGCCCCTGCTTTTGCCCCTGCCCCTGCCCCAGCCACTAATCATTAATGTCGGTCATTTGCTGGGGTTGCTGAGGGTGGCAACTCTAGAGTCTGCCGTCCGCTGACTATCGACTTCAGCGGCTCATTTCTTGGCTAATTGCACGCAGTCAAATAGCCCAGAAATGTGATGCGTACTTTGAACTCCAGAGCTGCCAACTCCCAGGCGTCTTGGCAGCAATCTTCAGCCACATCTCATTTGATTGCGTTACGGCTTAATTGATTAGCTTAATTTGCATTTAATGTTCATAATTTTTAAAATGCTCACACAGCCTGGCAGTGCCACAGCTACTGCCATTTGCGAAAGTTTGTTATAAATTTCTTCATTAAATATTTTCATTCATGTGCCGCCCCGAAAAGGGTTTAGCAGAAGGATTCGCTCAGTCTGAAAGTGAAATTAAATGAACTGCCTGAGCTGTAATTATTCATGTGGGGATTTCCCAAAGGCAGCTGCCTGCCCGAGCTGCCAGATAAACGCGAAGGCATCACTTTTCGTCTCAAAAGCCGAAAGTAACCCTCAAGTTATTTACATAGTTCTTGCAAGTGGTTTTCCCTCCGCATGTGAGTACCAAGTAGGCAGTTCTTGGCACAGGTGTCTTCTTTAGCCCTGTGTAAATATAAACGTAAGTGAAGCGAAAAGTACAGTCTGGCAAGTGGAGCTCCTTGAGATGCTAACAAATGACTGTTGTATTAAATCCAACTCGGCAAACAGAACTGACTTATTTGGCAGCAGACATATCCAAGAGTCCTTAACTCCTGCAAGACATGTTGACTTTCTTCTGTCACTTTCGTCACATTTTGGCAGAAGCGCAGTTAACAAATTTGGCAGTAGAACAAGTACTTACGTTGGCAATTCTACTCCGCTTTCATAAGAAGCATTCTCAGTCGTATACTTGCTGTTGCCATTAATAGAAAAGTAACTGAGTGTGTTTCAAAAGAATGCAAATATTCAAAAGCAAAAACTCAATTAGTTGGTTCATTCATTAACCGACAAGTACAGCAAAATAATCATTATAAACTTGGCCAACATCACACTTCATATCTTGCAGCTAGAAGTCTGTTAGTATAGCCAAAGAAACTTTGGACAAAAAGCATTTATAATTAGAAACTTGTTCGGCATTGTTCAGTCAGCTACCGATCTGGGATCTGTACGAGTATTTGAAACAGTTGCTGCGAATCATTTGCCAAAAACGAGTTTACCGCCTTTATCCCCCCGCCTTTTGGACTGACTCCGCAACTCCACAACTCCGCAACTCCACAAACAATGCGTTAAAGCAGCCCACGCCAAGTCACAATAAACGTCTAGACGTTGGTAAACAAAGAACAAAAGACTCTATAGAAGAGTTCCATAGTTTCACAGTTGCACAGTTCCACAGTCGCCGAGTGCGAGGACAAAAACCAAAAGTGCTGGCGGAAAAAGTTTTAAGTATTTTCAATGCTAACTGCATAAAATCTACATAATTGACATTTGATTGTGCGCCTTAAAAGGCGTGGCAAAAGGCAGCGCACTCTCATAACTATTCGACTATCGATATTAGCATTTCCTTCCTTCCAACGAAATCCCCAGAATTGGTCAGCAACTATTTTGAAATGCTAACGAGGCTCACAAAGCGTTGCACAGCTTAAGAAGGTTCACTGTAGCGAATTGCGGTAACATTTTCATAACTAAACAAACGGATTCAAAATCCAGAAATATAAAACTTCTTATCACAGTAAAACAGTTAATGATAACTATAAATATATGAGGGTTGCTAGCTCCCAGAGAATGGCAATTACCCTAGACAAGAGCGAATTAGAGCAGACAACAAGCAGTAGATGGGCGAATTCACACACAGGCGAATTCGCAAGCACAAGAGAGAGCAGCGAGAGAAGATATGCGTGAGAGAGGCGAACGGGAGTGGGAACTGCGAGAAGAACCACTGAAACGACGAATGACGCGAAACTTTGTTTTATTATAATATTACTATTAGTTATATATCTTTATTCAGTAAATAAACCCCACATATATATATTTCTATGCCTGTCACGTGTTTGCTTGAACTCTAGCAATAAAACGATGAAGAGTATTTAAAATCTAAAGTAAATACAATCAAAGAGGAAGAAGAAGAAGAATAATAATAATAAGAAGATCTGCAGTTGATCTTAGTAGTTTAAACTAAACTTGAAAGACTTAAACAAATCAAGAAGGAAGGCAATCTAAATGCTGGCCATCATAGAAGTTGACATACTCGCCCAACTATTGTCAGTGGCAAGTTGCAACGTGAGACAATTGCAGCAGCTTAAAATGCAGTTGCACACACACGCACACACACACACACACACGCACACTCGCACACACACAACGATACAAATTAGTTAAATTACAGGCGCTATTCGCCCAGGCTTTGGTTGATTAGAAAAAGTGGCAGCCAAGCTGGCTTTGGCTCTTGGCTCTTGGCTTTGAATCCGCTTGGCATCCAGCCTGGCATTTACCAGGCATTGAATCAACCTGGCAGGCAGCTCGTTTTCTTTGCCAGTTGCAGTTGCCGCTAACGAAGCTCAATTCGAGCGCCAAATTGAAATTGATTGTGACATTTGATCATGCGTTTGCCTTGCCTGGGAAACTGGCAAGCCAACAACCAACAACCTTAGCAGCTAACAGCATAAAGAAAAGCGACTCCGCTGGAATTTGCGCAGAAAATTGCCAAAGCGGTAGGCACTGATTGTTCATGTAGCTTCTTCTTCTTTTGCTTTTCCCATTCGCCAATTCCAAGTTGTCGTTACGCATCGGATTAATTGAACGGATGTGCTTGGCCAGAAATGGAAGACAGGCAGCTAAGCTGTAAGAAAGATTAGGACTTGTAAAGCAGCTTGGCAGTTCGTTCGTGGGTTAGAAATGAAAACTCAATTGCCACACTTTCCAAACGCGCAAAAGTTCATCCAGTCCATCACAGTTTTGCCCAGTGGGGTACAGCAAGTTATCAGCTCCGTATGTCTGCTGGACTTTCGAACACATGTCACGCACTCGGACAACTCGCAAAAGCCTACGCAACTACAACGATGTCCACTTCTGGGCCTAATCCCACGCACACGCAGACGCACAGCTGCTCCACTCATAAGAAATGTTTAAGTAGAGCGCCAGCCCCGTCGGGGCGATGCGATGAAATTGCAAAAATAATCAAATGCGAATAAAATCAAAACATTGTGGCCAAAGCAATTTGCATGCGGAGAACCGGCAGCCACTTGCAACTTGCCCCATCGGGCTTGCCTTCCCGGTCGCACTTGCAGACAATGCCCGAGGCGCCTCTGCTGCTCTGCTGCTTTGTTGCTGCTGCAGCTGGCAGTGGAAGTGTTTGAAGACACTTGTTGGCCGCTTGCCAGTGGCAGTACGAGTAGCGACAGCCACATGCAATGCCAAACAACATGGACAGAGTCGCGTTGCACTAACTCTAGATGCAGAGCCATTTGCAGATGATGATGATCATCATCTGCTTGGTCCGACGACAGCATAACAAATGAACATTTAAATGTAGACGCAGGCGATGGCGAAGGGGAAGACAAAGGGGAAGGGAGTGGAGCAGGCAAAGGCGAATGGCAGGCCACTTTCAAGTGGGCAGCTCCCAAGAGGAAGACATTTCGAAGCTTTAATCAAGCATCAAGTGTGCCGTGGAAAAGTTGCGTGTTACGTCTAGGCTGGTCACTCAACTGGCCAACATTCAACATCCAACAGCCAACATCATCGCCATCGTCATGTTCATCATGTCTCCTGCTCAACAAGCAACTCCCATCCATTTGGGGGTCCTCTTTGCCGTTTTATTAAACGTTCGGTTGTCAGACGCAGATTGCTTTTGCCTTTACCAGCTGCTGTACAAACTACTCCTCCTACTCCTCTTTGTCCTCGCTTCGCCTCCTGCTGCCACTGCTGCACTGCATCCATGAGTTGTTGAAAAGTTTAAATGGGTTTTACGCAAAACTTTTTGATATGCTACCGCTGCCCGTTGAATTATTTTTGCTTATTCTGCCCGTTTGCTTGTAATTATTATCTCAAAGTTTAACGTTTTTTTGCGCCTTTGCCTAAAAGCCACTTAAAAGTGCTAAGAAAATTAGCAAAAAAAAAACAAACAAAGAAAAATCAATAACTTGGATTCATTTTGATTGATTTACCAAAGAGTTATTGTGCAGAACAATGCATCAAATATTTGAATGGGTTTAACAGCTGCAGGGTATGGCTAAGACGTCTCTCATCCCCCCTCTCAATCCCCATTACCACACATATCTCGTCTTGTGTTGACCACAATTTCAATTGACATTCCCGACAATTGAACCTCAATTTGATTTGCTTACATTCAACTGGCATTTGTGATTTACATTTCGTTTGACTAATTTCCTGCCACTTTCCCCTTAGCTCGCATGATAAGCTGAATTGCCAGGCATTAGCACACAATCCAATAGGAAGCAATATAGCAAATGGCAAACAGTTATAGATACGACTGACAGATAAACGCACAAGTACGTTTCGCCCCATAAACGGCTCGAGATTTATGCATACAAACATTTTATTAGCCCGGCCAGCGAAGTGGACTCTAGCCGCGGGGGCCAACTGCAATATTTATCGATACAATTGGGCAAAAATGTCTGCCAAGTGGCCAACAGACAGTTTCAGTAACACAATGTGTGCCAAGTGCGCGAGCCATACTCCATATTGGCTGCCCCAATTGGTAGTTTGGTCCACTCGTTTATCGCTTAAATCTCAAACCGGCCAAGCAGTTGCCGCTGGGCAACAAACGGTAAGAGTACCCTCGCGTTTTGGCCAACCGCCAAACCGTTGGCGGTTTCCAAAGCGACCTTGGCTGGCGATTTAGTTTGAGATTCGTATTCACAGTGAATGTGTGCAGTTAATTAATTGAATCTAAATTAGTTTCACTTTGCCTTCTGGCTGCAGTACTCCCGAATATGTGAATGGAAGTCAATTTATAGAGATAAGTATATATATATATATATATGTATAGGTGTATGAGTGTGTGTATGCATGTGTGTGGGTGCAAATTGAAAAATGTGCAGAAAACTCAATCCGTGTGTAGGTCAAAAGGTGAAAGTCTTGACTGAACAAAGAGTGAACTATGTAACAAAGAGTAGCAATGCAACTGAGTGGCAACGCCCTACGATAAGTAGCAGTGCAACTGGCTGGCAACATCAGAGTAGAAGAAGAAGCAATTACAAAGTGACCTTAAGCAGAAGAAGTCGCAATAAGAAGTTGAAAAGAGTCAACTTCAGGAGACAAGTAGTGAAGAAAGCAGAGAGTTGTTGCTGTTCGCCAATTGGAGACTGCAGAGAATTCGAAGCAGTTGCTGAGAAATTGTGAGCTGCTCGTAATCAAGGAGTATTTCATACATATATTCAATTAATTAATCAATAAATATTCTAGCAAAAGATAACACAAAGACAACACGGTTGGACATTTAGCAATCACACACAAAGTGATTCAAAGGGAGCATTAACACTATGCAATTCCTGAAGTCAGTCTTAACTTCTTATATATGTTTATACACACTAGGTTCTCATATCATTCTGTCTTACAGCTTTCTATACTGGCAAAGATTCCAATCTCTTAGTTGCCAAAGAAACTGTCAATAAAAAACTGTCTAATAATTTTAAAATACATATTAGAACAGCAGATATCCTGATCAAACCCAAACTCTTAGTTCCCTTATGAGAACATTCAAGCTAAATCAAAGTTGTAGATCTCTTAGCAGGTATGGAAGCAATCTAGCCCAATCCCTGCCAACTTAAGCAAGCTGAATGCAAATTAAATTCTCCGGCATAGCATAAAATTTCAATTGAAAAACTTAAGCACAGGCTATGTTCATTTAAGACTCACAGTGTCACAGTTGAGGCTGGTCAGTAACTGTGTATCTCTGTATCTGTGTGTTGTCGGTGCAACAGTTGCCGTTGTTGCAAGTTGTCGCAAAAAGCAAATTGCCAGACAGTAGCCAAGCAGATACAAAAAACAAGAGAGGCAGAGAGTCTTGCAGGGCGCCGGCGATAAGGAATTTAATTTTATTCGCACTGGCGCCTTTGGACAACTAAACAGGATGGCAAAGTATAGATACGGATACAGATACAGATACAGATACAGATACAGATACAGATACAGATACAGATACAGATACAGATACAGATACAGATACAGATACAGATACAGATACAGATACAGATACAGATACAGATACAGATACAGATACAGATACAGATACAGATACAGATACAGATACAGATACAGATACAGATACAGATACAGATACAGATACAGATACAGGTACAGATACAGATACAGATACAGATACAGATACAGATACAGATACAGATACAGATACAGATACAGATACAGATACAGATACAGATACAGATACAGATACAGATACAGATACAGATACAGATACAGATACAGATACAGATACAGATACAGATACAGATACAGATTCAAAGCATCGCAAATATTTATAACTTGCCATATCGGAGACCTGGATGGAAACCGAAATTAAATGCAAGGCAGTGTGAATTGCTGGTGCTTGGCAGAACACTGATGCAACAGAGTGTTGCCCCCACAACAATGCAGTCAGTAAACACTTTGAAGTATGTCAATGCTTTGCTTGCCACATGTGCAACATTGCGCTCCTGTCTGTGGCTGCTTAGCCAGCGATAATTTATGTGTTTGCCGCCTCTGTCGGCGCTTCACTTTGATCACACGCGACAAACGGCAACATTCCCTGCAACTGCCACTTGCCACTTGCAACTTGAAAGCGAAAGTGACATTTTACTAATTTAGCATTTTGAATGCGTCTCGTGTCAAGGCGCGAAAAGATTTATTCACCAATTGCAATGCATAATGCAGCTTTGCTGACTTTAATTAAAGCATATTTCTTGCAAATTTATGCACTCGACTGGGTATCGATTGATTGATGTCTTCATGCCGCACTTAGCCCCCGAGGGCTCTGGTCAACTCAAGCTCTGGCCACAGCTGGTTCAAGGTGAGCAGCAAGTGGCCAGCGTGGCAAGATGGCAACAAGCTGTTAGCGAGCCATAAAGATTGCCATCGGATTAAAAAGTGGTGCATCAGATAGTGGCCAAGAATGGCCAAGACTTGCAGTTTATGCCAGGCTGCATCAAAAAGAGATTGTCGATAATCATTTGCCATTCATTTTGTGTTATCATTTCAGTGTTTAGCCCTAAACTGAACTTTTGACCAATCTGTTTATTTTCAGGTCAGCGCTTTAATGTCTTTTGAGAGCGTTATTCAGATTGTCCTCAATGCTTTGCCGTTTGCGCAACTGCATAACCAGAGATTTACTGCGTGTTTGCCTAAGGCCATTAAATATTTCGCTTTTATTGTATTTGGTTGTGCATTTAAATGAAAAGACAGGGTATTTCAGACTGTCAACACTAGCAATAGAAGAGGAAGTATGTGATGGAAGTAGATGCAAATTTAAATAGATTAATTCAGTTAATATAAAATATATATGGATATATTTAAAATATATATATGTCGAATTTAAGTTATTGGAATAAGTAAATTCACACTGTTTTTATATTATATAAGTTTATTTGTAATTATGTTAGGAAAAAATAAATAAGTTAGATATTCTTTAATAATTCTTTATGTCTTCGTTAACTCTTTTGAAATTTAACTCGTAAATCGTTTCGTCTTAATTCTTTGTGCGATCGTCTTTCGCAACTTCTTTGCTCGTGCTCTCGATCAGAACTCCCTAATTCACCTCGAGTTCAACCACTCTTCGTCGCTCAGCTGAGTGTGGTGAGAAGGCTGAACGGCGATGCCAGACCCATTCTCCAATATATATATAAAATATATATGTGGGTTGCTAGTTCCCAGAGGAGGGCAATTACCATAGACAAGAGCGAATTAGAGAAGACAAGGAGCAATAGAAGGGCGAATTCACGCACAGGCGAATTCGCAAGCACAACAGAGAACAGAGAGAGTGGCTGAGAGTGGCTGAACGGATGTGGGAATTGCGAGAAGAACCACTGAAACGACGAAAGACGCGAAACTTTGTTTTATTATAATATTACTATTAGTTATATAACTTTATTCAGTAAATAAACCCCTCATATATATATATACGTATTTATAATGGAGCACTTTAAATGACTTTTATTTGAATATAAAATTTCTATCGAATATTTGTTTCTTGCAATTATTTCCATATTATGTTGGGATTTGTCCGTGGTGTCAGCACGTCGATCTCTGGCTCACACATATTTCTATTTTTAATTATTTTTCGTTTGCTGGAACACCTTAAATTGCAATAAATATCGATAGACATTCATATGGCTCCCATTCGAGTGAGTATTATTTGCGTTGACCCAAATAACGACACGCTGAGAAAGATGAATGACTCGAACATCATTCATTTGCCAGGGCCGAGCAACCATTTGCAGTTCTATGGCCATTGACAAACAATACGACAAATTGGTTTTGTGTTTTTGGCCCATATTCGGTTTTTGCAATTTGCGCAAATTGTTTTTATACAAAATATTTGCACTGACAGCCAACAGAGAGTCGGCGTCGAGAGCGAACGAGTTTCCCGGTTTATATCGGCCATTAATATTGCACTTTTGTTGCACTTAAAATTAAATATCGTATATGTTTTTATGCACTCTCTCTCTCTCTCTCTCTGTCTCGCTTTCTCTCTCTTTTTTGCGCATTTTATATTCTCTATCTCGCTGTGATTTGCTGCCGTTTGCGTCCTGCAACGAAATTAATTGCGTAAATTGTATTAAATGCTTTGCCATTTTAATTGAAAGCCTTTTGTTTGGCCAACTCGCATGTGTTTTTGCCGCTCCAATCGATGGAAATACAAAAACAGAAACACAAACACAAACACAATAGGCAAAAAGCCGCCTGCTGGATTGCATTTGACGCGATAAACGGATGAGTTCTTGGCCAAAAGGCGCCCGCTATGGCCGGAACATATACGAGCGTTTTGTGTCACTAATTGGTTTATGTTTTATATATTTTATATTTATATTAAATCAAAAATTATGTATAAAATCTGTATTCTGTGTTCTGTATTCTTTATTCTTAGTCGGCCACGAGTATTTCTACATGGAATTAGTTTGGAAAAATATATTTTAATTGGTTGACACGATAACAAGATACGTAATCCAAAGAGGATTAGTCTGCCAGCGCTCTCATCTTTTCATTTACCAATTTGTTTTCCTTTTTCCTTTGTCAAATATGCTTTTTCCGACATTTTTCCTCACGTGTTTCACTCAGCTATTTAAAATAAAAACTCATTCATTGCATCAAATTTAGTTATTTGACTTTATTAGATATTTATTATAATAACTTTTTACTTAATAAGCAGAAGCTCGCAGTCAGATTGAAGCTGAGTTTTCTTCACTAAGAGTATCATAATTATTCTCATATTTTAAATACATTAGTTAGTGTTTTCACTTTTCTTCTAAATTGAAATATTTGAATATGGAACTCATTCACTAATGATACCTCGTTGACATTGCCCAGAGTATACTAAGCCTTGCTGTGGCCAGAAACGAGGAGTATCTTTCATCTAGCACCAGCTAATTAGTGTCTAATCTAAATCTCATCGATCCACGTGCTTTCTCATTAGGTAACTGACTCCAGTTCGCTGACAGAGGACAGTTTCAGTATAGCGTTATGTTTGACCTGGTCAGGTTGTTGTTAATCTTGAATTATTATTATGGACGACTCATGGGAGTGATCAATTTTGAGGTTAACTTTGCCACGGGCCGCATTAAGCTGACCAGGAAGGCGACCATCTACGCGGGACTGGTCAACATTATAACCTTCAGTATGCTGCCACTGTTGGCCCGCACTCAGGTCTGGCATATGTTTTGGAAGTCGACCAATGGGTTCCATGAAAAGGTATTCCTAGTCGTGATGTCCATGCGGGTCACCTGTGTGTTTGCCACGATGCTGAACCGCTGGTGGGGGCGTCATCAAATTGTCAATTTGCTGAGACACTACCGCCGACTGGTGTTGGAGCAGCCCCAAGTGGTGAGACTGTGGCGACGTGGAGTCATCAGTAAGTTCATCACTGGTCTGCTGTCAGAGGTTATCCATGTGGTAATGGCATTGAATGGATTGCGGGACAGTCTCAATGCTCGTCAAACTGTACTTTTTATCACCATGTATCTGCTGATTGCTATTCTCAACATTATTCTAAGCCACTACTACTTTGCCATGCTCAATCTTCATGGACACTATGTGCTGTTTAACGAGGAGCTTCGTTTGATTCTAGCGGAAGCCCAGTCCCTTGAGTGGGATCCTCGAAACGGAGTGCGAAACCTGAGGAGCCTCGCCCTGGCTGATCGCGTGGATCGCTTGGCCTGTCTGCAATCCGAGCTGCAGGAGCTCATACATCGAATGACGCGAATCTTTGGTATACAGTCCATATGCATGGGTATCATCATTTACAATTCATTAATTGCCAGTATTTACTTCGCCTTCGTGTTGATTAAGCACGACTTGAGAACCATCAACTGGCTGCAGTGGAATAATCTCTTCATATTGATCGCCATCGTAAACTACTTTGTCGATAACCACATTACTTTCTCAATTACCCATCAGCTACAGGATCGTCATAAGGAAATGAAAGAACTCATCGTTCAGCACACATCCATTGCTCCTGATGCGGATGAGCGTCTGCAAAGAGCAGTAAGTGAGATTTGGATCTTGAATCGATTGCAAACTAACTTGAACCTCAATGATTTCAGTTTGAGAGTTTCCAGCTGCAGCTCATACGTAATCCTCTAAAGCTGTCTGTTATGGGTCTCTACAATATTAGACGTGCTAATACGGTGGCCATGTTCAGCTCGATAGTGACCCACTCACTCCTGCTCATTCAATATGATTTACAAAACTTCTGAATTGTTAATAAAACATGAAGAATGAAGCGTTCAATATTTTGATTTCTGCATAATTATTACATAAATCTCTTTACTAATATTATAATGCCCAGACAGACAGAGAGTATTAGACGGGTATTAACACTCGAGTTTATTTACTTTTCCCCCTGATTTTGGCATCCAAATTTCAAATGCCAATAATTCAAAAATAAATAACTCATACGCCACGTGGCACCGAAAAAATGAAACAAAGCCAAAGTCACGACTGCCAAACAAAAATGCGACGCCCAATTGTAAATATTTTTCCATTGAGTTTTATTTGAAAAGTTGTTGAGCGCACGGAAAAAGGAAAAGCTGTAAAAATGCCACCCCCAACAAATGAAACCCCCTCAACTCCCCCCCCCCATCCCCCGTGCAAGGCAAACTTAGGGGAGTTTTCTATAGTCTTACCTGTCCGTTGGGTTACACGCTCGTTACGTTTGATTTATAAAAGTTTATTTTTAACAAGCTCGCAGGCAGTGCACAAATTAATTGCCATTGTTATGTTTGATAAATTGCGCATACGCAGCGTTGTACGCGGTCCACGCTTACTTGAGCAGCTCCAGCAGCCACAAAATGTTTGCAAACGCTATAAATATAATGTGAGCGAAGTGAATTTGTGTGTGTGCCCGTGTTTGTGTTATAATTTTCTGCATATCAACATTGATTAACGTTCCGGCAAGGTCTGAAGGGTTGCAGCTGAGACTCGGCATTGGCACTGAGCGTACTCAGAGTTGGCTAGCAATTTAGCAGTGGAAAAGATATTTTAATGAGAAATTTTTGTGTTTAATTTATTGCATTTCTCTTGTTATCAGTCCTTAAGAACAAAACAGAAGATTTTCCTCAAACGCTGAAAGGTTTTGCAGCTGTTGAAGTTCATCTAAATGCTCAAGATTCGAATGGCCATTGAACTCGTTGGCAACATTGTTAATTTCCTTAGCACTGCACAACGTGTTGTTGCTCTTACCTGACTCGGAAAATATTTGTAATTTATTTTCGAAATGCTTGCCGCTCTTCAGGCCAAGTGAGCCAAGCAACCTCCGGCCACGAAATCCGCTTGAACTTCAACTTGGCTCCATGTGTTTTGTTTTAACATTTCTCTTAATTTGTTTTGTAATAATGTGGCGCTTTGTTAGCTGCCGCTGCTGCTTGCCCGTTTACGGACCCAGAAAAGCCGGAAAAATGCTACAAATACTAAAAAGAAATAACAGTAAAACAACAAAACAAAAACAATATTTCTTTTCAGTTTCATTTTTGCGCAGATATTTCACTTTGGTCCTGCTCCTGCAACTGCTGCTGGTCCTCTCGCCACGGCGCCAGCGGAAATGAAAACTTAACGCTTATTTGAACCTTCAACAGTGCACATAAATCACCAGACTGACGCTACCTGCCCCTGCCCAGCCTCCCCGATCTACACCCTTCTGCCCTACAAGGCACACTCGAAAGCAGCTTAAATGCCATTTTGTAAATTCCTTTTTTTCCACTTCAAAGTCGCGCTGCTGTCGCTGCTATTCATAATTCTGTCTCAAAATATTTGTTTTGCGCATTATTCTGTGCATATGTGCGTGAAAAGTATTTTCCAACTCAACTACAGCAATTGTGTAGACAAAATATATATGTATATTTGTGTCTCTTTCTTCAGATATCTAGGTTTCCGCTCCGGAAGTGACAGGCGCCTGTGGTGAGCACTTTCACTGATTGCACTTGCCACAGTCAGAGTTATACAATCGCGGTACAAAGCTCATTTGTAATATTCAGTTATTAACATAAATGCAACCCTTAAAGTTACCTAACTTGCACTAAGACATTCAACACTCCGGCCAGCTACAGGGTATCTCTTTCCCAATCATCATTCGACAGAGAATACAGTTAAAGATGCTCTGCTCGGATCTGTATCCGGTAGCTTTAGTTCCTTCCTTGCTCAAAAATATCATAAAAGAAGCAACTCCCCACACTCAGCATCCGATTGCATTTAAACGCCTTCAGCTCTCCCCTCTCTCCTCCCTCATTTGCCCACTCCGCCGTCTGCCGCTGATTGCCCCAGCGAAAACTGAGTTCGTCTCGTGCGCTCAACATTTTCAAGTAATCTGAAATTTTGTGCTCATTTGATTCAATTACACCTTTGGGTGTTGTAATATTGGACTCCTGGCAGCAAAATACTGCAAAAGATGTTAAGGAAATGAATAGCTTGAAGTACGAATAGCAAAAGGAAATGAGCGTATTTTTCTCTTGAGCGAAAAGAACAAAAAATTAAAGACAAAACAAGTGCAACTGGAAAATGTGTGGAGATTTGTAGCAGCAGCTTAGCGGAACTGTGAATGCCAAATAGAAAGAACTACACTAACTAACACTACAAAAATGAGTGAAATTGTATTAAACTGCCAGAAGCACAAGTTTATTTATAGATAATGTAATTACAGATCACATTCACACTCGCTAATAACTCTATGTAACTGATAGCAAATGTTATATAATATATCTAAGCTTATCACATAATTAAACATATTCATAATTTGCTTAGGAACTTCTAAATTCAATCTCTCTCTCAAAATTGAGGGCAGCTCACAAGCTGAAACTGCTTCGTGTTCTTTTGTGTCGTTTGGAAAGAAAAAAGCAACACAAGAGTTGAAAATGAAATTCGCGCTTCTTTTTACTCAACATGGCTGCTAATTTGATGCAACAACATTGCAGAACCTCTTCGCCAGCGAATCGCCCACTCATAGCCCCTCGTACCCCCCTCGGGCAAGGAGAGGGGGGAGCGAGGGCTGCAGTTTATTTGCAACTCGCCTTTGGGGGGCTAGCTTTAATTTCATGCTTACTTTAATGCGAACAAGGAGCAATCCTTGGCAGCCCGTCTTCACATCCGGCGTCGTCCTCGTTGACTTTGTGCTGTAGTTAACGGCTTTGGCTTTGGGTCTGGGTCTGGCTTTTAGGGTGGCTTTGGCCGCAACCCGCGTGAGGTTAACTACTTTTCATGAGCTTAATTTTAAATTGAGGCTGCGGCGGCGACGGCAGCTTCATTTACTTTGTGCCTTCAACTTTGTTGCGCACAACTTTTATGCGGACTATTTAGCAAAGTTGCCTGCCAGCCAGCCAGCCTGCCTGCCTGCCTGCCAGATGGGAGTGACTGGCGGGCAGCGGGCAGAGAAGAAAATTCTATTAGGCAGGCAGCAATCAACAGCGAGCCATCAAGGCAATGAGACCGGTTGCTAGCCCATTGACTTATTAAGCCAAATAATTGCTTATTTGCACAGAAAGCCGTCGATGCAGTTTCAGTTGCACTTGCAATTGCAATTTGCACTCGGCGCGAAAAATGACCACACACGCCCCCCTTTTCCATGGGCGTGCCAGCTGATAAACCATCCGAAGCCATTTGGAGAGCAACGCCTATCATCAAATCAAATGCATCTGTAATTAAAAAGTTTCCCCTTGCCGAGTTTAATTAAAGTTCGCTGCGCAGCCGCCTCGCATGCCATTGGGAACCAGTTGATGACTCTATCAGAGTGACCAGGAGGATTCGGTGGCTCTATCTATGCGTATCTATTCATCGATTTTAATGTTTGCTTAGCACTTGGTAATAACTTACTCACGACGCGATGTGCAGCAACTGATAGATATAAAGCTGCGACAGCCACGAGGAGAGACTCTTCTATTGGTTTTATGAAGCCATTGATTGGATAAACTTTCAGCAGAGATCAATTGATATGCAAGTGGAAACTGCAATTCAAACATTTGTGGCTACCATTTCCCAGTTTATGAAGCAAAGACGTCTGTCGATCTGAGCCATAACTGGCATTTAATGCATGTGGGTTGCTAGCTCCCAGATAATGGCAATTACCCGAGACAAGAGCGAATTAGAGCAGGCAACGAGCAGTAGAAGGGCGAATTCACACACAGGCGAATTCGCAAGCACAAGAGAGAGCAGCGAGAGAAGATATGCGTGAGAGAGGCTGAACGGGAGTGGGAACTGCGAGAAGAACCACTGAAACGACGAGAGACGCGAAACTTTGTTTTACTATAATATTACTATTAGTTATATATCTTTATTCAGTAAATAAACCCCACATATATATATTTCTATGCTGTCACGTGTTTGCTTGAACTCTAGCAAGAAAACGATGAAGAGTATTTCATCTCTAAAGTAAATGCAATCAAAGAGGAAGAAGAAGAAGAATAATAAGAAGATCTGCAGTTAATCTTAGTAGCTTAAACTAAACTTGAAAGACTTAAACAAATCAAGAAGAAAGGCAATCTAAATGCTGGCCATCATAGAAGTTGACATACTCGCCCAACTATTGTCAGTGGCAAGTTGCAACGTGAGACAATTGCAGCAGCTTAAAATGCAGTTGCACACACACACACACACGCACACTCGCACACACACAATGATACAAATTAGTTAAATTACAGGCGCTATTCGCCCAGGCTTTGGTTGATTAGAAAAAGTGGCAGCCAAGCTGGCTTTGGCTCTTGGCTCTTGGCTTTGAATCCGCTTGGATTCACTGAAACGACGAAAGACGCGAGACTTTGTTTTATTATAATATTACTATTAGTTATATATCTTTATTCAGTAAATAAACTCCACATTTATAGCAATGATAAGACCACAGTTTGGCCAACTCCAAATCAATTTCCCTTCAGCTCATGCTCACGTGCAACTTCATCTCATTTTCACTTTAACAAACCGCATTCAATTTCCCAGCAGCTGCATTTGACTGCAACTGCTAAGGCCTTAGGCATTTGCTTTACACAGGCTATTGAAATACAAAAAAAAAAGAAAAGAGAAAAAGAAACTCAAAATAATCTAATTTCACAGCATGTTAAAACCATAGGCCATCTATGGCTGCACAAATTCGTAGCCCAATAAAAGTTTCTATGCTCACATAAAGGGAGCTGCAAATAAAAAGAGAGCGTGGAAAACCTCAATAAAATGCTAGACCTGGACACAGTTGAGGCTCCAACTTGTGCTCCAACATAGATTCTCGTACCTAAAGAGTTTAGTTAAGGTTTTGGGGCTTTCTAGCAGCTCGCCCGATGCAATTTACTGTGTTTTGTTAAACGCTTCAACACGAAACTCTATACTCAAGAGCTTCCTACACACACACACATACACAGAGAGAGAGAGATAGAGAGAGAGAGAGAGTTTTTGGCCAACGGATATACAACTTAAAGGCACATCCGTTTCAGTCCAACGAGCTGGCCATAAACCAACTCAACACCCATTCTGCATGCCTGCTGTGGGGTATATTGTTTCTTCAAGGCGAATGTCGAAATGAGTTGAGCTGCAGATATACTATATTATTTACTGCTTAACATGTTTTGGAGAGCAGCTTTTCTAAGCGATTTTCCCAGGGTATGCAGGCAGCGCTGCACACGCTTGCCTCGTTTCACCCGATATTGTTGTTGCCCCGTCACACAGACTGACCGTTCCTTGGCAACTATAAAACAATTTCGCATAGGGGGGCGGGAACGGGAAACTCATGCAACTGCAACCCGTTGGAAAAACAAAATGCTTCTTTTGCAACGAGCTGGCCAAGCTTGCGGTTTGTCTCACCCCCTCCCTCCTCTCTCTCTTGCTCACCATTCCTCACCTCTGCGGCCTTCGGACCATCTTCAGTTTTCACCTGCTACAACACCTGGCCAAGTGTGCATGTGCTCATGTAACGGGAGTGTTGCATACTTTTGAGTCCCTTGTTTTCCTCTTTTCATCCTGTTTGTTCATGCTCCGCTCGCAACGTACAAATTTTTGTGGCCCATTTACTTTTTTTCCTTGTTTTTCCCAACAGTTTTTCACATTCTTTAAAATGCATTTTAGACACACGTATATGCTTCAATATCTTTATAAGAGCTTCGATAGTCAACACTTGCTTGGCTTGAATCAATTGCGGCCCCTCTAATTGAACCCCCCTCACACTCACTCCCTCTCTCTCTCTCTATCTCTCTCTCTCTATCTCTCTCTCACTCTCTCTCTATCTCTCTCTCTCTCTATCTCTCTCTCTCCCACACTCTCTCTCTATCTCTCTGTTTCTCTCTATCTCTCTCTCTCTATCTCTCTCTCTCCCACACTCTCTCTCTATCTCTCTATTTCTCTCTATCTCTCTCTATCTCTCTCTATCTCTCTCTCTCTATATATATCTCTCTCACACACTCTCTCTCAATCTCACTTTCTCTCTCTCTCTCGCTCTCTCTCTATCTCACTTTCTCTCTCTCTCTCGCTCTCTCTCTATCTCTCTCTCTCTCTCCCTCTCTCTCACTCTCTCTCTCTGTCTCTCTCACTCTCACTCTCTCTCTCTCTCTCTCTCCCTCCCTCTCTCTCTCTCCCTCTCTCCCACTGACAACTGGCATTAAGTTTTCCAATTAAAATAACAATAAAGCTTTAGCCAAGTCAAGTCAAGTCAAGTCAAGGCTTTGGCTTTAGCATTATCTTTAACGGTTGCTTAGCACTCGCTAAACCGTTAGTCCTGCCGCGCATCCCCTCTTCCCCGCCAGCTCAGTAAGCCAGGCCCACACAATGGCAAATAATGGCCTCGTTATGTGGCATCAACTCTTTGCCTCATTAAAAGGTGAACTTGTCGCCTGCCCGACTCGACCCTCACCCCCCCCCCCCTCCCACTCCAACCAACGCACACCTCTCTGCCTGCCAGCATGAGGCGTGGTTATCTCACTGCGGTTGTGGTTAGGTCGCATCAGGGTAGCCACATTGGAGTTGTGGCAAGTTAAGTTTTGTTTTGTTTAACGTTGATGGAGCGTCAACTTTTGTGGCTTTAATTAAACTTCGCAGCCGAATGCCACAACTACAAGGTGTAAACCACATAACGTGTTGACTTAGAGTAAACTAAAAGATGTCATTGGAGACTAAGCATTGCATCCTAATCATTGCAGCTAATCAGCGAAACATAACTCATGTGTTTGAGTTTCAAAACTAGAAGAACATCAATAAAATACCAATTTCCTTGTTCAGCTGTTGCCAATCAGTGTCAGCTCGCATGTTTGACATTTGGCCTGTTGCTAAGATCTTGTTAGACAAGCTAAACTACAAATTTTCCAAGTGTTTGCACTAAAAAGCAATTAAAATTTTACACGAACATTTTGCCCAAGACAATTATGAGTGCCCCCCCTGCCACAGTGTGGCAGACACTAAAACAACGGGGACCCCAACAATGCAACCCAGTAGAACTGGCCAGATGCCACACACTGAAGCCAAGGACCGCCCATCGTATTTATCTAGAAGGCATAGCACCCCACAATTTCCACACATTTACGAGACTTCGGTCCCAGCTACAGCGACAGCTTTAGCCAGGTGCAAGTTGGTCTAAACGAACAGGGCACAAATTTTAAAGCCGCAGACCACTAAAAAACGGGCGAAGAAAAGCGTCCGCTGCAAATTGAATTGTAACCAAAGTCGTGTCCGCAAAAAGGCCGAAGGAGAAGTAGAGAAGTGGAGAAGTGGAGAAGGAGAAGCAGAAGAGAATAGTGGTTGAGAGCTTGAGCCAGCGCTAGAGGGGAGCGCAGGCAGTGGCAGTGGCAGTGGCTTTATGTTATTGCTAAGCAAAGTCTGGCGGGCCTTGCCGAGCCCATTAGTTGAGGCCAAGTTATGACTCTATTAAAAAAGCCACGCCTCGCTGCACTTGCCAATGCGAATGTCGCCTGCAATGTGCTGTAAATTTGGTCAGTTGGCCGAACCACTAATAAACCCTGTCACATATACAATGCCAATGCCTCGCGGCGGTCTCAATAACCAAATCCAGAGAGACACATCTAATACAGACGGCATTTGCTACCGAAGATCATAATCATAGATTGATACTAAATCCATTGTTGCTGGCCCCGCGGGCGAGTCTTCAGAATCTTCAGATTGGAGAAATGTGCAAAGTCTTTAATTTGAGTTTAGTGCTTGTGTTTTGACATAGGTTAGTGTTGCGCTGTCAGGAAATTCTCAGTTGCGTTATTTATGTCAAGTATAATATCAAATTACCAGCAGCAAAGTCCCTTTCTAGGTTATTTATGGTTACAGTTGTCATTTTGATAGTTTCACTTGAGTCCTTATCAGCAGCATTATATCAACTCGGAAAACATTAGGAACCCACACACATCTCAACACTTTTGCTAACCCAAGGACCAAGTTTGCAAGGCCCCCCCCAACAAATCGCAGACAACTCATTAAAATACAAAGTAATTTTCCACACCATATCACCGAGCATGACACATATATCAAAAATTTATGTGCGAACCGCCAAAAGTTTAAACACAACCGAAAAGAACAGAGCAAATTAAATACATTTTTGATTATGATTATGGCAAAGGAAGGGGGGACCAGGCGAACAGTAGGGGAAGGTCTATTGGGGAGCTGAGTAACCCTAGTCAAAAAGCAAGTCAAGCTGAAAAACAGCTTCCCAACATCACTTGACACGCAAATTGTGTGTTTTCTTTCGTGTTGCTGTACATGTGTGTGTGTCTCTCTCTCTCTCTCTCTCTCTCTCTCTTCCTGTCTCTCTCTCTCTCTCTCTGTGTATGTGTGTTGCCTCTTGACATGTTTTTACAGCAGTAAGCTGTGAGTTGTTAGGTTGGCGAAGGCATATGCAAAATATGAGTTGGGCTCACATTATGTGAGTCAAGTGATATGGGATGGACCCAGCAATGGAACATGTGCCCAAATATTTGCACAGCCCATTTCAGAGCTGAACTGGAGCGTTTCATAACTTTCTTATTATTCTGCTGCTGATTGCAATTTCAATTTGATTTCTTTCTCTTCATTTTTACGCTTCATACTAGTCAGAAATTTCGCTATTAGTTAGTATTCTTTTTCACACTCTCTCTTCTTCTTCCTTCCTTCCTCTCTCTCTCACTCTCCCTCTCTCCCTCCCCCACTCCCTTTCGCTCTCTCACACTGTGCTACTTTATCTTTATCTCTCGCCTCAGATTTATTGTGCTCTCTTTCAGGGGTTTTAGTTGCCCCGGGGGCAGACATGTCAGTTATGGTCACATTTTTTGACATTCATTGGCCCTTTTTTTTAACTTTTTTTATAATTTTTTTTCTTCTTGTTGCGTCAGGCGCCACTCAAATTTTAAATAGAAATGAGCGCATGAAGCGTGAAATTAAATTTGATAAATTCTATTTACGTTAAGCGAAGGAAGATTTGTGTGCAATTTTCGTCTTGTTTTTTTCTATGACATTTTTTCAGATTTGCTCTTTCCTTGGGTCACATTTTAAGTGTATCGAATGACTTTTTTCACGCTCCGTTGTACAATATTCACTGAGGAGGAGAAGCCTTTGTATTAACCTAACTATCAGGTCAGAAGCGAGCTTTAGTTTAATATATGGGGCAGTTGTACTTGTACTTATGATTATGAAGGTTGCGGCTTTAGATATGATGTGATTTCCAGTTGCTCAGGTATGACATACCTTTGACTTTAACAGTGTAAGCTTTGAATTAGCCTAAAAAGAAAACAGTTGACAATATGCGACAGGATTGTTAAGAAGAACTTAATCAATGTGTAGTTCTCTACTAGCATTGATCCCTAGACAAGAGAGAACAACACAACAAAAAAGAGTAAAGCAGACGACGACCAAATAGAAAGGCGAATTCACTCTCAGGCGAATTGGCAAATACAAAAGAGAGCGCAAAGTAGATCTGCGTGAGAGAGAGTGAGAAATATATTCATCTGTACTATTCAACTGCACAGAATATCTTTAAGCAAACAACAGTTGCTCCTGTTAATCACAGTTACAGAATTACTCATCTGCAAAGACGAGAGTGATGCGAAGTTTGAGGCCATTGCATACAAATTTGAGAGTAGTTTAGTCATCAAAAATGGTTCATTCGTTTTAAAAGTTTATGTATATCTTATTCTATTCGTTTTCTTCTTTCAGGTCATAATCTGTTTTACCATTAAAGCCCACAGCTTAACTTTAATCCGTGTAGCGACAACAGCAACAGCAACAACAACAACAACAATAAAGAGCACAATAACATCAACAATGACAACACCTCCAACACACAAAATCAACGCCAAACTACTCACTAAGCGTGCTCAACTGAAAGTCCCCATTGAGCCGGTTTCCCCCACCCCTTTCTATCTCTTTTCACACACACACACACACACACACATACGCACACAATCAAATCCAACTGTCCAGATGTAGCCAAAACAACAGCTGCCTTTGCTATTGTTGCAAAACTCCACTCTTGACAACGGAACAACAATAACAACAGCTGGCGAACAATTTGCCAGTGCAGTGCGACAAGCAATCGACGAACCCACACAAGAATCTCCCACTCCTTCTCCTGCTCCTCTTAGCCCACCTCGCATGCCATCAGACATGCCGTCGCTCCCTCCCCCCTTCGCCGACCTCCTCCACACTGGGGTCAACCCGCAGAAGCGCTACATTTTGCGCTTTATGCACATTGTTTATGAATTTTCGCGCACAAAAGTTGCCTCAAATGTTACTCCCAAGCCGGCTGGCATTGGTGGTGCTTTGTGGTGCTTGCTGGTGATAGTGATTGTGGTGGTGGTGGTGGTGGTGCTGGTGCTGGTGATGCCACTGCTGTTGCTGCTGCTGCTGTTGAATGGTTTTACGATTATTAACCCATAAAGTATTCATTGAAGTGAGCTGAGTGCAGCCTTGGCGCAATACGAAGACTGGGCACACTTTGGACTCTGCCACGCAAAAGTGCAATAACAAACAGCCACAACAGCAACAACAACAACAACACACTCAAGGGAAACGAGTAACCAACCAGGTCTGCTACAAAGGCGCCACAAGTTGTAGTCAATCTTTCCATTTCCCGTCCCGTGCATCCTTCTGCATTTCGGCTCGCTGTGAGTCACTTTTTGGCCTGGCGGCCTCTTCAGTTGAGTGCCTTTCATTGGTTTTTCTGTTACGCAGCCTCTTTTATCTGCTGTTACCACGGCTTCCTCGGCCGCTGCTGTTGGCTTGCAACTTTTGTTGTTTCCCTTTTCGCACTCCATCCGTCGTGCCCTTCAAGTGCCTTAATTTATACAGCAACAAGAGTGAATATTAAAAGTTTTCAATGTTTGTACCTTTTGAGACGACTCCTTTGGCGGGTCTTGAGGTCGCCTCTATGGTCCACTGTCTCCTCATCTATTCGCCCACTCGGCTGACTGATTATGATTACTTTTAGGAAAGCGCATTCTTAATGAACAGCAGCCCAAGTGCCCACCAAGTGCACGGCATGTTAATATGAGCGAATGGCAGCGGGAGGATCATCTCTGACGGAGGTTGAAGTGTGGTTTCCTACAATCGTACACACTTACTACAATATGTAGATGGAAATAGTTATAACATTCTTCCACAAATCAATATCCAGTCACAGAACTTGTATATTAATCCCTGATTATGATAGGTCTTAATTGGAAATCTAATTGGTTAATAAGTTTGATTGAGAGGTTTAACTAGCTTGTCGTTACCTGGTTGCTAGAACATCTAGAACAGTAGATGTAGTTAGTACATTTGTACTTAAGCGGGTACATTTTTTATAAATGAATTGTTTGCTCCAAAATCTACTTTTATATATAAAACTTAAATTTCTCAAACGAAATTGTGTTGTAAATCGTGTTTAAATTTGTATTCTTCATATAACACAAGCAACTCTGTCATATTATCGATAAGCAGCGGTGGAGTTGCCACATTTGGTAAATTCAATTATTTAACACAAGTATAATTTCTATAGAGGTTGTTAAATATTGCAATGTTTAATTTCTTGATTCTTAACTTCCCAGGTCTGATATGACCAACCTAAAGGCCTCTGCAATGCAATCAAATTAAAATATACCAAAATGAGTTTTAAATATTTACAACGCGACCTCAAAGTCGCCCCAAGCACACACATAAAGACACCTAAGAGCACGCTCCCATACACAAACTCACACACAGGTAACGAACATTCGCATAAATTGTTGCTATATTGCAAAAGGCTTAACAAATATTTTCATATGCAGCCTTTGCTCGGGGCACACACCCAACAGGTATACACACATGCACACACAAAAGTGCGAACCCCTTTGAGACGCACTAGACGCCAAAAAAAACGAGAAGAAAGAAGTAGGAGAAAAGGAGGAAAACCGAAGAAGCGGCAAACAAAAATGTATGAAATTATTTTACGGCAAGTGTATGCATGTGCAAATATTATGAGTTAGTCCCTTTGGGTGGTGGAGTAATGGTGTGGGAGGAGGTAGGGAAGATAAGGGGCGGCTGTCTGCCCATGCATATGTATATGTAAAACACATGCACACAACGGAAGAGCGAAGAAGCAGGAGAAGAGGAAGCTCAGTTTACATCCCGCTTAAAATAAAATGAATTTAAGTGGTTTGCTTTTGGCCAAAGTTTTTTTTATAGTTAAGGAAGTGTGCATAATGGTTAACAGTTATAAAGAGAGAAAAAGAGAGAACAGCGAAGGGATGTTGAGCTTAAATTCATATTAAGTGAGGCCAATATGAAAATGTCTGTAAAGTTGCAACTGCTTTTTTAATTAGTCGCATTTAATGAAAACTGAAAATGCATGTAGGGAAAGCTTTTTTCAAATAATTATTAATAGGGATATAAGAAGCGGGGTTCTCGGTTTTAAAAAGAACAAGAATTTGCGTATTACGTGGCAACTGCCAACCGAGTGATACTGTGTACTCGGTTCTCTGATAAACGAACTGAGCAGGTTGATTATTTTATTTGGCTTTAACATGCCCAATCTATTTCTGATAGGTATGCATTTAGACGGTTCGAAAGACTTTAAATTGAATTTGTTCACCGACAAAGACATGCGAACGAAACCAACAAAAAGCTTTTAACAACAATTAGTGCAATTTATTGACCGAAGGTGAACAAGACCTCAACCCTTCCATACCAGACTACAACATGTGCTGGAATTTCGAGTCTGACTCAGAATTGAACTGAGACTGGGACTATGACTCTGGGCACAAACGTAACGTCAAATTACTCGGGCTTGGATGGTAAAGAAAATATGCCTAGCAAAACAAACTTAATTGTCTGCAGAGTTTTATTTACTTCGCTGACAGAGACTTACATCCTTGGGATGTCCTTGCCAGAGCTGCATCTGCTGGTAATTACTGAGCAACGAGTCGTGTTCTATGCCCGTCCGTCCGTCCGTGCGTCTGCAATTCCTGCTGCACTGGAGTTGGAGTTCCACTTAACGAACATGGCCAAGTCTGGGCAAACAATAGGCTCTGGCTTACAACATGCATGGCTCGTTGCTCGGACAGAGTCAGAGACAGGGACAGGGACAGAGATAACTAGGACCATCTCTTGTTTAGTGCCAACACAATAAACTGCATCAAGAGGCCCTGGGAAGCAGCAGTATTCCATGCTTGGCCAGGCAACGCGAACAAGTCTGTGGCATGTTGTAGGTGTTGTTATCATATTTGCATGTCCCCTCCTTCAATCTCTCGGCCCCCCTTTCCATGCTAATAACTCAATCAGTTGCGCATTGCAGCTGCAACGGAGGACATCATTCATCATGTCCAAAACCGACAAGGGACCAAAATATGAATCGCACTTGCCCCCCACTTTGGGAACTCAGTTAAAGGGAATCATCATCGCGATTATGTCACAGCAGCAGCCAACTTACAATTTATAATTGTCAAACGGAAACTTGCCAGACAAATGGATAGATATTGTACGAGAACTCTTCCATATAGTATAGATGCCTCGGGTTGCATCTGCTTCCTGCTTGATTCACACAAATTGAACTACCAACTGGCCCCTCATTGATTTATGGACATGGGAAATTGACTTGTGATATATTGTCGAGACCTTGAATTGAATGCACTCAGAAAAATAATATTTTTGTGTGCTTCATGTGAATGAAAATTAAAATCAGTTCAGAATAATATTGCTTAAGGTGAACTGAAGTTAAGATTCACATCTGTATTTAAATTTACATAAATTCTTTATGAAATATATCGCAAATTTCTCCCAGTGCACTACAGCAACGCGTCGCGTCGCATCGAAATTGAAAGCAGACGCATCTCATTGAAAATTCCATTTCCAAGGTGGCATAAATTAAGTGTATTCACAATCGCAATAATGCTATTAACTGGCTGCCCTTTGCCCACTCGGCTAACTCTCGGTCAACTGCCCTCTGACCAGGCCGAAACGCACTTAATGCCAACAGAGCTGCTTTGCGGGCAATGAGAAAAGGCTTAGTGCTTGACTGCTTAGCCATGGCTTTGACAATTTAATACGTTGCCCGGCTTTGCCCGGCTATTCAGTGGGTTAGTGGCAAAGCAATTGTTCAATATGAACTCGCTTTAAATGCTTAAATTTATTTAAATAGCGCAAAGATTTAATTGCTCTCATTCATGTTACTGACACTTCCGTAAAGTACAACACTCTTTATCTTGAACTAGTCTATATTTATAATTGTATAACTTCCTTTATTTGTTAATGGGTTTTATCCTGCTGTCATTGATATTGTAATGACTACATCGACTGCTGTCAGCTTGTGCTCAATGCAGTCACGTGAGAAATGTTTGCAAAGGACATGGGAAGACTTGGACATTTGTCATCAATGGCTTTGCCAGCCATTGGCATTGGCCAAGTGTTAAGCCAATTTGGGACCCTAAGACGCACAAACTGACACACATTAGCATAGCCAAAGACTGCAGTAATTCAAAGAACTTGACAACTTTGTCAAGTGAGAGGACAAAAGGACTTGACGCTTGTCGCCAAACGCTTCTGCACATTCATCTTCGTCACGAAACTGGGGCCAAGTTTGCATTTAAATTGGTAATTAACGCAAAATGAAAACGAAAGTCAACGTTAAGAAAGAAAAAAAGTAGAGAAAACGACAGACAATGTGCACAAACACAAAGACAGATTGAAATAAGATAGCAACTTGTGCGAGAAAGAGACAGAATGAACCGGAAACAACTTATTACGCAAAAACGGAAACAATCAACGACACAAAAGATAACAAACGTGCTGGGCATGAAGGATGCGAGTAAAGCAAAGATAAAGCAGACACCACAGCATAGGAGAGCATAGCTGCAAGAGAGCAGAGTGCTGAGCTCTGTAGAGCAAAGAAGAGCATACACTTCAGAGACGCCTGCGGGCAGAAAAAGCTCTTGCACTGAGCACGAAATTGATTGCCAGCAGCAAGAGACAATGAAAGAGAGAGCGCAAGAGATGTGAGCGTGTCGACACGGCAAGAACAGGAACTAGAAAGACTAAGACGATATTTCGAATTAACGCAAGCTTAGAGATGGCACTATTAATATATAGATATAAAATATCAATAACAGGAAGATGGCAGATGGAATTATATTGGTAGACGATAAAGTACTCAACCAACCTGCAGCTAGAGATGATACTAAAAAGCTTAAAATACATATTTATAAAAAATAATAATAACTAAAAAGTAGTAGAGGTGAAACTACTTATAAAGCATAGATGACTAACAACTAAAACGAACAACAGACAAAGCTAGCGATGAACGTGTGTTACACGTGCTCAGCTCTAAGGCAGCTTAAAGTGCTCGTAGATGGCAAATGTCAGAAGAGTGCCAACCAAAACGTAATGACAATAAAATTTATACCATTTGTTTTGATGATGGTGCTGCTTCAGCTGCTGCTTCGGCAGCGTTATCATTTCATTAAATCAAAAGAACGAATAATGACCAAAAGACAAAGCTTCAAAGTTCATTGGGTTGAGCGTTTTCTTTGTCCTTCATTGAGTGCTGCCAATTGAATGTGAACAAAAAGTTGCTGGCAATGAATTCGAATATGAATGAACGAATGGCAAGGTGAGGCAGCCAATGAAACGAACTATTAACGAGGAAGTGCCGGGACGGGGGACAGGGACAGGGACAGGGCTACAAGCGGACTTTTGTTGAGCAGGTCCTTCCAATGGAGTTGAGGGCGTCGCCACGAGCGAACAAAGATGAAGGATGTTAATGAAGCAATCAGAAAAGTGACATGCAATTTATCTGATGTCAATTTCATGGATTAAATAGCAAAGTGAAAACTCTACAATTGCGCTAGAAAGTTGCACAGAACTTAAAGTAAACTTGTACAATTAAGCTGAAAATGAGAGACTGTTAACGTATAGCATTCATAATAATAGATGAAAGCAGAGCTTAAGAAAAACCGTATTCTAGGGTTATTAAAAACTCAGTCCGTTGCCTAAACGTGCTTCAAGTAACGTTGAAAGTTCTATTTTGTAATTGTTGTAATATGTCCCTTAATTGTTTTGGCAATAAATTTTAGATTTATTCTCGTAGCTCCAAATAGTCAATATCAATTAGAGTCTAAAACAACTTTCAATTTTCAGAGTTGAGTTGACTCCACTGTCCATCAATCAATCAAAACTTTTAGATTGCATTGGGGTTCATATAATGCATTTACAACAACGAATGGGGTCGACCAAATACATAAATAACTCACTTACAAAACTAATTACACTTAATACAATTTTATTGACCCAACAAAAAGGCAACTAAACTGCTGCCCGATATCGATATTGATCTCGATGTGTTGTTATTATTGCCGTTGACATGCAGCAATTACGAGAGCGACAAAAGCAACAAAATGCATCGACAACTGCCACCGGCTGCAACAAAATTTATAGAATAGTTGACAATTAGCGCCGAGGCAAGGCAAACCAAAGCCACAACTCCGCAGACATTGCGGCACCCACGCAAGAGACGGAGCAAGACGGAGCTGAAGTCGCCCGACCAGGAACCAGCCTCAAACCTGTCCCCGGCCCGCCCAGTTGCAAGCAGGGAGAAGACAGACCGTTCACAACAAAGCAAGGCTCGCAAAGAAGAAAAGGGGAAACACGACTAGAGTTGTAAGTTTGGCGATTGTTCGTGCTTCATTTCGTGGCACGAACACTTGCTAAAGCTAATAAAGTGATTACATTATTACAATATTGCTTAAAAACATTCCTATCAAATAAAAGTATATACGTTTTGAGTTTCGTGTCACGCGTTCATCTCTCTTCACTTAACTTATAAAAAAAGTGGCAGAGATTCATATCTTTAAGTGTCCAGTTGGCCGAATGAAACTTTATATGCGTTTACGTTAATTACAAAACTATCGTTGCAAGCAAGCCGAATCTCTAGCATGTCTTTAAGTCAGTCCTGAACAGCTGAGCATGGCCAAGAGTTGTCATGTCAGCAGTTTGATTTGTAGCTACTACTGCAGCACCTTGAGTGACAGTGAATATGGCAACCCAGACGGAAGAGTCTAACTTAAAGAGAGAGAGAGAGAGAGACAAAGAGCGATTATTAAACTCGCGTAAATCAGTTTGACACAAACACAAATAAAAAACTTGAGGCGAATTCGCGACATTTACAGCTTCTCGCGCCACACTTTGTGTAATTAATTATTTGATAAAAGTACAAGCATTAAGTCAATTAAAACTAAATTTATGCCAAACGTTATCTGATGCTGACAAAAGGCGTGATTTACAACACATTTAATGCGTGTGTTGATTTTTCCAAAATGGTCATTAAATAAAACTTAGCCAAGTCTCGCACATGACTCCTTAGTGGGCAACTAGATAGACCAGTATGTTTGTATGTACATGTATGTAAACAAATGAATTAATATATATATAAATAAGTTACAAGAAGCTGGCCATAAATTGTCAGAGCTTGGTTCTATGTGGGCAACGTCTTTATGTGGGCTTAGAGCAAGTGAAATATAAATAAGAAAAATATACAATTTGTAATATCTACTGAAAGTTTAATAATAGGCAAGAGTAATTTAAAAATTTTATTAACGAAAAAGTTAATGATTATGTTTAGAATGCATTTTTAAAACTACAATGTTAATGCATGTTCTCCACTTTTTAGCACAATCCAGAAATTTAAAACAATTCTACAACTTAGTTGCAACTGCAGCAAACACAGCTGTGGCGGCAATGAAATAAAGAGGGACAAGAGGTTTGAATTCAAGTTGGCATTTCTCGTTGGTAAAGTTTTCTAAATGCTGCTGCAAATTTGTTAACTGTCATTTTGTGGCCGAGAAAGGAACGCACAAAGCAACAAGCAACAGGACAAGACTAGCAACACTTTGTGTACTCCTCTTCCAATTGGATACAGAGCAAATGGAAATCGTTTACATGCAGAGAGGGAAAGGATGAAGGCTTAAATTAAATATTATAAAACGTAAAACCTCTTTCACGAAGACCAACAAAACTAAAGTATTTATCATTTTATTTTTATTAAAAAAAATATTACAAGCAAGCTAGACTTATAGATTAATTTACATGAAAGGAATTGAGGCGTTTACTTACTTTTAAAATAAAGTCAACTTTATTTTAAATTGAAACTCTTCATTATAAACTTAAATTGCTTAAAGTATACAATATTCATGTTGTTAAAATGAATAAAATTAAATTTGAGATTGTTTTTTCTAACAAAAATACCCTTGAGTTTGTCATACTCTTCATACAGGGTATAGTTTATAATATTAAATAAACACATCAATCATACTCAGCTACCAATACCACTTTCGCTCAGTGTACGAGTAAGTCGTTCACTTCTTTCCCTCACTTGCAGTGCGTAATTAAAACAGCTAAAGGGAAAAATGTGGTGCTTTGTGTTTTGGCGGCTTTAAAAGGCCAGTCCAGAGGCAGCTAGGTTTGTTTGCCTGAAATTGAATCAGAAAATAAAATATTATATAGCATATTTCATGGCGTTTACACGGCAACCGAGCGCGAGCACAAGCACAAGCAGAAGCACAGCCAAATGTTGATGATGATGAATGTCAACGCCGCACAAAAGAAGTAATTTTGTGTAAAAAGTAACCACACCCCGTCCACCTAAGCTACCATGGAGTAGGCGTGTCCCAAAGCCGTTACAACTGTTAATGACATTTACGAATGTTTGCGAGAGTCGCTCGACATTCTCGAACTTCCACATTGCCGCCGCACATAATGCCAAAATAATGACGATGGCTGGACCCAGTACCACTCTTCATCCCTCTCCTCTGTGACTCCACTCAACATGCAATAGAAAAATGACGCGGAAACTGTCAAAAAATACGAAAAAAAAATATTAAAAAAAAAAACCGCAGCCAGCACCGCCGCCGTTTTGTGGTTCGCTTTACAAATGACCGCCGGCGTTGATAATGAAACTGTGCTCCCCACTCACAGCCCCTCCCATGTTTACTACAGCCCCGCCTGACAGCCCCGCCCACTTAACGAAAATTATACAATAACGGCGTCAACATTAGCAAATTGTTGCCTTGCAGGTCCGTTCGAGCAACTTTCCAGCGAAGTTTTTGGCAGTTGCGTTGATTCTTTAATGACCGTTAAAATTGTAGACCTTGGCTCAGATCTAATGATAGTGGCCGGATTGATTTGTGACTTTTTAAAGACTTACAAGTAAGTTAACTAAACAATGAAATTCTCAATCCTTTTTGAATGATTTACGAAATAATATAATTAGTACTGTCACTTAATCGAAAGTCTGAATCAACATAAGTTAAGAAAACATAAGACAGTGTGGTGGTCTGGCAACCCATTTACAAAAGTACTAAAACGATAACTATCATATCGATACTTTTCACTAACTAATCAACTCTATATCAAATCTTCACCTCAGCGCAACGGCCAAAGCTTGTACTTACATTCTTGGAGTTAAAGTTAGAATAGAACAATAACTTTAGAGTAACTTGCTTTACCAACTTGCCAAAGCAGCACAAATATGAGCACCGTCTTACACCATTCAGTTTCAAATACACAAGCAGTGTACTGCACGTTTCTTAATAAGCAGTAACCAAAGATCACTGAAAACATCTATATTTTAATCATAATTCAGTATTAATGTTATAATAATGTATTTTGCATTTATATTTTATTTATTTATCTTTACACCGCGTTTAAACTAAAATTAAACAGAATTAAAGCATAGCTTCCTAATAATTTGCATCACAAAAGTACCAGTTTTGCTATTAAAGTTCCATATGTGGCAACCGTGCATGCAGCTGCAATAACAAACGCACAAGCTATTCGTTATTTAAGAAGCAGTTTACGAACAGTAAGCAACATCAAACCAAGCAGTGCACACAATCTGCAGTGGCAGTGCAAATGCGAAAGCAGTAGACTACAAGTCCTTTATTAAGCAGTAATCAGAGAATGAACGCCATCTGACGGAAGGTAGTTGAAAATACAAATGCAGTTGTCCCTTTTGGGCAGTAAACAAGCAGTGCGCGTCACATTTGATAGCGCTTCTACTCTCAAGAGAAAACAAAATGTTTGCGCTTCTTTTACTTTGGAAACCAAAGCATTCAGTTTATTAATATAAAATAATTGCAATATTTACACAGTACATGGATTTAGAATTTGTTTAAGCGACAATAGAATTGAGTAATTAAATAATAATTTCTAAGTCTTAGAAAATTTCTAATTATACAGTTTATAATTTGTATGGCTCTAGTATATAATAATATAATTATTAAACTAAAGTAATTTAATTTGTTGGTGTATTTTCCTCTTGTTTTCTTTTTGTTTGTCTCAAAGTAAAGTATAATTTTGTACTAAAATCATTGAAATGGGAAATGGATTTGGACTGACGACATGGATAAAATGTGAATGGATTACAAATAACTGATGTATTGATTATATACAAATAATTCGAATGCAACGCTACAAACTATAAAAAACTAAAAAAAATAATTAGAAAATTCTTTAACGGTGGGGGAGGTGGGGCACATGGGGAGTATAATGAAATAAAATCAAATGACGAGAAACTGGCGCAGTCTCAATAGATCTTGGGCAATATATAGTAGCGCACCTGGGTGCAGTAGCGATGCCACGAGGAGTGATAGCGTCCCTGATTACGAGCATTAGTCCGTGTGGCGCGATGCAGGAGGACAAGTATCAAAAGCAGCAACGACAGCAATGGTGGCCAGGCCGGGCGCAGGAACATAGGCGCACCCAAAGCACACAGAGCCAAGATATCTCCCAAGTAGTTGGGTTGACGCAGACGACCCCACAGGCCACTCAACAGCAGGCGACTGCCCTGGTAGGTGTGGATGGTCTCGATGTTCGCGAAGATGGGATTCTGCGAGTTCAGACGATACTTGTACTTGTAGGCGCAGCTATAGCGCTTAATGCTCAGGCCAACCAGGAGCAGCAGCAATGCTGCATACGGCGCAAAGCAGCAGCTGATGGGCACACGCTGCTCATAGAAGTACTTGCTCACGGAGCTCAGCAAATAGGGCGTGGCAGCATAGCGCAAGAGGAGCAGGCAACCGTACCCCTCGTGCTGCAACTCAAAGGAGCAGCTCAAGTGATGCTCAAAAAGCAAGGCGTCCAGTACGTAGATGAGCAGCGAAGTTGCTGCCAGCAGAGTGCCAGCATCGTAGTTAAGATTGTTCCAATAGTAGCGCACCAGATAGACGTATCCCTCTTGGACTTGGGGCCAGTGGGGCCACTGCAGCGTCTGGTAGATGTAGCAGGCGGCATACAGCAGAGTGCTGACCAGCGAGAGGCGATAATAGTATTGTTTCCAGTCGACGCGTCCAAGCCACTTGGGATTCAGCTGACGACCCAAGGCGAAGTCCACCAGGAAGTTGCCACTGCGTCCATACTCGTTGGCCAGCGTCTGGCGCAGCACATTGTATTTGGTGGTATCCACACGCCAGTAGCTCCAAGAAGCAGCCACAAACGCACTCATCAGTCCATAGATGCAGAAGCGCAGATAATGGCGCAGCACAAAGCTCACAACCGGATACTTGAGATACTCGGCAATTCCGCCAGCGAGCAGCAGAGTCACACACACTCCCAGGCCATTGAATTTGTACGTCTCACGCGTTAGATGCACACGTCGTCCTGGCAGCAGCGCCACCAGCAGAAACACCACAAACTGATAGGCCGTAAAAACGCCAGCGACGTGCGTTTGGAACACCTGACGCGCCAGGTAATTCCAGTCAAGCAGAGCCGTCAGATTGGCGCGCTTAAATTGACAACCATTGCGGGCCGTACAGCTCCAGGTGAGATAGTACACCACCGAGGGCACCAGCGAAAGCAGCAGCAATGCTCCCTGCCAGCCACCAAATTCTCTGGGCGCCTGCAGTTTCCGGCACACGTTACTCAACACTGGTGTTACCGACTGGCGGGTGGCATTAAAGCTGCAGAATTGCTCGTTACCCTCCTCCTCCTCTTCTATGTCCTCTTCGCCGGTGGAGTAACTACGCTTCGAGCTCTTCTCATCGTCGTAAACAGAACGGGAAACGGAGCGACTGTAGCGACTGCCCGCATCCTCTGTATTGGGAGTGGGCGTGCCGGCCATATTCGAGATGGTCTTGGATAGAGAACGACGCAGACGGTCCGTCAAACGTTTGCGTATGGATTCCGTATCCACCTCATCACCAGTGCCACCCTCGGATCGTATCTCAATGCGCTCTGTGGTCGTTGTGCTGCTGCTGAACGTTCTGCTTGTGCTGTTCACCGAGGATGTGGCCATCGTATGACTGGGCGCACGTGACGATGTATTCGTGGTCAATGTCAATGGAAAGCTGCTTGAATTTCGCACGGGAGATGATACCTGAAATGTTTGGAAAGTCGATAAATGTGTATCTCATCGCATGACATTAAAATTTAGCTTAAATTGCATTATCAATGCACTGAAAGGATATGTTAACGAGTTAATTAAAAGACGTCTAAACTTCTTAACGTAAATTAACAATCATTGAACCAGTTTTCTATCCATTCTGATATCAAATTATATTAAGAAACTTTGCAGCTTATCGAGAAATAAATAGCTACTTTATCTACATCTTAGCAGATATCAAGTGTTTATATTCAAGTGACGATAGTTGTGTCTCTGCTTTGAACTCGGTTCACCTTCTTCACACATTGTTTGTGGTTGTCACCGAATTCCCTAAGACACTCGGGCGTATCTTAAGAAACCTCAGATCTGATAACAGCTCAGCGGATGCGAGGCGGGAGCGACGATGATTATATTCGAGAGATAACAAGTTTAATAGATATTACATTGACGGACTCAACACGCAATATGGCAAACCGGTTGATAAACCAATACACACACACACACGTTAAGCTAATCAGTTATGTTTTAGGAACGTAGAATAGAAGCTGCACCAACCTCATTGATTTCCTTGATGGGCGAAGGTAACTTGACCGTGGCCTTGACAGGCGCGGTTACTGTGGGCTGCCCGGCAGCGGAGCGTGGTCTGCTGGAGCGTCGTGTGCGTGGCCCTAACTCCACTGGGTCGGGTGGTGGCACCACCTTGTTGCGTGAGGGTGAAGCACGTGCGCGAGTCATAGCGGCAGGAGGCGCTGCGCTAGAGACGGAGCGTCTGGTCTGTGTTGGGGGGGCAGCTGCAGCGGCGGCAACTGGTGCATAATCGTCCGCGCGACGCGTGCGTCTCAAGCGTCGATCCATTGCCTTAAGTTGTATGTGAATACTGTTATCTGTGCTGTGAGTGTATACAGAAAGAGTATTTTTATAATATACATATATTAATTTAAAACGCGCGCTATATTTTATTTATAGTCTGTGCCGCACACACACTCATATGCATGCGCTCACACTCGTAAACTATTTGTATTTACACTTTCCCGCCCTGTCGTAGACAGCCTACAACTACAACAACAGCACTTTTCAGCTGGCACACAAAAAACGGCGCGTACTGTACCCGGCGACGTCGGCAGCGCAGCCAGCAGCGACGACTGTTGTCTGTCTGTTATGCACTTACAATTAAACTGCAGTCAAAACGTGTTAAATGTTCAGCGATTAATTTAATTGTTATATCAGTAATTTCTTAAACTTTTGTTAAATTAAACACATTAACATTTCTTCTCAAAGCGTATTTCAAAAAGGACGCTGGCAGATTCGTCTGAATGCTGCAGAAATTTTGTTGTAAATGAGCGCGGCAACGCGTTAGTGTGAGTATGGCTGTGTTAGCTATGTGTGTGAATGGCGTCATCCGGGGCGAATGGCTGCGCAATAGAATTGCCATCAGTAATCAGAGATGATTGAAAGTCGCGGCTTCTCATTCACTTGCATAACTGAAGGAATTAAGAATATCTTTATAGTAATTAGTAGGTATGTAAATATTTGATTTATCTAATCTGACCAGCTGTCTTAGTAATTATTTATGAAATTGCAAATTTCCGCTGCAACTCAACAACCCTAACGACTTTGCATTTTTCACGGGTTTGTGGTCATTTTTAGTGCATTCTTTTGCTGCCTTTTAGCACACATCTATATGTATACATACATACATATATGAGTATTATTCTACAAACAAGAACAAGGCGACAAAAAGCAGGAAGCGAGTATAAAGAAAAAATTAAAAATATATAAGGAATTTACGAACGTTTTTCTGTCAGTTCAATAAATGTAAGTAGTTAAAACATGTTAATAAATTCCTCGACGAACAAACAGCAGCAATGTTGTGCAACCTCGGCTTAAATTGCAAGTGATTTATAACTGTTATGAAAACGTCTCCCTTCTAACGCCTCCCATAATATCTGGCCGTGTCTACCATCAGCGCCGCAGTCCCAACCCCTGCATCCGTAGCCGCCGTGCCGACGACGACGGTAAGAAAGGAGCATTAGCTAAAGCACAATGGTCACACCACAGTCACCCACACCCATGTTCAACGGGCTGGACGATGATCTTTACAACGATGCCAAATATGCCCATGAGATCAACGACAAGATGCGGGTGCCAAAGCGTATAAAGGCCACAGGGGAGTTCTCCGATGAGGATCTGTTGTTATCGAATCAAAATGGTTTGATTAACTCGTGGAACTACACCGATAAGATCGATATGAACGTGCCCGATCGCATTGTGGTTCTGGGTCACAATCAACATCTGGAGACGCGATCGGCACCGCGTGAAATTCAACTGGAGAACTCAATATTGCCCAAAAATCCATCAATGGGCTTTATGCGTGTTCAAACGCCCCCTCGCGTCATAACACTCACGGATCATCATTTTCCATCAGCCTCCGAGGAGAGTACACCACTTAAACCCAATGGCAATTTCTACGGCAATGAACTGGATGTTGATGATGACGACGATGAGAATCGTGCCACGCAATATGTGCGTTCCAATGGCAACGTCCGCATGGGTTTCCACAATGGCAATGACGCCAACTCCGTGGAATCAGATTCACAGGTGAGAAACTCCATCATTGTTATCGATAACAACAATATCGATGTTGAGCAGAGATTCCAAATAGAATTGATCCCAAACTGCAAACTGCCTAATCCAATATTACGTCACAATTCATTGGCCAGCAATTTCATGACGATCGCAGCACATTACTCGAGTCCACTCGACTAAATGTCGATGCACGTAATCTTGTAGACTCAATTTCATTATCAGCGCATGTGTTTAATGCAGCTAGTGACGAAATATGCGTACTGCCGAGACATTTCTATACACCCCGCAAAACTGGCAACCACATTTCAATTATTTGTGTTATTTTTCCGAGATTAATGAACTGCTGACGACAACAAATAATCTGAAATTTAGACTTTAGCCCTTGAGGTTTGCTTAATACGCTAAACTGCTAGGATCCTATTTATATATATATTTTGCTGATTTTTCTTAAATTCTCTTCACAGAGAAATGTATCTAGTGTCGCTGCGACCCTCATAAAGTCTATTTATATATGTGTAAGTCATAGCTATTTATATTTGGATAGAAAAACTCTGTTTAATATTTATTTGCCATACCAGTAACTAGCACTTTCCCTTTACATTGCAAACTTTTGTTTAATCACTGGAGTATGCCAGGTCTTGTTCACGAGCCGCAGAATCCTTGGACGGTTGCTTGTACGTAGAGCGCTCAGGTGCCTCCTTAGGAGCCTTGGCAAAGGCACGACACTTCCAGATGTCCACCTCAGTGGCCAGACACTTGCGAAAGTCATAGTCGCACATACCTAGCTTGTACACATCCTCGGTGGGCTCAAAGTAATGCAAACCGCGTCCGATCTTAATGACAATGCCTGAGCTAAGCACGATCTTGCGATCATGGAGAGCTTCGTCGAATTGGAAGTTCATGTGAATATTGCCAGAGGCCAGATCAGCACGTATCTGTTGAAGTATATGCAACTGATTCTTGGATAGAACTGGATCCGGTCGGGTCGTCAGTCGTATGTACTTCAAATAGCGACAGTTCTTAACCAGCACTTCAAAGAAGTTTAACAGATTCTTGAATTGATGCAGCTCGCAGAGATGTGGCTCATTCACATGGGCCTCCTTGACACTGTCATTTAGATAGGCACCAAACAGACGCTGATAGCTGCGACCGCGAGCATCTCGCTCAATGGTGATGTGATTCAGCATCTTGCTTGACTTTAGATGACTTTTGACCTGATCCCGCAGCTGCTTGGCACGCGTTTCGTACATCTTCAGATACTTAACGCATTGCTGATTCTTATTTGGATCCGTGTGGTGCAGTTGACCCAGCTTAAATATGCTCTCCTCGTAGAGCAATATGGCCTCCATAACGTGGCCCGTTTGCTCGCACTTGAGAGCATTGTTGATAGACTCCAACTTGGGTAGCTCATCTTCATCAGAAAAGTGCGCCTGAGACATCTTTTGTAGCCCAACTTTTGTAAATACTCTGAAATTTTGTAGTGCTGAAAATTTGTATTTAATCTTGTTACGATGGATGAAATATCTCGTGTGTCTACTACGATGCCTCCGATTCTCTGTTTAGTTTACAATATTCGATTAATGACCCTCTCAAAGTGATTTCTATGACTTTGTCCCGAAATATTTAAACGATTAAGCAACAGTCATCTACATCGTCATGAACTTCGATGGTAGACAAACGTTTCCTTTACTCATGAATATACTGCTAAGATATCCTCACAGCATTACATACACTTTTACAGATCTGTCAAATTTCTCTTAGTAACAATTTAGTCTCTTATGAGAAATTTATTAATATATTTACCTTACATTATGGTCTATCAGAACTTTTCTGTGAGTTGTTGTCTCCTTTAAATGGTTCCAAGCTTGATTAATCTAATGTTTTCCTTCCAATCCTCAGCTCACCACGGGCAGTGCGAGCAAACGCTCGCAATTGATGCAGCAGCAGCACAACAATCTGGATGCATCGATGCTGTCCCACCGTGAGGGTACACCCATGGGAGAGTTGACACCACACGAGGAGATCCTGTATCTGCGTCGTCAGCTGGCAAAACTGAATCGACGTGTGCTCAACATTGAGATCAACAATGAGCAGAGAATGCAGCGCGAGAAGATTGTCTATTGCTTGGGACTGGCGTACTTTGTGCTGAAGACCATATTTTGGCTTAATCGCAACTAGAGCTAAGCGATTGAGGTCGGGATTCGGCCTGATGGTGCTTTTTCCTTCGCTTGTTTTTTTGCTGCACACACACACACACACACAGACACCACCATCCATGCGTACAACAGTTTTCTGTTTCTTAATTATTTTGTGAATGGCTCTGGGAGAGACTATGTTAATATCTTTTTTCTATTGCCATATTTGTTATAAGTTCTGTAATTAAATAAGCACAACTTCTTTTTGTTTGTCCGTCGTGGAAACCAAATCATTCATTTTATAATTGTCAAACTGTTAAATCCTACTTCCCACTTATGTATAAAACAGTCCATGCATGCTCCATTGGGGACTGCCTCCTGAAACCTGTCCAAATTGTCAGCCTTAATCATTGTGTGTGTCTCAATTTTGAACCAATTTGAATGCAAAGCACGGCACTGAAACATTGTTTTATATATTTCTATATAAATATTTCTATGACTTAATCTAACAGCGCATCATTTTAATTCGAAGTTCAAAAATGAATGATCTGAATTCTCGTGTGCTTTTGTTGAACGTTAGTTTTTAGCCTTAACATTGTTAACGATAATCCCATGAAATGATCTTTGATCCCAACATCGTGAAATCATATATAGCAATTGTATTTCAATGGTAAAATCCCATACGATCTAGATAAAATAATTAACCCATATGTCTAATGAATATTGATATTGTGGATGCGTTTTAAAAGGCATCCCATAACTGCAGATGAAATCATTTAGTTTTAGTGATCGATTATTAATGAATTATGATATTTAAAAACAATAAATAAGAAAATATTTAAATTGTCTGTTTTCGCTGTATAAATTATTGAACTTTTTCCCACTATAGCTAATTCCCAGTATTACCAAATGAATTACAAATTTTGTGTACATTTTCAACGCATTTAAAAAATGTTTTTTATTTATTTTTCATATTGGAATTAAATTATATAGGTATTAATTAAGACTACCGATTAAATGCAATACATCTTCTGAATTATATCTTGCAACATCTTTAGTGATTAACAAAGATGTTTCTTTAGAGTTCAATTATTACGAAAAACCTGAGCGAAATTTCGTTCGTTTTACTTTTTTCTTTGTTGTGAACGACGTGAAAAATCTTTCTACGCCTTTTCTGGCATATTTTGTACACTCTTTTCTCTTGGATTTCTTTTCTTCGACAACATTTAACATTGTGTATTACAAGCTATTGGTGTGTATCATCGATCTATAGAATAGACTGTGAAAGCCGCTTTGCCTGGCAGACCTTATAAGCAATGTTATCTCATCTCATATCTGGTGTTGCATTCTACACATACATTTTGTTTGCTCATGTGTATGTAAATATTTATGAGAACAATAGTAAATATCGATTTTTTATAGTTTTTATTTATAATGGAATTACGTTATCGTTTAATTTACAAATTTTTATGCAAGATACACAAATTGATCATTGTTTTTGCCGCCAGCTCGTTTCGATTCTTTTTGTTACGCTGGTGACAAATCTTCGACTTGAGCTCGACTTAAAAATTGTTTGTATTAAAAGAAACGCCTACTATAAACTTAAAATCTTATGTATAAATACAATTTTGCTTATGTTTGTTGTTTGTTGGTATTCTTAACAGTCGCATTAACTGCCGGCAACTTTCCTGTTTTAACGGTTTCCTTTCTTATTGGGGATATATTAAGTGTTTCTTCTTCTATGCTATTTAGAATGGTTTTTGTTTTTTTGGATAGGGTATGGTGTGGGGTGTGTGTACGTGGAGTTTGTGGTGTGGTGGGTGAAGCTTAGACAAAATGCGATTGACTGATTGATTGACAGGTCCACCACTGTTGATGTTGTGTTGTGTTTTGTATTTGTTTGACTGGTGCCTGAAGATCAATCATTTATTCGCTCTCATCATCATCATCATCCTCGGAGTCGTCCCTTTTGCTTTTTTTCGCTGGCTTTTTCGCAGGTTTCGAACGTTTCTTGGCACCGCCATTAGCAGCACTGCTGCCGCCGTTGGCCTCAAAATCTTTGACGGCACGATCGTAATCGTCCTTGGCCTTGGCTGCCTTAGCCTCCCACTCCTAATGAAAAATCGATAAAATTGGCCAAATTATATATCTATTAGTTAGGAATTCCACAAATACATGCACAGAAACCATAAGTATATGTGTGTGCTCTCTTTTACTTACCGACTTGTCCTTCATGGCTCTCCATAATTCCCCACCGCGCTTGGCAACTTCGGTAACTTTGATGCCGGGATTTTCACGTTTGATCGACTCGCGAGCGCTGTTCAGCCACAGCATGTAAGCAGATAGCGGGCGTTTTGGTTTGTCGGCCATTTTCAAAAATGTGTCTTTGTGTATAAGTAGTAGAAGATACTAAATTAATTTGCTATAAGCTTCGAGCTGCAAATAAAGAAAATAATCAAATCAGTTTAGTTTTAATATACACTGACACAAAAAATAAGTGCATCTACGAAGCTACCAAACGAGAGAAGAGAGAAGCCACCACCAATAAACCAACGGACGAAGCAGCCAAACGACCAACACACACACACACATATGCAGCAATGGCCGCGCGCAAAGCGGCGCGTCAAAAGAGATGGCGATACTGCTCACAACACTGTTGGCAGCGTCAACCAATTCGTTTGAGAAAAGCGCGCGCGCGCGTCTTTCAGTTCAAGTGGCCGCAAGAGAGTGCGCGCAGCTAACAATAATAACATATGAAAATTAATTGCATAAATATAATGAATAAAATCGCATCAAAATGCCAATTTGCAGCATTATCAACACTAGCTGCCATTTTATTTCTTTGCTCCCTCAGCAATAGACGTAGCGAGTGCAAAAGACCGAAATGGCAACACTTTTTCTGTATGTACTGCCTCGAATTGACTGGCTGCTTGCTTGGGCCTGTGCCTGTGTGGTACAGCAGCGTCGTGTATGCGACGCGCTCTTTTGCACAGGCCAAGCGACATTTAGTATGAGAAATGTACTACAGAACAAAATTTTGTGTGAAAAATTCAAGCAGCAGGCGATGATTTACACAAAAACTTCGCTAATGTCTACAAAATTGACGTAAAAGCAGCATTAGGTCGTCTAAAATATTTGCTATTATGCGCTAGTTAAAATATGCACACTTTACTTTGTATAACTTGTCTGTTTGGTTTGATTTTACTGTTTGATGCTTTTATATGTTAATGCCTATTTAAACTTGAGATTCTTTGAGTCACATTTTTAATTTAGTTAATGCTTTGCACAAAATCATTTAATCTTTTTTTTTTTAAATATGTTGCCGCTGCTTGCGTTTACCAACCTTTCACGTTTCTTTACTGACTTCAACTGTACTGAGTGAAGCAAGCAGAAAGGCAAGGCAACCGAAACCAGCAAACGCAAACGTTGACTCGCGCAGCGCTGCAGCGACGTCGACAGCAGATAAATTGCCGGCTGGGAATTTTCGTCGAAGAGAGAGCGCGTGGCGAGTACAAGGCAAAGAAGAAACGCGGCTAAAGGCCGAGTAAAAACAAATACAAATACGGAAACAAAGTAAAATATGTGAATATACGGAAAAAGGCGCGCTTTTTAGCTAACTGCGCGCGCGTCAATAAACAATAATTTGTTCAGAAACATGTAATGCATGGCAAAATCATAATTATGCAAAATTAATTAAATAAATGGCCTAGGCAGCCATTTTGACTTAACGCCGCTCACGACGAACAAAAAATCCGAATGGCAACGCTTTGGTCTGTTGGTACAGCAGAGTCGCACTTCTCACAGCGACGAAGAAAAATGTGCTCACTAGACGGCGAAAACGTTATTTTTAACTGAAAACTACTTGATTATGGCTATGTAAGTGTAACTTCACTGCACAATATTGTAAAAAAATTGTCTGTGTTCAACTTTGTTAAAACTTATATTCTATATTTTATTTTATTTCTATTCACAAATATCACAGAATGCGAACCAACCTTTATCGTGTGTTGCTCAATTTCAACTGTACGGACTCAGCGTCTGTTGGCATAACGAAAGCGAGCAGCTGATAGCTGACAGTGGTGAGAGCGTCTCAGTCGATTCAGGCAGAGAGGGGTTGCCTAAGATGAGTGCGTGACGTTACATTGTATTAAACGTGTCACGTCTCAACCATGGCGCACACATATATTTCATAATAACATATACATATATTTCGTACTGAAAGCCATAATTGTTGGCTAATTATTGGTCCCATTTTTAAATTTAACATATTTGCTTTTTACAAATTATAAATAATGCAATTTAGCATTATCAATTTGTAATTTCATGCTCACGACACGCAACCATATCTAGGAAATATTAATGTGAGAGAGAGAGTGAAAAGGCCAGCCGGCAAATTATCTGAGACAGCCGATGAGATAAATCAGAAAAATGAAACTAAAGCAGAAACGCCGCTAAAAGCCTTGTAAAAACAAAAATAGCGTGAATAAATGTCTGTTTGAAATGAATATTGAATAAATGGCGGTCAGAAAACGCATTTGCAATAAAAACAAATTCAAATTGACTAAATAGCAAGTATGAAGCAATTACACCTTGTCTTAATATGCCCTATTTATTGACTTTGGGTGGAGTTGTGCTTCCACACATACACGTCAAAATTGAGGACAGCCGATGACTCTCTCACTGGTACATACTAAAAGAGGCCTTGTAGGCTCACTCTAAAATGGCGCCAAAAAAACAAGAGGCGAATTTTTAATACGAAATAAATTTAAATGAAAATATTACAAGCACAATTCAAAAGAATTATGTATATGGATGCAACCATTTTTCCTGTTTTAACAATTATTTTACATTTATTAGTTAAAAAAAAACAAAGATAGCTCTATGCTTAGCATAATTTTCGATGTAGACAAATAACAAATAATAACTCACCAACAAATGTATGAACATATATCACATAAATATCAAAAAACTGATAATTAAAGCGTATGACAGAATTATTATTTTATAAATTTGTGTACATGTATTTTTTGAACATTTCTCTCACTTTTTGAAGTTTCTTTGCGTTCGACGTTTGTTAATGCTCGCTGCCTTCGAATTGGATTATAGCAAGCAGCTTGTTGATATGCGTACTAAATGCTACGATAAACAAGGTTGACTGCGCGCTGACGTCACAACTCTACGGCTTTCCTCTGATATTGAAAATTAGAATATAATTTTTCAACGTAATATATATGTTTCAACAAATTATATTCGTTTGAAAAAGTTTTCAAATTTGGTTAGGTTGCTTAATTTGTTCCATAGAAAGCAATGAATAATATGGCTAGCATTAAGATTTGGGAATAAAATGTAAATACTTATAGTAATTTCAATTGAAATTAGTTTATATACATTAATTTGAATTATCTTAGTTAATATGATTATCTTATAGTATTCATAACTACATGTCCTTAGATCCTTAGAAAATTGAGTCTGCTGTACTAAGAAATGTAAGGAGTACAGATCAGTAACCTCATAAAAGGTGATGCAATATAATGTAAGGTAATCGCTTAAAAAAGAATGGAATGAGGGAAACTCAAGGGCAGTTGTAAAGATTGCTTGCTGTTGTGCTTGTAACGGTTGCAGCATATCCCGTATAGGGTTAGAGAATACTGAGATTTAGCAACCAGTTACCACCAAAAGGCATAAGAGGCTGCATAGCATTTTCCCGCCATAAAATGGTTCAGACCACTGGGAAAAATGTACCCAACTGACTGTTAGAGGAAAATGGCGTTTCAGTTGTTGCTGTTTCTGTTTGCGAGCAAAATAGTATCTGGCAGGGAGGCAGCAACTGCCGCTCGTACAAAGGATAACGATGTCACGCGCTGTTTGAAGTGTACAATGAGCGAACATCCGACAGCGACTTGGGAAAGAACAGCGAGAAGATTCAGGGAAGCCTGGCAGACCTTCAGGCAGCCGAAGGATACTATTCGAATGCTTTGTGCGTTTCCCTGCTAAGCAGCATGGGAAATGTATAGTTTAACGTCTCTAGTTCATATGAAATGTAGGTACGCAATAATCGGTCAGAATTCGATAGCAGTTATCGAAGATATGGTATAGTCCGTAAGGTAATGAAAGTGCTTTACGTTAGCACCCAATTTATGCACCGGATTTGTCATCAAACATCATTTTCGCAACTGACTTTGGTTCATTTCCTGTTGTCTGATTGACTTTCACCTGCGTCGACAAAAACAACATCCTGGATGAACAACGTGAATAACCATTTAAGTAGCATTCAGTAAATTGCAAAAGCTTAAAAAGTCCAATTCGATTTCAATCGTTTATCAACTGTATATCAGAGTTATCGATAATTGCATTGTCTTCTCCATGCTTTGCTTTGTCTCTACTCTTGAAGCAAATGCAAGAGAAATCCGAATAGCGAAGCAAAAGCAAATCAAATGCTTCAACCGGGAGCACGATGTTCACCGAACGCCAACACAAAAGCCGCAAAGAGAAAAAGCATTAATCGGCAAGTCCGCAGTTCTCAGCAAACTCTTCGAGTGAGCGGTTCCCTAACGGTTTCTGTTTCCAATTTCTGCTCCCCCTCGAAATTTTGCTAGTGAGCTGTACAGCAATGACAAGCAATGGGGAATCAGGGCTGCCATTTCGATTTACCGATGAGCGTCATATTAAGTTTGTGGAGCTTTACAGTCGCGAGCCATGTTTGTGGAACCGTCGACCCTATCTCTGGGGTGCTCGGAATGCTGCCTACAGACGCGTCCAGACGGGCATTAATGCTGAGGCATTACCCAATGAGAACCGGGTAACTTTGCCGGGTGTTAAAACGAAGATCAAAAATATGCGCACTGGATATCATCAGGAATTAAGAAAGATTAGAGCAAATCCAAAGTATATCCCTAAAATTCCATGGTTTGCTCCATTGCATAAGATCTTGGCTCCGTTCTTGGATAAGGTACTTTCTTTACAAAAAATGTTTTATTCCTTTCAACATTGATAGGAACTATTTATTCTGTACAGAAATCGGATGACGAAATATCGTTGGTTTCCCCAATGCCATTGAAACGTCTCCAGGTCAAATTGCCCCGCCTAAAGCCCATTAAGATGTTGGCATACGAGCCGGAAGAAAAGACCGAAGTCAAAATCGAACTGGAGCCCAATCAACAGGTGCTCATACCAAATGACGCTCTACCACTGATGCCCACACTGACTCCTGCTCCTCCCCTGCGTCTTATTACACCACCGGCACAACCGTCGTCTCCAATACCACCACAAATACATGAAGTCCCCTTATTGCCCATGGCCAACTCCACGACATTGGAGCGAGTGCTGACGATGCAACCGATGGGCGAGGACGAGTTTACGTTTTTCGGACTCAGCGTTGCCGCCCAACTTCGTAGCATGCCCCTGTCGAGTGCCATGATCATGCAATCAAAGATTCAGTATATGCTTTCAATGGAACGCCGTAAAATCAGTGGTGATACAACCGAAGCAAACTTGCTTGCCTAATATTTTATATATTTTTCTCAGATATAAATTATTACATAATATTTAAGTATATTTATGAAAAGTAAAACTTATTACGAATTTATCAAAAATAAAATGTGTGCTATATAACTATGATAACCATAAAAGAAATAAATAAAGACTACACAAATTAAGTTCGTGTCACGAAGAAAAAGCGCTCAGCACTAAAAGGAACAGAGATAAGACAATTTAGAAGATTGGATACGGAGAAGCAATAAAGCTCGGCAAACTACATCAATTTAATAAAGGGTATACATTAATTTTAAATTAATTGTTTATTTCGGTATTCTTTTATCATACGGAAAGAGCATATCGCTTCGAATAGTCGTATAAACAAAGAAAAGCAAACGCCAAAGCACTAAAGCAAAAAAGCAAACACATCAAAAAGCAAAAGCAGTCCGAATCAGATACAGAAACGAAACGAAAGCAAACTGTACTGTACCAGTCACATTCCGTTCGCTCTGCGCTTGGCAGACTAAGAGAGCCGAAGAAACAAGCAAAACGAGCGAGCGAGCAAACTAAAGAGAGGGCTTCTTCGTGAGTATGCATGAATGTGAATACGCGTGCTTGTGTGGGTGAGTGTAGGCTGTGCCATTTCGTTGTTGCTTCGTTCAATTTTTGCATTACGTTAAAAATTGTTTAAATTATGGCGTAAGCTAGCGATTGCGTTACGTCAAATGAGTTCATGCATATGTACGTAAGAGTATGTATTTTACATTGTACACTTTCGTAAATATGGCCAGCATGAATCATTAGTACCCTACACTCACACACATAGGCAGGGAACAACAACAACAAAAGCGACATCAGATTACATGCTTGTGTATGTAAGTATGCATTTTTTGTATTTATGAACGAATTTATGTACATACATACATATACATATACATACATACATATGTACATGTATTTGTGCATGTGTAGAAATCGTCGCTCAAATTCTCAGAGTCAGCAAGAGAAACTGCGAAAACCGGACGAAAACAACGGCGACAACGAACTGCTGACTGCGTTGTTGTTTTTGTTATTGTTATGCTTGTTTGTTGTTTTCATTTGTGTTGTTTTTATGAGCAGCACATGCTTATCGTCTCTCTGTAGACGACACTGGGTTTTGCAACAACAAAATACCCTACAATATGCCAGTTACGTTCAACGAATCAATTTGAAACGTCTCCCAAAACATTACACATATTTTTATGCGTGCTAAATTTCGCAGAGATCTTCTGTTGATAACACACTCTCTCCTTCACTCGATCTCTTTCGTGCTCTCTTATTATCTGAATCATCAGATGCAATGACTGCAACTGTCTATCAATAAAACTTAATGTGTTTTATTGATAAGATTTGTACACATTTGTGCAAGCATAAATACATGCATTTGGACGCAGCATAATATATTTACATACATTTACGTTCATAATAATTTAACAATGCATTATCATTAAGTAGCGATGAGCATATCGTGCTCACGATGGTTGCACGCGATACTTGTGTTTTATCTATCGCATCTAGCACGAAAATATTCACGACATTTTCACATTCATCACAGTTTAACACACTTTTTTATCAATTATTTGATCACCCAACAAACTTCGTTCGTTATAGCAATCCATCAAGTCTGCAATCTTATCCAGCCACCCACAAATGGGTGCAGTTTTGACATGGATATGCATCGACAGCGAGTTCAGAGCTTCACTTTCGCACTTGGCCAACAAAATTGGGTCATATGCTATCGGAGAGGGTTTTGTATGGCCCAGAATCAGAGCCGAGCTGTGGCATAGGTGGGAGCTTAGGTCTGGAGTTGCAAGTTGTACGAGTACGAGTGCGAGCAGTTGGAGTCTGGAGTCCTGTTGTTATTTTAAATCGCGCTACGACATTGCCAGCCACACTCGGCCACAACAATAGGCGCTGCGAATGTGAAATGCGTTCAAGATACTGAACTTGGCCTTTCCAAGACTCTGCGGGACTCTCTCCCTCTCTCGCTCGCTCTCTCTCTCTTTCGGTCTGTCTGTCGTGTGGGTCCAATCGACCAGGCTGTCGGCTGGTCCGCCTGTCTGGCCAGCTGCCCGTCTGTTTGGGGTCTGCCGGCAGAGACACTCCGGCCCCGAGCTACAGTCGAGCAGAGAGTAGCGTCACACCAAATGTGCACATGCCATCGCCCTCCAAACAACAACCCATTCGCATATTTGCGAGCATTCCTTCCGCTTCCCTTCTCTCCGCTTCGCATTCTCCCACCTTCGGCCATTCTCCCACACAGTATTTATATGCATCATCAGCTGTTCGTGCAAACCAACCAAGCGCCAATACAGCGAGGCCAGAGACAACCACAGAGACGAGAGTCAGTTTCAGAACCAGATGGAGAACACATTACGAAGCACTAAAAATAGCCAAGTACTGAAGCTTCAGGTGGTCGCCTTCTACCTGTGCTTATAAAGCACTGATAACTGATCGTAATCCTAAGTATTCGAGCTAGATTTGGCAGATGCGGATTGTGATATTACTGATATAAAAAATATATAACTTCAATTGTTTATTATTATATTAAGATATCATCTAGCAAATGTTTTTAAAGATTTATTGATTTCTTTGATGCATTTCACTTCTAACTTTAAGAAGAATTTCCAAATCTTCCCTCTATATATGATATCTATAAGCTGTGATCTATCAACATAAATTTCCTTTGCAAGTAAACTTTCGTTATAAACATATCTACAGTATTCGATCTAAAGAATTAAACTAATTTAGTTGAATTTCCAAAATATTCATCTCAATAGATATACTTAGGCTTAAGTAAGTAAAGTATATATAAATATATATATATATAAACTCAATGACTAAAATTGCATTTTATAAAGACTGCTTGTAATCTTGTGTAAGGTTTATATCATTCTCGACATTCACATGGAACATTCACAAGCATTCACTAATTACAGGAAGCCAACTTTTCCAATATGCATTCGAGAAACAATTTGTAACTTTACATAATAAGTGCAACATTTCATTGTTCTGGCCGAATGTGCGTATTAAATATGCATTGGGCCAACATAACGTAACGGTAAACGTAAAAGATACATTGCATCCATATGGCAAGCATATTGGCTCAAGTAGGCGACGACAAGAAGACGCCAGTGGACCTGCAACAGCAACAACAACAACAACAACAACAGCGACAACAACAACAGCGACAACAAGTGCCTGTCACACTCTACTCTGGGCATCTCCTTGTCTGCCTCAGCCTTCTGTGTGTGTGCGTGAAAATTGCAAGAATCAGTCGCCCTGCCCAAGTCTATAAAGAGACCAACGGCAACAGTCACACTACACACACTACACACACATTAGTCACACACTCGCACACCTTACACACACAGCTGCATATGCGAAATCCAAGTAGCATAAATGCAACTAAGCTGGCAAACTATGCCGTCCTCATCGTCTCATTGCCTGTTCATGTTGAACAGGAGTTGAAGGCAACCCAATGCAAGAAACTCTTAGCAAATGCAGCCGACCACCCCGGATTCCAATTCCCTATAAAAATATTGAGCACTCTTTATGCTATTTCCCAAAGAGCAGTTAGAAAACATAGTGCGAAAAGTTAGAAAACAAGAAAATGATTCCAAACTAAATAGATTCAAGTGGAAAAATGGTCTGAATACATTAAGTTTAGGCACAAACCTTTCAAATATTAGTTAAAATAAATATAAATAAGATTAAATAATAAATAATATAAACATATAGCTTATATATTTATAAATAATTATTTATTTTTGTATTATATTTATTTTATGATTTTAACAACAATTCTGATTACAGCGCTGCTTAATCCTTTTATTATCAATTAAGTGTGAATATAAAGTGGAATATTTAAAATTTCAGCAACTCTATAATTTATAAAACTATGTCTAACACTACCTATGTAGCTATAACAAATAAAAACATTATTTAAATTATTTCTGTAATCATTTAGAATTGATCACGCATATTCAGTTTACAGGGGCGAATACTCGCATTATACTACTTTTAATTATACACATTAATAATTATACAACATGTATTAATTACAGGAGAGATCTTCAATATATAAATATGAATACTTATTATATTTTGGAATACCTATCGGGGAGGGTATGTGCACTTCGGGCATGGCTCAAATGCTTGCCAGGGTTTTATACTACAATGTGCCTACCAGTTTTGCAGTTTGCTTCTATGCTTTGACACACGCAGACAGAGCAGGAACATACACACATACGCACACACACACACACGCACACTCGTACACACACAAACACACACTCATACGCATTCAGGCTCGTTATATCCACATCCTGTCGAGTGTCGAGCATTCGGTTCGTTAGCTCGTTCGTTTCTCTACTGCTGCTGCTGCTGCTCTTGTTGCTGCTGCTGTAGTTGTTGCTGTAGCTGCTGCTGCCTGGTTTGCATACATCCCGAGTATGTATTCCCGTTCATACAACCGACAATTGCCACCACCGAAGCGAGTGCAACCATCAGGCGCGTCTCTTACCTCAGAGCAGCAGCGCAGTCAGAGCCAGAGACAGAGCGGACAGAGCCCCCCACCCTCAACCCTCCCTGTGCCAACGGACCGTTAGCTTGGGACGGGGTTCAGTTACACAGGCAGAGGCATAAACACATACATATGCACAGGACAGAGACACGGACACAGACACACACACACAGATACAGGCACGGACACAGCTACGGACACGGACACGGACACTGTTGCCGAGTATCCGTGTGTATAACTGCATTGAGACGACAAACAACCAGAATAATCGTCATCGACCCACTGCACGGTGGGTCGAGCACAATGCGAACATCTTCTACCTAGCAAATATATTCAACAGCTTATTGTACTGCTTGACACCAGGCTACAGTGTCGCGAATTCCATGTTATTTAGTGCAAAGCATTTAACAACAATTCTCTGGGTATATATTACGATAAAAGTATTAAAATACCTAAAAATAAAATGATAAATCATAAATAAAATGATCAATTTATCAATTGAATATACTTTAGTTATTGCAAATTTTATTTACAAATTATATATTCCTCTGGTATAAAATCTTCTTGGAAATATGAAATTTATCTTTCACAAGAAATAATACAAATAATATTAATTATAATGAAAGTAATTCAATATTTGAATTTAATAATAATAATAATTGAATAATCACTTTATCAGTTCTTTTTTTCTTTTACTTTTTAACTATTTATTTGATTCTTCCCTGTTTTAAAATATAAAAGAATTTCTCAGTGAATTTCTCAAATAATACATTTTTTTGTTATTATTTTGAAAAAAAAAAAATAAATATTCACGCTAAGCTAACTAAAAACTATTTAAACTTATTATTTAAATAAACATTTTTCCTAAGCCATTGGAAACCTGTTAAAAGTCAAATGTCACAAATGTCTAATTGTAGTAATTGAACACTAAGTAGAGCTATTACTAATGCTTTACAGTGGGCTAAGAACTATATTTAATTTTATTTGAATTTATTTAATTTTTAATAATATATATTATTATATTTAATATTATATAACTAAAATGTAGAAGAAAAATAAACTAAAATTGAAATCTGAATAAAATATAGATAATTTATCGCAAAGTAAATGCATTAATTGTTTATTGTTTAAAATAAAGTTCAAATTACTTTTGAATTAAATACTAAAGGCAGATTATTTGTCAGAATATATATTTAACCATAGTATCGCAATAGTAGTAATTGTTTAAGAATTGCATCTATTTCTCGATTAATAATCAACATATTAATATTAATACAAATGCCTTATATATTGTTGTTTAATAATATGATCTACCTCTTCATTAAAACTCAACTTTGATCCAAGTCGCGAGAGCACAAGCCTCACTTCAGTAAAACGACGATATTCACACATTGAAACCGTTTAATATTTCGCATCGTGTTTGCATTAGCGCCTGGCCCACTGCCTGATCGTAATACCCTACAATAATTTGAGCACATTGATTTCTATTGTCAGCCAGCGACGTAGCTGGGGGACCGTTATGGGGCCGTGAGCTGCTTGCTGTTTGCTCGCTTAGATACAGATACTCACGACGTCAGCGACAGCAACAGCAACAGCAACAACGACAACGACACGTACAAACATATCGCAGTCGCCTATCGTCATCGCCGTTGTTGTTGCTCTACTCCCCGCTCTCTCTCTCTCACTCCTGCTTTCACTCACTTGTGCTTGCTTGCTCTGCTTCTGCTTCTGCTTCTGCATTTGCCGCTGCCTATTTCATTCGTTTGCTCGTTGACTCGCCTGTTTCGTACGTACTTTCGTTGCGGGCCTCTGCTACTGGCTGTACTCTGGCTGCGGCTGTGGGCTCAGTAGAGCGAGATACTCGTACTATGGCCACAGCCACAGCCATACAAGCGAAATGCTTCAAACTGGTCGAAATTCATTGTGCGCTACTCTCGACGAGCTTATATGGTTTCTTTACTGCACTTTTGAAACTGACTCTGCTAAAGATATTATATATTTTTAACTTAATACGAATTTTATTATTATATAAAATTAAATCAAATTAAATTGCTCTATAGGTTTTTGTCAGTAATATTAAAAAAGCTGACTCAATAACCTTTGACATTGCTTTTGATAATAATAATAAATATTCTAACGTGTTATATTTTAATGTTATTTTAACCATATTGTAGAATTTAATTAAAAATATATGTATGGTTAAATTATCATCGAATATATGTTATTGCATAAATTTTATTATCTATAAATTATTCAATATTTTTCAATATTTATATGTATTTTTTTAATGTTTAGTTTACCTTTTTATTTGTAAAGTTATTTAATTATTTTGGTTCTCATAATTAGTATTTCAAAAATAATTGCCAAGTTAAGTTCCGTTTAAAATTTATCTCAATATTATCAGACCACAATGATCTGATAAGGCTGAGATATGATTGAGAGTCCGCCCTTTGTTAGCCTTTTCTGTATTTATTTTGTTTTATATTGATCAATATAGGAAGTGTTGTTTTGTAGTTGAAAACCTATTCACTAGATGGTATAACATCCAAAATTTGAGCTCAACTGAATGGGTTTGTGGAGTAAACCATGTGGCGCAGGGCAAGCCAGAGCAAACCAGCCACAATCAGCAGGCAGGCGGCCATATTCAGTGCTGTTGCTGTTGCCATTGCCGGTTGCCGTTGGCCCCCTCCCCGCACTCCACAACTCCCAATATGCCCCGCTGTCGTCCATATGATGTGGCTGCTGCTGCCGTGTGTTCATATAACGAACGAAAATTTGTGTTCAGCTCTACACATACATTGAAAGCGGGGCCAGGCCAGATACACACGTATACTTATGGATAGCTGTGTGTGTGTGTGTGTGTGTGTGTGTGCGTTGCTATTGCCGTTGACTCTGCTTTGCGCACATAGAGCGAACAAACCAACGAAACGTACCGAGCGAACGAATGAACGATACACACACACATACGCACCCAGGCACATGTATGGGGCATACATTGAAAAGATACAGATACACAGACACATTTTCACTGCCTGCGTTTGCGTCGTACTCGTATTCGTATTCGTACTGGTGCTTGGTGCTCTGCCTCTGCCTCTGGTCTGGCTGGCTGACTGGCTGGCTGCCTGCCTGCCTGGCATTCATTCTGTGTATTTGATATTCCACTGAAGGCAAAAGCTGTACGTACTACGCTGAACAACACCGAGACCGATACAGCTATACAGCTATACAGCAGCGACAGAGCAGCACAGCACAGCACAGCACAGCACCAGCACAGCACAGCAGAGCACAGCCAACACAGCGACTGACTTGAGTTTTTAGTAGAAGAAAATTTATAAAGTGAACAAACAACACAGCAGCAGTACGACAGTGCACAAAATATAACCACGAGTATATCGAAGTTTTGGGGCCTGCAATTAAAACGCAAATTACGCGACATTTTCCTACGGGTGAGTGAAAAGTGTCTCACTACGATTGATTTCTCATTTTATTAACTATTGAAATTGACCAAAATGCGACGCCATTGCGGCCATTTATTATATAAATTTTACAAAATAAACTCAACGACCCAATTCCAATTTCAATCGTGTGGGCTATCAAAAGAGCAAAAGGTGGCCCCGGTCTCCGTCATATAGTCGTTGTATGTTCTGGCCAGGCATAGTTTGTTATAGTCTGACATGGTCGGATATGGTATGGCCAGGTATTGCCCAAAATCACATTACCAGGCAACAATTCATATTGTCACCTAAACCCAGAGAATTCTCTTCTTTTCGATTCTGTTTCTGTTTGCGTTATTATCGTTGTCGTTGTCGTTCTCGTTATTGTTGTTGCTATTGAATTTAAATTTTGAATGGCGCGCGCGTTAAATTGACGGTTATTTTTTGAAAATTCATTGTGAAATTATCGAATGTTTATTCAGTAGCTTAATAATATTACATGATAACAACAGATTGAAGCTAAATATATAGATAATACCGATCAATAGACCCATTTTTATTAAGTTATAATTTGGTTAACATTTATTTCTTGTTGTAATGTTGTAAAATTAATTTGAAAATTTGTTGTTGTCTTTTGAGTTAAGATTGAAATGTTGGTTTTTAATAGGGGGTAGGGGGCATCTGATGGCAGGCATTTATAGTTTTGAGCGCGTGATAGACAGTGACGGGGGACAGTGGGGATATCAGCAAAGGGGAGGCAGGTGGGCGGCATATTTGACTATGTGTGACGACGAATACGCTGAAGGGGGCAAATTGAGGGGTAATGGCGGTTTGGCAGGGGTAGTGCAAGAGGGGGAGTGTAGGAGGGGGAGAGAGAGGCGACTGGCAGCGGCGCTGTCGCGGCCAAATGCTACTGGCATTTCGTTCGCACAAAGCTCGTTCGCTCCACGCTTTTTATATGGTTGAAGCAATAAGCAGTCAGCGCGTACAGTCGCGTCAAAAATAGTCGAACATGCGCGTGCCTATATTTGAAACAAGAGCTAATGAGAGTATACACTGTGAAAAGGTATAGACATAATTATGATATAGGTTCATTCATGTAAATATGTGAATTTTTAAGGGCTATTATCTTCTTTAAAGTTACTTTCGATAAGCGAAAATGTTTTCCTAAAATTCAAAATATGTATACAAGTTCCAAATACTTTTCATACACTTTTTTAGTCCGTTAAAATATGTTAACAGATTAATATTTAATAATATTTATATTATATTTAATATATATATTTAATATTTCTAAATACCTATCTTTTTTAATAAATACCTAGTTATTTTCCATTTCCCTGATTAAATAAAATTTATTCATATATTGCCTGTGATAAAATTTTATTTCCATTGCTCTGCCAATATTCACAGACGGCACTGTGCATGCGCTGTACAAATTACACATTGCTGCCAGTTCGATTTACTGGTACGCGACTGTTGCGACCACCGCAAAAACGCAAATTATTTTTCTCACACACACGCACTCAGTAGAAGGCAGCTGTGCGCATATTATTTGCCACCACTGTTGGCCACTACATACACTGTCCCGTCTGCCTGCGTACGCTCTGCTCGACGCCCGCCCCGCTGTCATCTACGTCGCTGTCGTTGCTGTTGTCGTCGTCGTCGTTGTCGTTGTCGACGCTGTACGCTGTATGTTGGTTGGCTGGTTTAACTCTCAGATACAGATACTTTTGCCTGTACTGCGCTCACTGGGGCTCTGCCTCTGTGTATTATTTGATGGTCTCGCTGTTCACTCGTTCGTTCGGTTCGCCTCTGCGTGTGTATGTTTCGCCTCTGCTTCTGTTCTGCTGCTGCCTGCCTGCTTGCCAGCCTGCCTTCTGCCTTCTGCGTTGCTTCGCTTCGCTTTGCCTCGAATCGCTTTGCTTTTGCTGTGTGCCTTTGCTTGGTACAGCTGCTTCAGTTGAATTTCAGTTCAGTTTTCTATAGACGCTCACAGTACATTTTGTTCAGCGTTCAGAGTGTTGTTCAGTGCCAGTGCGAAGCAAATTTCTAGACCGAGCCAGGCCAAGAGTGAAGTAAACACACAGCAACAACACATAGCGACAGCTACAGTGACAGCCAAAGCAAAGTACGTACGTGGGGCGACTGATAAGTAATCGCTCTCTAAGTATGAAAAACCAATAGTTTCAACTTATTTCAGCACTTTTTGCTGTCAAACTTTTCAAGTGTGTAATTATATGTGATATATTTTGTAGAGAATATGTTTAACAGTTGCCCAATATTTATTTTATTTATGATAATTAACGAGTCATTATAATTGAATATGGAATATCGTGCGTTAATTAATCGCTTATCGGTTTTCCAAAACAGCAACCGACTGATAAGGTCAAGCCTAATTGTTGACAATGTTTAAACTTTAAAAATTTGGAGTGATTTTGATTACGTGAACGAAAGATTCAAGTATCTTTTGTGTGTGAATGTTTTATAATCATAGTAAAAAGTATTTTATACTTTTCTACTAAAACTCAAATCGCGAATGTTTTTAGCATTATTTAGTTCTAAAAGCAAAACGCTATTAAGACAGTGCAAAAAACGGGGAGTATAAATCAGAGCTATTATCTTTTTTTTTTATAGATGAGACAAGGTTATCTATTAAATATATCTATTATTATCAAGTATATTGTTTTACAACATTTTAGTGTAAAGCGTTGGGGTTTCTTATTCAATTAAGTTACTTATCAACCGCCCCACGTAGTGGGCAATAACTTTTACAGTGGCGTTTAGTGTTTGGCCCATGGGACATGCATTTACAGTGAGCGTCAAATTAGTTGTTCAACCGACTCAGATGGTTTTTGTTATTGTTTGATTTTGTGAATTGTTTGTTGATTGTTTAATTGATTGACAATTTAAAAGCTAATTATTGTATTAACTAAATTAGTTATTTTGTTTACTTTATATACTGAATTCAATGCAATAAAATTATCATATTATTTGCTAAGTGAAGATCAATATTGATTTGTTTATTTTTAAGTGTTCTTCAGAGTTCGTTAGCGTCATATTAATAGCCATGACTGTAGTTCTATTCAATGGCCCCGCGCCCACAGCATTTTAGTGCAATTCAGTGCGTCTGCTTTGCATTTCGTTTTCGATTTCAGGCATTGTTCCAGCTCTGGCCCGGACTTGGTTAGCGGTTGGTTGAGTGTGGCGCCCATTGCTCCACCCACCTGTCGGCGGCTTCAGTGGTTACTAGTAGTAAGTGAATCACCCTGGGCGTATACTTGAGACTTGCTTCCTTATCATGGCTTGTACATCCAGGCATCGTTTGATTTCAAATGTTATAGGAATGCATCTTTTGCCTTATCACAAGGCTGCAATTGTCGCCAAGACGCGCCGGTTGTCGGTGGTCACGTTTCCCATTCCCATTGCCATTGCCATTTCCATTCCACATACATTCTCCATTCTCCATTGCAATTTTCCCATGTTTATTTTGTCAAGTCGCATTTTGCAGCTGCGTGCGCAAAATTGCCCGTCGGAATGAATTCCTGCTATAGATGAAGTCTTTGACCGTGAAATGTGGTTTGCTGGCTAATGAGAATGTGCCCTTGTCCCCTGCTCTTGCAAGATTAAGGCTTATAATGAAGTTGCATTGTGCAGTGATAGCTGTTTAACTCGATCTCTAAAAGCATAATTTTGCTGTTAAACACTTTTAATTCCTAAACATATTGTTGTTATTCGACGGATCATTTCTAAACTTAACTGTCAATACAAACAACAAATGCAGTTTGTATTATATGAGCAAGAGATAGAAATATAAAACATATTTACTAGTTTAAGTTGTAGTTAAGTTAAGTCTACAAGCAGGAGAAAAACAGTCCTATTTTATATTCCAGTATTTAAATATAAAGTAAATTATAAAATGCAATAAAGATTAGCTTATTAATTATAACATAATTTACTTTATATTTTCAATAGCTTATAATTTGTTAATCTCAAATATAACATGTGTACATAGGTCATGGTTTGTTTTGTTTATTTAGATTTGTTTTTCGGTTTTTAAAGAATTTTCATAATTTCAAAAATATTGTCATTCATTTGTAAATTATTTAGAAATTAGATTAAGTACATTTTAAAGTAGAAAAAAAGGGACATAACATTAATCTGATAAGTAGATTGAGCTCCTTATTCAGATAAGATGTGAAAATACTCGTTTTTTAAATCTAAATCAAAGTTTTAGCTTGGTAAATTTTCACATATTATTATACTAAGTGTTCTTTTCATTGTAGTTCATTTTGCTTTAACTTCCGCGTGCTTTCTGTTGTCACCAATTCGTGTTGCTTTTTCATTGTTGTTTTTTTTTTCTTCTGCATTTCGCGCGCGTTTTGCCTATGCACTCGTATCGCGAGAACTCGAACGCAAACTGAAAATGGCGCCAAAAGTTTGCTACACTACCTGAACAAAGAGAGCGACAGAGTAAGAGAGAGGGTAGAATACTTGTAGTATTGAAATGGACGCGTGCCGTACAGTTGTACAGTTATAAAGCTTTGCTCTTCTTCACAGCGAACGTTGTCGACACTGCAGATATATGAATGCGATTCCCAACACTTTGCCACAAAGATCTTCTTCCAAGTCAACAGAAATCACTGACGTCGCTCTCAACGTTGAAAGCTCGTGTCGACGGCGCCGTCGACTTTGTTAGTGTTGCCCTTGTTATTGTTTAGCTAGCAGCGATTGTTGTTGTTGTCTTTTTTTGTTGCCGCTTGTCACTTGATGATCATCGCCTGTTAAATGAATTATGATTTCATGCACTTGCCGTTGTTTGTTGTTTTTGGCAAAGCTTTCGCTCTTTGAGAACTGTTTACATGCGCCTTTTGTCAGCTAATCGCACAGCAGACCCTGTTCAAATATTTATATGGGTATTCTTATCAAACGTAAGATTTCAAGCATATCTAAGCGCTTTGTGTCTCTAATCTATGCCGAAGTCATAGTTGTCTGCCATCTGTCTCAAGCTGGCAACCAAAATCATAGTCTGCTCAATATTTGCGCCGCAACTGTACGGCGCAAATGCGAGCTACACTGCACAAAAAAAATGGGGCGAAAAGTTGAAACAAATTTTAGCAAAGCTGTAAAAAGTCACCACTGTACGCTCTCTAACGGTAAACGACACTTACACAGATACACACTTATATATATATAAATATACACACATATATATATATCTATATATATATATATATATTTTATATATATGCATATACATATATATATGTACTGCTGCAGCGACATATAACGGTTGTTTGCCCTGTCGACATCCACTGCGCAAATCCCTGTAAAAGTATCTACCCTAAAATGCTGTCACTGCGCACAAGCTCGAGCTGAAAGTCGCATTCAGGCAACAATTTTGCAGTTTTGGGTGGTTTGGGTGGTTCGCTTGCTTTGGGTGGTTACACAGCGCTGTACAGACAACAACCACTGAGTGTTCCAAGCAGCGCTGCCAACGTCAGCGCCAGCAGCTGCGTTGTCGGCATTAAAAATGCCATAAACACACGCACACACACGCACACGCACACATAGGACAGATAAGTAGAAGCAGCGGTAATTTTATGCCTCTGTGTGTATTTGTATACTGTAGTGTATTCCTTTCAGCAAATTCACATTTCATCCATTTGCCTTTGACTGCGACTGCGACTGCGACTGCGACTGCGGCAGAGACTACAACGTCGGCAGTGACGCCAACGATGGCGCCGTCGTTTACGTTGACGTTGACACTGACGCTGACGTTTACGTTGGCGTTGGCGTCGACTTCTTTTCAATTTTTAGATCAACACTGTAATGTCGGGCCTGCCTCATTTTGTATGCTATTTAATATCATTTGTTGTCCTTTCCTTTGCATTCCTTGCCTTTCATTTGTATTCGTTGTCCCCAGTCGCTTATCTATTATGCATGGCAATGTGGGAAGTCGCACCACGCTGCGTATGCGTAACGTCCAGAGTTTCCACTGCTTTGTTCTTAATAAGCTGCTTGGACTCAAACGCACATGAAGAGCACTGAATATGACTAATAAAACATGACACGAGATACTCAGTTAATGATAAGCTGTTCTTATAATTAGAAATTGTGGAAAAATACCACACCCATAGGGGGAATACGGATAGAGTTATAGGGAGTATTTCCACTGAAAAGTTGTCTATTGAGCTTTTATGCTAACTAGAAATTGGAGAGAAAAATCCCATTCCAAAGGGGGGAATACGAGTAGAGCTTGCGTATCTTTCAATTCTCTTGTAATTCTCCTCATCTTCTCTTAGTTCGGGTTTTAAAATGTTGTTAATTTTCGTGGAAATTCACTTTCGTGGTACGTAGTTTCCGCATGCTTGGCGCATGCTTGTTTTATGGTAGAACTACATCCCTTTATTATCCCTTAATCCTGCCACGCAACACTTCATATGCAAAAGCTTGATGAACCTATGAAGTTCGCCATGTTATGGAGTTCGCTGGATGTTTAAGTCGTTCTCTACGCACACGCATAACTAACGTTGGCAGGCGCCTAGTTACCTACATATAACTACACTCGGCGCCTATCAATATCTGACATCTTCTCCAAGCATTAGTACACATATATATGCACACAATACACACACACACACACACCTACACACACACGCAGACACGCACACATATGCTTGTATATTCCCTGGCAGACAAAATGGTTTTCGCTTTCGATTTTGTGGGTGGTATATATGAAAGCTGCTCATATATATGTGTGTGTGTGTGTGTGTGTGTGTGTGTGTTTGTTACGTATATAACCAACATGTGCCGTTCTTGTTAGAGAAATCTTTTGGTGTTATTTCCCATTGGCCCCTCCGCAAAATGGCAACGCGTAATGGCATGAGGCTGCACGCTCTGCACTCACTGCCCTGTCCCTTGGTTCACTCCCCCCCTTTTGGCGCTGTTGTTGCTGTTGCTTTTGGTGAGCATCACGTGTTGCCGCCTCGTGTGGCGACATTGACAACATCATTGCAAGTGCATGTGTGTTATGACGCATTGGTGGGGCCTGTGACTGTGGGCGTTACAGTTGCTGTGGGTGTGAAGCTAGCAACAATTTTGCCGCCATTTTCCTGTTGCTGCAACAGCGTGGCATCTCCTCCCCACCCCCAAACACAGACGCAGAGACAGACGCAGAGACAGAGACACATACATAGCACATGTATTGGGTGCTTGTTGTTGCCCAGTTGACCAGTGACTGGATTTGTCTTTGTGATTGATATGATTGCAGTCTTGCCACCTGCCGCCTGCCATTTGCCACCTGCCACACGCCGCCTGCCAACAGCTATCAGCCGCACTTTCGTTGATTTATTGGGCCGTGCAGCCGCCGTGCAAGGCAGTCGCCACTTCGGTGGTTTGTTAACCCAATTGCCAAAGAACCTCGTCGTTGTCGTCGGCGTCGTCGTCGTCGTGATTCTCGTTCTGGTTGTCGTTGTCGTTGTCGTTGACGTTGTCTCGTGCCCGTTGCGTTGTTTTGTCCTTATTTCTCAGTATTTGGGTCAAGTGCATGGAGGCGATTGTCTGTTGCTACCTCCTGATTATGTTCACGATGATGCTGATGATGATGATAATGACGATGCTGATGATGTTGATGCTGACACATAGACAGCGAAATTTGCATAACGCTTACGCAATTCTAGGGTGGCAAATGCCATTCAGCTGGCCATAGATGCATCAGATATTTGTTGGGAATATGTCAGTAGTGCAAGTTGCTGCAGCGGAATGCTGGAATGGAACACCTGGCTTGCGCTTAGTTGTCAGGACTTTGCTTTTACATTAATTGAAATGTTGGGAATATGTCAGGAGTGCAAGTTTCTGCAGCGGAATGCTGGAATGGAACACCTGGCTTGCGCTTATTTTGCTGCTTTGCTGTTATATTAATTGAAATGTTGGAAATATGTCAGGAGTGCAAGTTCCTGCAGCGGAATGCTGGAATGGAACACCTGGCTTACGCTTAATTGTCAGGAAATGTGTTGTTAAAAATCTGCAACTCTCTGATTGAAATGTTTATACTTAACTTATACTTTATGCTTGTCTTTTATAGTGTTTTCAGTTTTTAAATTACATTTGTTGTTCCCATAGTTGAGTAACAATTTGAGTTTCACTCAAACACAATGTCAAGGGCCGCCTAATTGCTTTGATTTCGGCTTTTACATAGCCACATACGATTGGATACATAGTTATTCTATTTATTTTCGGACATTGAACTGGCATACACATACATATGTACGGGTGGGGTATATACGCTCTTCTGTGTATGTGTGAGCTGCAGTGGCTTCGTCGCTTGACAATTAATGCGAGTTGTGTATAACATTTCATGCACATAATAATCGAGCTTATGTGCATATTGAAACGGTGTGTGTGTGAGTGTGTATAAAATGTGTACACCACGTTGCCCAATATGCACAAATATTTCATCAATGTTTGCACATCCCGAAATGCAATAATTGAATGTTTAATAGGTTTTCAGGTGAAATGCCTTGTTGCATTAATTATGAATACAATGAAAAGTATTTTTTAATACGCATTTATGGGTATTTGACACATAAATGAACAAGCTCATTACATTAAATTACCAGATTTTCCTATTTGTTTTGCTGTCAATTGGCATTTGCAATTGTTGAAGGAAATAGAAATGATTTTTGTATACTCAAAGTTTTCTCTGTTTTGCTTTATTTACAGAACGTGTAAGTTATTAGATTTCATTTGAAAGCAGCTCAGAACACAAGACATAAGCAAACATGAGTGGCGACCGTCCGAAGCGTCCCCTGTCAGCGTATATGCTGTGGCTCAATGAGACCCGTGAACAGATCAAAAAGGAAAATCCCGGCAGCAAGGTCACAGATATCGCCAAGCGGGGCGGTGAGTTGTGGCGCGGCTTAAAAGACAAAACTGTGAGTAGCACTCGATGCAATTTCAATGATATTTATTTGCTAATTTATTTTGTATTTGACTTTTATGTACTTCGACCAGGAATGGGAACAGAAAGCCATCAAAATGAAGGAGGACTACAACAAGGCGGTCAAGGAGTACGAGGCAAATGGTGGCACCGACTCCGGTGCGCCCAAGAAGCGAAAGAAGGTCGCCGCCAAGCCCGCCAAGAAGGTCAAGAAGAAAGAGTCCTCCGAGGAAGATGAGGAGGATGAGAGCGAGTAAATAATCTAAAGCAAAATGCGAACGTTGACGTCAACGTTTGCATCAGTTTTAAAATACATTTTACTAATGTAATTTTTTAAGTGACATAAAACAAAAAATTGAAGAGAAAAAATCATAAAACAAAACACAAAACACAAAAACAAAAAAAATGTAAACCTTAAACCTTCAAATATGCACTAAACACACAAAAACAAAAACAAAAAAAGAAGAAAAACCACACCAACAAGCGTAATATAAGTTACAACATAATTTCCAGTCAAACACAAAAAAGATAAACGAAAAACAAGAAAACAAACAAAAAACAACAAATATAACAAAAACTAGCAACTGTTTCTTAAGAGGTTTGCACCTATCTGTATGTGTCAGTATCAACAATGTCATTCAATTCCTCATCCTGGCCAAGTGGCCCAAGTCGTCGTATTCGATCCACTTGGCTCCATATTTCAGCATCAGCATCAGCATCAGCGATATGAGGTTATTATTAATGTTCTATTTTGGCGGCATCTAATGTAAATGTTTATGCATAGCGTTCCACAGTAATTGTGTGTGTGAGGAGGCGTCGGGAAAATGATCCTGGATAGTGCGTCCAACGATTCCTTTTATTCGTCCTTTTAGCAGACGTTCTCAACTTAATTACATACAATTTATAAAGTTTAAATCAACAATCCAACAAAGTTATACATTTTAATATATACATAAGTATATATGAAATAAATCTATATATATAAATATATATGATTATGTAATTTAAATGAAAATACAAAAAGAAAAAGAACAAAAAACAAAAAACACGAAAACAAAATACAAATGAAAACAAAACCAACAAATATTACAAATATGTAATTGTAAATGTAGAGCTGAACGGAATATTATTTAAAAATATATAAATAAATGAAAATTACAAAAAAAAAACGTGTGAATTGTGTTTAAATAATCTCAATTGTTTGGATAAGTATTAATTTTAATTAATAACATTAAGAATTTCAGCGAATTTATACAATTATAAAATTATTATTTTCTATAAATTTAATTTAATTTTCGAAATATATATTTAAGCTATTCATTTGTATGCTTAATTATGAAATTAAAAACCGTAGCATACAAAGTTTCAAAGCTGCCAAAAGCTCAACAAACTAAAGCTAACCTCAGCGCTCATGTAAATAGAAGCTTTTAGTTTACAGTAAAAGAGCGCTGTTAAGAGCGCTGTTAACAGCCGCTTGTCTTGTAAAATGTTAAACAGGCAAAAGTTCATTGAATTCGGCTGGAAAAATTATCCACTTCTAACTTGTAATCAATGCAGGAAAATATGCAGTTTTTCCGTAAATTTCAGCACACAGCTTATTGAAATTTTCTTTCATTTGCAAATGACTTTGTTACCACGGTACTGGCGCCTGCGCGATCCTGTGTAGCTAAAGCCAAACCAAGTCAGCTGCTGCCTGTGGCGCCGTCCAAGTGCTTATCATTGCTTGGTCGGTTCGTTGTCTGTCAGCTGCCGAGGAGGTGAGTTCCAGACTTTGTCTCGTCCGACTTTGTGGCTGCGTCATTTTTGTGTTGCAAGTGGAAAATGCAGTTGAAAACATCTAGAAAAGTGCTGTGATTTCCCAGACTCAGCATTGATTTTTGTAAGCTTACGCAAAGTTGTTAAACTCTATCAATTAATAGGCACACCTGTTGAGCTTTGGCCATTTGTCAGAGCAAAGGAGACAGACGAGCTTCATTGGAGGCCAAACTGCAGCTGTGGGAAAAATCAATAATGTTTAACATATGGCGGCAAAGGGCAGCTGATAAGGCAGATTACACACTTTGCAAATATTTTGTGAATTAATCATACGCCGCGTGTGACACGCAACAATTTCACTTCAATTATAGACAGACTAACGGCTAACGGTTAACGGTGAACTGAGCCGCATGACCCTGAACTTTGAACTGGCAGTGAACTTGCACGGAAGTAAACAACAACAACAACTATAACAACAACAACAACATCAACATGGCTAGCATGCGCCGCTTTCGGAAGGTAAAAGAAACAACAACGAAATTGTTTACACGTTTTTTTGTTTTACTTCGGCACACCGAAGTTTGCTTTACTCAACAGTTGAATTTAGTGAGTGTTGTTATAGTTAAGAAATTTTACTTGAATTATGCTTATTGAAAGTAGAACTTAGTACAGCAGAGCTGTAAAAGCATTGAACTGCAACTGAATTATATTATATTAGAAATATGAACAGATATGCTTTGATATATTTGAACAGATTAATATATATGATAGTTATATAATGATTATATTTGTTATATACAAAATTGCAAAACTTTAGCGGTTGTAAAATTATATAAATTACGAAAGTCGAGCGTATAACACCCTGAACAGTGCTCTATAGTAAAAGTATTTTCATAGTTATTCCTACTAAACTGAAAATATCCCAATTCCCAAAATCGTATACGATACATTTTCAGTGGTAATTCCTCAAATCGAACGCATTTTAAGCTGAACAATCAGTTCAGCTTCACTAAGCTTGTTTGCGCGCCAAAGCTGAGTGTTACAACACTCGCACACATGTGTTGGCCGCAACGAACAAAGCGCAAGCAGTTCAATTTGCTTTCTTTCTTGATTATCTTTCTTATCTATAGATCGAACTTAATGAAACTTTCAGCATTGCATCTCCATGGCATTCGCCAAGCAACTGCTAAGTTAGAAGCATCCAAAATTTGTAATAAACTTGATCTGCAAAAGGTATATGGAAAGCTTTCTGCTAAATCTACTGTCTCTAGCTCTTGTAGTTGCTGATATTGATACATTCATACAGATAGACAGACGGACAAAGTTAATATGCATATACCCTGTTTAGGGTATAATCAGGGTATCAGTTGACTTTAATATAATCTGAAATAGGCGATGAGGAAAGAGACAAACCAACCCACAGTATATCTAATATATAAGCAAAGCTTCTGTCAACTAATCGAAAATGATATTACAAGTAAATAGAAATAGAATAGAATATCATATTTAAAATATTTAAAATAATGCTATACTATCGAGAAATTATTATTATTAAATGCATTAAAAGGCGTTGTAGAGTTCCTTGCTGATTCCAATATTTACAAATTATATTTGAATATATATTTATTTTATATATATTCCATATTCCCCTTTCCTGAGTAACGATCATATTCTACAATAGAATTATCGATTGCTTTACAGCGATTTTTGTTGGGTTCCAATTTATTCAACTTTAATAATTTTAGAACATTTATTCATGTTTATTTAGTGAATAATTTCAATTTATTCAACTTTAGTAATTTTCCAATATTTATTCATGTTTATTTATTGAATAGTTTCAAGTTCAACTATTGATTACAAAATCAATTAGAGTTTACTTATAGTTTCCCTCTTGATTAATCACCCAATCTAAGAGACTCTTGAGTTCACAGCCTTCATGTCATAGTAGATAGACCTCGTGAGATATTTTAAATATATTTAATATTTCTCTTTTCTGATTAACGATCTCATATTCTACAATAGAATTATCGATTGCTTTACAGCAATTGTTAATAATTTTACAACATATATTTATGTTATATTTATCGAGAAATTATTATTATTAAATGCATTAAAAGGCGTTGTAAGTTCCTTGCTGATTTCAATATTTACAAATTATATTAGAGCATTTCTTTTATATATATTCAATATTCCCCTTTTCTGAGTAACGAGTAGAATTATCGATTGCTTTACAGCGATTGTTAATAATTTTACAACATATATTTATGTTTGTTTATGTTTATTTATTGAATAGTTTCAAGTTCAACGATTGATTACAAAATCAATTAGAGTTTGCTTATAGTTTCCCTCTTGATTAATCACCCAATCTTTGAGACTCTTGAGTTCACAGCCTTCATGTCATAGTTGATAGAAAATCATATTTAAAATACTGCGATACTATCGAGAAATTATTATTATTAAATGCATTAAAAGGCGTTGTAAGTTCCTTGCTGATTTCAATATTTACAAATTATATTAGAGCATTTCTTTTATATATATTCAATATTCCCCTTTTCTGAGTAACGAGTAGAATTATCGATTGCTTTACCGCGATTGTTAATAATTTTACAACATATATTCATGTTTATTTATTGAATAATTTCAAGTTCAACGATTGATTACAAAATCAATTAGAGTTTGCTTGTTGTTTCCCTCCTGATTAATCACCCAATCTATGAGACTCTTGAGTTCACAACCTTCATGCCATAGTTGATAGACCCAGTGAAATGGGAAGGGGCTTGGTTGAATGTCCTTCGGGGGGGCAAAAAGCGCGGCACGCGCCCCAACTGATGTCAGGTACTCGCACCTGTAGTTGTTGTCCGTCTGTTGCCGCTGTTGGATGATCCATTGAGGCGATTAAATCGATTGTAAGCGATTGTGCGGGCGTCCCGAGGCAATTAGCATGCAAGGCATCAGTTGTTGTCTGTTGTGTTTATTGCATTTGCGTGCTGGCTTGGCCAATGGCTTGGCCAATGGCTTGGCCAATGGCTTGATTGCCTTGCCGGAGAGGCCAGTTGGCGGTCCGAGCAAACGACTAAAGTCTGTCACATTCGCAGTTGAACCAGCGCAGCGTGGAGCTCGATACGGAGGCGACTGCAGCGCTGTTGAGGTCATCACCCAATATATTAGAGAATTTCGCATACGACGACATCCAGCCAAAGGCAACGCGCTCCCAGCTGAAGCGTATGGCATCCACACCCAGAGAAGTCAAGAGGCCGCCCTCGCCGCGTTTCTGTGAGACGCTGGAGCGGCATGCGTTCATGCGGGATGTGATCAATACGCGTCCGGAGCCGCAACGTCGCTACTCGACGCCGGGCGAGAAGGAGGCGCACGTGCGGCGCAGTCTGGAAGAGATCTCCAAGGACATCAAGGAGATTGAGCAGTTTGTCAGCGCCACGGAGCAGTTGCTGCAGCGCGAGAGGGAACAGGAGCGTCAGACGGAGCAGCTAACGTCAAGTCAGCGCAAACGGGACAAGGAGAACAAGACTCCCAGTCCGCCCAAGCGGATTAGCTACAAAATCAATGCCTATAAGGCGCCACAGCGTCGTCAGCGACCAAACAGTCCAAGGTTCTATCATTCCCGTCTGTATTTTCGCAACGGACGCATCGGGTGCTTGGACGCCGAGCGTCCCGGCCAGGGCAGCAACATTGAGAGCACCCACGCCTTGGTCAAGCACATACTGAAGCACGAGAAGCCGCTCGTGAGTCCGGATAGTGTGAGGCGTGTGTTGCAGCCACAGTACACGGAGATGACTCCTCTGCCGGGTGCGGTGTCGGAGCCGGAGCCGGACCCGGTTGCGGCTCAACGGGCGGCGGAGCTGCGCAGTGCCACGGGACAGGTGGTGCTAGAGTCAACGCCACAGCGGGCCGAGTCGGATCAGTGTGACGACAGCTCACAGCCTGTGGAGGATGAGGATGAGCAAGATGTGCAGATCTGCTACAATGAGTCGCCGGAGCAGCAGAACAATGATCGCAATCTACGCACCACCCGTTCCTCCTCCCTCAATGAGAGCGAAATCGTCGCCGTTGTCGAGACGGATGCAGATGTGACAGTGGATCCTCGTCGGCCAAGCAGTGCTGGTAGCCTGGACTCGCAGGGTCAACAGTTCCTCCGGGATCAAGTGCGTCATCTGGTGCGACGCTTCACTGCACGCGCCAACAAGGTCAAGTCCCGCATTGAACTGCCACCCACGCCCTCGTCGAGCAATGCCAGTTCACCCACTCCGCCGCCCAACCAGGCAACCCTGCATGCGAGTACCAAGAGCTTGCATCCCTTGCCAGGAAACAAGGTGCGCCTGGTGCCCGCCGGACAGTCGCCGCGTCGTGGACGTCTCTTCGAGGCGGACACTTCACGCTCCAATGTCTGGCTGTGCTCGAGTCTGTGCGGTGCTAACAACGATGAACGCACTCTGGATCCACAGGGCAAGATCTACATATCCTGGCTGTGTGTGGTGTCATTGTCCTTCCTCTACAACGCTTGGGTCATTCCCCTGCGCGCCTCGTTTCCCTTCCAGACCAAGGAGAACACAAACATCTGGCTCGCTTGCGATTTCTGTGCAGACATCATTTATCTCCTGGACGTTGTCTTCTTCAAGCATCGGGTCATGTATCTCTTTGAAGGATTCTGGGTGAAGAACAAGAACCTAACGCGCAAGAACTACATGAGGAAGCTGCAGTTTAAGGTAAGCAACTGGCTTGAGTTGAAGATTCATCCAACACTCCTGACGCCTCTCCACCACAGCTGGACATCCTGGCCTTGCTGCCGCTGGAGCTATTCTATCTGAGGTATGGCACAGGCGCTGTTTGGTTGCGCTTTCCACGTTTCTTCAAGGTGCAGAGCTTCTGGGAGGTATTCCGTCTCTTGGACCGTGTCATCTCCTCGCCGCATTTCGTAAGTCCTAGTCTCTTTACCGCAGTCTAGTCTCTTTTAGCTGATGATATCAATTCCCTCAGGTTCGGGTGGCCAAGACTCTCACTTATATGCTCTATATGATCCACATTACGGCCGCCTTGTACTACGCCTACAGTGACTATCAGGGATTGGGACAGAATCGTTGGGTGTTTAGTGGCAAGGGTCATCCATATGTGAGATGCTTTGCATTTGCCACCAAGACGGCAACATCGATTGGAAAGAATCCCAAGCCAGAGCGACAGGGTGAATATGTTTTCATGACGGTCGCCTGGTTGATGGGCGTCTTCGTCTTCGCCCTGCTCATTGGCCAGATTAGGGATATCATATCGACGGCAACAAGGAATAGGCACGAATATCGTCAGCTGGAGGATGAGACACTGGAGTATATGAGGCGTTTGAATCTCTCGCAGGAGGTGCAATCC